>CM076570.1:659259855-659993332 GCA_034641835.2 Pinus albicaulis
TACAATTACACATTCTCTAATGGCTTCTCCTAGAGCTTTCATGTTGTTCACAATTTCTGCAACCCTTAAGAAGAAGTTGGCAACATCTTCTTCTTCATTCATTTTTATATTTTCAAACTGAGCTCTATAGACTTGCAGTTTGGCTGCCTTCACCTTTTTATCTCCCTTATGCATACTTTCCAAAGTAACCCAAATTCCTTTGGTAGTCTCACAATGCATTACCTTGATAAAGTCAGAGTCACACAGACCGCTCAGAAGTGCATTCATGGATTTTGCATTGGCTATAAAATTTTGTCTGGCATCTTTCTCCATGTTAGAATCCTTTGGGGCATATCCTAATTCCACAACATCCCAAGATTTTATTCCTGGAGGCATGATGTACGCCCTCATTCTAATTTTCTAAAAGGCATAGTTTGTGCCAGTAAATAATCGAGATTTATTTGTTGAGCATCCTTCTTGACTAGCCATCCTAGGGACCTGTGATCTCCTTCCAGTTGTTAAACTAATACAGAAGGAACCTAGCTTTGATACCAATTGTTGAACCCCTTAGTTAAACTTAGAGGGGCGGGGGGGGGGGGTGAATCAGTTTAACGCATTCATGGAATTTTAAACTTTCTTTTATAATAATTTACACCTTCATTTCATTATCAGCTTAATGTAAAATGGAACATCAATCTTAATAAGTGAGCAACAGGTATAAAGAAGATTAAATATAGAATATCAACACATAATTATCATGAACATAGACAACGGATATAAGTGGAAACCTATAAGGGAGAAAAACACATATTATTATTGTTGTGATGCAAAGGCAAGCTCCAACTCCCTCTCACCACTGATTTTATGTAGGCTCCAACCTACATGAGGCTACTACCTCAATTCTGCAAGCTAAAACTTGTAAGGAAGCTCCAACTCCCATCTATTTTTTGTAGGCTACCACCCACAGGAAGCTCCTACCTCAGCCAACTACAATTGGACATCTATCAAGCTACAAATTGATATGAAAGTACCAACTTCCTCACTCTACAATGAAAACACATGCTGATTTACTTGGATATCAACTCCGTTCTATTCCTTATTCACTGTTGTCCTCCAGCCTTATAATCTGCCTTATATCATCTCTGGATCTACACAACTTCTCTATCTGCTCTTTCTTCTTCTTATTATTTCACTCTCTAACCTCTCTATGCATATGACAATAACATCATTTATAAATATCACCTCATAACTGTTTTCATTCCATATGGGATATGAAATGAACAGGTATGAATCTTTTCCTTCCACCTTCTCATTTTCTTTCCTAGCACATTCAGAATAATATAACAGTATGTACACATTTCAGTATTACATTGGAGTTTTTCTTTGCCTGTGGAGACCTGCCTTTGCATCACAAACAATATAAAATAAATAAAACATTTACAATTACAATCAATTATTTCACTCATCCCTTTTGGTTTCTAAGCTTTGTTGAGCGTTTTTCCTCTTCTGATTGTTGTCCTATTGTCTTTTCTGTTTCTGCTGTTATATTTTAACTATGTTGCATAACCGCCTTTTTGCTTGACTTGACCCATGTTGTTGCATTTCAAATACTGCTACTATATCTCCTTCTATTTCCCAACTCTACCTATTATATTTAACCACAACTTTCAAATTCTTTGCACGCACTGTCCATTCTCTCTACCCGAGTCCATTCTCTTGCATTTAGCTTTTCGTTTGACTTACTGCTGCAACACTATTCTACACTTAGAGTCGGGTCTTACCGGAGTCTGCTCCCGTTCAGAATTTCATTTATATATCTGAGTCTTTTTCTAGCATTCAGTATTTTCTTCGTAAACCAAGTTTTCCTCTGCTTCCAAAATTTTCTTCATAAAACCACATTGTCTCGGACTTGAAATGCATCAGATCTTAACTTTGAACTTTATCGCATCCTGTCTCATATCGCATTTCAGTGTATCAAAGGTCTTTCGTTATAATTCCATTTTCCACCTCCAATGTGAATTAAAAAAGAGAGGGCTCTGCATACATGCTTAACTTTGGTTGTAGGGTCCCACAACATGGTGACCAATCACAGCGCATCGCATTTCGCTTGCCCGCAAGTTTTAACATTTTGCAATAAACGTATCTCCTATTTTCTGCGATATGCGATTGCATCTCATTGCATCTAGCTTACCATGTCAACTCTTAAGTACAAACCATAAAATATGTGGTGTGCGCTTATGTGCAATGCCGACACATGGTCTCCCCTCGTCGCATCACATATTCCAATATTTACCGCATCACAAACAATTTAACTTATTGCGCGATGCCTTAGCTCTATCCGCTATAATTTGCGATGTGTGCTTTTGTGATTTTCTATCTGTCGTTGATCTGCACCCTGATCTAACAGTCCTCATATGATCTCACTTCACACTTTATAATATTTACTTTGTGGTTACCCTCTATTTCTTGCGAGCTGCGATATTGTGTAGTGATGACATGTGCCCTTCTCCACTTCGCATTGCATACAGTTTAACTTACCTTACGACAACCTTAATACTATCTGCTAATATTTGTGATGTGCTAACTCGCAATTCAATCTCATCCGTCCATCTCTCGCCTTTAAATTTTCAATATAATCCTAACCATCTGTTTGTGTCCCTTGGAATTCTTCAAATAATTCTCTGCCTTAGTTGATTTTTCATTTGTTTACACTGTGCCGCTGTAACTTCGGCTCTCGATGCTCTCTCCTCTTTCTCTCGGTTTTCGCCTCTTCCTGCTTCTGCTACGTGTAGGATCTCTGGTCCTCGCTGTGTCTAGAAAATCCGATTGCCTTCAGCTGTCTTTGCCTCTTTTTTGTCTCTGCTCCATTCGCTGCCTGTGCTGCATTTGCTGCCTCTACTATCTCTACCTCTTTGTTGTCTCTGCTCTAGGTTATATTTCTATGGTTTCTCTTTTTCCATCAATGATCATTCTGGTGTAACACCTTTTTAATCCTTTTCCATTAATGACAATATTTCCAAGAAGGATATGCAATCCAAGAGAAGTTCCTAATGAACCTCCTATAATAGCCTGCTAGCCCCATGAATGATCTTACCTCATCCACGTTCATAGGAGTTGCCCACTCCATGATAGATCTTATCTTCTCTAGATCCATTGTTATTCCTTCCTTGGAGACTAGACCACATGCCCCAAGTAATTTGCCTCTATATGAAATAATTTTCATTACTGTGCTTAGCATATAACCGATGTTCTCTCAACGGTCTCAACACCGCTACTAAATGCTCGACATGCTCTTCCTCATTCTTAGAATATATCAAGATGTCATCAATGAATACAATAACAAAAATTTTCAGATATAGATGTAACAAAATATTATCAAGCACATAAATATAGTTGGAGAATTATTCAATCCAAATGGAACAATAACAAACTCATAATTCCCATACCTGGTCCGGAAAGCTATCTTGTAAATATCCTCTTCCTTGATGCATACCTGATGATATCTGGATCTCAAATAAATCTTTGAGAACACTACTACTCCCTTCAACTGATCAAATTAGTCATCAATCCTCAGCAACAAATACTTTCTCTTGATGGTCACCTTGTTCAACTGCATGTAATCAATGCATAAACTGAGAGTACAATCCTTCTTCTTCACAAACAATATTTGTGCACCCCATGATGATACACTTGGCCTAATGTATCTCTTTTCAAGCATTTCCTTTAACTGTAGCTTCAAATCTACTAACTCTGGAGTGCTCATCCTGTACGGTGCCTTTGATGTTGGTGTTGCTACCGATACCAACTCAGTAGAAAAAACCACATCTCTATGAGGCGACAGCTCTGAGATCTCTGCTGGAAACACATCTTGAAACTGTTGTAAGATAAATTACTTGTTCAATATCTCTGCATCCTCATACTCCTTACCTTCATCACTATAAATGTGCATTGAAAATAACACAAACCCTTTTCTACGACTGTGATTTTCCTCGATAGTTTTCACCATCCTAACTGATGTTTCTTTCTTCTTACCCTACAATATTCTTTGTTCTCCATCATCATCCAAATATTCAATGGCTCTCTCATGGAAATCGATTTTTTTCCTATGAATATATAGCCAATCCATACCCAAAATCATATTATATGACCCCAACGATAATACATTTATATGTCTTGATGTAGGTGTTATCACCAAAATTTGGTCATATGACCATTTACAATTAGATGGATCGAAGTACACCATTTAAGACCAATTTTATCATAGTAAAATTACTTTCACTATAAGAAATAATTTAATGAACCATATTTTATTAATTTATTTCTAGTTTAATCAAGAAACCCCATGAGGAATAATTAAATAAATCCTTATTTATCTTATTTTCCTCTAGGAATAATTAATTAAACCATTGTTTAAATAATATTAATTGTCATATTTAACCCAATTATGATAAATAATTAGATAAATCATTATTTATCTTATTTTTCTCTAGGAATAATTAATTAAATCATTATTTAGTTATTATTCCTTGTTAAATTTGACTAAATCACTTAGGAATAATTAAACAAATCAGTTTTTGTTAATTATTCCTTAACCACATTCTTGAAATGATAAATAAATCATTTATTTGATTATTATTTCTAAATAAAGGTATTTAACCAATTTAAATATATTTTCCCTCCAACAAAATATAATAAAATATTACACGCAGTTAGATCTAGATCTTAGTTAATAATATTTTGTTATTTTCCATTATCGAGGATAAATCAATATTTTGTTATAAATAGGAGGGTTTTTCCATGAATTCTTCACTTTGATCACTTTCATTGTCACACTTTAATCATTTTCATTGTTGGTACTATTTTATTTTGCTTCTTGAGCTCCCATAGAGTTCAATACATTCTGGGTTTTTTGTACCATTGAGAGAGAGGAACTTCTGGAACTGAAGCGTTGAGGACAACCAAGAACCCATCCCATTAAAGGGAGCTGGTAACACTTATTTGTTCCCTTCACCAGGTGTAATAATATATAGAACATTATTTAAATATTGTCTTGTATGTTGTGTTATCACCCAAAAATTTTCAAAATATCATTGTGTCAACTCTGTTCTTGATCATGGTCTCAAAATGGGTTTGAAAGTCATTTTAGGATTTGGTTAAGGGTAGGTCATAGCTTTTAGAGGTTTAATGTTCATCATCTGAATTCAAATAAGGTGTTTAGAGGTCCATTCCATGGTCAAATATTCACATTTTTCATTTAAAGGTCATTCAGTTAAGTTTTGGGCTATATTTCTGCAATTAGCCAGGAATCCACTGTTTTGTAGCGTCGCTAGTTCAAAAAAGAGGAAATGTGCTACGAAAGAGCAGCTACTTTTGTAGCGCAAACTGTGAAAATTACACTGAGTGTTACGAAAGCGCGGTTTCTTAGTTGTCGTGTCAAATAAGCCAAAATCTGTCAGATTCAATTGGGGAATGATAGGATAGGGATATGGTGAGTCAGTTAGTTACCAGATCCGGTGTACTTACCTGTCCTACAGTAATCATAGTCATGATAGGATATCAATGACGCATCATTTAGTCATGAGGTAACATCTCAAATTCGAATTTTTTCCTAATTGAGTCATCTTTGATTCATTTACCTTCACAATAACCGTTCAGCCCAAGCAAGGTGAAGATAAGTCCAGGTTGTTATATGGAAGAAACCTTCGTATCATTCTCGTTATGAGGGTTGTTATATGTTACTGCTGAGGCTGTTCATGCATGACTGGTGAGAAGCCATGGGAGTAGATTAAAGAGAAAGCTTGGGCTGTGTCAAGAAGCATGGTAGAGAGCAACTCCATGCGTAGGAGGAGCATTGTTGGTAAAGATATGAACCTGAAAATATGAAAGCTTTAGTTGAGGATCAAATAGTGATGGAGGATTTCATCAAAGCAGAATATCTCTAGTTTTGTGAAAAACTACAGGGTGGTCACACTCAAGTGTCCAAAGAGTTTTCATTACAATTCAGTGGAACCACTACCAAAATTGGAATGTTAAATGTGCCAGTCACACCTGAGATCATAGCTTCTATGACAGAGATACCAAGAGGGCAGGAATCTTGGTTTAAAGGTTTTAGGTTTGACATGGAACCATGCAAGGAATTTATGAAACCTGAATATGTAGATATGGACCTGAACAATGCCATACCTAGAAGTTGCATCAAGGAAAACTATGCAAAGCTGCTATTTAATATTCAAAGATACTTTACATGTGAAGGAAGGTACCATAAAGTTTACACTTATCATTTCAAACTATTGTTGCATTTCACAGGTATAATATCACTAGATTTTCCATTTTACTTGCATATAAGCCTTGCCAAAATGGCTGACAAAGTCCAAGTCAAATCTGATGGTTGTGAAACATCTCTATTTCACTATGGTTTGATAAAGTTATTGGTTTTGAATGAGCTTGAGAAAATAAGCAAGGATTGGTCTTCCTTTTTGTTTATGAGTGGATTTGAAATGGAAACCATAACCCCAGCTAAAAACCCTAAAACTAAAAATACTCCTTCACCACCACCAGCAGAGTCTAGTCAACCTGTGGTTGCAAGAGCAAAGAGGTTTGTAAAGTTGAAACCAAGAAAACAGGTTGAGAAAAGAATAGAGAAGACACAGGTGCTTGTTGCAGAAACTCCATCACCTGCAAAACAATAGCATCAAAGGGAAAAGCAGTTGTTTCAGTTATAGAGGACAACCCAATGATTAAAGAAAACTTGGATGACATACTTCATGCAATTTATATAGAAGAATCACCCATTGCGCAAGAAGATTTCATTGAAGTGGATGAACACAAACAAAAAAGAGTTAATTCAGGTAAAAAACTTGAATTTGAGGGTGAAAATGCAGCATTTATTTTCCAAGCAAGGAAAATTTTAACCAAGCATGCAAAGAAACTCCAAAAAGGCAGTAAATATGTCCAAGTAACTATTGAAGCAGCCAGAGTCCCTGAAGAGGTGGTTGATCTCTCATCACCAATAGTGGAGCATGTAGCCAGCAAGACAATGAAGGGAAAGGAACACATGACAGAGTGTCAACTGCTTGAAGAAAGATTGAAGCTAGAAAATCAAGAGATTGTGATGATGAGAAAGAGGGCCAGAAAGCACAGCATTGAAAAAACATAGTTCAAGAGGATAAAGTAGTATGGGAAGGCCAAACTGTTTCTAGGTCTGAAATTCCAAGTGCTACAGAGCAGTTTTTCACATGGATAGTGCCATCTATCAAAGAAGAAATATTTATCAGAGTGATTAATACTCATTTGAGAGCTAGTAATAGAAGGCTAAGAGGCCAAGTAGAGGATTTAGAGCTGCAATTGAAACTATCTCAGGATGGACCAAAAAACCAAGGTGCAGAGTGAAAAATTGAAAGGTAAAATCAAATGGGTAATCAAGAATAAACTTCATGAAATGGTGTTGTAGTTCATATGGTTGTTTGTCTTGAAGAAACCAGTGAATTTATGAAAGTTTGGGAAAATTTTGGTTTAATTTTTGAAGAAAATCTGAATAAAACTTCTCACTCAGCAATTTCATAGCCCAAATAGTGTAAAAAAGGCAGAAAGTGCTACGAAACTGCTGAAAGTCATGAAGCAAAAAATATGTTTTCTGGTTTTGACCATTCAACTTCCAAAGAGGTTTATGAGAAACTTAAAACAAATTTGGGAACATTGAAAGAGTATTTTCTTCCTAACAGACCTAACTACAAAAACCTCTCTTAGTTTCTTCAAATTCATTACGAGGTGGGAGAAAGTTATAAATTAAAATGCGCTACGAAACTGCTGTAACAACTTTTTTCACCCTTTCTTATAGATTTTTGAAGGGAAAAACTGTGGATTATGACCTGAAATTGATAGGGAAGTTGTGTTAATGTATAATGAATACAAATCTGGAAGAAAGAAGCCAAATTTTTGAAGGAAAAAGGGTTAAAATACTACGTTATGAAAAGCGCTACGAAACTGTGTTGTTTTCGTAGTGCAGGTTTACTTCTGCTATTTTGGACAGTTTAATGGTGGTTTTGAACAGTTGGAACTTGGTGAAGTTGTTTGATAGGTGTTACTTCAGTTCCTAACATCAAATAACCTCGAAATGATGGATTCATGATGGTTAAAGTGTCTCAAGAAACATAAAGAATCCTAAGCCTAGAAAACAGGGGATATTTCCTAGTTTGTAGGAGATCAGTATTGAGGTCATAAAGTGTTGGAGCTTATCAGTTGGATTCGACCTTATGGTTATACAGTTGGAAAATAATGTAATTTAGCTTAGATAAGTTTGTTATGAGTAGAGTTAATGAGTTTGAGTCCTATTTGTAATAAGACTGTTCACTAGGTTTGCAGTTATCATTTTGTAATAAATACCATGTCTCATAGTTAGGCAAGGTGTCAAGAAGTAGGAATTCGATGTATATATATGAGGATAAGGTTATCCTATGATTTTAAATGATCTATAAATAGGAAGAAGTCGAAATTCTAAGGGTTGGAAATTTTTAGCAAAATTACTGTGTTTATTGTAAGTGACTGGTTTTCAGCTTAATACAGAGTTTTATACTTAGCCAACTCAAGATTCATAAAGAGTTTTAGTGTGTTTTTGTTCTAATGGCATCGTTTTACTATCCTATTGCAGTGGTTTTTTCTTATTTTACTTAGAATTCATCATTGATGCTCTGACTTCCTTCATAGACAAAATGACTGTGTGTTTTACAGTTTCACATGTGTATCTCTAGACTAGAACTCTGATATGCCTTGACTTCCATGCTGAGTAGATTTTTTTGTTTTACTGAAGCTATTATGACTCCATAAGCCCGATGTGCACTTGCTAATGTGATTTACAACCAATTTCTATCATTTATCTGCTTATTACCCCACATAGAGTTAGCCATCTATATTTCTATCAAAAATCATTAACCCTTTGAGAGAGCCCTCTCAGGTTGAGGAGGCTAAGCCTCAATCAAAAGATTGGTTTGAAATAGTTACATGAGATTGATTTTATTGGTAGCCTATCAGGTCTGATTTTGTGATAACATTTTGGTGCATCTGCCGGGAGCCTGAAGATTATACTTTCCCGAAATTTTGAAGTTGAACTTCTGAAGGTAGTAGGAGCTCAGGAATCTTTTCGAGGCTTCATCTACCTTGGCGACTCCACACATCAAATAATTAATTGGAAGGTGACTCCACTGTTTTAATATCAATAGCTTGATGAAGTTTCAGAATGAGTTCCATTGCAAGAATAAATGCGAAGTATGGCCCTATGAATTGGTCTCAAATCCCTGGTTTTCCAAATCCTATGCCAAAGGTTGAATGGTTAATTGATCTTCCTATATTCAAATATGAAAAGAAAGACAATGTTGCTCTTCATTTGGTTAGATTCCATATGCATGTACACATTCTTAAGGTTTGGTTCCCTGAAGATGTTTATGGCCACTTTGGAAGGAAAAGCATAGTCTTGTTATGAAAGCTTGTCAAATGGTTCATTATATTCTCTTGCTGATTTCCATGTTGCATTTTATGAGATGTATGAAGAGTGTCATCCCTCCTTATTGCTGGTCAAAGACTGTTGTAAACACTATGTGAGTTTTATTGAATATTTGGAGAATTGTTATGAAGATGATAAGTTCATGGATGAGGAAATTTTAGAAGCCCTTCATGACAATCCCTTTCATCACCAAGAAGAAAGAATAGCCTCTTTCTTAGATGAAAATGAAACCCAACAAGAGTTTATTTATGAAAATTATGATACATCCTCTGAGTTTGATGAAAGGTTGTATCAGACTTGTCAGTCTTTTGATCATCGGGAGTATGAGAATCATTGCAAACAACAAGAGGAAATATTGGAAGATAATTGCTACAAACCTCAGGTACAGGAAAAAGTTGATTATTCATATCATTTCTTGCATCAACCTACATCAAATAATGATCACACTAATGAAAAAATGGGTGAAAATTTCTCTTTATCCTTGTCTTCTAATCTAAAATCATTTGAGTGAAAATCAGTAGATAAGATTCAGTTTGTGGATGAATTTATAGAAAACATTGAAAAGGACATTCAAGTTTCAAAAGATAAAATTCAATCTCATAGTATTCATAATCAAGATCAGTCTTTTCAAATGATTTTAATGCCAGAACACAAAGAAGGGGTGTTGCTACCTTTCTTCTTAAAGATTGAGGAAGAATTCACTGTCTTTGTAAATGATTTTGAAAATCATTTTGAAATCACACAACTAAAGTCTTATGTGGTTGATCAAAGCATGGATGAGTTGTCCAAAGTTACAAAATTTCATGAGGAGCATCAAACATATCATGTCTTCTTTGATCCTATAGTTGAATACATGGAAGATTTCTACAGTCCAGATTTCCAGTTATACTTTCATTTTGAAGACCAATTACATCTCATGTTGCCTTGGTCATTTCAGTATCATGTTTACTTTTGGTTCAAGCACAGTTAAGAGATTCAAGTGTCAGATCAGATCAATGACTGGCTTCATTCGAAGCTTCATGTTCCTTGAATTAAAAATGGAGATTACAGTTGTTAGGGTAGGTAGGAGTGTGTGAATAAGGTCAAAGTTGTCTGAGCATCTTTTCAAGAGGTACAAAGTTGGTTTTTCAACAGTAGTCATCAAGCTTGAGCCTGAGGAGAAGGCCATAAGAGCTTGGCGAAGTTTTCATAAATTTCAAAAATTTTATTTCCAAGCAAAATGGATAGCACTGGAACTACTGGTTCTCAGTGTACCACACGGGCACACTATCCCAAGTGGAGCCACTGTTATCACCCAAAAATTTTCAAAATATCATTGTGTCAACTCTGTTCTTGATCATGGTCTCAAAATGGGTTTGAAATTCATTTTAGGATTTGGTTAAGGGTATTTCATAGCTTTTAGAGGTTTAATTTTCATCATCTGAATTCAAATAAGGTGTTAAGAGGTCCATTCCATGGTCAAATATTCACATTTTTCATTTAAAGGTCATTCAGTTAAGTTTTGGGCTAAATTTCTGCAATTAGCCAGGAATCCACCATTTCGTAGCACTGTTAGTTCAAAAAAGAGGAAATGCAATACGAAAGCGCTACTACTTTCGTAGCGCAGACTGTGAAAATTACACTGTGAGCTCTACGAAAGCGCGTTTTCTTAGCTGTTGTGTCAAATAAGCCAAAATCTGTCAGATTCAGTTGGGGAATGATAGGATAGGGATATGGTGAGTCAGTTAGTTACCAGATTCGATGTACTTACCTGTCCTAAAGTCATCATAGTCATGATAGGATATCAATGAAGCATCATTTAGTCATGAGGTGACATCTCAAATTCGAATTTTTTCCTAATTGAGTCATCTTTGATTCATTTACCTTCACACAAATTTTTGAGCTCTGAAGCAGTTAAGATAAGTATGTGGTTGTTCTATGTAAAGGCAACCTTCATCATTCTCAAGCGAGGTTGTTCTATGTCATCAAGCGAGGTTGTTCATGCATGATCAAGTGAGGTTGTTTTACAGATTCTAGAGAAGCTAACAGTCTTTTCTCAAGAAGCATGGCAGAGGAGAAGAAAGTTCACAGAGGAGGACATTGTCTAAGATATGAACCTGAAAATGTGAAAGCTTTAGTTGAGGATCAAACAATTATGGAGGCTTTCATCAAAGCAGGTTGTCTCCAATTTTGTGAAAAACTATAGGGTGGTCACACTCAGGTGTCAAAAGAGTTTGCATTACGATTCAGTGGAACCACTACCAAAATTGGAATGTTAAATGTGCCAGTCACACCTGAGAACATAGCTTATGTGACAGATATACCAAAAGGGCAGGAATCTTGGTTTAAAGGTTTTAGGTTTGACATGGAACCATGCAAGGAATTTATGAAACCTGAATATGCAGATATGGACCTGAACAAAGCAATACCTAGAAGCTGTATCAAGGAAAACTATGCAAAGCTTCTATTTAATATTCAAATATACTTTACATGTGAAGGCAGGTACCATAAATTTTACACTTATCATTTCAAGCTATTTTTGCATTTCACATGTATGATATCACTATATTTTCCATTTTACTTGCATAGAAGCCTTGCCAAAATGGCTAAAAAAATCCAAGCCAAATCTGATGGTTGTGAAACATCTTTGTTTCACCATGGTTTGATAAAGTTATTGGTTTTGAATGAGCTTGAGAAAATAAGCAGGGATTGGTCTTCCTTTTTGTTTATGAGTGGATTTGAAATGGAAACCATAACCCCAGATAAAAACCATAAAACTAAAAAGACTCCTTCACCACCACCAGCAGAGTCTAGTCAGCCTATGGTTGCAAGGGAAAATAGGTTTGTAAAGTTGAAACCAAGAAAACAGGTTGAGAAAAGAATAGAGAAGACACAGGTGCTTGTTGTAGAAACTCCATCACCTGCAAAAAAATAGCATCAAAGGGAAAAGCAGTTTTTTTAGGTATAGAGGACATCCCAATGATTAAACAAAACTTGGATGACATACTTCATGCAATTTATATAGAAGAATCACCCATTGTGCAATAATATGTCATTGAAGTGGATGAACACAAACAAAAAAGAGTTAAATCAGCGAAAAAACTTGAATTTGAGGGTGAAAATGCAACATTATTTTCCAAGCAAGGAAACCTTTAACCAAGCATGCAAAGAAACTCCAAAAAGGCAGTAAATATGTCCAGGTAACTATTGAAGCAACCAGAGTCCCTGAAGAGGTGGTTGATCTCTCATCACCAATAGTGGAGCATGCAACCAGCAAGACAATGAAGGGAAAGGAACACATGACAGAGTGTCAACTGCTTGAAGAAATATTGAAGCTAGAAAATCAAGAGATTGAAATGATGAGAAAGAGGGCTAGAAAGCACAGCATTGAGAAAACAGAGTTCAAGAGGATGAAAGTAGTATGGGAAGGCCAAACTATTTCTAGGTCTGAAATTCCAAGTGCTGCAGAGCAGTTTTTCACATGGATAGTGTCAGCTATCAAAGAAGCAAGATTTATCAGAGTGATTAATACTCATTTGAGAGCCAGTAATAGAAGGCTAAGAGGCCAAGTAGAGGATTAGGAGCTGCAATTGAAACTATCTTAGGATGGACCAAAAAACCAAGGTGCAGAGTGAAAAATTCAAGGTAAAATCAAATGGGTAATAAAGAATAAACTTCATGAAATGGTGTTTTAGTTCATATGGATGTTTGTCTTGAAGAAACTAGTGAATTTCTGAAAGTTTGGGAAAATTTTGGTTTAAGAAAATCCGAATAAAACTACTCACTCATCAATTTCGTAGCGCAAACAGTTTAAAAATGTAGAAAGTGCTACGAAACTGCTGAAAGTCATGAAGCAAAAAATCTATTTCCTAGTTTTGACCAGTCAACTTCCAAAGAGGTTTTTGAGCAACTAAAAATGAATTTGGGAAAAATGAAAGAGGTTTTTCTTCCTAACAAACCTAACTACAAAAAAAATCTCTCAGCTACTTCAAATTCATTACGAGGTGGGAGAAATTTATAAATTAAAATGTTCTACGAAAAGCACTACAAAACTGCTATAGCAACTTTTTCACCCTTTCTTATAGATTTTTGAAGGGAAAAACTGTGGATTATGACCTGAAATTGATAGGGGAGTTGTGTTAATTGAGAATGAAGACAAATATGGAAGAAATAAGCCAATTTTTTGAAGGAAAAATGGTTAAAAGACTGCGCTACGAAACTGTGATATTTTCGTAGCGCAGGTTTACTTCTGCTATTTTGGACAGTTTAATGGAGGTTTTGAACAACTGGGACTTGGTGAAGTTGTTTGAAAGGTTTTACTTCAGTTCCTAACATAAAATAACCTTGAAATGATGGATTCATGATGGTTAAAGTGTCTCAAGAAACACAAAGAATCCTAAGCCCAGAAAACAGGGGATATTTCCTAGTTTGCAGGAGATCAGTATTAAGGTCATAAAGTGCTAGAGCTTATGAGTTGGATTCGACCTTATGGGTATACAGTTGGAAAATAATTTAATTTAGCTTAGATAAGGTTGTTATGAGTAGAGTTAATGAGTTTGAGTCCTATTTGTAATAGGACTATTCACTAGGTTTGCAGTTGTCATTTTGTAATAAATACCATGTCTCATAGTTAATCAAGGTGTCAAGAAGTAGGAATTTGATGTATCTAGATGAGGATAAGGTTATCATATGATTGTAAATGATCTATAAAGAGGAAGAAGTAGAAATGCTAAGGGTTGGACATTTTTAGCAAAAATACTGTGTTTATTGTAAGTGACTGGTTTTCAGCTTAATACAGAGTTTTCAACTTAGCCAACTCAAGATTCATAAACGGTTTTAGTGTGTTTTTGTTCTAATGGCATCATTTTACTATCCTATTGCAGTGGTGTTTTCTTATGTTACTTAGAATTCGTCATTGATGCTCTGACTTCCTTCATAGACAAACTAACTGTGTGTTTTACAGTTTCACATGTGTATCTCTGGACTAGAACTCTGATATGCCTTGACTTCCATGGTGAGTAGATTGTTTTGTTTTACTGAAGCTATTATGACTCCATAAGCCCAATGTGCACTGGCTAATATGATTTACAACCAACTTCTATCATTTATCTGCTTATTACCCCACATAGAGTTAGCCATCTATATTTCTATCAAAAATCATTATCCCTTTCTTATAGATTTTTGAAGGGAAAAATTGTGGATTATGACCAGCAGCTTCAGTAACAAGAGTTTTTCTTCAACTCTTTTCAGTCTCTTGATGTTGTTTTTTTTTATTTTTTATGCCCTAAATTGGTCAAAATTATAACTTCTGTTTGTTTTCTGGTGTTTTCCACAGGTATCAGGTATCAGTCACGCCAGAGATGGTAATTTTTCCGCAACATGCCGCTCGAGTATTAATGAACATGAAATCATAATTTTTAGCAAAAATAGTGTGAGTTCCAATCCAACTCACAGTTTTCTGCCCAATAACTGCGATTTCAATAGTCCACGGGTCAGTACCTACGAGCCGGAATATTTTTTTGAGTTTTTTCTGTAACTGACAAGGTTTGCCAAGAGAACTATTTTGGGTTGTGTGACCTTTGTCTCAGCCCATCTTAGGCCTGGATATGCTCATTTTGTTTCCTTGAAGTAGAACCAAGCCCCCTAAGGTTTCAATACACTTCCACCTTTTTAGGAGGGGTTAAGCTGAGTAGGTAGTCTAATATTTGCAGCACTTTCAACCATTGTTTCAGGGTATGATCTATCCTTCTTTCAGGTCCTTTTTGATAGGTTATTATTTCATCCAAAACTCCCTCTTGAATTTTTTTTGGTCTTTCCCTTAGGGTACCCTTGTTCCCCTTAGGGTTTTAACTTTTCGCCTTACATTTTGCAACATTTCCCCCCCTTGGTTTCTAGTTTTTTTCTACCCCTTAGACCTTAGATATTGTGAGCATCTTGTATGTTTTAAATAAATTTCTCCCACCTTTTAGACTAGTTGTTTAGGAAGCCTTCTTTTGGTTTGAATTTATGCATGATTAGCTGTTTATTTTAATGTCATTTTAGTTTTATTTACAGTACTTCAATGTTTTTTTTCTTTTTCTTTACACAACCATATGGGCTTAATTAAAATTAAAACATGGATTGCACACACTCACACCTAAAGAGAATAGAACTTGGTTTACACAGCCAAGCCAATACATAAAAATCATAAATAATCAGTCTACCTCACAGCCTTTGTTTATCACTCTTCAACCTTTTCATGCCATCTGTGACTTGCCATCATTGCGCCCCCAGGGCATTTATTGCGAGGACTCCAAGGTCTTCACCGTCAGTTTCCGTTATGAATCATTTCTCCACCACATAGTGTCCGAGTTAGTCCTCCGCCGAGTCCCCATACCGACTCTAATTCTAGTTCATCGGGTTCTTCCTCTGATTCTGACCCCGGTTCCCCTCACCCTCATACCATCACCATGTCGGGTGCCAACGCAGGTGCAAGTCCTCAAGCTAGTGGTGTCCCCGACCCTAATGCTAGAACCACTACTGGAACCATTCCAGCTACTCCCTTACTACCTTTTATGGCAGGTTTAAGCCTTCTCGATTTTAGCCAGTTAATCAACGACCCCATACTCCACAATGCAGGTTGGACTTCTATGCCAACTAAAATTCCTTTCGACATTCCTAAGTTTGAAAGAAACACTGGAGAGGACTCTACTAATCATGTCATCTCCTTCCATATGTGGTGTTCATCCAATTCCAGCACCGATGACTCCATTTGCCTTCAGTTGTTCCATCATATTCTCACTGGAGAAGCTGTAATGTGGTATGTTGACCAGAATGTTGCGTCTCATTCCACTTTTGTGACTCTTGCTGTAGTGTTTCTATCAAATTTCCAGTTACCACTCCGTTATGATACTGGTACCGAGTTGTTGACCGCATTCCGTCAATATTCTGTTACTCGTCTTTCTAACCATGTCCAAGAATGGAGTAGAAGAAGGAGCTTGTGTCAAGCTCCTACATTCAATGACCATGTCTATATGGATTGGTTTCTTAGAATTCTCTTAGCCCCCATTGGTAAATATGTCGCATCTCATTTTCCTCAATCCGAGGGAGTAGCTCTCCAGGTCGCTTTAAAATATTACTTGATCCACGCCAAATATAGTTATGTTTATATTGTTTTACCGAATATTTTTAGACCTGGTTGTGTATGTTATCACTTTTTTGATAATAGGATTAGAAGAAAGGTAACCAAAAACCAACTTTTAGCTAGGTAGCTATCCCTACCTAACCAGAGAGGGCTCTCTCTATGTCACTTTTTTTTTTAATATTCAATTTGGCTAAGTACTAGATTTTAGGCTAGATATAAGTTAATGTGTTTGAAAATTGTTTTATAATTTGTTTACTGGATAAAAATGATGATTAGTGAAACTAAAACTGATTTTAAAGACTAAATTTCAGAGAATAAAATAAGGCAAGGTAGGTAGACTTATTGAGAACAATTAAGTTATCTTTGTGTATGTGATGATGGGAAAAGTAGGAGTCTGAATGAGCATATAACATGAATTCATTCTTCAGAAGGAATGCACATTTGGGAAAATCTTAATAAACAGAGCATATTACTTATTTATGTTTATAAATTAGTAAGATTTTAATACAGAATCTGAAATGAAAGTGAAATAACGGAGAGGAAAACACAATTCTCAAAAGAAATACCACATGAATCTCACAATATCTATTGCAACTTCTTTGATTTCATTAAAGGTATCCAAAAGCTCCACAATAATACACATAGTTCTCAAAACTCAAATTATCCAACCAACAAAGAATATTTTGTACAGTGAAGTATTTATAGAAAAATTGTTTTACAACAAATTGCATATATGTTATCTTAACATATAGAGTTTTATTTTCCAAATTATAATCTAACTGTAACATGGAAATAAAGTCGATTTGATGTGTTGGTGTTGCTCTAACAAAAAACAGTTGCTAAAAGGAGAAAATTGTGGATTGCGCTGGCTGTCAGCTGATTGATGACCTGGCAGAAGTTGACTTTTCTCTTCTACCATTTACTCCTGAAATTCACACAATTTTTCCCAACGTTGTTCATCCAGGATGGTCAATTTTATTACCTTACTGTAAACTTCATCCATTCCAGTGTACTTGGAAAAAGTTGGCCTCACCACGAAAACATGTTTTATCTCATACTGTATAAAAATATCATTGCTCAGTGTTCCCAATAGCGCCCTTCCTGTCATTGTGCCTTTAATGTTTGAAAATTTGGCACTATCTCTGGAAATTTCTTTAAGTATTCTCCAATAATCTTCTTTGGTAATGGATCATTTTCAATCATAATCAACTCAAGAGTTTGAGCCCTTTTTGAAAAAGCCAATTTCTGATATATTTCAATCAGTGCTTCTTGAGAAAATGGAGTGGATTCTCTGTGATGGGGGCTTGCATCATTTTTTCTATGGTTTGGGCAATTATGGTTACTAAAATATCTCCTGTAGGAGCGATAATAGCTCTTTAATTAGGTATATACCAAGATTGTAATTTCATGACAAATTCTGGGGCATTGTGGGTGTGAGGAAAGATACAATTTGGCAAGTTTGAATTCCATAGCCCTATATCAATAGGTTTATCTAGAAATTTATCCTCTAACTAGCAATACATTTCAAACAATTCAAGCTCACAAAGGGTTTCATGGATCTTATGGTCTATGTCTGCTAATTTTATATGATGGAAGTCGATTTGAGGATGAAGTAGCAGACTTACTGGTTCTTCTGGTCCTTTTTTCTTTGGAGGCATGACTGGGAGAAGGCTCTGCAAATTGAAAAATGTTGAAAACTGCAAAGGAGGCTTTAGACAGTGGTCATATTACTTTCTGGAGTTCTGGTGATGTACAGAGCAGAGTAAATCAAAATGAAGGTTTAAACATGTTTTTAGGATGAATTTATAAATATTTTGGTTTATTTCCCTTTGAAAGAGTCTCGAGTACATTAGCTTAACGGTTAGCATTGAATTTAATTCGATAACGGTTCTAGGAGCACAGGAATTCAATTGATTGGACAGTGACACAGTCCATGTGGCATGACACGAATGGCGCGCAAGCCAGTGGTTTCATCCGATGGATAAACGGGATTTCGGAAGGGTCGATTGGCGGTAAATGGTTTTATGAGGGTGGGGTGTGAAATCACGCGCGGTTTCCACATAGCTGTGGGGTCAGGTTATGAAACCACCCTTTTCGGACCTCCCCTGCTCGACATTAAGCTTTGGATGATGGGGGGGGGGGGGGCAAAGTCACGTGCATGTCGTTGGATTTAGTTATGGTGCGGTGGATGAACGGTAAGATAGGAGGTGGTTAAAGTACAACGACGGTTAATGAATGGTGGGGTAGGGGTATAATAAATATGATGTGATTTTTATAAGTGACGGGATAGGGTATGTGATGTGTCATATGGGTAGTGGAGGATGAAGAGCAGGATAAATCTTATGGTCTTGAGAATGATATTTTGGAATTTTGAAGAATAAACATTCATAAAGCATGTGGTTTGAAATAATTTTCTCAGCAATGCTCTTCCTTTATTCATGAATACAACAACAGATTATGAGTTTTCTATGACATGTGGAATTTTATTATAATTGAAAAAAATGAGCTTTCTCCTTCAACTATACTTTGTGAATAGGACGAAAGACAAACTACTGGATTTGATAGTGGAAATGCAAAGATTTTCCATAGGCAATTTAAAAACCTAGAATTGACCTATAGGAGATGAAAAACCTGACTTTAGACCTCTAAATGGTGATGAAAGGATGTGAAGGAGCAGCATATCAAGATGATACTTCTTCAGTGACCAAAATTATTGCTAAAAACTAACTAAAAAAGAAAAAAAATTGACCAATGACCTAATGGAAAACTCTCAAAAGAGCTATTTTTGATCATTGATAAACTGACTCTAACATTGGATCCAACTGGGGATGGCAACTCCTTTAGGAGGTGTCAAGAACATCGTAGATTAGGTATCCTTTTCCATTGAGCTATGGAGTCAACTAGATTATGAAAAACTTTAAATAGATTGAAAACACTGAATTAGGAAAGACTAACTTGACTGTGACTCAATAACTGACTAAAAACTATGAATTTTAAAATAAAACAAGAGTTGTTGTAGGAGTCTTATGGCCTTCTCCTCGGGCTTCAAAATTCAACATTAATTCTTGTGTTTTCTTGGATATCAAATGTAAATTGGTATATAAAATGACAGTGAATTTCTTTCTTAAGATTTCAAGAAATATAATGTTTTAGAAACCTACCATTGATAGGTCCTCCCAGCACTTCTTGTCCTTCAAGATCCTCTAGTAAAAATGATTTGTTTCCTCTAAATACAACGATATTGTAAGGTCATTTCCATAGATTTTTGAACTTCCCATGCTTTCCCTTGTCTTCATTTCTGGCATCCCATCTTAGTACAATATCTCCAATCTTGAAGTCATCAACCTTTGTTTTTCTGTCAAAAATCTTTTTAATTTTGTCATGCAGATTTGAAGTATTGATGAAAACTTCATCTCTTGATTGTTTCAAATGTATCATCTGATTGATCCTTCTCTGAATTTCATTAGGTTCACTTTCAACCTCCTGCAAAATCTTCATTACTGGAACAACCAAGGAAGAAGGTAAAACCATGTCAACTCCATAAACAAGCTGAAATGGAGACATGCTAATTGATCTTTTTATGCTCACTCTATCAGCCCACAGAGCATTTGTAAGCTTCTTGTGCCAATTCCTTTTGTTTTCCTGTAACATCTTCTTGATAATATTCACCAAAGACTTATTAGATGATTCTGCAAGTCCATTTCCCTGAGGATAATATGCAGTAGAATGACCAATTCTAATGTGATATTTATCACAAAAATCAATCATATTCTTAGTTTTGAAAGCAGTTGCATTATCTGTGATAATATTGTATGGACAACCAAATCGAGACAAAATATTATTTTCAAGAAACTGAATGATAACAGAATTAGTTTCTTGCCTAGTGGGAATAACCTCAATCCATTTGGTAAAATAATCTATAGCAGTGAGAATCCATTTATGTTGAGCTGAAAATGGAGGATGAATTTCACTAATAAAGTCAAGTCCCCATTGCTGGAATGGTGCTTGGACTTCAATTGGTTTAAGAGTCAAAGGTAAAAGTTTCCTTTTTCCTTGAAATATTTGACACTCATGACAGTTACTGATTGTTTTGTAGACATCAGAAAATAATGTGGGCCAATAAAAACCTGATCTCAAAATTTTATTTTTTGTGGTTTTCCAATAAAGATGACCTCCATAGTCACCCTTATGGAAATATGTCATGAATTTCTCAACTTCTTCTTCAACTAAACAGTTCAAAAATATTCCACTAGGATCTTTCCAATATAGGACACCATTCAAAATGCAGTATTTCAGTGCTTTTAACTTCAATGATATTCCTTTACTACTTGGCATGTTAGGAGGAGGATTCAAATGTTGCATAATATATACAATATCAGCATACCAAGGAGATAAAGAAAATATTTCAGCTATCTCAGGTAATGTTTCAGTATTTTTTTCATTAGACAGTGTAGTAATGTAGTTTATGTCCAAGGTATGAAGATTAGAATCTACCATCAGATTTTCTAGGCCTTATCCTTTAATTAATTTTTTGGGCTTAATCTTCAAATCATACTCTAGTAAGGCAGCAATCCATTTACCTCTACGACCTTCTGGATCATTTTGTGGGATCACTTCTTTAACAACATCATTTGGCACATAAGCAATGACATGGGAATGTAAAATGTACACTCTAAAATCCTTCAATGGTTTAACTAATGCTAAAGATTGTTTCTCAATGATATATTACTTTAAGGCAACATCTATTATTGTTATGTTAAATAAAGCAATGGGTTGTTCTGTATTTTGATTTTTCTTTTGTATTAAAACAACATCAAGTGTATGCTCTGAAGCAAATGAAAAAATTATAAAATCAAGTGTATAGTCTGGGCTAATGAGAATGGGAGCATGAGATAGAGCTAAATTGACTTGATTAAATGAATTCTTCGCTTCCTCAGACCATCTTACTTCAGTATCTTTCTTCAACATGTCAGTAATCTACCTCAAATATTCAGCAAGATTCAGAACAAATCTTCTCATAAAATTAATTTTACCATTGAAAGACTGAATCTCCTTTTTTCTCCTAGGATAATCTAAGTTATAAATTGCTTCAATCCTTGAAGGATCTAATCTTATTCCATCTTTAGATATAACATGTCCAACAATTTACCTTCTTCCATAGCAAAAAGGCTCTTCTTTGGATTTAATGAAATACCAAACTTTCTGCATCTTTGAAAGACTGTCTTTAAATGATGCGAATGGTGCTCATCTATATTTGAGAAAACAATGATATCATCAAGGTAAATGACCAAAAACATATCCTTTTCATTGGCACAAGCAATATCCATTTATCTTTGAAAAGTTTCTCCTGCATTCTTCAAACCAAAAGTAATTTTGGCATACATTGAAGTACCCCAAGGTGTGGTGAAAGTTGTATATTCTTGATAATCTGGGTGAACAATAATCTGATTGTATCCTAAGTATCCATCTAACAAAGAAAGTCTAGATGATCCAACTACCCTTTGCAGAATGTGGTCCATTTTTGGTAGTGGATAATTATCTTTTAATGATACTTTGTTCAGATTTTGAAAATAAATGCACAATCAAATTTCTCTTGTCTTATTTAACACAGGCACTAGATTAGACATCCAGTTTGAGAAATGGATAGGAACAATTATTCCAACAGTGAATAATCTGTTTACTTCCTTCTGAAGAGAAGGGAGTAGTTTTGGATTCATCCTTCTAAGATTCTGGCGAAATGGTTTTTGATCTGGCTTCAAAGGGATAGTGTGTTGAATAAAGATTTTTTCATAGACCTTCAAATTTCAATATTCCTAAGCAAATACATTTGAAAATTGAGACATAGGTATTGCATACTTAGCTTTCATTTCTGTACTCAAGGATTTTGAAATCTACACCATCTTTGGCTTTTCTGAAGTTCCAAGATTTATATCTTCCACTCCCACTTCTATTGATGACATAGTAGGCTTTCTTGGAACATCAACATGGTTAAAAATTTCTTGCAAAGGTACCAAACCTCTTGGAATAGAATTTTCCTTAAGTTGTACTACTTGAATCTCTATGGCATGAATTTCCTAGTCATCTATTTGGGCATTGATGAATTCTTCTTCTGTCTGCAAGAAGTTATTGATTTGATCATAATTTTGAAACACTTGCCAATATTGAATATTGTCAGGGACAATAGGGTGATGTTTGAAATTTATTTCATATTTTTTGTTTGGATACAATGGGATTTTGAACATACTAGCAGAAGTGGCAAGATAATTAGCAATAACATTGTTGTTTCTAGGAATTAATGATAGAGTATATTCAATAAATGTTTTTGGAATATCTAGGACTGCATTTCGGTAAGCTCTCATTCTGGGATGTTTGACTTGATACTCTCCTTTGACTTGCTTGATAACTAACTCAGAGTCACTATATACAGAAATTTTCTTTGCACCAAGCTTTTAAAAAAAAATTAGGCTAGCAATCAAGGCTTCATATCTAGCTTCATTATTTTGTGAAGTCAAATTCTAGTTTGTAGGAAGACATTCTAACATTTGGAGGGATCTCCAATTATTGATCTGTTGGACTGTGAATCTATAGTCCAATGCCAACACCTTCTTTTCCCATTGCTCCATCAAAATCCATATTCTAGAGAATATTTTCTTCATCTGGAAGGTACAAATCAGATGAATGATTTTTGTTTTTTGTTTGAGATACCTATGTTGTATCCAAAATTTATGTTTTTTCTATTGTTTTCTTATTTTCTTCTTAAGGATATGTCTTTAATTATAAACTTTTTGGCATTATTTTTCATAATTCTGTCTTTGCAAATTCTAAAACAGAATTTGAATTTTCTGATTTTTCTTCAATAAAAGAACCCTAAAGATGCTTAGAATTCTTCATTGAATAAAATAAAAGATTATAAATCTGTATGTACAACATGAATGGGATGATTGTTAGGCTTTTCTCTAGTACTGATCATATACTTCATCTTACTTTCTTTGTAAAGTTTCCTGAATTGTCCAAAGATAGGAATTGTTGCATATGAAAATTCAAGCTGCAATGTTCCTCTGAGCTTTTCTCCCCATGATCTAGAAAGTAGCATTCCATACCTAGGTGGGATGTCAGCCACAACAACATCCATGAGGACATTCTTGGCTGGAATTTTTTCTAATGAGACCACTAAATCCTTGATAAAACCAAGAAATTTCACCCTCCCTGAATCAAATGAATAGAGAACATGATAAGGTATTGTGATGTCTAGTCCTAATTTGTCCATAATGGATTTAGGCATGAGGTTGTGTGATGCTCTAGATTCAAACATTGCATTATGAAGAATAAAATCATGGATTTTGAGACTTAATTAAAAGGGAGGAACTTCACCAACAGGACCAAAAAGTAGCTTAGGATTATCATCACTTAAGTTAACCATATCATATTTTTTATCAATTCTAAGCAACTTAGTAACTTGAAACTTGTATTGATCATTTTTCATTATCTCGGTCAGAGGAATAGAGACCTTCAATTTAGCAATTTCATTTTCAAGGGAAAAATGGGCAGGATGCTTATCTACCTCTTTCAGTGATGTGTCTTTCTTTTCAGGTCGTTGTTTGAATGAAGTATCTTTCTTCTGTCCTCCTTCTTGAGCTTCTTAATATTTTCTTTGATTGTTGGTGGATGCTTCATTAGTTTTGGGAGAGGTAGAAGCAGCAGGTTCCTTTTCTTTGCTTATGTTTGGTGCAACAACTTTTTTTTGGTGAGTATTGGTTTGAAAGTTCTGATTCTTTTTATTGGCAATTAGAGGAACATTTCTACTCCTCAAACTATACTGCCTTTGAACTTGGGTGAGGGAATTTTGATATCCTCTGATAATATTCAGTGCACATTAAGTCTTCATTTGATATGACATATTGTTGGTCTTCTGATGCACAAATTTCTGCAGAATATTGATCTTCTTCAGTGAGGAAGAAAGGTTGTTGATTTTCCTCAAACAAATGATTTTCCCCATAAATTTATTCTTCATCATATTCATCATGAACTTCAGTATAATTTTGTTGGAATGGTGTCTGAACTTGATGTTGACTTTGTGGATCCTGGTCCTTATGTTCCCTTTGTTTGATCATATATTGGGGTTGCTGATTTTGACCCCTGAAATTGGGATTTCTTATAGAAGGTTCAGCTTGTCGATAAACACTGGACATCTTATCCATAATTTTCTCCATATATTTGATCAAAGTATCAATTTTTCCTTTTGATGAAGTGGATTCTTATTCTTTTATTGTGACTCTTTTCTCTATTTTGACCTTGGACTTTTTAATAATTAGATTGGCCTCTACACTCACTGCATTTCTTTGAATTTCTTCAAAATTTGATGGGTTTCTCTCCCTCATCTGATAGGCCATGTCAGGGTCAAAACCATCAGGATAATGGAGTAAATAAAGGCCTTGGGGAGGCTTGATATTATCAGGAATTGAATGATATATATTGTTAAATCTAGCTGTGAATTCTTGGACAAGTTCATTTTTATTCCTTTTTCAGTGCATTATATTCAGCTAGAATTTGTAGTGGATTTTTCTTCTCTTCCCATTTTTCCATGAATAAATCAATTAATTGTTGTGAGGTACCAATTATACTAGCTCCAAGAGAGAGAAACCATTTCTTTACTTCTCCAGAGAAACTTTGAGAAATAATATGCATCTTAAATATGCATCTTAGAATCATCATTGTATATTTCTTCAAGGTCTATAAATTCAACTACTTTAGCCACATGCTAATAGGCTATAATTTTTTATGTTCCATCAAAGGGAGGTAGCCTCTGCCCATAATTTTGAGGTAGAGGAGTAAGTTGACCTGGTAGAATCAGTGGAGAAAATCTAGCCATGGTTAATCGAGGAGGTGGCAGAGGTGTGAATTGTGATGTGGATTGAATAAAATTTTGTAAAGGTAAAGATGGTATGAAAGGAGGAACAGATGGTGTAACTGTATAAGAAGATGAGGTAAAAAATGTACCAAAAGTATGTTGCTAATATTTAAAATAGATATTTTTAGAGGTTTCTTGAAATTTATCTACTAAGCCTTTAAGTTTATGGAAATTGGACCAAACTTCAGTATCAGTTTCAGACTCGAAGGTTTTAGAAAATGATGTAAAAGACTCAAAATCAAAAGGGTCGAAAGTAGCTTCTTAGAGAAAAGTTTCAGACTTGGTTCTAATTAAATATTTTTCAGATTTTGGAGAAAAATCCAAATCTTCTAAAACAAACCTCGTACGCAGGGAATTTGATTTAATTAGTGGAGGAAAAACTATTATTGTCTGTCGAGACTTAGTTTTCTATTTTCTCAAAATACTTTCAGGATTGTATACAAGTGGTTATGGATTAGGGTCAGGGTTTGACCTAGTATATCTTTTTGGAGCCAGCTTAAGATTAGAATTATATATTTTGGCTTAGGTTTTGACTTCAGCCTATTCAAAAAAATATTCCCAGGGAATATTTATCAATCATTCCCCGGAAATAGCACCAGAAATGTTATCAATTTCCCTAACTTCCTAAGCCTGACAGTAGGATTAGAATAAAGGTAACCAAAAACCAAATTTTACCTAGGTAGCTAGCCCTAAGTAACTAGAGTGGGCTCTCTCTATGTCACCTTTTTTTTAAATATTCAATTTAAGGTTGAGTACTATATTTTAGGCTAGATATAAGTTAATATGTTTGAAAAAAAAATTATAATTTTTTTGCTGGATAAAAATAGTGATTAGTGAAACTAAAACGGATTTCAAAGACTGAATTGTAGAGAATAAAATAAGGCAAGGTAGGTAGACTTATTGAGCACAATTAATTTATCATTATGTATGTGATGATAGGAAAAGTAGGAGTTTGAATGAGCATATAACATGAATTCATTCTTCAGAAGAAATGCACATTTGTGAAAATATTAATAAACAGAGCATATTACTGATTTATGTTTATAAACTAGTAATATTTTCATACAGAAGTTGAAATGAAAGTGAAATAACAAAGAGGAAAACAAAATGCTCAAAAGAAATACCACATGAATCTCACAATATCTTTTGCAACTTCTTTTATTTCATTAAATGTGTACAAAAGCTCCACAGTAATACACAGAGTTCTCAAAACTCAAATTATCCAACTAACACAGAATACTTCATATAGTGAAGTATTTGTAGAAAAAAAATTACAACAGGTTACATAAATACTATCTTAACATATAGTGTTTTAATTTCCAAATTAGACTCTAACTGTAACATGGAAATAAAGTCAATTTGATGTGTTGGCACTGATCTAAGAGAAAACAGTTGCTGAAAGGAGAAAATTGTGGACTGCATTGGCTGTCAGCTGATTGATGACCTGGAAGAAGTTGAATTTTCTCTTCTACCATTTACTCCTGAAATTCACACAATTTTTCCTAGTGTTAACAATCTTGGATGGTCAATTTTATTACCTTACGGTAAACTTCATTCATTTCAGTGTACTTGGAAAAAGTTGGCCTCACCACGAAAACATGTTTTATCTCATACTGAATAAAAATATCATTGCTCAGTATTCCCAAAAGTGCCCTTCTTCACATTGTGCCTTTGATGTTTGAAAATTAGGTGGTATCTCTGGTAACTTCTTTAAGTCTTCTCCAATAATATTCTTTGTTAATGGAGCATTTTCAGTCATAAACAACTCAAGAGTTTGAGCCCTTTTTGAAAAATCCAATTTCTGATATATTTCAATCAGTGCTTCTTGAGAAAATGGAATGGCATTCTCTATGATGGGGGCTTGCATCATTTTTTCTATGGTTTGGGCAGTTATTGTTACTAAAATCTCTCCCGTAGGCGCGATAATAGCTCTTTGGTTAGGTATATACCAAGCTTGGCAATTTCTGACAAATTTCGGGGCACTATGGGTTTGAGGAAATATATAATGTGGCAAGTTTGAATCCCACAACCCTATATCATCAAATTTATCCAAAAATTTATCCTCTAACTAGAAATACATTTCAAACAATTCAAGCTCACAAAGGGTTTCATGGATCTTATGGTCTTTGTCTGCTAATGGTATATGATGGAAGTCAATTTGAGGATGCAGTAGCAGATTTAATGGTTCTTCTGGTCCTTTTTTCTTTGGAGGCATGACTAGGAGAAGGCTCTGCAAATTGAAAAACGTCAACAACTACAAAGGAGGCTTTACACAGTGGTCAGATTCCTTTTTGGATTTCTGGCGATGTACAAAGAAGAGTGAATCAAAATCAAGGTTTATACATGTTTTTAGGATGAATTTATAAACATTTTGGTTTATTTCTTGTTGAAAGAGGTGTGGGTACATTAGCTTAATGGTTAGCATTAAATTTAATTTGCTAACGGTTATACGAGTGTAGGAATTCAATTGATTGGACAGTGACACAGTCCATGTGGAATGACACGAATGGCAGGCAGGGCAATGGTCTCATTTAGCAGTCAAGCAAGATTTCGGAGGGGTCTATCAACGATAAATGGTTTTATGAGGGGGCTATGAAATCACGTGGGGTTTCCATGTAGATGTGAGGTTGGGTTATGAAACCACCTTCCCTAAAGAAGCGTTAAGTTTTGGATGATGAGGGGGGGGCAAAGTCGCGTGCGGGCCATTGGCTTTAATTATGGTGCAGTGGATGAATGGTAAGATGAGAGGTGGTTAACGTACAACGACGGTTAATGAATGGTGTGGTAGGGGTATAATAAATATGATGTGATTTGGATAAGTGATGGGATAGGGCATGTAATGTTTCATATGGGTAGTGGAGGATGACGCGTAGGATAAATCCTATGGTCTTGAGAATGATATTTTGGATTTTTGAAGAATAAACATTCATAAAGCATGTGGTTCGAAAAAAAATTCTCAACAATTCTCTTCCTTTCTTCATGAATATAGCAACAGATTATGAGTTTTCTATGACATGCGGAATTTTATTAGAACTACAAAAAACGACCTTACTCTTTCAACCAGACTTTGTGAATAGGACGGAAGACAAACTATTGGATTTGATAGTGGAAATGTAAATATTTTCCATAAGCAATTTAAAAACCTAGAATTGACCTATATGAGATGAAAAACTTGAATTTAGACCTCTAAATGGCGATGAAATGATGTGAAGGAGTGACATATTAAGATGAGACTTCTTCAATGACCAAAATTATTGCTAAAAACTAACTAAAAAGGAAAAAAAAGTTGACTAATGACCTAATGGAAAACTCTCAAAAGAGCTATTTTTTATCACCGATAAACAAACTATAATAGTGCAAACGCACCAGCGGAATCTCATGCCGCTGACGATATCGATGGATCTCTTTCACATCCGTATCCTCATCCTTCTATGAATTATGGTTACCCCTAAGGGGGGACCAGTTCCTCCAGCACCTATCCCTCTCCCAGAAACTTGTATCTTGGTCAAAGCACGCCTTATACATTTTCCCACCCACATCAACTGATGCCAGGGCCAGTTGTTTCTCAACCTGTTTACCCTAATGTTTCCCCTCCACATTTCTATCCTTATGCACAGTCGGTGCTCTAGCCCCTCTGGCATCAGTGCCCCAGCCTCCCGTGCCTTCTCAACCTCTACCACAACAATCACCGCCTCCTCAAGGTCAGGTGTATGCGCAGCAGAGTGCAACTAATCCTCTTAATTCGAAGAAAAAGAATAAGGGGAAAGGCAACCATAACCAACAAGGGTAGGGAAACCAAGGGCGCCAAGGTAATCAATTGAATGCATGCTAAGGGAACTAGCCTAACACCGCAAACCTACAACAGGGCGATCAACCCAAGCAGAACAAGCCTCTTCGCACGAACAAACCTTGTTCATGTTGTGATGTCCATGGCCATTATACTCATAATTTTCCCCTTTTACCCTAGATGCGCCAGTTATGGGAAGCACAAGTAGCGTCTAGAGGACAGAAAGCCACCACACCGCTTCCTCCAAACACTATGCCATCTCAACCGGTTGTGTTCACTAATCCTTTCCCCCATAAAGGATATGTTACTTTCCAACCACCTCAAGGATAGGCTACTCCTCAACCCCTACAGTCTGGAACCCCTGATTACCCGATTCTCATTATGAATTTTGAAGAGGTCAATACTTTTGATGTCAACCTTCAAACCCAGTCACACCAATATGACAAGCAACCCGCTACGTTAGCAATTGAGTCCCAAACCAAAGTTCCCATAGAGTCCATTTTGACACCAAATGTTCCCTTACAGATCCCTCCGCCTAAGGCAGAGGTCATTCACAATATCCCCAAAAGTCCATTACGCTGAAATGTTTCTTCTTCCAAATTTGCCCACACCTACAACATAGTAGATGACTTGGTGCAGTCTCCTACTGCCATGTCAACGATGGAAGTCCTATAGACATGCCCATCTCAATGAAAATATCTATTATCTACTTTGGGCACTGTGGATCCTTCAGATGATCGTTTGATCGTCTTTGATGTTGAAAAATCAGAACATCCCCCTTTACCTTCATCTGTTGCCTTCCAAATACCAGTAAAGATTCGTAATGCCCATGTTTAGAGATGTATCATTGATGAGGGCACATTCACCCGTGTGATGTCCACCTATCTTTGGAATAATTTCGGATCACACGACTTGGCCCCATCCACCATCACTTTGCGTGCGTGGGACGGTCACCCTTTCCAGCCCCTTGGCATGTTCCGTAATTGTCCAGTCACACTTGCGGGCAAGACTGTTTGTATTGACATAGAATTCATTGATGCCCCCTTGGATTATAATATTCTCCTGGGTCGTAGCTACACCTATGTGATTTCAGTTGTCGCATTTTTGGTTCACCGTAAGATGTGTTTCCCCTAAAATGGAAAGATCATCACCATCAATCAGTTGACATATTATGAACCAAAGTCTCAGACCTCCCTTGATTCCATCATATCTTCGGTGTCTGATAACCAATCAGTCGCACCTCTCACAAGTGTTTCACCAGGAGTGTATAAAGATTCCACCTTACTTGGTTCATTCCATGGTACCCAACCTCTTATCAATGAGCCCAACTCATCAAGTTTTTTCATGTTGGAAACATCTCGGGCTGGAAAAAAGCGGTCTGGCTCGATTAGACAGCAGCCAATGGCTTCACAACATGCTATTGTTCACTCGACGTAGCCTTCAGGACCTTCTCTTCAAGGAACTTCTCCTTTTGCTGCTGTCTCTCCCAATATTTTTCAACCAAGAACGGTCCCCCCAAGCCTTAATCATTTGGGAGCCACTCTGCCAGGCCATTACCCTTCTGTTCAGATACCATTTTTAGCCCCCCCTCTGGATTATTTTCAGTGCCTATTATGGCTACAATGATTCTTCCAAATTTGACCTTGGGGATTCCAATCTGGTACATTAATCCCCCAGCAAACACTCCACCTGGTCAACTCAAACCTTATACCTCTTTGACCCTGGTTCAAACAGTCGCCATGACCCCTCGCTTCGCTTCAGTGCCGCAACCACATCAGCAAGAACCTAATCCTATTGCGAAAGCATCCATTGAGGGGGGGAAAGCCAAAAAGAAGGAACCTAAGGATAAGTCTCCCCAAACAACTCTAGCTACACCAAAGCTTTCAAAGTCGACACCTCCCCGTGCTTTTTGTGATGTTGTTGGGCATGCCACCGATAATTCTCTTGAGCTTCCTCATCTCAAACCTGTGGTCAACGAAACATTTCCTGAATTTGACATCCCGAAGGTTCATGTTACCTTACCCGATTCATCTAAGAAACTCAAATTGTTGCACATGAACCACCCTTGTGATTTGTGTGACCTTTATGGCTACCATTCTCATCATTGTCCCTGTCTCGACAACGTTCGTGATACCCTTGAGGAAATTCGCGAAATAGAGGCTTCCCGTAGTGGATCATATACTCCTCTACTTGTGAGTTATGCTTCATCAGAACCGGAGGACATCTCTGCACCCATTGTGATACCTTCCCCCGATTTCAAGATGAAGAAATCTTCGGTCGCTATTCTCTATCTGTCGTCATCCATGAGATCCACAGTGGAAGACCCCTCTGGGGATTCCCATTCTGTTTCGGTCGAGCCTCCCTCATTGAACACCTTGGTCTCAACATCGGTATATGTTTCATCTACTAGATCTTCGTCTACCATCCGTAGCGATGCGTATGTGAACCATATTTCTCATGACGATGTGCCAAGTAGCCCCCCTGCATCATGTGGTCTCCCTTCCACCATTCCTCCCATGTTCCATTCTAATGAAGACATTATGGAAGCCATAGGCACCCCTTATTTTCCCTGGGATGATATGCACCATTGTGCGTACTTCCTTCTGCAGCAGTCTCATGACCCATATGTTATGGAGTCTAAATACTTCATTCATGATGAAGTTGATTTGTTTAGAAATCCCATTCCTACACCAGATGATTTCGAAGAAGGAAACATGGCCAACATCTCTCCTACCATTAAAATAAACATTTCCAATAAACCAGGGGTAGAAGAAAACATTACCTTGGGGGCACATTGCACCCCAGAATAAATTGAGGCTTACACCAAGTTATTCAAGGAATTCTGTGATGTTTTTGTCTATTCTTATTAGGAGATTCTTGAACTTGATCCTGCCATTTTCAAACACCATATCGATACATGGCCCGATGCCAATCTTGTCTGTCAAAAGTTGAGACCCATCAATCCTTCCAGATGAGAGGCTATCAAAGTCGAAATCGATAAGCTCAAGAAGGCGAGTTTTTTCTATCCCATTGAATACACCACATGAGTTTCCAACCCGGTTCCCGTTCTCAAGAAACAAGGAACCATTCATGTCTGCATTGAATTTCATGACCTGAACAAATATTGTCCCAAAGAAAACTTCCCCACACCATTTATTGACCAAATCATTGATGAGTGTGCATTGCATGAGGTTATAGCCTTTATGGATGGCTTCTCCGGGTATAACTAGATTGCTAAACGTCGTGCTGATCAGTTAAAAACTATGTTCATTAGTCAGTGGGAAAATTTTGCTTATAGGGTCATGCCTTTCGGTTTAAATAATGTCGGAGCCACCTTCCAGCGGGCCATGTCTTACTGCTTCCATGACTTGTCTCATATTATCCTTTCTTACCTTGATGACCTCATCGCTCGTTCTAGGCGTCGGGCGCAACACATTCACAATTTTCGTACCGCTTTTCTCCGATGTCGCAAGTATAATATCTGCCTCAACCCATTGAAGTGTGTCTTTTGTGTTCCTTCCAATCGTCTCTTGGGCTTCATTGTGTCCAAATATTGTATAAAGCTTGATCCCCTCAAAGTTCAAGCCATTCTTGAGCTTCCCATTCCTCGTACCTTGTGCCAGTTACAAAGCCTTCAAGGAAAATCCAACTTCCTTCGTCAGTTCGTCCCTCACTATGCCACCACTACGCATGGGTTTATAACACTCCTTCGATCTAACATTCCATTTTTTTAGGATGACTATGCTCAATAGTATTTTAGTTCCCTGAAACATGCTCTCAGTTCTGCTCCCTTGATTAGTCCACCTAACTTTGAGAGCGACTTCATCCTATATATCTTAGCTTCCACCCACTCGGTTATTGAGGTCCTCATTCAGGAAGATGACACTAGAAATGAATATTTTATCTATTATGTCAGTAAGAACCTTGTGGGACCCCTGTATCCTACTCACATGAAGAGAAGTTGGCACTGGCCGTTGTTTTCTCAATCCAAAAAATTTTCCATTATATCCTTACGCGTTCCACCAAGGTCGTGACCAATTCCAACCTCATGGCTTTCTTATTGAGTCGACGAATCATTAATGGGAAGTATGCCCATTGGATCATTATCCTTATATAATTCGATCTTGAATTTTTCACACCGGAGTAAGAAAGTTTTAGCCCTTGCTGAACTCATTTCTGAATTGCCCACTAGTACGCGTGATCCGTTGGTTAATTATGATTTACCTAATGAGCACTTGTTCACCATTACTTTGGATGATCCTCGGTATGACGACATCCTTACCTATTTATGAACCCAGAAGTTCGCTTCCCATCTTGATCGTGATGCTCAGTGACATATATGATAGGAAGCCCAACGATACGTTCTCATTGGTGACGACCTTTATTGTCACGGTGTTGATTGATTCGGTCTGGCCATTGCCCAAAAAATCATGTGTTGTGGGTATTTTTGGCCTTTTCTCTTTGGTGATTGTATTGAAGTAGTAAAACATTGTTCCAATTGTCAACTATTCGCCCCAAAGGTGCGAGCTCCACCTACTCCCCTCCATCCTTTTTTTAGTGTCAATATGTTCAGTGATCAAATATGCTCTTTCAATTTACTTTTTAGTAGTCCTAGGTCAAAATTTTGTCTCTTCAAACAAGTTTTCAAACAAATTTTGGTCACTGCATATGGTCTAGGTCTAAAATTCTCATCCCCTCATCCCATCCATGCCATCATCATCTCAGAGGTCATGTTACTCATTTTCATTTAGAGTCTTAGGTCAATCACTCCATCTCCATCTAGGTATGTTGTCTACTTGTCCTTGTTTTGCCACTGAAAATTCAAAATATGTCACCAAAAAGGGCGAAAAAGGCTTCATTTTCATCATATCAGTCTCTTAAAGGGATTTAGAATAGTTATGGGAATAAAGTAAGACAATTTTTCTTATTTCGAAACTTGTTTCATTGTCAAATTTCTCCAAAAAGGTAAAATTGTCCTCAAAGTATTTGGTTTCACTAAAAGAAAAAAAGTCATTTCAAGATATTATAAAGAGGAAAAAAAAATCTTATTCAACTCATTTTTATTTTCATGTTTGTTAGATATCCTCTCTTACCTTCATAATTGATCCATTATTGTCAAGGGTTGGAATAAAATCAAGAAAAATTCTCCAAAAATATCGTGTTACGCATCTGGAAGCCTCTGCTACGCATCTGAGAGAGTGCTACGTTTTTGCATTTCAACCTCCATATAACCCTCTCAAGCTTCAAAATCACTATGAAAACCTCCTCTCGCCTCCTACACAGTAAGTGGACACTTCCAAAGCCTTCTTCAATTCATTTCATCATTGTATGAGTGTGTGTTATCATTAGGGTTTCACTCTCCTACCTTCTAGGGTTTCTCCTTACTTGATTGGTTTTAACCATTTGAGACCCTTTTTCCTACCATATAAAACTTCAATCATCCCTCACAAACTCTTCACAAGCCCTACCCCAACACCTCCTATCACTCACAATCCCCTTTACCCTTATTTCATCAAAACCTTAACTCCTCACTACACTTTCAAAGCAAAACTGGAAAATCTCTGTGTTTTCCTATTTTGACCCACTTCCCCAAACCCATTTCAATTAATTCCACCTTAATCCTTAAGCTAACACATTACCCTATTGTCTCGATTTTTTGGGAATTTTCCTTAGCTTCCTTACACCTCATATGAGCCCCTAGAGTCACCCTATCCCTATCCCTTGGTTTCCCAAAATCCACTTTCCCTACCCACTCCATCTAGCTAGGGTTTCATCTTGTTCACAAGAACCATGGAAAGTAAAAATAAAATCCACAAAGGAGCTTTCCACTTCAGATTTAAGCCAACTCAGACCCATGGCATCATTTTTAGAACTTCGTGATCATTTGCTAGGGTTTACATTGCACACATGGACAATTTTTATTCAAAATATGTTTCTGACGAAATGGAGATGAATTTACCAAAAGTGAAAGAGTTTTTTTTCAATCATATTCCAAGTAATAGAAACCTCCTTCTGTTTATGCATCAGTTTTACGAATTGAGAGAAATTCCAAAAATATAGTTGCTTCGAGTCATTTTTTGCGCTTTTGAATAGGTTGTCTTCAAGTCAATGTTTTATAGGTTTGGAGAAGGGTTTTGTAGTGCTTTATAACTCCATTTTTTAGAAGATGTCCTAATATTTCCAACAATACGAATTTCAGCCCCAAAATCCTCTGGGAAGGCCTCCAAACTCCCTTTCAAAGTAGGCTCTACGCTTCTGCTCAGAGTGTGCTACACTTCTGCAAAGTTTGAGTGATCAACGTCTAACTTGGATTCTGAGAAAATGGGAAAGTATTTTGGAAAAATGGAGGAGGTTTTTGTTAATTACATGCCAAATAAAAACAACCTCTCTCCATTTTGAAAACCAAATTATGATTAGAGAGATATGGATCCATCTTTAAGCCCTATTTTTGCAAAGAATTTTTTTTGGAAAATTCTGATTTTTAGCAATTTTGGAAATTTTGCCTTCACAGATGCGTAGCGCCAAGGTGTTACGCCTTTTAATAGGGAACCTAAATGATGAATGGATAACATGGTTGGATAAATTTTGATGATTAAATCACATATCATGAACCCTTTTCGCATGATAATCTCTAGTTTGGAAGAAAAAACCAAAAAACCACCAATTTTCTATGCTTCTGCCAGTATTTTTGACTAGGCGCTACGCATCTGGAGTAATCTTGGTAGAATCCACTTTTGGAGGCATTTACATGGGTTATTTTTCAAAATTCAAGATGTTATAGAAACTAGACACACAAGGATATTTCACCTATCTTCCAGATTTGGATTTTGAGTCCTAAAAGTCCCTTGAAATCAGCTGCAAAGAGGTGCTACACATCTGTTAAAAGGTGTTACACATATGTAAAAAGGTGTTACGCATCTGCATAGTATTCCTCCGGACACTTGTCAAGCCCAGAAAAAGCCAGATTTTTGAGGTTTTGTTGCCCTTTGAGCTGGAATTGGAGTAGTTGAGTTGGTTTTTTCCTCTTATCATGAGGAAACATGTAATTTAATGTGGGGGACACACACTCCTAATATTTAGCTGAATTTGAGGGAATGGTTTCTAACCTCCCTAAATTATAGGAAGTGACTCATCTCATGTAATTATGATGAATTTTGGATGGGATTTCAACCCTATGAGGTTTCATTGTTCATATTTTCTATAAGTAGAACCAATTTAGTCTTTTCTTGGGTTGGATAGTTGTTTTTGGCAGTGGAGCTATTGTACAAGCCTTTTGGAATGAAATCAAATACAGTGTTGCAAAATTTGTCTTGAGAATCCTATGGTATGCCTTGGAGAATTTTTTATTTCTCTGTATGTTATCTTATCATGTTGAATGATATGTTTTCATCTTTCATATACATGCTTCAATGTGTTTATCTTGTCAGTCTATAAGCAGAAATCATGCCTTTTCATGCTTTGTCTTAACAATATTTAAATTATATGTATATGTTCTTTTAAGTGAATGAATTCACCTTAGTGCTCATTCATATTTTCTATCATTTAATTCTATACACAATGAAAAACTAAGCATGCTTTCAAGCTACCTACCTGACCTCATCTATATCTCTGCAACTTTACCTTGAAATTTAACCTAAACACTAGACCTAGTCTACTAACCATCATTCCTATCTAGCATATAAACACCAAACAAAAACCCTATTTACTGAGCTTACATACCTAGCCTAAGATCATTAAATATTCAGTCATTTAATTGACTGCAAAGTGGCATTGAGAGAGCCCTCTATAGTCCTGGTAGGGCTAGCTACCTGACCTAAATCCTGGTCTTGTGGGCCCCCATCCAGGATCTACACATGAGGTAAGATCATGGGGATCTTCTCAAAGAAGAAAAAACATAATATCGTACCAAAAACACAATCTTGGCTCACATGTTGCTTGCATAGCGATAGTTTTCATTTCATCGACAACAACATCATCTGGGCCCACCCATAGTAGGTCCCGCTGAAAACACTTTCTACCAACATCATCTTCCCCCCAGTGATGTGATGGAACGCCTGGTTGCCCAGGATCCACAGTACTGTTGCGACAACTTCCTGTGTCTCTAGCCGCTCTAGATCACTGATCAGAATGGTCATGCCCTTACCACGAGCATCCAGTCTACAATGACGCTCCTTGAAATCTGATATATTCCACCTACGCAGTAAAACTAGATGTATGTTTCCCACCACCTCTAGTGGTGGGATTCTAGTCAAAAAATAAATGTCCTGGATAGTAAGCTTGATCATGTTCCCCTGCACCATAAAGGACTTATGGTTTCGATCCCAATAGCTCATTATCCTCGATAGTAAGCACTCTCCTGCCCTCATCAGTGCGTTCTCAAACCAACTTGAGTACCCCATACCTAGCAATCACTCCTTATACCACCTAATCCCCCTAGATCTTAGCCTGAAAAGCATCCAAATATCTCTCACGCCAGTTGATCCTCAATTATGTCATACCTTCATAATACCATCATGTTTGTGAGATCAGAAATAATAAAATTGCATCACAAATCTTCTAATCATGGCCCCTAGACTACCTGCAGATAAAAAACTCACCCCCACCTCCAACTCACATTTTCATGCCCTGAAACTACGAGCTCACAGTTTTTCCCACTGGAAAATGCAAGCCAGGTTGCATTTCAGGGCCTGGAAAGTGCGAGCCGACTATGAGGATGGGCAGGGGTCTCCCACAGAGCCCTGAGTACCTAATCTGAAAAACTAAACCATCAAAAATGAAGAGTATGGTTAGGCCACCTACTTTCCACTAATAGATCTTGATTCTAGTGGTCGTTTTGTCCGCTACGATCGCCACAATATTTAGGGCCTTCTCCTCCTCTCCAAATTCACCATAACTCACTTAGTAAATGAATCAAATTGAAGGAAAATCACCCTTTTAAAGGAAAAACCCTAAATGTTCCTTCGCTAATTGTGACCAAACCGTAGCTCAGTTTGACGAATCATTGGCACCATTGGAAAGCTCTCACCTAGAACTATAATGCGTCTTCCTTTATTTTTGGTAACTTGACACTTCACCAGGAACCCATTTTTTCAAGAAGGGTCACTTTGTCGCCTCTTAAAATCAAATTTATTCACATGTGTTGCTTGTACTTGGGGCACCACTTTGCCTTCATACTTGTCAACGTGTGTGTTGATTTTAGTCATGAGTAACCATATTTTTCTCATGTTTTTATGGTCCCCACTGGGCCTATTCTTTGTGGCAATATCATCGAGTCACCCTTGTTCACAACAATTGAGTTGAGTCATCGCTACATTCATGGAGTCTGTCTTGATTCCCTTTGCCTCCTGTTACACTATTCCATCCATTTTTTCCTTGTATCCCACTCGTGTTGCCCATTTTTGCCTCCAGTCATACCATCCCCCATCCCCTCCGAAATCGAGTTAGTCCCTGCCAGGTCATCCATGCTTTTTATGCTCTGACAAGGGAAGTAATTCATCTGCTACTCAGTATCCCATATTCCATAATCATCCCTGGTGTTAGTCCATCAGTCACTTTACTATGATCCCTCGTGCCTTAGTTGAGGATTCATCATTGCCTCACCTATTGCATACCTCCTTCTGTCAACATCAACACATTCATTCCAGAATACATCTTTAGAGGGCGATGTACCTTGGTTCCAGCTTCCATTCTTGTTCAATGCCTCAGATCAGGCAAAGGGAATCATCATTGCCCTTTGACTTAGTTGTTTCTGATCCGCTCAGCCTCAACTCATTATTTGCATGATTGAGATTCGTATACTTGACAGTCCAGTGATCTAGCAGATTGTACCAGTGATTCCTGGGTGTGTGTGATATGTTTCAGACCTCGTGAGGGGCTGGCCCTTCAGTTAGCCCCCCACAAGCTTGGATGACCTCAGATTATTCTACAGTGTCAGATGCAACTCCAAATATTTGATGGGTTCGATTTCAGCCGCTTGCAATGCCGATAGCCTGCATGTATCATTCAGATGATCCATTCATATTCTCAGAGCCCTTTCCTATTTATCAGAGCTTCTTTGGTTGTTATTATATCTCATGCACTAAGATATTATTGTTTTCAACCATGGCTCATGTTTCTCCAGGCGCAGTATGTATGTGGGATCCATTATATTTTTGTCTGGCCCATTTTATGTCAATGTGTCATGTACCATTTATCATGTAATTTATTTCTCAGTCTCATATTGTTTATCCCATTATCATTCATTGTACTTTTTCATCTTGGCGGGCATAGGTATGCCTCCCCCGGCCCATTGAGAACATGTACCTCAACATTAAAGGATTCTTATCTCATTTTTAGGTCTTTCCCCCTCAGTCATTTTCCACTCTCGCTTCGCTCCGTCTATGTATCTCTCTCTCTCTCTCTAACTCCCCTTCGATGTCTAGTGATTGTGTTCTTACAACGTACTTCGGTCATATGATTAGCTCCTAACACTCGCATGTTGGGGGGAAATATGTTATCACCAAAATTTGGTCATATAACCATTTACAATTAGATGGATAGAAGTACACCATGTAATACCAATTTTACCATAGTAAACTTGCTTTCACTATAAGAAATAATTTAATAAACCATATTTTATTAAGTTATTTCTGGTTTAAACAAGAAACCCCATGAGGAATAATTAAATAAATCCTTATTTATCTTATTTTCCTCTAGGAATAATTAATTATACCATTTTTTAAATAATATTCATGGTCATATTTAACCCAATTATGATAAATAATTAGATAAATCATTATTTTTCTTATTTTTCTCTAGGAATAATTAATTAAATCATTATTTAGTTATTATTCCTTGTTAAATTTGACTAAATCACCTAGGATAATTTAAAAAATTATTATTTGTTAATTATTCCTTAACCACATTCTTGAAATGATAAATAAATCATTTATTTTTTTATTATTTCTAAATAAAGGTATTTAACCAATTGAAACATCTATTCCCTCCAACAAAATATAATAAAATATTTCAAGCGGTTAGATCTAGATCTTGGTTAACAATATTTTAATATTCACAATTATCGAGGATAACTCAATATTTTGTTATAAATGGGAGGTTTTTCCCATTCATTCTTCACTTTGATCACTTTCATTGTCACACTTTGATCATTCTCATTGTTGCTACTATTGCTTTTGCTTCTTGAGCTCCCATAGAGTTCAATACATTCTGGGTTTTTTGCACCATTGAGAGAGAGAAACTTCTAGAACTGAAGTGTTGAGGACAAACAAGAACCCATCCCAATGAGGGGGACTGGTAACACTTATTTTTTCCCTTCACCATGTGTAATAATATATATAACATTATTTAATCTTGTCCTGTTTGTTGGATGTATGGAGTAATTACTATTTATTTTCACTGTTTAACTTCTTTTACTACATAGATCTGGTTTTTCGCGGCATTTGTTCTAACTATCGATTTCATTTCTAAAGAATTTAAGTAGACATTTCTATTATTAGGGTTTTTTTTCACACATAGCTAAAGTAGGTTCTTTTCATACACTTGCATTAAGAATTTACGCTAACAATAGGCCTACCATTCAACTCAAATGCACAAGCTCTTACCCAATGATGAACTCTCTTCTTTGTACCTATAGCCAACCACAGTAACCAATATTATTTATGCACTTCTTTATTCAATCCACACTTATCCACCAAGTTAGGGTTAACATAAATATAATTATATCCAAGGTCAATCAAAATAGAAACAACTTGATCACAAATCTTACCATCCATCTCAATGATATATGCCTGATGATTGACCTGCCTGTTTTCCAGCACTACATAGAGACGAGGAATGCTCTGCCCAACATCCCCAATAGTCTTCACCTCCATTTCACTATAGATCTAAGGCCTACCACCATGATTCTGCGGAAAATCCCTTTTAAGTGTTTCCTTACCACATGTCCAACACCCCAACCGTCATGTGTCGTCACCTTTATTATTCTATTGTGACCCATGTCCCTATCTAGATGCATTGAACTTCTTATGCGATGCAACATTCTCTTTCTTATTTATTATGAGATATTTTTCTTTTCAGCTTACATTTACCTTTACCTTTATCTTTCCCTTTCCATCCTTGATGAGCTTCATTTTTATGCTTTGACTGCTCATAACAGTGCTTCAGTTTCCCAATAAATTACTTAAGTGACTGAGGCTCATTATACTCAATCCGATCTCTAAATGCTAATGGAAATCCACTAAAAAATCTATGAACTTCACCCTTTTCATCTTTAAGATACAATACATACCTCAATATCTCCGGGAACTTGGTCATATAGTCCTTATCTGTATCAATCCCATTTTAAGCTCATAGAATTCCTTGGCTTTTCTATCGCGGTACCTTTATGAAAAGTACTTATTTCTGAAGAGTCATTTGAATTCATGCCAACTCAACTCCTCTGTCCTAATGTGTCTGATCCATTTTAAATCTTCCCACCAGATATCCACTTTCCCTCAGAGATTGAAGATAACTATTCTAGAATTCATATTCTCTGTGTACTCATGCAGTTCAAATAACTTATTCATCCCAAGTAACCAAGCCTCTACATCCTTAGGCTTATTAAAATATCCATCAAAATTAGGTGGCTTTTATTTCTTAAACTCATCTGACAAGTATCCCCTATCACTCCTCATGTAAGGGTGATAATGATGATGATCATACTACCTGTCAGAACTAGAACTAGAATAATACTTGTGTCCATCACCTCTATTATCGAGAGTATCCAATAATCTACCATCTCTGATCGTATCATCTCTATTTGACCTACGACCACCGTGATACCTACTTCCATATGCCCCATTAGTCCCATCCTTTTGTCCATATATGATCAGGAGTGACCCCTATCTTTGTAGTTCTCACAAACTCTGAAGAATTACTGCATTGATTTCTTCTTATTTCTCCTGTTCCTGCATGAATATGTCATTATCTGCTTTGAAACTCCTTATTTCTTCCTTAAAACTCCTCAATATGTCTTCTAAGTCAGAAGAGTGCTCAACACCATGCTACTCATCTTATTCATATGGAGAATATTTGTAGTCTACCATCCTGCTAGTCATCTTGATCTCTTCCTGCAAGGCATACTATGTCAGCTAAACCAAATCATAAACAAAATAGCATACCTCAGTATAATTTGGGAAGGATATCTCATCTACAAGATTGATCAGATTAACACAATACACACACACACACACACACACACATATAAACATAATCGAGTCACATATAATCATCATGTCACTCATTGTCCAGTTACCATGCACGATACCAAAACTATAACACCTACTAGACACAATGCATGCATAACAACATATGTATGATATGCATGCATACACAATACATAAAAATGCTAACATTCATATCCAATGCATAACCAACATAAACTCATGATAAACACATCCAAAAACAACGCCATTAACTTTCACATGTTGACACCACTGTAATTATAACCAACACCATGCATACATGGCCATTACATAGAACAAAACAAATAAGAACACATATCCAACTAACATAAATTCATGACCAACACACTGCCCATCTAGTCCAAGGGGTGAACCATACTCTAATACCACTCTGTAACAACATGCTCCCACATCTAGCCAAGTAACCATCCAACCAGGGTAAACATGTAACGAGGGGCTACTATGATCTGATGCAACTCCCCATGTACAATTAAGGAAGTGGAACCGACACAACATAATCAATCTGACCTTCTACACATCCTATAGAACCTCTAGGGTCTAACCCTCCCTTCCAGGTGACTAACCCCTGAGGGAACTCAACATTTCAAGGAATTAAACCCTTAGTCGTTCCCTTGCCAAGGCCTCCATGCGACTAAGAGCCCCAGTCGCTCCTATGAGCCTACTTGAGTGAGACTGTAGCCTTTTTCAGAAAGTGTTATGCCAATGACTGCAATATTTAAGGATAATTTCCAAGGCTAGGACCCAATCACTACCAAGAAATCCATGAAACTTATAGAAATGAAAGGTAGCATAGAAACAATGATATACATGCAAACACTTGAACAAATAATTAAATGGACCCCTACTAGCCATGACAGGAATTTCGTCAAACATGTCACAAATATGCATTCTATAGGTCATAATAACATATCTTAGTGTAGGGGTCTTATAATTATTTGAGAATCACTAAGAAGCATTGATACCTTGTCACATTAGTTGCATTATCATCTATTAGGTCATATATTCATTGTTCATTCATTTATAAATCAAAACATGATGAGATCTATACATCATCACTATCATAAAACATACTCATAACCAACATATAAACAAAATAAATAATAAGGATACAATAGCCATAAATTCCACATATTATCCACTACATTTTCACATAAAATACCAAGGAAAATAACTCTTATTAATGAATGAAAAATCCAACCCGGTATGGGACTACCACATTCCACTCGACCATAGATTGGCTGAGCCAAATATCTCTTTAGTCAATCACTCTCGTGCCATATTCCAAGCATGAATGTGGGACTCAAAACAAAAATAATCAACTAGGGCTTCTCGAGGCTAAACCACCTAACTCTTATCAATAGAACCAGGCTTTACCACAATCCTCACCGGATCTCTAGGCCATAAACAAACATGGATGCCATCGGATTTCTCCAACTACACCATGAGGAATTTTCGTGTCTCCTAGTATCTAGCCTTTACTACAATCCACAGTATGATCTAGGGATCGCTAGGCCATAACCAAGATACTAGTCTCTAGGCTTTACCGCAATCCACGCCAAATCACTAACCCCTAACTGAGACTCCACCTTTCGGGCTTTATTGTATATCCCATCTCGAGATTCCTAGGCTTGATGGAGAGCAACCACCTCTAGGATTTACCATATATCCTGCCATTCACTGATCGAGGATTCCTAGGCCCACCAAGGCACACAATACCTGGCTTTAATGCAACCCACATTCCGTTTCGGGGGTTACTAGGCCAATGGATTTACTGCACTCCACAGTCAAGTTTAGGTATTACTAGGCCATGTGTTCTTTCATTCATAGATCAACCTCACTCAATTTCAAATCCATCCGATAATCTAGATCAAGAAAAACATGAGAACCCCATCACTTCATGGCTATCCATAAATGGAAAGGCATGCAATGCAAGGTTCAAGAACAATGTCACACATGGAAAAACCCATGCCAATGACAATAAGAGATCCAAGAACACACATGCATAACCATGCATGCCAAATCTAGCAAGAAAATAACACATGAAAATTGATACCTGCAAGTAAACCCACTATAGTTGCTTGATCCTACTCTTCCTTTCTTGATATTTTCTTCCTCTTTGCATTCTTTTCCTTTCTTGATCCAAAGTTGAAGTTCTCCAAGAAATAAGTTCTGAAGAGTGGGAGAGAGATAGAATAGAGAGAGAGATCTAAAACTAAACTGAAAAGAGGTACCAACTGATCCTCAGAAGCCTTTTTATTAATGAGACCTCTATTTTCTTCATTTTCCATTATTTTCCTTCATTTTCCTCCTCACATGCAACATGTGACCTTTCACCTTCATTTTCTCCTAATTTCCCTTATTTTCATAAATAAATTGCCAAAAATGTCATTTTTCATTTCCAAATCCTTTGCCATTTCCTTTGCCAATTCCTTAGCCATAATAACCGAAATGAATGCCCACACTAAGATGTTTTTGCCCAACATTCATCTTGGAATAAGTGTCCCATAACCATGGTTATTAATTTTCTTTTATTAACTTTTATTACATGGAATTTTCACGAGGGTTTGTCAACTCTCGCTTTCCTCGCGAATACCCTCCCTCTGCCATCCACGGAACTCTTAGTCTCAAACCCTCAGCTCACCTCCCCTCTGCATACTCTCTCCACACACTTACCTAGCACATTTACATCTAGCCCTATACAACAGTTGAACCCTTCAGTGCTGACCACATCCTCTCCCCCACCTCGTACTACCCATTCTGCTCCCCGTCCCCCATCCAGTCGTTTTAATGTCAGTCTCCCAGAGCTGAATAGACCACCCTCCTCTGAAGCGGCCACCACTCCCCCATCTTCGGTGGCTTCGGAACCACAATCCTCCCGTTCCCCCCCCACAAGAGAACAAAAGGCATAAAGACGTGCAACAAAGGAAACCAACTCACACTTGGTGAAGGCATTCATATGGATGACGTGTTGGGTATTGTGGATAAGGTCTTAGTTGGGCGAGTCCATGGATGGAACTACAATGCCAAGAGACTCCGGAAATGGGTTTCAGAAATTTGGGGCAACTCACTGCAAGAGCTCCCTACAGTATACACACTTACAAAGGGATGGTTTGTTATTCATTTCTCCTCAAAGGATCCCACTGATTGGGTTTTATCCCAATTTTGGCACATTGAGCTCCAGTCCTCCTCAAGAGATGGAGCCCATTATTTGACCCTGAAAGAGAGCACCTAGGGGCTGGACCCATATGGGTTCATCTTCTTGGACTTCCTCTACATATATGGAAGGAGGAAATATTTTCCAGCATCAGAAACATTCTGGGGACCTATCTGGACCATGATCGCACATACCTTGAGACTGGCAAGATGGATTTTACTTGCATTCTTGTTCATCTGGACACTCGTGAAGGACTAGAAGAGACACTCAAAATCCATTCAGAAACACGACCCGTGTACAGATTTTGGACTAGGAAGGTGTACCCTTCAGATGTAGACGATGCCACAAGGTGGGTCATGTGTTCAAAGACTACCCATTGCTCTCCGCTGCTCCACCTGCCGCTCCACTAATTGGTTTTCAGAACACACATGAATCTGTTACCTTCTCACTGAACATGTAGACTCAACTGTCGGGCTTCCTCACATCACCTTTGGATGTTCCATCCTCGGGGACTGCCAACACGGCTTCTACTCGTGCATCGACTCAGATCACCAGATCCATGACTACGACAACATCTTCTGGATACTCTCCAGGATCTAGTACCTCTCCTCTTCCCCCTCTTGAGTTTTCATCCTTATTTTATTTACATGCATTGGATAATTGTTCTGCATCCGTCTAGCCTGGCATTCGTGTGTCATCCATTTTTTTCTCTGCTATTACCTCCCCACTGGTCTACTCTTTGACTCCCCCTGCCATCCCTCTGCCCCCTGCCTCCTCCCACCCCAGAGGCAGATACATCTGAAACTTTATCCACCCACTCCTACAACCTCCTCCTTCAAACCTTTGCTCATGCTTGCCTCGGCTCTCCCCACAATCTATCACACATCCCTGCAAAAATCCCCAGAGGTCGTCACTCTAAAATATCCAAGGCCATTTTACAAGTTGGTTTGGATGTTTTTATTGTAAAACAACTCTCCATTGAAGGGGTTCTTAGAGAAATACATACCCCTATGATGGTTACCAAAATAAATGCCTCTCTTTCAATTGTCTGGGGTTGGCTAGCCCCGCAAAGCGCCTTGCCCTTAGACGCTTTTATGAATCCGTCGTTGTGGACATTTTTCTCCTTCAAGAGACCCTTGGACCATCTGAGACATCTATTGCCACTCTCTCTTACCTCTTCCCCTCTAGGACCTTCCACACCCTGGATTCCCGTGGGAGATCAGGTGGAATTTCTCTGGGTATAATCCCGCAAACCATCAGACTTGTTAATTTTCTACTGATGTCTTCTCATAAGAACTTGGTATGGTACTAAGGATTGTAAATGTTTATGGTCCCTGTCAACACCGTCAGGACTTCTGGATGACACTATTACAATCTACTTTCTTTCATGTTGATAACATCATATTAGATGGAGACTTAAATTTCTCCATGGGACTTGCTGAATCCTGGGGCCCCAATTATCAAATGGATCCACTCACTGAATTCTTTAGGAATCAGACTTCTCTTCATCATTTGGTGGATCCCATTATGGCATCCCCCTCTCCTACCTAGAGCAATAGGTGAACTGGTGATGAAATTATTTCCCGTAGGCTTGACAAATTCCTCATCAAGGAGGAGCTTATTCAACATCTGGGCTCCTATAGGCAGTGGGTTGGATTAGGAAGAATATCTTATCACTCCCCCGTTTACCTTGATATTGTTGGTGCATCTCGAAAACCAGCTTCACCTTTCAAGTTCTACTCTGTTTTTCATCTATATGAGGATTACATTAGAAAGGTAAACCTTGCATGGAGAAATGCTCAGCCTCAATTCAAACATATGGTCTCTTCCCTCTTTGCATATAAATTACATCTTATTAAGAGGTTGACCATTGAGTCGGAAAAAGAAAAGAGAAATCAGAATGACCAAGGCTTGTTAAGGTTGAGAAGGAAATTGAACTACTTGAGGACCCTACTCACTGGGGATTCACAACAGCATCTACAAAATATCATCTCATTGAGTTGGAAAAAGAGTGCCTTAAAATACTTAAGGACAAAGACGAAGTGTGGAGGCAAAAAAGTTGTGCCATCTGGATTAAAGCAGGGGATGAAAACACCAAAATTTTCCAACAATTTTCCAGAGGTAGGAAGGCCATTAATACTATATGGGAGCTTGTAAATGAGAATGGCTCATCTGCCTCAACATATGAAAAACTCGCAAACATGGGCACCACTCATTTTAGTAACCTCTACAAAGCATCACAAAATATCGCATTGGCTAAAACAATCAAGGTTGCCAGTATTTTCCCTAGATATGTGGACCAAGATACCGCTGAGGAACTCTATGAACCTGTCATTATGGGAAAACTAGAGGTTTTTCTCAAATGGTTTAAGAAGGATAAGAGCCCTGGACCTGATGGATGGTCATTTGAATTCTACCTTGCCTTCTTTGATCTTCTGGGACATGAAATACTGGAGGTGGTGGAGGAAACAAGGAAAACAAGGTGCATATATGATGCTTTTAACTCCACCTTCATCGCTCTTATCCCCAAGACAGATCACCCCTCCTCTTTTAAGGAATTTTTCCCGACCTCCTTGTGCAACTGAATTTACAAGATCATTGCAAAAATAATTGCTAACAGACTCAAGCCTATTCTATCAAATCACATCTCCCCTAAAAAATTTTCTTTCTTGGAGAATAGACAGATTCATGAAGCTATAGGGATAGCACAAGAGGGTCTACACTCTATGCACACAAATAATATCAAAGGTATGATCCTTAAGATTTATCTTGAAAAAGCATTTGATCAGACCAATTAGCTCTATATTCACATGCTAATCACTCATATCAGTTTCCCTAACCCGGTTATCAATTGGATTATGTGTTGCATCAATTCAGTCTTATACAATGTTATCATAAATGGGGCTGCCACAAATTTCTTCCATGCAGAGAGAGGCCTTAGAGAGGGATGTCATTTATCCCTACTTATCTTCCTTCTAGTCATGGAAGTACTGAGTAGATGTCTGATTGATGAAAGGGACAGAGGCAGGCTGAGGGGCATTGAGCTTACTGACAACTACATTCTGACACATCTATTATTTGTGGATGACATTATTATTTTCATGAATGGATCCCTTGGAGATACAACGGTGGTCAATTATGTTCTTAAACTATTTTGCATGGCTACAGGTATGTATTTTAATAACACCAAATCCACTATCTCCAATCATGGCTTCTCCCCACTTGAGTCCCACTATGCGCAACAGTGTTTTCCTTTTAACCTAGTCAGATTTGAAGAAGGCCTAAAATACTTGGGCTTTCATCTCAAGCATGTCAACTAAAAAACAACAGACTGGACTTGGCTGATTGCAAATATTGACAAGAGGCTAAATGCTTGGTACCACAGGTGGCTCTCCCGGGCAGGTAGACTAGTACTTATCAAATCAATATTCAAGGCCATCCCTGTTTATTGGATTTCCTTATATTGGATACCAAAAGGCATACTCAATAGGATACAAAGAATCTGTCAGAGATTTCTATGGAATGGTGTTAAGGAAGGTCATACTTTTGCATGGACTAAGTGGGAACTCATTTCCCTCCCAAAAAAGTGGGGGGGCTGGGTCATAAGATATCTACACACATTTGCAAAGGCTTTGGCTGCAAAAAAGGGATGGAAGATCCTCACTGAACATAAATTGTGGAATAGGGTTGTCACTCATAAATATATTCACCCACTCCAACCACTTGATTGGATCAGGAATGGGCCATGGCACAGATCCAACATTTCTACAATCTAGAGGGCCATCCTAAACTCAATTGATCTCATTAGAAATGGACTTTAGGATGGCCCAGGTGGGCTCTGGTAGACAAGTCCGCATTGGCAGTGATCCATGGTCTGGTTGTGATAATGCGCATATCCTCCCACCAGAACTTATTAGAGGCCTGAACATTTCAGAAATTCATACTATACACCAAGTGGCAGATCCAGAAAACACAACTATTTTTTCACAAGGTTGGTTGACCCTCCATGACTTACACATTCATCAACAATGGGAGGATGCCTGGACTCACTACCTTGTTGCACTGTCGGAATCACATGTTAGAATCACAGATAGAGAGGAAGAGATCATATGGGTGATCTCCAAACATGGAAAATATACTCCAAAGGAGGGCTATTTGCAAATTTATGAAACTCATTGAACATTGGTTCAATGTTCATGGTGGAGCACACTTTGGAAGCTCAAGTGCCCTGCTAAAGCTAAACTACTAATGTGGTGTACACTCTCAAATAAAATACACACAAGGGCACACCTACAATTGCGCTCCCACATTGGACCTACCAGATGTACATTGTGCAAAATGACTGAGGAAGACACCAAACTTCTAGAGTAGAATATTTGATTAAATTTCTATATGTTTCATCTTCTTCGGTATATTTTTGGAAAGTGGGCTTGATTATAAACATATGTTTTATTTCATGATTGATCATGAAGTCAAAACTTAAGCCTTTCATGAAAGCTTTCCCTATAATAGTTCCTTTTATGGTGGAGAATTTGGACTTGTCTATTGCTATGGCATATAATTTATGTTGATAATTTTCCAGCTGAACTAATTTGTCTCCTATCCCCTTTAATCCTGGAAGTCCTTTTTGATGCAGTATATTGAACTTTATGTGTAATTTTTGAATGTTGGCCTCCAGATTGTGACATTTATTCCCTAAATGTAGCAGTAAATTTCTTTTAGTAATAACCCTTCTTACATCAAGAATGGTCTTAATTCTATCTTCAATCTCTTTTTCTTCCAATTCTTCTCTTGTCTTTGAATTTAAAATTCTTATCAAGGTAATAACTTCTCCAGGTTTCTGACCCAAATCCTTCTTTACATCTTCTTTACCTTCTTTGATTTTTACACTAACTCTTCTTGCTCGAAAATAATTTCAATTGAAGGAAATATTTCAATTTTGGATTCATTAATCTCTATCCAGATGTTCTCTTTTGCTTGTGCAATTGTTTGAGCCATAGCAAATTCATTCTCTAGAATATCTATTCTTTGAGTCAATCTGTTACTCTTTTGGATTTATGCCACATATGCATTATAAATCACAATTTTATGTTCTTGGAGGTTGTGAAGTTGTGCTTTCAATTTTTCAATTTATTTTCCCCTCAATGACAAATCTCCCATGGCCTTGGCTAGATCAGTTGTTGGATTAGTTGATTGTGTCTCTACTGTTGTAGTGGCTGCTGAAGTAGAGACCCCTGCTATTGATGTACTTGTGATTGGAACTATCGTTAGAGGAATGACTATTGATTCAGTTGATTGTTGCTCTTTCTCTTTCAATAGTTTTTCTATTTCGGTCTCCATTTTCCAAATCTGTGGATTTTGTTCAATGATGATTTTGAACATATCTTCTTTCTCCATTTCCAATTCACTAACTTCCTTTGTTTGTGGATCTTTAATAGATGGAAGTTTGAGTTGTTTCCTTAAAGCTGCAATATCAACATTCTTTCTTTTAATTATATCCTCAACAACTTTTACATTACTGGGATCATATCCCAGTTTAATCACTAGATCCTCTAAAGACTTTATTTTGGTGTCTTTAGCCAAAGAAGATATTTTTTCTAATTTCAATTGAGACTGAATATTATTAACTGAAGTCTGTGTAGAAATTTATAAAAAAAATAATGTATTTCTCGATTCTCCTAATCTAACAAATTTAATCTTATGTTAAATACATAATCCTTCTATTCAATTCTTTGCGGAAATTAAATCGCCAATTGCAAAACACGTATGAAGCAAAATCAATCGCACATAACAAGATGTTTTTACCGGGAAAGCTTAAAGCTAAAAACCCCAACTATCATATATTATGTATATCAATGGAACATGTAAAAATCTCATACAAAGCTCAGATCATAGAGCTCTCAGTACAATATACAATCGTCACACATTGTCATGCAGAAATTTGCATATCTATGCACCAATTTCTTGCCTCCTGACAACTTGCCTCCACCACGCAATCCTTGCTGAAGAAGATCCCTGAATAAATTCGACCTTACCTTGCCTTGACTGCGCAATTCTCATAAGCATATCCAATGTGTGTGTAGATGCATTGAATGCATCACTATAGTCACAACTGATAGTCCATCTCACCCTTTCACCTATCTCTCCACTGGGTCTCCACTGGATCTGACATGCAAGTAGTTAACTGTTGTATTTCTCCAGTTGCAAGTAAGACACTATTTGTGAACTAATTAAATAATTAATTCACTCATCTATCACTAGTGTATGTTCAGTTACAACTAGCACAACTGAGTTTAACTAACTAAACTGAGTTAAACTAAACAACAACTCACATAACTACTCTTCCAACTCTGTTACAAATTGCCACTGTCAGTTATAACGAAGTCCTCCATGCATGAGTCACCAACAACCCTATGAATTGCTTAATTCCTTCAGCCCACTGATGTGCCACATTTGTTCACTGAAATAAAGTGCTCTAAGAGAATAAGTTACTATTTATTGTCTAATTATTATTAAGGGCTAATATAATTAACATGCATTCTATTTTTAGATTTGTGATCTATAAATAGACTTCACCCATCTTCTAAAAATAGAAATTCATCCAAAGATAGAATTTTCTCAACCATCTAGAATCAGAATCCTGCTAATTTTAGAATATTCTCACCATTCTAAAAATAGATATACACCTAAAAATAGCCTGTGTGGGCCCCACCCAGTTTAGGTGTTGATTTTTCACTAAGATCAAGGATGATGTTTCCGGATGCCTCTTTCACTATTTATTGTTGCAATATTCAACAGTTTGGAGTCTGGATGCTATCATTGTTGAATTTTTCAAAGTAGAATATAACATTTCACCTGTCTACTTATGTAAATCCATTTGATCAATAGGATGGATCTGCTCAACATCAAAAGAAAAGATGGATTTTTTGTAGTCATTTGCAGTCTTAGGATAAGGAACTTCAGGTTCAAGGAAAGAAATTTGAAAATTTCCTTTCTCAGTGTCAAAATCAAAGAGAAGTTTGTGTTTTGATAATGTTGTTTGTTTCCAGAACTGAGAATAGGTTGTAGCCTTCAAAAGTTCATTCTTCCTTTTGAATTCCTTATATCTTGCAAATATACTTGGTTCAGCCTGATCATGGGCTAATTCTCCTGTTTGAGATGTCTCCAACAGCTCTTGAAAAGATGAAGATTTTGGTGACCCTAAATAAATTTATTCATTTCGAAGGAAGGCAGGAACATAAGGGTATGTTAAGACTATTATAGTCTGTGTGTTTTCTTCCTGCAAAGACTATTCTGTAGGATTATTTTTCTACTTCCTTTTATATATTTGAAATTATTTCCCTGATATTTCTGAGACTAGAGGGGAAACACTTTCCCTTGGTATTTTATCGTGATTTTCCTGTGGCTTTGGTGTCTATGATGTTGTATAAGAAAGTTCTTGTTCCTCTGCTTCCTGTAATGTGTTTTCTTTCCATTCATCTTGATTCATGTACTATTCAATTTCAGGTATAGGAGTGTGAGCATAAGGAGTATTTTTCTTCTCTACCCTCAACTTTGAGACAATTCATAAAGGATCATATGACCATGTAAAACTGAGTTTGAATTTCATTTGTTTAAGGAGCAAATATGCCTCCTTTGTTGATGTTCTAACATTACAAATGAAAGGTCCAACCTAAGTTTTAATCTGAAACTGTGATTTCCTCTTGGGTGACACAAAGTGCATCTCATCCATATTTATCATTTGCCTAATATACTATAGTGCAAAAGTTATTATAGGAACAAACTTAGGAAATTTGTGTGGAGGCAATTCACATCCATATACTCTGATCTCTGTGTAATTTTCATATAGGTACCAATCACTTGTCTTTGCCTGCTCACTAAGGTGTATAATTCTCTTAATCTTAGGTCCAATTCTAGGTTCAACATCACTATTGAGCACGCAAGAAACTATATACAAAAACTGATCTACATAATCACTAAATGTGAATTCATTAGTATTTTTCCTCACCAAGGAAGTCCAATGAATCACAGATTGTGAATTTCTCGGATCATCTAGTTTTTGCAGTGGAAATTGAAATATGTTTGATTGTTGAAATAGAAACAAGTAAACCAAGACTGAAGCATGTTTGAAGACTCCTTCAGTAGAAAATTTGAGAAATTTTTCATTCATAACCTCTGCCAAGAATTCACTATAATGAAATGTAATTGAAGGCTTTTCACTTGGTGTAAACACTGATAGAAAACCTATAATATCTTCATCAACCCATTGATCGGTTTGATAGCCCAAAAAATAGGAAACTATAGAAATGATCCATTTTTTCATCTCTAGAAACATTGAGGATGAGTAAGGTGGGTTTTTTTTGGAAATTGGACATCCTTAAGAAGAAATGTCTCAAATTTTTTATCTCTTTAAGGAAAAGTTAGGTTATTGTAGAATTCCATAAGGGATTATATAAATAAGGGGTCCAGAGGGGTTGAATTTTGGATTTGGAGCACTTGGCAAATGGATTCAAAAGTAATTTTTAATAAAATGTCATTGTTTTTTGCAAAAATAGATCTCTGAATAGGCATGTACCTGATTGGCACCATGAGACAAATTCCGGAAAATGGTGGGTTTGTGGAAAAACGAATTGAGGTAGGAAGGAGTCCAACAAACTCAATTCGTCACTACAATACAAAAATTTATGTTTTAACCAATTGTGGAGTTTGTAGAGATCGAACTCACAATTTGTTTCAGAGGTTTTTTAGTGTTGGTCTACTAGGGGCTAGTGGTCTAGGTTAATCACAAGGGGAAACATAGGGTTTTCCACTGTGGTTTTAGATTTACCCTTAGAAGATATCTTGAAGAAAAATAAAGCAAGAGACTGTAATTACCCAGAATATTTCGTGTTGCAATTCTTGAAGAAGACATACAGTGTTGGCTTGATCACTTGGTTGCAGCAATGGGCTGAAATTTCTCAGTTGGTAAACAATATAGTGGAAATAATAGTCGAAAGGGGATTTTTTTGTTTTATAAATGAAATGCTTACCATTTGAATTATCTGTAAAGGGTGCAGACTCATTTAATTTGGAAATGATTATAACTTGAAACAGATAATTAACGGTAAATTATGGTTGCAATAGGAGTGAGACACGTGGCGAAAGGGAAAAAGGATAAGTGGTAGTCGTGGAATGGACGTGGAGGGAGTGGGGATGGTAGTTTTTTATTTTTTCGAGAGTGAGGGAAAGCTGTAAGTAGTTTAGGCGAGGAGGGGGGGTGAGAAGTAAGTAGTTTAGGCGAGGGGGGGGGTAAGCGATAAGTATTTTAGGCAAGGGGGTGGGGGGGCGGGGTCCAAAGTAGGTGAGGGGATGCCACATATGTGTAGCGCGATGGGAAAAAATATGCTTTGTGGAACCCCCCCCCTCCCCCCAATTGATTAATTGTCTGATGGGTAAGGGGGGTCCAAAAGGGATAAGAGCCATCAATTTGAGCGGAAAGGATCTTGGCGCTTTATTGTGGCACGGTTGATACCGAATACGACAAAGGGTCGTATCAAATAAAAAATTTATTACAAACTTTATTAATCGCAATTAAAATTGTGATTTAACTAATTAACTTTACTAATCTAATGTCTAATGCGGCATTTAAACGAGCTCACGTACTTTTTGATTTTTCTAAGGGTTTTTCATCATTTTTTTTATTTTTCTGAATATATCTTCTTCTTCTTTTAATTTTTGTCCTTTTTTCATATTCATTTTTTCTACCCTTTTCTATTTTTTTATTTTTTTTGAATATATCTATTTTTTATTTTTCAACAATTACATATAAAAATAAAATGATGTTACAATAGTTCCAAGAAATGTTGAAAAGTGCATAAAATAATTCTTAGAAATGGGGGATCCATTTTGAGTAGATCAACGAAGAAGCTTGAGGTGCAAAATGACTAAGATATGAAGAAGTTACATAAAGATTTGTTCAAGCTACAAGAGAGTATTAATAACGTGAAGAGATAAAAAACACAATCCTCCATCTTGATACAAGAAGCCCCAGAGATGAACTGTTATTGTTGAACTTGAAGGAAATGTAATTATATAGCTTTCTCTTATCATCTATGATTATCTTATACAAGGTAAATGTAAAGAAAAATAAGTGATTAATATGAAGTAAAATTTTGGAAAAAAACTACTACATTAAATTAAATTAACTATATTAAAACACATAAAATTCATAATTAAACTAATTATATTAAATCACAAAAAAATTTAGAGGCTTTAAATGATGGTTAAAACATCTGAATTTTCCAAAAAAAATGTTTTCATTCTAATCTGGAAACCAAGCAGCCTTGGTATGTGGTTATGCACAGCCGATGGCGTGTTAAAGAAGAAAACTTGAGATTTAGCTTTATTTATTTCCATACCTTAGGCAAGTGAGAAGTCCTCCAAAACTTGAGATAATCCTCTTTCTTCATGAATTGTTGGTACTCCCATGCACATGGTGTCATCCAAAAATTGTTGATGTGATAGTGGGAGATCTTCTCTAAAGAGATGCAATACTTCGTTCTTTTTTTCTAAGATCACCACTTTGAAAAACCTTCCCAACCCTTCTAAAACTAAAATGAAGAGGAACGAGGAAAGAGTGTCTTCTTGCAAAATGCCTCAAGAGTCAATGAAGGGGTTAGTTGGAGATCTAGTTAGTGGGATAGAGAAAAAAATGGAAGAAATGAGTGATTGGATCTAACTAATCCATTCACGGTCAAAACAAAAGCCTCAAGGATTTGAAAAAGATAGTTCCAATTGAGTTTTTCAAAAACATTGGAGAGATCCAATTTAAGTAACATTCCTAGCTTTTTGAAATATTTTAAAGAGTGAATGGTTTCATGGGAAATCATGATTCCAGCCAAAACTTTCTGCCCTTCCACACACCATGTTTACTCATCCAAGATAGGGTGTTGGAGGAGACGTTTAAGGTGATTGGAAATGATCTTATTGATCATCTTATAAACAACATTGCATAGGGAAATAGGCCTAATGCTACTTGGGTCCTCCACTCTATCTTTCTTCGAGACTAAGGTGAATAAGGTGGCATCCAAAGCTTTCAATATAGATTTTGAATTTCTTGATTCTTCCACTGCTTCCCACAGATCACTGTTGACTAATGTCCAACAAACCTGGAAAAAATATGTTGTAAAACTGTCGAGGCTAGGGCTTTGTTTTTGGGCATTGATTTAACCATTGATTCCACTTCTTCAATGGATATTTCATGTAAGAGGGCCTCATTCTAATCACTGGTGACTAGTGAAGGGATGTGTTGCACAATTCTTTGTGTGGCTTCATTTTGATGAGGCATAGGGTGTGATAAACGTTTGTAAAACCGCACTACCCCTTGTGCCATAGCCTCGGGGTCCTGAACCTTGGAGCCTTCCTAATTTATTAAGGAGGAGATTTGGTTATGATGGTGGTACTAAAGCATTGAATTATGGAAGAAGGTTGTATTTCTCTCCCAGTCCTTCAAGAAATATATTTTAGAATTTTGCTGCCAGAGGATTTCATCTTGTTTTATTTGATCCTTAAGTTGGGTGACGATTCTTGCTTCCTCCTTGACTAATTCATCCAACCAGCCTTAGTGTATAACTTGTCGTTGAATGCTCTCTATTTGGCTTCTAACTCTTGTTTGGCTTGGAATATATTTCCTTTTTTTTCTTTCTTTCCATATATTGAGTTGGTTTTTATGTTTTAAATTTGGTTGCAATCGATACATGGTTGTGCCTTTTATGTATTTTTATTCATTCCATGGAGTTAAAAAAGTATGTGCCATTATCAAATGTTCTCATTCGATCTTTTGTGTTGGAAAACCTAATTATGAAAAAGCCTTTAGCTCCTAGTTCTAGCTTGATATGGCCCATTTATTTCCACTTCTGTTGGATCCAGTGACAGAGTGCTTTATGCAAGGGAAAAATTCCTAGGAATTTTCTTTTACGGTGTCACCTGGCATGTATTGGGTATATTCCCAAATATAATTTGAGTGGAATTCAAACTTTGGGTCAATGGTTACTTTTGGAAGACAACTTCTTAGATGTCTGCAACTACCTTACTAGGATTGCTGCATCTTTTTGTTGGTTGAATTCAACTTCTTTTGTACATACCTAAGAGTTTGGAGTCATTGGCTATTTGGGGCACCTGTCCCTTGCCATCACTTTGCTATAGGAGGGAGCTCTACTCCCTCTTATAACGTCAACATGGTTGTTAACTGTCTTTGAACCAAGGGATGATGTCTAGGGATTACTCCATTTAGATAGTAGAGCTCGCTTCTACTAAGTTCTTCTTAATATTTTTTATAATCAAACTGGAACCATCCCCCACTTTAATTCTCGCTATTATAACAAGTTCCTCTTCTCCTCCTCCATTGATTTGAATTCCACCTTATTCTCATTAACACATTTTACAAAGTATTTTTTTTCTCATAGAGCCAATATTTTCTCTTCAACATTTTAATGTCTTTGTGAGATGAATTTTATATTTGTTTTTTCCCATTCTATAATGACTTTCTTCACTTTCTTTAGGCTTTTATTGATTTGGAGCATTAGTGAACTTCAAATGTTGGTTCACATCTCCTGCACTCTTTTTTGCTTAACTTTATGAATTACTAATCTTTTAGCCAATTTGACTTGAACTTAAATGGCATTGAATTCATTCTATCATCCTTTAGAATTTGAAGAAAAATAGGTACATGGTATGGAATACTACTCATACCCATCTATGTTTAGAGCTCGAGCACTCTATAAAAACAACTTATGAAACCATAAAATGGACCACTCTCTTGGACATTTCATCTTTACTTGACCTCATACATTTCCAAGTGAGAACGAATTGTGTAGGCCTATGATCACACAAGTTTTGCACCTTTGTTTTTATAGCATACAATGCAATAAAAAGGTACCCACAACATCATAAGAAGAAAACAACTAATATATTAGAAAGGAAGAAAGTCATAAACCTATTAGCTATAGGGATATATTAAAGATCGAGTTACAAGGAAATCAAACTTGTTAGTGACAAGTAATTTCTCTTTCAAAGTTACAGGAAATGTTGAAAAGTGCGTAAACTAATTTCAAGAAATGGGGGATCCATTTTGAGTAGATCAACTTAGAAGACTGAGGTGCAAAATGACTAAGATATGAAGAAGTTACACAAAGATTTGGTCAAGCTACAAGAGTGTATTAACAATTAACAAAGTGAAGAGATAAAAAACACAAACTTCCATCTTGATACAAGAAGATACAAGAAGCCCTGTTGAACTTTAGACCAATGTAATTATATAGCTTTCTCTCCTCATGTGATTCTCTTATACAAGGTAAATGTAAAACAAAATAAATGATTGATATGAAGTAAAATTTAAAATAAAATAAAATACAACATTAAAATATATTAATTATATTAAATCACATAATTAATTTATTAATTATATTAAACCACAAATTAAATTATTGAAACACAGAAATTCCATAATTAACTAATTATATTAAATCACAAAAGAACTTCAGAATTAAATTTTAATTACATAAAATCACAAAAGTTTCGGAGGCTTTAATTTAAATGAAGGTTCAAACAGTTTACTTTTCCAAAAAATCATTTTCCCGCTGCATTTCGCTGCTCTGTGTTTCTTGTTCGTTGGCACAGTCAAGGAATTTCTTGTTTTCTTGTTCAAATTGAATTTTTGGAGAGTGGAGATCTAAATTGAATTTCTTCTCTGGAGATTGGAGATCAAAATTGAATTTCTGGAGAGTGGAGATCTGAATTTCTTTTCTTTTCTGGAGATTGGAGATCTGAATTGAATTTCTGGAACGATGAGGATGACGCCTGGGAATTTAACAATACCTGATGAGCAGGCAAGGAACAGATGGTTGGTGATGGTTGCGGTAGCGATGGTAATAATATTTGCATTTCTTCTTGTTTCCGTCACGATTATAATGGTTGGCAGGAGAATCAGGTCCAGCCCTGATGCTGATGCTACAGGAGGAGGGGATTGGAAATTGCCTGTAAATTGTTCCAAGGGAGGGGATTGGAAATTACCTGTAAATTGTTCCAAGGGAGGAGGTTCTAAATCCCCGGCAAATTGTTCCAAGATAATACATACCGCCTGCTCTCAAACATTCCATCCTGAGCTGTGCATGTGTACGCTAGTCACATATCCAGGTGTTGATAAGCTGGTGGAACCCAAAGATCTTGTTCATCTGTCCATTCAAGCAACCATGGATCAGCTCTTGCGGTCCTACTCTCTGAGTGTTGCAGCCCTTGTACCTGCTGCTGTTGCAGCCACTGTTCAGGATTGTGTGGAGCTGCTCCACGATACAATATATCATCTGAATGCCACGCTGCGGGCCATGTCCAAATTTTCCGGTAAGAATCCGGTATCAATCTTGCTCTTAGTTGCAGATGTAAAAACTTGGCTCAGTGCCGCTCTTACAAACCAGGATACATGCCTCGAGGGTTTCCAGAACTTGATTGAAGGCAGTGCGAGTCATAAATCCACCAATGACATACAAAAAGAATCCGAAAAATTCTCACAATTGATCAGCAATTCCCTGGCACTCTTTCAAACCCTTTTTAGCAACGCCAGCTTGGAAATTCTAAAGGATAAGGATGATAGAATAAATCGAATGCTTATAGAAATTCTAAAGGATACTCGGTCATCCAATGCTTAATGGTTCTCCAACCTTAATGAAATTCTAAAGGATGATAGAATGATGATAAACGAAAAACCAACCCAATGCTTGTTGGCGATGGCAAGGAAAACACTGTTGTTGTCTCCAGCAAAAATGTGAAGGACGGCTCTACTACTTTCAATTCTGCAACCTTTGGTACTTTTCCAAACCTACTTTTAGGTTGAATAGAATGCCATCAAGGGAGTTAGATCATTTGCTGCTGTAATTATAAAATTATTACGTATTGAGATGCCTGTGCTTTGATTCGGATCATTCCTTCCTTGGGCAGTGGTTATGTTCCTTTGATTGGGCATGCCTTGTCGAGCATAAATGTTACACTTCTGTAAAACCACTGTTGCATTGCCCAAAATGAAGTCTACTGTCCCAAAGATGTCACATTCTCTGTAAAACTGCCTAAGAGAATGAACATAAAGAGTGTGTTGGTAACCAAGAATACTGCATCTATAAATCGCTGCAAAATGGGTCCCCACCCGTAGAGCCACTGCTTGATACTTGTCAGGGCCTGCATTGTTCATAAAGGTCATGTCACATGCAACAAATCCTGCACCGGCTACAGCTGCAATGTAGGGATTCACTAGTCAGTGATTATTAATTGGACTTAGCTCCAGACACACATGTCATGAAACAATGTTGAAAATCCAATTAACCAGATACAGAAAAAGAATGAGTGTTTTAAGATATTGGATTATACAATCAAACAAAAATGAATGAATGCAGACATAAAGGCAGGTTTGGAAAAGTACCAAAGATTGCACAATTGAAAGTAGTAGAGCCGTCCTTCACATTTTTGCTGGAGACAACAACAGTGTTTCCCTTGCCTTCGCCAACAAGCATTATGTTAGTTTTTCATTTATCATCATTCTATCATCCTTTAGAATTTTATTAAGCATTGGATACTTGGTTATACTTCATGATCCTCCAACCTAAATATTCTTTAGGAGGATACTTGGTTATCCTTGGATGACGATGGTTGGCCACTACAGACACATATATTGGATGTAGGTATAGGAGCATGATAATTTCCCATAGCATTTCCACCAAACAATTGACTTTATATCCACCTTCTAAACCAAGTGTGGATTATGAAGTGCCTCTTTGGCAAGATGGGGATGATAGTGACGAAGAGGAAGTATCCCATTAAATACTTAACATAGATCAATATCTTGCTATTAGAGATAAAATATAGGATGATGATAAACGAAAAACCAAAATAAGGCTTGTTGGCGATGGCAAGGGAGACACTGTTGTTGTCTGCAGCAAAAATGTGAAGGACGGCTCTACTACTTTCAATTTATCAACATTTGGTACTTTTCCAAACCTTTATGTCTGCATTCATTCATTTTTGTTTGATTGTATAATCCAATATCTTAAAACACTCTTTCTTTTTCTGTACCTGGTTAATTGGATTTTCAACATTGTTTCATGATATGTTTGTCTGGAGCTAAGTCCAATTAATAATCACTGACTAGTGAATCCCTGCATTGCAGCTGTATTCGGTGCAGCATTTGTTGCACGTGACATGACCTTTATGAACAATGCAGGCCCTGACAAGTATCAAGCAGTGGCTCTACCGGCGGGGGCTGATTTTGCAGCGATTTATAGATGCAGTATTGTTGGTTACCAACACACTATTTATGTTCGTTCTCTTAGGCAGTTTTACAGAGAATGTGACATCTTTGGGACAGTAGACTTCATTTTTGGCAATGCAGCAGTGGTTTTACAGGAGTGTAATATTTATGCTCGACAAGGCATGCCCAATTAAAAGAACATAATCACTGCCCAATGAAGGAATGATCCGAATCAAAACACAGGCGTCTCAATAATAATTGTATAATTACAGCAGCAAATGATCTCACTCCCTTGATGACATTCTATTCAACCTACCTCGGAAGGCCTTGAAAATTGTACTCTCGAACAGTCTACATGCAATCATATTTAGGCGACCTCATTCATCTTGTTGGCTGGCTGGAATGGTTGGCAGACTTTGCATTAGATAGCTTATACTTTGGGGAATACAAGAACGTTGGGCCTGGTGCATTTCTAGATGAACGCGTAACTTGGCCTGGTTATAGGGTGATTAAAACCGATGAAGAAGCAAAACAGTTCAGCGTGGCTATTTTTATCTCTGGCTCTACAGTGGGATCCCTTACATAGAAGGCCCACAAATTTATTATTATTATTATTTTTATGGCAATAAGGATGTCATATTTTAAATCCTTATTAGACTCCTAAATGCTGAAATGCAATACTGCCATGAGAGGAGGCCAAAAAATCATGTACTTCCACTCATCTCATGTTAAAATGTAATCTATAACTGTTATATTTATAATCTCTTACATGCTATATTTATGTTCTTTCATTTTTATACTGTTATTTATAATCCTTCAGATGTTATATTTATGTTTTTTCATTTTTAATCTATTATATTATTCTTGATTTCAAATATTCAAAGTTTTTAAGTTCTTGAATATATGAAAATTTTATCATTTTCATAAAATAAAATAAAAAAAATCTTATTATTTTAAGACCTTCTCAGATGCTATATTTATGTTCTTTCATTTTTATATTTATAATCTCTCACATGTTATATTTATGTTTTTTTCATTTTTATTTTATTATATTGTTCTTGATTTCAAATATTCAAAGTTTTTAAGTTCTTGAATATATGAAAATCTTATTATTTTCATAAAGAAAAAAATCTTATTATTTTAAGACTTTCGGTACCAATAAATTCTCGCTTATACTTGGTGTTGTGAGTATTATTTGCCAAATTATGCCATGGAATGCACCTTCCTCTACATCATGATTAAATCACCATTCTTTGAATCAGAATAACAACTTGCTCCATCATAATCCTCTTCTTTCAGCTCTAGGAAATCAGTATCTGGAGGCCGCACTTGGAATTGAGCACTTAGCGCAAATAGTAATGAATTAATATTTCCAAGTATTTTGGACCCAATTGTGTCTAGTGTCTATTTTGTGTTTTTATCCCATATCACTTGGAGCCACATGAACAATGTAATATGGTCCAAAATACTTTATCCCATATCACTTGGAGCCACATGAACAATGTAATATGGTCCAAAATACTAGTAGTATGCATTTTGTCATTGATCTCCACACCAACAACCCCAATCTCATATTACCAACAACAAGCAACATCACAAGTTCAATACCTACCACTTTCTACTGACAAAAGTAGCACACTAAATGACGTCATGTTTCAAACACATTCTGCATGCCCTTTCACAAAAAGGTTAAACCAACCTAGCCTTTTGTCCAGCCAAAGAATTGGCTCCCCACTGAAGAACAATTTCCTCGGGAATATAAATCAACATCACTTATTGAATAATAGGATTAAGTAAACACTAAAAATTTCCATCATCCAAAAAGACATTTACAACACAATATTTTCCTTTCCCACACTCGATGTCTTGAAAAGTACCTGCCCCAATGAAATAGTGAATGTTCAGAATGAAGCTTGTAATTCCTTCCAAAGTTGTCCTCTTGAATTGGTTATAAAAAACATGATCTATAATCAAAATTATCTCCATCCAAACTTTCTCGGTTGTGCTCACCAAGCTGTCAATCCTTCCAAAATTGTAGCCTTGTATATTATCAGTATTAGAGTAGTCATCAAATCTCAAAATTTGTCAATCTCAGAAAACTTGTCAATATATCAAAAGCTGTCAGCATACCCAACTCTTCAATGCCTTTGTGCTTCCTTAATGAGAGATATATCGTCATCCAGATTTCTTGTAGATTGGGACCAAAGTTCATGAGTAGAAGCTCATGGATCTCTTTCCCTGTTGAGTAGTTCTTTCAAAATCCTCTCTTGGATAACATATTTTTTTGGAAGCCCTCCATCAACAAAGCCTCTCCTTGCTATTGGCCTGCCAACCCTAACATTAAATACCACAACCTAACAATCAATAAAAAGAGAACACCTAACTTTCATGAAGCTCTTCCATCACAACACTGCACTATGATATTGATGTAAGCCCATTTGCACCAAGTTAGATGGACAGAGCCTTAGCATCTGCAAACTAATTACTTACAAAGCTACAATAGACTGTATGAAAAAAAAATGCACAGTTAAACCATGGAAAAACACAAATTATTCAAGCAGTGTATCAAGGTTTTAGTTTGTTGGATTGAAAAACTTGGATTTAATTTTGAGATCACAAATCTTGGGGCTCAAACATAAATCTATACTTTTTAGGCACCCATGTTATCCACATTGTGTGGGAGGTCCTCACCAATTGCTTACAAGAATGTTGAGGAATGTTTTGGTGAGAACCTGTAATATTCCAAATTAGCAGCCAACTAATTGGAATATTAATTTTGTCAATTTTGTCTTTTTCTAATGTTAGCAGGAAAATAAAGTCACAAATAAATGTGAGATTAAATCACTTTCCTAAAGTCACCAAGGCAAGCAATAGAGTTGGAGTGGGGCCCATGGGGCCAACTATACAGAGTAGACATGAGCCTAGTGGCAACGCAGGAGAGGCAGCAGCGTAGGCAGCGTAGGGACAACAAGGAGACAACAGTTGCGCAGTGGTTGGCTCGCAGAGGAGGCAATGCAGTCTAGTGGGGCCCAAGGGAACGATGGGAGCTCGGCTAGGTAAAAGAGGATGAGAGCAGCTCATTCTTCATTCATTCAGTCATCAAATAACTTTTTTTTCTGGTAAACAGAAGCACGTTTGAGCTATTTATCCGAGTCTGCAAGTGTTGTTTAGCACAGAGATTTCCAAGTGGAAATCTCAAACTCGTCCTTGGGGGACTTTGAGTGCCTGCTCAGGAGGAGTTCAGTCAGTTTTGGAGGAGAGTTTCCACAGGTTTATTTCAGAAATACGTAGTCCCTTCTAGGGAAACGCAGTCAGCCAGGGAGTTGCCTAGTCCAGCAGTGGAGCAGCTCCGGGGAAGGAGAAAGACCAATATATTTCAGCCAGGAGTTTTGTGAGGGGATCAACCCTTCCTTAGCAAATTTTTTGGGCAGTTTCCAGCAGATCAGTTCAAAGCCCAGTGTGCCCATCAGAATTGTGTACCCAGCTTAAGAGGGTGATTTTTTGGGGTCAGTATTTCGGAAAATCCTTCACAGGTTTTTCTGGGTTTGTTGAGGAGAGTCCAGTGTCTAAATCCTGGAATTTTTTGAGCAGTAGAATAGCCCCAATGTGCAATCCATTTCCAGCTAGCAGCAACATTTTCCAGACTGGGCAGCATAGAGGAGGAGCCACGCAGATTAGCAAGCAACAAGATTTTATGAGCAGGGAGTGAGGAGTATTTCAGCCTGCCTTGTGCAAGCCAAGGTGCCATCTTCCTAACCACCATTTGTACCTTTTTTTGATATTTTGTGTAGTGGGGGTAGCATGGGATGTGCTCTAGCTCCCAAAATTTGTGGAGGGACTAGAGTACATATGATCTACAAGACCTAAAAAGAGATTTGGGAAATTTCATCTAGTTTAGGAGAGATTTAATTAATTAATTATTGTAATGTATTTTCCAAGTCTAAACTTAGGAAAATTAAATAATTAAATTTAATTAAATTAAACATGCGATGAAATTGTGTTAAGTCACACGAATCAAGCTTTCTTTTAATCTTAGCCATTGATTCAAGATCTGATCATTGTCGTTGGTTTCCCAACAAGAAAAGTATAAAGGAAAGGCGTGGAGTCATTTGTAAAGACACACAAAGGCAGAGCATTGAAGCTAAGCTAAGATTGTAGGGCGTGGTTTGCTAAGAATTCTCTGAAGTGTTTCAGCTGCAGAGAGGGGAGTTTAGACAAAGGGGATGGCATGATCCCAGTGTCTAGAATCAGCAAGAGACAGAGAGCAGCTTCAAAAAGGCAGCGCAGAGAAGTAGGAGCATCAGCCGCAGAGAGGGCAGCAACTGCATAGCGCAGAGGTAGCGTCAGCTACGCAGGTGTTGTGCAGTCACTTCTAGGGCATCGTTAGGCAGCTGGAAACCCTCAGAGGTTATGCAGATACCCTCAAGGGCAGCGTAGGGATTGTGTCACCCAATCTGGGGTTACGCAGCCCTTTCCAAGCCAGCGCTGAGGGACACAAAGGGTGCAGAGGCTGACGCAGAGGCTTCAGGGGCAGTGCTGGGGTTTCTAGGGCCTAGATTTGGCTGAGTCCTATAAATCCTATTTGAGGGTGTGGATCAGTCAATATTTTGGCTTTAGAACAGCCGATGAGTTGCAAATCTATATTTTCTCTGTCGAGTTTTCCAGATCTTGAACCTATATTTGTTGTATTCAAAAATAATCTTAATAATAAAACCCTCAAGCAGCTAGATACCGGTTTTGCCGCATTGGGTTTTTCCAGGGACTATTATCCAAAAAATCACTGTGTCACTTTGCCTAGGTGTGCATGTAATTTTTCTAGATCTAAATTGGTGAAATTCTATTATGTGTTTTGCTTCGATATTAATCTGAATTTTTCAGTTAATACCTTAATTAAGTAGGAGAATAACCAGATCTAACAGTAGATTTTTGCATAAGTAACATTCAGAAATTTTCACACCTTTCCCATTCAGAAATATTAATAAAATAGCTCAACAATTTTGGCTCAATTCATGGTGTTTTTTATGCACTTTTCTGTTTGTTGTAGATTTAGTCTTTGTATGCTTTGTATTACTGTTTGTTCCCAATTTGGGATATTACAGTGGTATCAGAGCTCATAAACTTGGCTTAGCCTATGGAGAAATTGGTCTATGACACCAGAATATAAAGAGTACATTACATACTAGAAGCAGCAGTATAGAAGCGAAGAGAGTAGGATTGAAATCACACATGATCAAGAAGACAACGTTTCGGTGGAGGAAGGCAAGGGGAAGGCTCCAATGGCATAAGAAATAGATGAGGGGAAGGAGTTTGGTAACCTCCTCCTAAAATGAGTGCAGGAGCTCTCCTAGAAGATAGAGGAGATGGGACAGAAGATTTCCGGAGAGAACAGACAGAGAGAAATTTCGAGGGAATTCCAGAATGGAGAAGGATTCGATACCTCTTATCATTTACTTGAGCATAACGCTGCACAATAGGTAGTATCATGCACACCACCACGCTCTACCATGCCCACATTCTTGACTTCAGGGGTAGGAGCAGGAGGACCACACGAGCCAGAGGTGGCTCACTACGGAGAGTACTTCGCAGAATACCAGTCTTATGGGCCAGAGTTTGGAGGTGCCCTCACTTTCAATGAATTCTGCCAGCTGAAGAACAACAACAGACCATGCAGCCAGAACTGAGGAGGAGGGTACATGTAGGGTAATGACCTGCAATGTACCGTGAGAAAATTTTTCTTGCCTACCTTCGATGGGTCATCGAAGTGTTTGGCAAAAGCTTGGGTGGAGACGCTCGACATGTACTTTCAGCTAAACTAAATGGCAGAGGTGGAAGCCATTAAGGTGGCAGCGCTGCACCTTGAGGGAGAAGCCCATGATTCGTGGTTCCATGGGATGTCTACGCTGTGTCACACAAGAGTGACAATGTATGCTGAGTTCCCCCGGAGGTTGATAGAGATATTTGATCGGAAGGACCCGGAAGAACATTTTGTCAAGTTGACCAAGCTCAAACAGACGGGGAACTCGGAAACTTACATTTCTGAGTTCTTGAAGCTCTCAATGATGTTCCAAACTTGTTTCTGCCCAGTAGAGTGTACATGTTTATTGACGGACTGGTTGAACCTTTGCGTGGGCTAGTCAGATCTACTAGGCCTACTACACTATAGGATGCAGTAGGGAGGACTAGGGACTTGCAAGATTCCATGTCGAGGACGAGGGCTCCTTTCCCCCACAGGCTAGTGTTCCAACAGAAGGGGAAGGATGTGAGAGCTCCACCCCCGAGAGGGAACCAGGGACACAAGGGCCTTTGGACGATGACACTTGGAGAGACTTGAGACGGAGGAAGCTTTGCTTCACTTTCCAGGAGCCATGGGCACCGGGTCATCATTGTGCCGGAGGGAAATCACATTAAATTGATGTCTTCTCCAACAGTGAGGGAGAAGAAGAGGCATATGAGGAGTTGGAGGGAGATGCCAGCACCGGTTTACCAGGAAGGGATCACCCACCACCACCTCCCCCAACAGCAGCAGGAGAAACGTTTGCACCCACAAGAGGAGTCCTTGCATCCTTGCGGGGAGTTCCCAAGTACTTAACGTTGGGAGTTTGAGGGACAGTTCAGCGGTAGCGTGTCTCAATGTTGGTGGACAACGGGGCCACACACAACTTTATTGATGCCCAGCTAGTGCATAGGAGGGGCATACAAACAGAGAGCTTTGATGGTTTCTCTGTGTTGGTTCCAGGTACTAGGACTATACAGTGCATGCAGTATGTTCTGGCATTAGCAGTGACCATGGGGACATACACGGTGACTGATCATTTTTTTGTGGTCGATATTCCAGATACCAACTTAGTGTTGGGTGTACAGTGGCTTATCACACTTGGGAAAGTCACTACAGATTGGGAGACTCTGGAGATGGAGTGGACGAACAAGAAGAGTGGGAAGCATGTGATGACCAGAGGCATGCACACATATCCTCCACAGACATTCTTTGCACATCGGATGGATGCAGATTTCTGGAAGGGAGACATAGAGTGGGCAGTCGAGCTACGGATTTCAGAAGCAGGTGTCTCAGGTTAACCTGTGCACCCAGATGTGCAGACTATCCTAGACTCAGGGACATGAGCTCTTGGCATTGGGGCATTTGGTGCTACAGTTGGAGGCCATCTTAGACACCCGGGAGAGACAGTTGAGGAACAGGACCGTGAAGGAATATCTGATCAGATGGAGAAACCTTCCAAATGAGGATGCCACTTGGAAGGGGGAGAAAATCCTGCAGCATCCATCTTTGCAGTTGCTTGAGGACAAGCAACGTTTTGGCGGGGAGGACTATAATATTCCAAATTAGCAGCCAACTAATTGGAATATTAATCTTGTCAATTTTGTATTTTTCTAATGTTAGCAGGAAAATAAAGTGGGTAAAGGTGACCCACAAATAAATCTGTGATTAAATCATTTTCTTAAAGTCACCAAGGCAAGAAATAGAGTTGGATTGGGGCCCGTGGGACCAGCTATACACAATAGACATCAGCCTAGTGGCAGCGTAGGAGAGGAAGCAGCGTAGGCAACGCAGAGGCAGTGTGGGGACAACAGATACGCAGTGGTTGGCCGACAGAGGAGGAAACACAGTCTAGTGGGGCCCAAGGGAACGTTGGGGGCTCCACTAGGTAAAAGAGGATGAGAGTTGTTGATTCCTCATTCATTCAGCCATCAGCTAACTTTTTGTCTGGTAAACCAGAAGCACGCTTGATCTGTTTAGATGAGTCTGCAAGTGTTGTTTAGCACATATATTTCCAATCGGAAATATCAACCTCATCCTCAGGGGACTTCGAGTGCCTGCTCAGGAGAGGAGTTCAATCAATTTTGGAGGAGAGTTTCCACGGGTTCAGTTCAGAAATATGCAGTCCCTTCTAGGGTAGCGCAGTCAACTAGGGAGTTACGTAGTCTAGCAGTGGAGCAGCTCTGAGGATGGAGAAAGACCAAGATATTTCAGCCAGGAGCATTGTGAGGGGATCAACCATTCCTTAGCAAAATTTTTGGGCAGTTTCCAACAGCTATTTCCAGTAGATCAGTTCAGAGTCTAGTGTGCCCAGCAAAATTGCGTACCCAGCTCAAGAGGGTGATTTTCCGAGGTCAGCATTTCGGAAAACCCTTCGCTGGTTTTTCTGGTTTTGTTGAGGAGAGTCTAGTGTCAAAATCTCAAAATTTTACAAGCAGTAGAACAACCCCAATACGCAGTCCATTTCCAGGTAGCAGCAACATTTTCCAGATTGGGTAGCGTAGAGGAGGAGCCACGCAGAGCAGCAAGCAGCAAGATTTTATGAGCATGGATTGAGGAGTATTTCAGCCTTCCTTATGCAAGCCAAGGTGCCATCTTCTTAAGCACCATTTGTACCTTTACCATTCATAAATATTAATAAAATGGCTCAGAATTTTTGGCTCAATTCATGGTGTTTTTGATGCATTTTTATGTTTGCTATAGATTTAGTCTTTGTATGATTTGTATTATTGTTTGTTCCCAATTTTGGATATTACATAACCAAACAAGAGTGAAGGTATCTAGAAAGTGAGCAGAGGCATGTGCTTATCAAGGATTTATTTTTGGGGAATATGAAGTGGAAGATGATGACAATATAGTTTGGGATTCACCATTCTGATGTCTCCTTCGAAGTGTATATAGTTTGGGTCCAACTTCATCACCCTCTTCAACCATGAAGGTTCAGTACAAATTGGGTGACTCCCTTAATAACTTTATGAGGAGAAAAAAAATCACCAAAACAGATCCTACGGGTGTTTTGCATAGTTTCATTGATATAGTAGCAAAAATTTCTCTAATGGGGACAAGAACTAAAACTATCATTCACTGTATCCTCCAAAGAAAATAGTATTGTTATAAGTGAGCCTTATCTTAGTAATTGCATGCTAGTGGGAACTTCGTGTCTAAGCTTCAATCTGAAACAAAAATAGAGAAAATTTCCATTTTTGTTCCTTTTTAGGCCATGACAAACTCAAAGCATGAGACACATAAAACTTGGAGAAGTATAAATTTTGTCCTTTTCATTTTCTCTTTTGGAAGGATACAGGTCAATATGCTGGCATTATTGGATACAGGTTCATATCCTGTTGGACATGTGCCATTCTCAGTCTAGATAGGATCCAAAATGCAAATTGTGTATCTTGGTTCCTGGACTAGAAAATCTGGTAACTTTGAAATTTTCCAATAGTTGTATTTCTCTATAATTGCCTAAATTTTCTTTCAAGTGTCTCAATGTTGCTCAAAGTCTTTATAGCTATTGCAATTCCATGCACCACATCAACTTCCTAATCAAATGTGTCTTATAAATCACACTAAGTAATGGGATATTGAATACATTTTACAACTAGATATAAGTGTTCTAACTTCATTAAATAATTTATCGTTGGTCTCATTTCTCACACTTTATTATATATAGGAGACACAAGACCATTCAAATTTGGATGCATATCAGAACTATCTAGAGTCATACCATATTGACTGTCCATTCTTGGAATTATTTGTCCTCGACATTTATATTTTATTTGTATAAAGGAGATTTCAATAAGATATAATTCTTTAAAACCCATTTGAGTGAATACGAAAATAATAATTTCATATAGAGGAAAAAAAACACAAAATGTAAAAAACTAAAAATTAGTTCAAAGGAAACATATATTAAAGAAGCAGAAAATTCAAAACTAACCAACATACATCCAATAATTTCAGTTACAAAACCCACAAAGTTCCAAATTTCAATGGAGCTAAGAAGCTTGATATTGTGAAGAGACTAAACATACCCTCCTAGTCTAAATTTGTCACGTGCCCTACATATCTAGCACATTGCTCATCTGCTCCAGAACTAGTCAACAAGATTTTAGCCTTTGCCCTACAATTTTGGTGCTTGAATCTCTTATATCTAGTATAAAGTGAATTAGACTCATAAAAGAAATAATCATATTCTCCCTGAAAAAGTTCATCTTCCGTCACCAAAGTAATATTTTGTGTTAAATAGATAATGAAAACTTAATCCAAATATTATGTCTTCATTAGACTCATAAAAGAAACAATCATCTTCTCCCTGAAGAAGTTCATCTTCCTTCACTAATGTAATATTTTGTAATAAATAGATAATGAACACACAAGCCCAATATTATGCCAATTGTTATTAATGCTTAGTCATCCCTTGTATTAAATAGATAATGAACACTCGGGCCAAATATAACGGCAACTGGGCTATTCAAATCAAGAGTGATTTTCTTCAATAACTTCACAATACCACATGTAACCCTTAATATGCTTTTTCTAGCCTTGCTCGTTTAGTTCTTGGGCCTTATATAGCTATTGAATAAGGCCTACCTTCCCTTAGAGCTGAATTAGAAGTTGGAAATGGAAAATGTAGACCAAATGTATTCAACCCTTGAAGGGGATTTGGTCCTGAAATGGAATCCTACCTTGTTGAAGACATGGAGTTTAGAGTCGTTGTCTGGCTAATTGATGTTGGATGAGTGTTGTTCTTACAACTACAATTGAAAGTGGTGGTATTTCTAGGGCATTGTCACCTTGCCGTATATGTTTTATAATATCTATTGGTTGGAACTGATTTTGAACTCATGTCAAAATATGATGATAACATGCTTGAAAAAAAATCATTAGATAAGAAAAATGATCTTGTTGTAACTCCTCTTCTCTAGCTTTATATTCCATTGCTTCAAAGGATTCATCATTATTTTCCTGACTTTTTTCAACAGCCATGGGATATTTGCCACATATACACCCTCATCGCTCATGTAAAGTACTTTTCACCTTTGCTCCTCCTAACATGTATTAGAGAGGAAAATAGTTCTTTTGGAGGAGCAAGTGGTTTCTCTAATGCTCCACTATTGGGGCTAGTGGTGTTCACTGTCTTGATGTACCTTGGAACTTTTTCTTAATTTAGAAGCTCATTGATGCAACACACTTTCATGCATATGTCGTAAATATTGTAAGACTATTCTTTGAATTTTTGTGATGTATGTTGTTTTCACCTGTACTAAGGAAATTGAACTATTTCGGTGGTTTTGGTAATTATCTTGTTGAAGGTGTGTTGTATGTGTTTTAACAATCGTTGCTTTTATGTGAATTATTTCTCTAGTTTTCCAACAATTCATTCATATGTACATGCTCGTGTGTTTTTTCTAGATTAGTACTATTACTTGTATTTAAAAGGCTCACTTTTCTCTCCCCTTTCGGTAGAATATCCCTGATACATTCCGCAGTTGAACAACCACAAGACATACTCACTTGCTAATCCAAAATAACCTGTGTATTACTCTCTCGTGTTGAACATTGAAGCCAAGTCATATCTATAAGAATATATGGCAGTCGGGCCTTAGTTCCAGAAGGGATCCCACACCAAATGGTGTGAAGTCTGACTGGGAATTTTCATCAGGGATACCTCCTTGGTTGATGAATTTCCAGCATCGTCAACACCTGGGTTGACAAAATAAATGTTAAATCATTTATTCCACTTTATGACTTGGCACTTAGTGCACTTGATCTAGTAGTGACATAAAGTGAAACTCACAAACAATACATACATTACAAACAAAACCAACCCAAGGCTTGACCTATAAATCTCCTACTTGTAATTGATAACACTCCACTAGTCAAGATAGCCCATTGTTACTAAGAGTTCCTATTGAATGGGTACAAAGTAGACAAATTGATAATGTGATAAGGGAAAAATAAGAAACATCTTAGCATAATGATAGTATTCAAGCTTATTAAGGATTCGTGATAGTTAATCAAGGTGTCCAAATTGTCGAATGATGCAAGTCCCAAGGACAAATTATGTAATAATAATTAAGGAGCCACTATCTCAAATGAAAATATTCCTATTGAATAACGGGATTGAGCAACATGAATTATGATTAGGAATGACTCATGACCATCATAGTGATGACCCACATAATTCTAAGGTGCCAAAATAAGGAATTTTAAACTAAAAATCACTTGCAACTGGCTAGGGATGACATGTGATAAAATGGGAACAGACTCAAAAGTTCAAAGATAACAATTGTCCACCCTTTCGCAAAGGAAGTAGACTATATAGATTAATAAGAAAAATCATAACATGAAGTGTAAGAAGGGAATTTGATGGAAATAATATAACAATTCCTTGAGAAGAATTATGTACAAAATAATAAACAAGAAAATCAATTAATATAGGGTGTACTTGACCATTCAACACTTATTATATCATGAGTGGATTGATGATATACTAAGACTTCATATAAAAAAACTCAGCTATTTTTTGTCATTAGCATTGGAATAAGTTATTTTTTGATCACACCAAGCATATAAAACCTTTTTGTGGGTGATAAAGGTAGTAGTATTTCCCAAGTGTTTCAAATTATAAACCAAAGATAGTAATTGACAACCCAAAAGTGAAGGGAAATAATATCTAGTCCAACTTAAATAAGGGTACATATATGATAAAATATATCTATTGGAATTTGGTATTGAACTATGATGGGATGAACCAATCTTTCTAAAGGTGAACAACAATTGTTACTAGGTGATGGCTAAATCATTGAGGCTTAACCATCTCTGTGTGCGAGTGGATTAAGAATGATAGAAAACTTAAATAATGATGAGCTAGTTCTTACATGATATTGGGCATAGAAACCCTAGAAATGATAAACAAAATATGTAAAGTAATGGAGAAAAAAATGAGGGATTTATTTTTGATCTAGATGACTTAAGAAATGATGGGAAATCTAGCAATAGATTAATGATAAATTTCAACAAATTTCTTTAGGAAAGAAAGAACACATGACTAGAGACTAAGGCTTAAAATGATGAGGCTTACCTAAAAGTTTAACAATATAATTAAATAAATAAAATAAAAAATCTAGCACATGGATAATGTAATTATACCTACCTCGTAAATTGTCTATGTCTTGTTGAAAATAGGGGAAACGATAATTTGAAAATAACCACTATCTTGGTGAGAATGTGACATTCGTAGTATGATTATCTAGCCCATGTTGACAAACAAAACCAAAACATATCCTTGATGAATGTTTAATTATATTATTGCATTAAATATAATAGTTGGTATAATTGCTTATTTAGGTTAACAAATTTGATTTTGTTGTTGAAACTTGATAAAAATATTATTGATGTTTTACTGCTCCGCATGTGATTTGCGTTGAGATAATTATGATATTTATTATGTTATGTTACAAGTGATTCCATTTATTATGTTGAAATAATGTTATATCTCTGATAAAGATATGTTATAATATTACGAGGGTATTTCATGATATGATAACATGTGGTATTACATACAATTTTTATGAGATGTTTAATGGTGGTATGCATGAGCATGTGGTATCTTTGTATTAAGTATGTTGTGATAACAATGATGTTATATTCTCATGATGACATGTGACATTTAGTGTGTGGATTATTTTCTATGAGAAAATGATGTTATGATTATAAACTAATGCATTGGTTGCATGATACGAGGGTGGTGCTTCGTAAGGAATTCACGAGTGGGCTAATAAGGCTAGTTTATTTGATAATCTTGTGAGATAACATAACTATAATGGAGATATATAACACATTATGGGATGGGGACAAACCCAATTACCTACTTAAGCCAATGCTTATTTTCCTTATATAAATTTCGATGGGATATGGGACCATCTTGACAAGGAAAAGTACTTGATATTGGATTTGTGATGACAAATTATAAAAGAAGGAATGGAGTTGTCTATAAGACTTCAATGCTTAGGGCTGTACCTTAGTGATTTGTGGTGGGAGCAGTCCAGACTTTCGAAATGCATTGGGTACGTGACTACCAGATTGGATGCCTACCTTTGGGCATATGATATTTGATTCTTGGGGCTCTAGTAAGACCAATAGACTTTAGACATAGTTCCAAAAGTTGGACAATTGTTAAGCCTCCTATATGGATCTCATAATTCCATAAATGACTAGTGAGAACGAGTAAGGAGACAAAGGAAAACCATGTCTAAGCCCTCTTGTGGGTCGAAAGAAAGTAGAAGATGCTCCATTAACAAGTAGAAAAAAAGGAACAAATGAAAAACATGCCATAGTCATTTGCTTTAAGAATGAACCTTAAATGCTTTAAAAATTTGTTAAATTCATCAACTTGAAAGAGAAGTACTTGAATCAATTTTCCTCTCACTCTTGTCGTTCCATTAACAAGTAGAAAAAAAGGAACAAATGAAAAACATGCCATAGTCATTTGCTTTAAGAATGAACCTTAAATGCTTTAAAAATTTGTTAAATTCATCAACTTGAAAGAGAAGTACTTGAATCAATTTTCCTCTCACTCTTGTCGTTAAAAGGTAATGGATAGCTTCTGATAATTTATTTCCATACATGCTTCCATAATGTATAGATTTAATAATTCCTTTAGAAACCCTACTTCTCATATAAATCCGACTTGAAAGAACATAACAACATCCATTAAAAGAAATGATTTGATCACAACTCCCTCCCAATCTTAACATCATTTAACCTATCATTTATTTCAAAATAACTCATAATAAACACAAAATTCTATAATAGTTAGAAAGAGTAAGGGAAAGTGAACACCTTTGTTTGATTCCTCTAGAGGGATTAAAGAAACACAAATTAGAACCATTTATAAAGATAGATAAAGATGATAAGGTTACATAAAATTTAATCCAATTATAGAAGGGAAGAAAAACCTGTATGGATGAGTAAAAATCTTGAAAATGACTATCTAACCTACTCATGTGAATTTGATAGGTCCAATTTGGTCAACATAAAATAAATATTCTTAGTATTTATAGAGTGCAAGCCTTATTGACATATTAGAAATAACTAGTGAAGCCCAACATATGAATTTGATAGTTCCGATTTGATTAATCTTGAAAAAATATTCTTGGTATTTATAGCATGCAATCCTTCTTGAAAAAATTCAATAATGCAATGAAAACATGAGTCTAAAAATCCATATTGCTCCAAATATATGGCTTAGGATAATATCCGTTTCAACCTCCTTGTAATCACCTTTAAAATGATCTTATATATTGAGTTGCAAAGAGATATATGTATAAACTCCTCAAATTAAGGACTATCTTTATTTGTGCTCAACAACATAAAAATAACATTAAATCCAAACACTTTTATGGAGTTTTCCAATTTTCCAACAATATCTAATATGTCCTTTAATCAATCATATATTCCTTGATAAAAATTATTTGACCAACCATTCCAACTAGGACTCTTGTCCTTTTCAAATGAGAAAATGACTTATTGTAGATTTTATCTAAACACTTCATCAAGCACACCTTCATTCATTTTTTTATCAACAAAATGCAAAAAATTATTTACAATTTTAATTATCCAAACTATAATTTTCTATCACCCACAGGGGAAGCTCAATTTGTGATCACCATGTTATGAAGTCGTATGTAACCCATGAGATTCAAGGTTCAAATTCCCATGGGTAAAAAAAACTGTAATTTTATATCAAGAGATTTAAACAATTACTTAGGTATGATACCCTCATTGATCTTTTTCCTTGGAATATTAGGCCTTACACCCATTGTCCTTTAGCAATTCCCAATGGTATTGTTCATTTTTCCGCTTTATAAAAAAATTATGGTACAAATCTCCATATGCTAACCACATAACCCTTTTTTTAACCAACTTTAACTCTTCCTATTATAACAAATTTATCTTCCCCTCTTCCATTCATTTGAATTCTATCTTATTCTTGTTAACACATTGTGCAAGTATTGTTTACAAATAAAGCCAATATTTTATCTTCAACATTTAATGTCTTTCAAAGATGAATTATATTTTTGTTTTTACACATTCTATAACGGATTTCTTTGTTATTTTTAGGTTTTTATTGATTTGAAACATTAATGAACCTTCACATGTAGCTTTTAACCTTGTACAGAAATTACCTGCAAATAAACTCTTAAAACAAAAAAAATACAATGGTGAGAACATTAAAAAATTATACAGAAATTTTTTTTCTTAAAAACTCAAAACCGAGAAAACCATATTGATTTTTCTTTATATTCCTTTCAATGTTACAATACATTATATGCATACTAAAGCATTCATAAACCCCAATCCATTAACCCTAGATTAGAACATAATCATAGTTCTCTTGACCGGATCTACAAAATACCATGCACAAAAACCATCATGCCCAAAATCATGCACAAAACCATGGGTAGGTCCACCCACCATCCTTGGTTTACACCTCAAGCATTCTATAAAAAACAAATTCTAAAACCATAAAATGGACTAATCTCTCTACTTTACCTAAAAAAATTCCAGGAGAACAACTTATATAGGGATATGATCACACAAGTTTACCACCTACATTTTTATAGCAATAAGTCTGCTAGTGATTAGATCTGACTAGCTTCATCCCAAGTCTCACCATTTCTCATTTTAAAATCGGAATCATTTTTGGCTATTAGCTCCCTTCTCATATCCTACAACTCAAAAAAATTCTTCCAACAAACATGTCTTTCACCATAAAGGTTGAAAACCCTTTTAATTATCCTTATAATTTCTTAGGAAGAAAACCAAAAGTTTGATCATTTAATTATCAATCTGGGATTCATTTGGAACTTGTGAACTATCATGCACCATATATTATGCTAGTGAAATAGGTTGTGTGTCTTAACGTTGTAGTATTCTAAATTCTATTACAGTGGCAAGATAAGGATGCTTTCACAAGTCACCATTAATTAAAAAACGCCACAATTTGGTAGGAAAGTAAGGCACTCTTTTAGGAAAGTAAATCACACTTGCATGAAAATAAACACTCTGACAAAAAAGTAAACAAACTAGCAACTATGAGGTGACGTGCTCCAGTTTAATAATTTTATTGATTTTTGTAGCAATTTATGCAAGATCACATGCTTATGATGCAATGAATGATAAACAAACAACACATAAATAAACTGTAGACAAAAAAATATCATTTTGCACAACTCTCAACCACTAAACTTCTATTCTCCTAAAAATAGAGCAAAACTACCCTAGAAGTGAGTTGTAGCAACAAATGAAATTAATCAGACAATCAAGAACCACGAAGCTAATATGTTAATTATATAACTTGGAGTTGGAACAATAATTAGTTAGTGGAAATGCAGCATAAGAACTATCAGAACTGCAAAAAAAGGAAAATAATGAAATTGTAGCAATAATAATTAACTACAAATTAAAAAAATTATGAATGCTAACTATATGCTATCACTACAAGTAGTACCAAGCTAAGGAGGGGGCCCTAACTGCTTAGATGATGTACCATTAAATATTTAATTCTCTCAATCATGAAAATACCATCAAGAAATTGGAGCAAAGGGGACTTTTTATTGCAGGAAATGCATAAATTACACAATGCACTTTTACAGTAATTTTCTTCTCCCGACATTCAAAAGAAGCCCGGTATTTATACAAAATTCCACTATCGAAATTGAGTGAAAATGAGATAGCTATCCTAAGATAATCAAGTGGCTCATCCTTTTACAATGGTATTTTCAGAAATTGGTAATTGTTGAACAAACGATGACTCGAATCACATGGGCATCGTTGGTAGGTGATTTTTCCTCCTTAATCGGTCATCCACTTTCCTCCATCATCTTCCATAATGATAAATATGTTTTTATTGTACAAATATATCACTAAATAAAGAGCTGGCGAGATATTTCACAGTTGCATCAAGGAAAAATCTGAAGTGGCAATTCAAGATTTGCAATAGCTTCATTGGATCATGGGTGTGTTGCAGCATGATTATCTGTGTGAGTAGTAGTAGTGTTGGAGTTGAAGAAATGTACACTACAAACAAAGTTGCAACAATTACATGCTACATCTAGAGTTGTAGTGATTGTGTGCAACAGTTGGAGTTGCAATAGCATGAGGGAGTCACAACACTTGCACTCATTTGGTCAGTGGAGTTGCAACATCTGTGTGTTGGCTAGAAGCACTTGCTGCAGCCTCAATAAGGAATTGCAACACATGTTGTGGAGTTTTAGTTTCTATTATCGCGTTGTTACTGGAGTTGTAGCCACTCACATTCTCTCCTGTCTCACGGTGCTAATATAAAGAGAGAAAATTTCATAACATAATTTATAAGAATAATCATAAAAGTTGCATAAAATATTATATCTCTACTATAACTAAAAATATGCCAACCATGGATGGAAAAGGTATCAGGAAGGAACAAAAAGTAGAAAAATGACATGAAAATTATTCTGGACAGGTGCCGAAAATGTGCCAATTTGAGTACCCGTAATCTCCCCCCAACAAAAAATATTGCATGTCCCTTGTGCAACCAATGATCAATCCGAGTTAGAGAGAATAGGTCTCCCAGTAGGTTATTGATGCTAAAATATACCTAACCTGCATCATTTAGGAGGAGGTATCCTCCCATTTTCCGTCCAACAGAAAATTTCCTTTTCCTTGGCCAGTTTATACTCCCTCCTATAAGGTCTGTCAAGGAATCATAGCATGGGATAGTGGAAGTTTAGCTTGATCCACTTATTCCCACATTCCTCCATGAAACTCACATATTTATACATAGTTTCCAAAACATCCTAAAAATTGGTAGGGCTGAATGGTTCTCTTTGTTTGATGTTCTCCTAATCTTGCTTCCATATGTCTCTGCATCCCTCCATGGCATATTTCTCCAATGAACTGATTTTGTCCATGCAATATGCAATGGCCTCTTGCTTGGTTTCTACTACAAACTCTACCTTTGGGGAAGAAAAAATCCAACTCCTGTGGCTCTAAATGACCTATAGAGGCATGGAATGTTCTCCCCTTATCCATAGGTTACTCTCAATATTTTTTTATACAACCTTGTAGCTTGCAACCTATTCAGCTTGGTTGGTCACAAAGGAAGTAAAATATATCAGCTAAATGTGCCCCACATAGTGATTGAGGTTCTGATCTCTATTATGAAGGATCAAAATTTTATGCTAATATAGTTCACAAAGAATGTTCTCTTCCCTGGGGGCACACTCTGAGTATGCCATAAGAAAGGCAAGTGGATTGGTGATGTCAAAAGATTTACCAATCATAAGTGCATTTTTTTGGAACAATAGAATTTTCTCATGAAAGAACATATTGTATTGAGGAGAAGGGGTCTAGTAGCTGATGGTTGCTTCCATCAACATTCCTAGATAAATATTTTGGATCTCTAACTCATTGATTTTGTGTTCTAGTTGGGACACCTCTTTCCTTTCCTCCTTCTCTACCTCCCATTTCATCTCGTATATTTCTAGTGTCTCTACCCACTTATCTTTCATCCCTTTAAAATTATTTTAGTACTCCTTCAGGGGCATCATTACTACTTCACAGGAGGCCATCAATTATTTCCACTTATCTTTCTTTCTCCCTCACCCATCTCTCAAGGATGTAAACTTGTATCACTTTTCATTCCCTTTTCTTGGTTTCCTTTTTAGTCTTGATGGTTGCATAAATAGTGCCACCTGTGCGAAATGTGACTTGAAATACCACATCTTTCCTTTATCTTTCTCCATCTTGAGTTGTCTCCTTTTGTTCAATGGGTTCCCTAGTAGAAAGATAATCTACTTCCTGGGCTAAATATTCCAATCCTTTAAAATATTTCACTCTGTTCTACTCCTCCCTCAACATTTTAATGGTTTCTTGCATTTTCTTATTTTCCATTATGAGTATTTTGTTTTTCCCAATGAGCGATGCATAAAGAGGCAAACATTACAAGTTTCTTTCCTTTTTCCGCTTCCTAGAAGTAGCAACAATTATTTCTTCAGGAGCAGTATCACTACTTTCATTAGGAGAGGCACCAAATATTTCCATAGTGACATCCTCATCTTCAAACTGTACTTCAAATAAGGTAGCAAAACCTTCTCTGAGTGCTCCTTGCTGGTTCTTGTGGAGCAACAAGGGAATTTATTCTCAACACTCTAAACACTAGGTAACCTTCCCTTGTTGGTTATTGTGTATCAACATGGGTATCATCTTCCTCTTGCTCTACAAATTCTTCTGTTCCTTCTGGTTCTTGTGGAGTGGTAGTGGTTTCACAAGGACGCATCTCCTATTCTGTAGTTTATTATAATCATGTTGGTTCTTTTGGAGTGGTATGGGTCTTAGGGGTTTCTTTAATTAAGACGCGAGTATACCCAGTGCTTCTTTTCTTTGGAATGTGGGTATAGGGTGGTATTTTCAGAGTCAAACCTCTTACCTTTTTGGTAGTTGGCTTGTTGCTTATCATTTCTACATCAGTATCATGGTTTCTTTCCCCTTGTGAATTTGCAACACTTGAATCTCTTCCTTGATAGGTACCGGTGGGTCTTCTGTAGGCAGGGGAGTCACTGTGATGTATTCTCCTACTACAATTCCTAGAATGTTAACTTCATATATTTTTGGTGTTGTAGCATCATCATTCCCTAGGGGATTTATCGCTACAAGAGATATAGTTGGTGCCCACACAAGCTCCTCCGACATTCTTCCCACCTTACTAAAATCTTGTTACACCAATAACTTGATGATTCCATGGTGTGAAATGGAATATTAGGGTTTGATCAACCTCTATGCATAGGTAACCATATTCTATAAAGTCTTGAGTAGGAAATATGGTAGGTTGAGGATGCAACCATTCTTGTGATGGTCGAGGAGTCTAATGTGCTGGAGATAGACAATGAAATAGCACCCTTCACATGTGATGTAGCTCTACACTATATGATTTATGTTGTGCTAGGGGTGTGGTAGGGATCAATGGTTGAACCGTGTCCCTTTCTTCACTAAGGCCTCTCCAGGTTTCAAGAACTACTAGATGATATCTAGTTTGGAGGTTCTTCTACAATACCATCACTCTCCTATATGGGGAATCCTAGTCACTCCTAAAATTCCTCAATCACCTCTACAACCATCCCATCAACCTTAGATCTATCGGCCCTCGAATTCAAAGAAAAAGGATCAAGTGCCACATCATCATTCTACCCATTCACGGTGAATCAAAGAGCCCCTCATGGTACCTATTCTTTCTTTTCTCTGGATTGTTACTACTACAAGGGGTAATGGCTAGTTAACAATTTCCAGGGAAGTTTCCAAATTCAAGATGGATAAGACGTGATGTGCAATTGGTAGAATTAGTACTAATAGGAATGAAATTCCACTTAAAACCTATTCGTTACGAAAAACATTGGAAAACACACCTATCAATTCTTACCTCAGTGACTTCACCTTCATACGATTGTTGCATTGGTGGTTGGCCCACGAAATTTTGTGATTTCACAATTCCATCAAAGTTGTAAGCACAAGAGTTGCAAAAACATGGGTTGATTATGTCATGTCTTGGAATTGCAACATCAACATCAGGTTACATCATGGGAAGTGCAGATATAGAGTTGTGGGTTGGAGTTGTAGCAATGGGAATTGCAATGACTCGAGTTACAACAACTCTAGTAGTAGTAGCAATAGTAGTAGTAGTTGTATCAACTATGTTCTTTGTTGCTCATTCATAATGTAGTTGTAGCAAAAACTATTGTGGTTATAGGAGTTGCAACAAAATATCTAAATTGGAGTTGTAGCAACCAAAATCATTTCACCTTGCATGGTTTGAAGATCACGTATTAATTCAAAAGAGATGAGAAGTATCCTAACATGACCATCACAAAAAATTCTAAAGTACCCTTCTCTTTCTCTCTCTCTCTAACCATTTCATGCACCAGGCAGGGTTGGTTTTCACATGGCATAGGTCCATGCATGCCCCTGAGGGTTTTCTTCTCTCTCTCTCTCACAGACCATTTCATGCACCAGACAGGGTTTTCACATGGCATGGTTCCATTCATGTCCTTGAGGGTTTTCATACATGGTCTCCCTCTCTCTCTCTCTCTCTCTCTCTCTCTGAAATGAATAACATAGGATACAAGTTGGTGATACAAGCAAAGCCTATGTCTATTTTCCATCAGAGAGGTTGTGACTTCAACTATTCTGTGACTCTCTCTTTCTCTCTCTCTCTCTCTCTCTCCTTTAAATGAATAACATAGGATACAATTCGATGATATAATCAAAGCCTATGCCTATTTTCCATTAGAGGGGTCCCAACTTCATTGAATCCTTGTATTAAAAGCAACCATCTAGTAATCCTACCATTAGTAATCAGTTTATTTAGTAAATATTTAGTAGCAACATGATCGATATGTAAAACAAATGAATACCTTGTGATGTAATGTCTAAATTTATTTATAGAATGTACGATAGTGATAATTCTTTTTTTGTTACCATGTAATTCAACTCTACTAGTGAAAGGTTCTTTCTACTGAAATAAATTGTGTACGGACCATTACCTTCTTGTTGTCCTGGCACAACTATGATGGAAGTGTCTAACACATTTGTGGATATATGGAATGGAAGGGACAAATTAGGTCCTCTCAATATAGGATATTATGAAACATGGAGCTTAAGATCTTCATAGGCATGTTGGAAATTATATGTCCACAAAAAATTAGAATGTTTTTTAAGTAATGCAAACATTGGACGAACTATATGTGAGAAATATTGAATAAAATGACAGTAGTATCCAACATGTCCTAGGAATGTAGAATAGGTAGGTCAAATATCACCTTTATTTTAGCCAGATCAACATGTATTCCTCTATCCGAGATATGGTGCCATAATACAATTCCATCAATTATCATTATGAAACATGTTTCATTATTAAGTGCAACAATATTTTCTTTACATCGTATTAAGGCTTTTTCCAAATTGGAAAGTGCTTCATCAAATTTGTGACCATAGGTTGTGAAATCATCCATCTAAATTTCATGTAGCCATGAACAAGATCAAAAAATATTCCAATCACAACTCTTCGGAATGTGGTTAGAGCATTAGATTACCCAAATGGTAACACATGATAGGAAAATCCCCCCCATGGATAGGTAAATCGTTAATTTTGGGCAAATAGGTCCAAACTCCATGTTGCACTGCTCATATGACAATCGTCATATTTTTTTTGGATTCCTCTTTCAAAGAGGTGCAAGATTTATCTAAAGATAATCTTGATCGGATGAGCAAAACATTTATTTTGAATTTATTTTCCACATGTGCAAGGTCGGTCAGATTTGTAATGTAGGCTCGCATGCCTAATAGATGTGTCACACACCCTCATTGATGGATATAAATTGGAGAGACTTGGAGGTCATTTCATCATCAACTCATCACACATTCTCTCATTGTGATCTGATTGGTTCGATAGCCTTTAGAGGCCTTTTTCCCCTCACATGTGTGGAGCGAAGCTGCTGTTTTCTTTTGATCTGTCTAGGGCTTTTTGCTGCATCATTGACCATGGTCAAACCTTGGTCGTTTGACCTCCAACTTCTACCAAAAATCTGATTTTAGGAGTTCGTATAGCTGGGCACTAAAATCGAGGAATTTCGGGCTATTTGACCGAAGCCCTAATTTGCTGCATTGAATTTTCTGCTGCTACCTGCATTGACTTTTATGCGCTGTCTTTGGGTTGACTAGTGTTGAATTGTGATGAGCTGTCTTTTAGGGTTGTAGGTGTGACACATGGAAGATTGGCTAACCGAGAAAGACTTTGCTGGTTGAAGCATCTTGTTGACTGTTGTAACGCAACAATATCTCATATCTTTGCTGGACAAAAGGAATTGTAAATCTGATCTATATTTGGCTTGTCTTCTATTGATCTATTATTGGGTTCTATCATAATTTTACTTTCATGTTTATGTGATTCCTATTTTGTATCGGGCCTAAGAAAGATTGAAGTAAAAGTGCATCAAGCATAGAACACCATGGTTATCTAAATTTAACATGGAACCAGAGTTGAGGTGAAGACAAAGTCCAAGAGTCCTGGTGTTAGAAGCAATCTCTGAAGGAAGAAATCCTATGGCCTCCTCAACCTACAAGGGTTTCAACACTAATGATAAATTGACTGATAAGTCTGATTATCATGCATGGAAGATGTCCTTGGATTTGGTGCTAGAAGATCAAGATGTCATGGACTATGTACAGGGGAAGATCCAAGAGCCTCCATCAAATGCAGTTGTTGCCACGAAGACAAAGTATATAAAAGGGGAAATCAAAGCAAAGATGATTATTCGAGATTCTATTCATAAGCACTTGGTTTATTACATTTTTGAGCTGAAGAAATCTAAGGAGATATATGATAAGTTGGTGAGCATGTTTGGGGCTAGAAATGCTAATCAAATCTTCTTCTTCAAGAATCAATTGAAGAATATCAAGAAGGTTAAGGATGAATCTATTCAATCCTATTTTATGAGGCTCACTGAAATCAAGAATAACCTCCTAACTATTGGGGAAGAAATATCTGATCAAGAGATGGTTCTTATTGCACTTGGAGGTCTCCCCCGTGATTGGCATATATACAATACCACTATTCTTAATAATAATGTGATTCTTGATTTTGATGAAATATTGACGAGATGTACTCAAGAGGAAACAAGAATGATGGAGCATGCCTCTAATGGTAATGGAAGTGAGCGTACTACCTTCGCTGCTCATGCAAAGAAGAAGAACCATGGTGGCCCGAGAAATCAAAACCATGGTAAAGCAAGGCTCGAAGGAAGGAAGGGAAGATGTTACACTTGTAACAAGACTGGTCACTATGCAAGAGAGTGCCCTAATAGAAGGGAATATCCCAGGGATGATGACAACAACAACTCGAGAGGGAATGGCAGGAACAACAACTTCAAAGGAAAAAGGAAGGCTCCCTTTGATCATAGCGGAAATGGGCAACCTTTGAAGAGGTCAAGAAATTCTAGGTACGATGAGTCTAATGTTGTTGATAATAAGAGAAATGAATTTATTCTTGTATCTTCCCTCTCTGCTGCATCTCCACCCGACACCTTGTATGTCTGTTTGATTGATAGTGGTGCTTCAAGGCACCTCACAGGTTATAAAGAAGCCTTTTCTGATTCAGTAGAGAAGGATAATAACCTGGAAATTATCCTTGGAGATAATGCCACCTATGTTGTGAAAGGGACAGGGACTGTGACCCTCCATCTATCTCAAGGTCAAGTCCTCCGATTACAATACGTGTTGTATGTACTTGATTTGAAGAAGAACCATGTGTCCATTTCGGCAATGGAAGACAAAAGGTTCAAGGTGGCATTCGTTGATGGAAAGGTACTTATCTGGAAGAAGAACTTCAAGGAAACTCTTTCTATTGGTTTTAGAGTTGATACACTCTACCAGGTTGGAGGAAGTCCATTCGGGGCTATGACATGTGATACAACTCTTCAAACAGAGTTATGGCACCAGAGGTTTGCACACCTTCATTACAAAGCCCTTCCCGAAGCAAGGAAGGTGGTGACAAGGATGCCTAAATTTATAGATGATCATGAAGGTATATGTCAGGGTTGTGCCGAAGGGAATAATACAACGGGACCATTCCCCTCAAGTGTCACAAAGACAAATGATATCTTGCAATTGATACATTCTGACTTATCTGGTATGCTGCCCATGACATCCTTGGGAGGATGTTTGTATTACATGAATTTTACAGATGACTTCTCCCGCAAGACCTGGATATATTTTTCTGAAGAAGAAGGATGAAGAATACAATTGGTTCTATATCTTGAAGGCCTTGGTGGTTTTATTGCCTAAATCTACCTCAGGCTGAAGGAAGGCAGAGTCTAGGGTAACATCAAACCACACTTAATCTGGTAGCTAGCCCTACCAGATCAGGAGAGGGCTCTCTCCAGGTCAATCTCAGCAAAAATAATCAATGAGGCTTGAGATGACTTGAAATAAAGGCTAATTTTAGGCTAGGTATATATGTAAAGGAGTTTGAATTGATTTTGAAGGTGTTTGTTGGATCAAAGGGAAGGGTAGATTTTGGGTCTGGGAAAATGATCAGTTTTGCAGGGAGCTGAATGGGGCAAGGTAGGCAACTGTTTTGATGCTTCGAATTAAATGAAATGGATAGCTCAGACTGGTGAGAAGTTGAAGAGGGCAAGAGGCTTTCAAGAATCCTCTTCAGACAGTTGAAAACATGGAAAATTAAACAAAACTCAAGGTAGATCACTGCAAATCTAATGAATTCCACCTTTATTACTTGTTTGTTTAACTTAAGAAGAAATGAGAAGGAAGATGATACACATGAAACATCAGTAAAATTACAATCACAGAGAGAAACACACCATCAAAACATAGAGCCACATGGATCCCAAAGAGTGTTGCAAACCCTGGTCTATTCCTTTGCCAAAATGCAGAGATGAAATGTACAATGAAGCTCAAAGCAATCCCAAGTGTCCAACCCTGAAAATGACTGAGAAACTACAAGATATAGACAATACTAACTCATTCCCATGCCTCTAGTGGTCGATATCACTATTTTAGGAGCTGTTTCAAAAATATCTAAACTAAGAACTGCAAAATAGGCAGTGGAACAGCTTGCCTCTACAAGATAGGAAACTGATTCATTCAGTTATAATTCACCTTTTGATGAATGAATCTACTTACATGAGTTGAAATTTGTCAAAATTACATAAAAATTCATGAAATTACATCAAGTTACATCAAGAGCTCTACATTTGGAGATAAAAAGTTCAAACTGGCCAAAACTAGGCGAAAAGCTGAGTTACTGAGTGAAAAAGGAGCCAAAATTCCCAATGCGCCACGCCTGAAATCTCTATGCGTCGCGCCACTTTGGAGCCAATTTTGAGGGCATTCCCGGAGTCCAAATTGAGCACAGGATACCTTTTTGGAAAGCTCTACCTGTCTACTTTCCAAAACAAGTAGAATTTTAGAATTTTGTTTCCATTTTCCCCTCCAAAAATTAGTTTTCCCAACACTACTTCCTGTGTGTCCAAAAAGGGGCAGAAAGGTCATTTTTAGGGTGTTTTTGACCCTTCCAGCAACCCAAAAATTGTCAAAATCTCTAGGTAATGGGTAGGCATGCATAAATTTTGATGAAAAATCTAGAAATATCAAGTTTTCCCCAAGAGGAGCTGCCAATCATAAGCGCGCGCCAAGTGGCGCGACACGTCGGGCAGGAAAATCTGTGTTAAGGCCAAAAAATTTAAAATTGAAAAAATGTGTCTGAATGTCCACCATCATGCGCTATGATGGGCCAAAGAATCTTCAGCCAAAATTTGGAGTCTATCATGCCTTTTGCGACGCTTTAATGCCCTCTTTAGCTTTGCCTTCGGGATCTTGATTCGTGCCTTGCAAATGTGATTTCTCGCCCAATAATGATTTTCCATGTGCCTTAACATGTTATTTTCCTTGTTGGCCTTCTCCAATAGCTTCTCCAGATGAATATTGACCCTCTCAAGCCAAGTCTCTCGATTAGCCTCAATCTCTCGCTCAATGGATGTCATCTCGGTTTGGCTTCTTTGGGCAGCTTGCCGGTTCTCACGGATATTTTGCAACTCCATGATAGTTTGCTGATCTTCCAACTGTTTGTTTCGTTGCTCAAGGTATTTGATAATCCATTGGGCTCTTTGCAACTTGACGGACAAAGTGTCTATCTCCGCCTTCTGCTCTTGAATAGTCTCTCTCAAATTTGAGCTTGAAGAGCTCAAATCCTCATTAATGAGTATGAAACATGTATCTTGGCCTCCCGAAGGCCCCTCATCCTGCATGGGCCTCTTACCTCTATCCTCTACCTATAGCTATGCTGCTGATGACAGAAGCGAGACCCCTTCCACCCCAGGTGGAGATAATACTCGCCGGGTTGCTGCAAATAATCCTCTAGTACCTCTCTGATAAGTGACATACATCGGCACACTAGTAGTCTCCATCTCCTGACCCTCATGCTGATATGAACGTTCACCTGCATCATGAACAACCTCCGAAGGAACCTGAGGAGCTGTGAAGAAATCATTAGAAATGAAATCCTCCCATGAAATACCCTGCAATCTGAGCTGATGCAAAACCACAATCTTAATGAGTGCAAAGTGATAGATACTGTTGTACTGTTGCTCAGGAGTTTTCCTTTGCATGAGAGTGGTCATTCTCTCAATATTCCGGCACATGAAATAAGAGAGATTCATCATCCTCACCCTGGTAAAATGCATCAATAACCTGATATGATAGGCATAGAGACGTGAAAACCGACCCTCACAACTGAAATATCTAATAATAAGTTTCATCAGAGGAGCATAGGAATCCTTTAAGAACCGGAAAGGAAATACTCTGCTGAGTTGTTTCACAAAGCTAGGCCTGATATATGGCTCATAATGTACCCTGTCAACCTGTTGTCTTTTGTTCCATTTTTCTCCAACATTTGGTATTCTGGTTGCTTGAGAAATAGTTTCTGGTGTTAAAGTGAATGTCACACCGGCAAGGGTGACCTGACCAACATGTAAATGCAATACAAACAAACGAGCTAGCTCCTGATGAAAATGGACCCTAGCAACCATTTCACAAAACTGATAGCAAGACTGCTGTTGAAAACATGCCATGGCAAAAGGACAAGCCTGCAATTCAGCCAATGAGGTGGGCTCCTCTCTCACATGTCTGCCACTCTTATGAGGCCTTCTAGGTGCATGTAGTTTAGTGGTGGAATCATCGAACAAGGAGAGACCGAGAAAATTTGCTGATTGAAAGGAATGGAAAAAAACTTGTGTTCCGGCCCAATGCACCGTGCAGCTAACCCAGTGCGCCGCGTCCTCCCAATGCGCCACGCAGGAACAAGTTTGCACACAAGGAACCGACCCTATGCGCCGCACTCGCCCGATGTGTCGCGACACCTGCCCAATGCGTTGCGCTCAGAAACTTGACACAGTCTGCCCCCAATTTCTCTGTTTCGCTCCTCAGAGCTTCTTCTTTTCTCAATGTTGTCTCTTTGGCATAAAAATGGAGTGTTGAAACATAAAAATCATATATATACCAAAGACTTTGATTTTTCATTTGAAAAAACCCACTTTGTAATGTTGCAAACTTGACATTTCACTTTAAACTCTGCTTTGTTTCCCTTTGGGTTTTGGACTGAATAATGAGCTTTCTCTATCTGTCTTACAGGGAATGAATGGCATGGAGCTTTGGAAAAGGTGACCAGGGTTGCGAGTGGAGTGTTATTACAACTGAAAAACTTGAAAATTACATTGCATTTATTACATAAAGATGAAATAGACTATTTTTCTTCAAAACATAGTTTTGAAGAAAAATCATTATTAAGCATTATGATGATGAAATTTTTTGCACTAAAACCTTATTTCGAACTTCCTCATGTGCCTGCTGACCGTTATTAGGCATTCTGATGACCAGATTAACTAAACCCTAGACCTAATGAGACTAAAAACCCTAAAATGACTCTTTGCCAACTATGACACCAAAAATGACTGTAAATGATTTTAATGAACAAAAATAGGTCAGCGGGTATAAGACAAGAGGGATATGAGAAAAAAGCCACTATCGTCAGATGATCCATGCTCCTAATGGAATGCAGCTGACATGGACTGAGTGAGACACCTAAAATGAAATGCAACAAGAGAAATTTGATCTCTGACGGAGGGATGAAGATACCGACTCTAACATTGGCTCCAATGGGGATGGTAGCTCCTTGGAGGTGCCAAGAACTATAGATCTTTGGGAAAGTAGGCAGTGCCTTCGTCCATTGGGCCATGGAGTCAATAACTTCGACAGACCAAAACAAGACTCTTGACTCATTTTCATGACTGAAAATTGACTCAAACCGACTCAATTTCGAAACCAAAATGACTGAAAGACCTGACTCAATAAATCAAACCAAAGCTAAAATAAACCTTCAGTTTTATAGCCTTCACCTCGGGCCCCAAACTGAAAGAATGATGACAGCACACACTTGCAATGAAACTTAAACAAACCGGTATGTACAGTGATAATTTAAAACAGCAGAAAACATTTCAAAAATGATACCGCTTGAGCAGCCGACCATTGACCGACCCTCCTGGACAATCTTCTCCATTCATTTCTTTCAAAAGGAAAGCATTTTGGCCTCGATATGCAACAATTCTGAAGGGTCCTTTCCAAATATTCTCGAACTTACCATGCATACCTTTTTCTTCGTTTCTTGCATCCCATTTCAGCACCACTTCTTCTAATTGAAACTTGTCCGCTTTTGCCTTTCTATCATATATTTTCTTGATTCTCTCTTGTAGCTTGAAAGTGTTCTGAAAAACCTCCTCTCTAGTCTGCTGTGAATGGATCATTTGATTCATTCTCTGTTGCATATGATCATCTTCGTTGCCATCTTCCTGCAGAAGTTTAACCACTGGAACTGCGAGAAAGGTAGGGAATATTGTGTCAACACCATACACGAGCTCAAAAGGGGACATGCCTATGGATTTATTTTGACTCACTCTATCTGCCCAAAGTGCATTAACCAATTTTTTATGCCAACCTTTCTTGTTTATTTCCAGCAGCTTTTTGATAATGTTGACCAAAGATTTATTCGAGGATTCGGCCAACCCGTTGGCTTGTGGATGATAAGCGGTTGAATGCCCCAAAGTGATTTGATACTTATTACAAAACTCAATCATTCTTTTAGATTTGAAAGCTGCTGCATTATCAGTAATCAACTTATTTGGACAGCCAAAACGAGACAAAACATTGTTCTCAAGAAATGAAATTATTACAGAATTTGTGGCCTGCCTGGTGGGAATCGCTTCAATCCATTTAGTAAAACAATCTGTCGCTGTAAGGATCCACTTATACTGGGTTGAAGAAGCAGTATGGATTTCGCCAATTAAATCCAAGCCCCACTGCTGAAAAGGAGCACTTACTTCGATGGGCTTGAGCGGCAAAGGTTGCAATTTTCTTCTCCCTTCAAAAATCTGACATTCATGACAGCTTTTAACAGTTTTGTACACATCAACAAAGAGATTTGGCCAATAATATCCTTCTCTCAAAATTTTCTTGCCCGTTGTTTTCCAGAAAAGGTGACCTCCGCAATCTCCCTTATGAAATTCCTCCATAACCTGCTTTGTTTCTTCTTCAACCAAACAATTTAGCAAAACACCACCGGGATCTTTCCAATAGAGTGCATTATTCAGGATAAAAAACTTGGCAGCCTTCAATTTCAGAGTCCTACTTTTGTTTTTAACCATGCCTGGCGGTGGTGACAAATTTTGGAGCACATATACAATATCTGAATACCAAGGAGAAAGAACAAATATTTCTGATACCTGAATTAACGAAATTTCTTCATTTTCCTCGGACATAGCAACAATGAGATTAATGTCCAAGGCATGCAAATTTGACTCAGCCATTAGCTTAGCCAGCCCTTGTCCTTTGATAAGCTTTGTAGGCTTTATCTCCACATCGTACTCCAACAAGGCAGCAATCCATTTGCCTCGTCTCCCCTCTGGATCTGTTTGCACTAAGACATCTTTAACAGCAGCATTAGGAACATAAGCAAGAATGTGAGAATGCAGAATATATACTCGAAAATATTTCAACGCTTTCACTAAGGCAAGAGCTTACTTTTCAATAATATTATACTTTAAGGCTGCATCTCTTATGGTTTGGCTGAAAAAAGAAATTGTTTTTTCACGCTGATCTCTTTTCTGCATCAATACTGCTGCCATAGTATGATCCAAGGAAAATGAAAACAAAATAAAATCCTGAGTATAGTCCGGGCTGATCAAAACCGAAGCTGAAGAAAGAGCCAATTTCACTAAATTGAAAGACTTTACTGCCGCCTCAGTCCACTTCACTACACTATCTTTCTTGAGCATGTTTGTGATTTCCCTTAAATGTTCTATAAGATTAGGCACAAAGCAGCGTAAGAAAATCATCTTACCATTGAATGATTGGATCTCCTTTTTGTTTTAGGGAAGATCAATTTTCTGAATAGCTTCTACTCGAGCTGGATCAATGCGGATGCCATCCTTTGAGATAATGTGACCAAGAAGCTTGCCCTCATCCATGGCAAACAAACTCTTCTTTGGATTGAGGGACAGACCATATTTTCTACACCGCTAAAAAAAAATCTTCAAATGGTAAAGGTGCTCTTCATCCGAATTAGAAAAGACTGTCAAATCATCAAGATACACAACTAGAAAAACATCCTTCTCATTTGCAAATGCCATATCCATCGCTCGCTGAAAGGTCGCACCAACATTCTTCAAACCGAAAGGAATTTTAGCATAATGGAAAGTTCCCCACGGAGTGGTGAACGTTGTTTTGTCTCTATCATCCTCATGGACCAGAATTTGGTTATAACCGGAATAACCATCAAGTAGCAACATACGAGATGCTCCAACTACTCGTTGAAGTATGTGATCCATTTTGGGAAATGGATAATTATCTTTCAAAGAAACCTTATTTAGATTCCTAAAATCAATGCATAAGCGAATCTCACCTGTTTTCTTGCACACGGGCACCAAATTAGAAATCCAATATGAAAATCTTATGGGTTCGATGATACCAGCCTTGTACAACTTATTCACTTCCTTCTCTATTGAGGGCAACAAATTTGGATTTATTCTTCTCAACTTCTGCCGAAAGGGCTTTTGATTTGGCTTGATCGGAATGGTATGCTGAATTATGTTGGTGTCGTATGTCTTCAAATCTGAATAGTCCCAAGCAAATACATCAGCAAAGGAAGACAATAAACTAATATACTTTTCTTTTACCTGTGGGGGCAATGCTTTGGAAAATTTCACCATTTTTGGATTTTCTGCTGATCCAATGTTCACATCCTCAACTCCTTTCTCTGTTGGCCACAAGGTTGGTTTTCGAGCTACATCATCTTGGTCGAAAAGCTCCTCTAAAGGTATTAGACCTTTAGGAATGAAATTATCCTTCAGCTGCAAAACTTCCATCTAATTTATTTGTACATCTGCCTCACCATCATCATGCTCCACATCAATAGAAGTGTCTTTGAATTTACCTTCATTTTGCAGAAATTCATCAATTTCTTCATCATCTTGAAACACTTGCCAATACCTTTGATTGTCCGGGACGGTCGGACAATGCTTCACATGAATTTCAAATTTGTTACTTGATTTCATCGAAATTTTCAAATTACTTGCTGCTTTTGCAAGTGCATCTGCAATACCATTCTGAATACGAGGGACACAAGTCAAAGTATAATCTGAAAACAATCTCAAGATATCTATTACCGCATTTCGGTAAGCTCGCATTCGAGGATTCTTAGCTTGGTATTCACCTTTCACTTGCTTGATAACTAACTCGGAGTCGCCATACACTGCAATCCTCTTAGCATTCAACTTTCTAAGAATTTTCAAACCAGCAATTAAAGCTTCGTATTCAGCCTCATTATTTGAACAATCAAAAGCCAATTTATAAGAATAGACCCTTACATTACTCGGCACTTTGTTTGGGGAGGAAAAAGGATTGCGTACCCAAATGCCAATTCCAGCACCGTCATTTCCTACTGCACCATCAAAATCCATGGTCCACAAACCACATTCATCCTCTTCCAAGTGCTGAAATTTTGTTTGCTCTGTTATTTTTGCTTGTTGTCCATCAACTTTTTGCTACTGTCGGAAGGCTGATTGCTCAGCGGTACATTCAAGTTTTTGTCTCTCCTTCTTTAAGACCTCTCTGAAATTCTCAGTGATTTCTGGAATGTCTTCTACTTCAACTAATTGGCTATTTACATCATTGAAACTATCTGAGTATAAAACAAATGATTCTAAATCAGTATGTACATAATTGATTGGATGATTTACCGGTTTCTCCTTGCTGGTGATCATATACTTCATCTTTTGCTCCCGATATAGTTTCCTCATCTGAACGAACACAAGAATAGTAATATAGGAGAAATCAAGATGCAATGTCCCTTTAAGTTTCGTTCCCCAAGATATGGAAAGAAGCATGCCAAATCTAGGAGGAATATCCGCCACAACCACATCCATCAAAACATTTTTAGTCGGAATCTGATCCAAACTAACCACCAAATATTTGATAAGCCCAATGCATATTACTCTACTAGAATTGAAAGAATAAAGGTCATGATACTTTCTAGTGATATCCAATCCCAATTTCTCCATGATTTCCCTAGGCATGAGATTATGAGAGGTTCCGGAATCAAACATAGCATTGTGTAACACATAATCATGCAATCTAAGGCTGATATAAAAAGGAGGCACATCACTATCTGGAGACTCACCATCCAATGCTGGACCAAAAATCAACTCAGGTTGATCAACTTCCACATTTACCATATCAGACAATGGATCTAAATTCAAAATCTTAGACGCCTGACCCTTATAGCTACTATTCTTCATTAATTCAGTCAAAGGAATGGAATATTTTAACTTAGAAATTTCATTTTCTAAGTTAAAAACTGAATTTTTCTCTACCTCTTTAGCTGGAACATCCTTCTTTTCAATTTTCTCCTTTGATACAATTGGCTGATTGGATCTTTCATTTGCTGATGGTGATTTTCTAGTAGTGGGATCAGCTATCTCTTTTCCCTTCTTCTGCACAACAGCTGAATCATTCTTTGGTGCTGAAACTTCCTTTCTCTTTTGGATTGGATTAATGGGCACATCTCTATTTCTGAGTGAATATTTTCGCTGCTGGGCAGTCAAGGCATTCATGTATCCCCTCTGATACTCATCAGACTCTTCTTCAAGATCTGTCTCATTTGCCAAGATGAAATCCTTGTCTTTTTGTACAGCTGAGCTTTCGGAATACTCCTCATCTTCAGTAATAAAAATTGGCATATCACCAGGTGTAAAGAAATGATTCTCTTCTCCTATTACATTCTCTTCATCATCTGATTCCGGACCAACAAAATTTTGCTGTAAGGGTGTCTTCACTTGTTGTTGTACTGCTGGTTCTTGTGCTCGCTACTCTCTTTGCTTGATTCTGAATTATGGTTGCTGCTGGCCATGGAAGTTAGGATTTATGATCTATGGTTCAGGCTTGTCAAGTGTTAATCTTTCAAACATATTTTCCATCTTGCGAAGTACATGATCTGAAGTGGAAACCTCTTCCTTTATTGCTACTTTCTTTTCAGCTTTCATTCTAGCTCTCCTGGCATTCAAATTAGCTTCAACGCTAACTGCAATTTTCTGCATATCCTCTAAAGTGCCTAAATCTCTTTCCCTCAATTGATAACCCATGTCAAGATCGAAACCATCCGGAAATTTAATCGAAGCTTACCCCCTAGGTGGCTTTATATCATCAGGAATTGCATTGTAAACAGTATTGAATCTAATACAATAATCTTAGACAGACTCACCAACATTCCATTTGATATTGTCATATTTGGAAAGTATTGAAAGAGGGTCTTTCTTCACTTCCCATCGATCCAATAATTGTCTCTGAAGATTAGGCAGTGTAGCAATACTTCTAGCCGGCAAAGCTCTGAACCACTTTCTTACTACTCCTCCAAAAGTTTGTACAAACAATCTCATTGTCACATTTTCCGCATCAATCTCATGAAGGTCAAAGAAATCTGCCATCCTATCCACATGTTTCTGAGCAGTAACACTTTGAGGAGTGCCATCAAACAATGGAATTTTTCTTTGATAATCAGCGGGAATTTCATCCAAGTTTTGAGGCAACACGAGGGGTGAAAATCGGGCAACCATTGCTCTGGGTGGATTTACACAGTCTTGGAGATATATGAGGAGTCAGAGCAGTTGATGTATGAGGTGTATGTGGTGTGGACAGAGGTGATACTACTGCAGATTTTTTATCAGAGATATAAGGTTGCACGAGAATGGTAGGAATGAAAGGAGGCTCGGTAGGAATTTGGGAACCAGATTTAATTGCAGATGACCTAAGGGTTGCAGATGCAGACTCTATGAATTCGGGAATGTTTGTTGCCACAATGGAATTCTGAATATTCAAAATGTAACTGCCAATGGATCTATTAGCCTATTCAATTTCAAGATATTTGACAAAATCCGGATTTAGGATAGTAGAACCAATAGCACTTTCGGACTTAGTCTCAAACAACGACAACTCAAATTGTTCGTCAAACTCAAGATCTTCAAGATACTCAAAAACAGTGGGACATGAATGAGCTTAAACACAGGAATCAAAGGACTTTCTCGACGAAGGATTCTCGAAATAAGATTGGGATTTTCACACACAGGAGGTGGATCAGGATCCGAATTTGCTCTGGTATGTCGTCTGGAAGCCATTGTGTTGAATTATTCTCAAAAATCAAATGGAAAAAACCAACTTGTTTAGCCTATCGAATTCTAAACTCATCATCCAAAAGTCTAGAATGATCTGATATACTGGGTAAATTTACAATTCAGATGTTATGTTTACAAACCAGACCGGAGATTGACTGAAGCAGCGTTTATCTACTTTCGCTAATGCAAAGCAAGAGCGTTTCGAAGGCTACCTGTCATAACTTCAGGCTCCGTCTGTAGATTATAAAATGAATAACACTAATAAGAAAACCATTTTGTGCATCCCCAGTATGGTCGCCACTATGTTATGGCCTAAATATACCTCAGGCTGAAGGAAGGAAAAGTCTAGGGTGACATCAAACCACGCTTAATCTGGTAGCTAGCCCTACCAGATCGGGAGAGGGCTCTCTCCGGGTCAATCTCAGCAAAAATAATCAATGAGGCTTGAGATGACTTGAAATAAAGGCTAATTTAAGGCTAGGTATATATGTAAAGGAGTTTTATTTGATTTTGAAGGTGTTTTTTGGATCAAAGGGAAGGGCATATTTTGGGTCTGGGAAAATGATCAGTTTTGCAGGGAGCTGAATGGGGCAAGGTAGGCAATTGTTTTGATGCTTCGAATTAAATGAAATGGATAGCTCAGACTGGTGAGAAGTTGAAGAGGGAAAGAGGCTTTCAAGAATCCTCTTTAGACAGTTGAAAACATGGAAAATTAAACAAAACTCAAGGTAGAGCACTGCAAATCTAATGAATTCCACCTTTATTACTTGTTTGTTTAACTTAAGAAGAAATGAGAAGGAATATGATACACATGAAACATCAGTAAACTTAAAATCAGATAAACACACCATCAAAAAATAGAGCCACATGGATCCCAAAGAGTGCTGCAAACCCTGGTCTATTCCTTTGCCAAAATGCAGAGATGAAATGTACAATGAAGCTCAAAGCAATCCCAAGTGTCCAATCCTGAAAATGATTGAGAAACTACAAGATATAGACAAGCCTAACTCATTCCCATGCCTCTAGGGGTCGAGATCACTAGTTTAGGATCTGTTTCAACAAAATCTATACTAAGAACTGGAAATTAGGCAGTGGAACAACTTGCCTCTACAAGATAGGAAACTGATTCATTCAGTTATAATTCACCTTTTGATGAATGAATCTACTTACATGAGTTGAAATTTGTCAAAATTACATCAAAAGTCATGAAATTACATCAAGTTACATCAAGAGATCTACATTTGGAGATAAAAAGGTCAAACTGGCCAAAACTAGGCGAAAAACTGAGTTACTGAGTGAAAAAGGAGCCAAAATTCCCAATGCGTCGCGCCACTTTGGAGCCAATTTTGAGGGCCTTCCTAGAGTCCAAATTGAGCGCAAGATAGCTCGTTGGAAACATCTTCCTGTCTAATTTCCAACCCAAGTTGAATTTCAAAATTTGGTTGCTATTTGCCCCTCCAAAAATGAGTTTTCCCAACACTTCTTCCTGTGTGTCCAAAAAGGGGCAGAAAAGTCATTTTTAGGGTGTTTTTGACCCTTCCAGCAACCCAAAACTTGTCAAAATCTCTAGGTAATGGGTAGGCATGCATAAATTTTGATGAAAAATATAGAAATATCAAGTTTTACCCAAGAGGAGCTTCCAATCATAAGCGCGCACCAAGTGGCGCGATGCGTCGGGCAGGAAAATCTGTGTTAAGGCCAAAAAATTCAAAATTGACAAAATGTATCCCAAATTTCTTGAAATTTGGGCTGAATGTCCAAGATCATGTGCTATGCTAGGCCAAAGAATCTTCGGCCAAAATTTGGATTCTATCATGCCTTTTGCGATGCTTTAATGCCCTCTTTAGCTTTGCCTTCAGATCTTGATTCGTGCCTTGCAAACGTGATTTCTCGCCCAATAATGATTTTTCATGTGCCTTAACATGTTATTTTCCTTGTTGGCCTTCTCCAACAACTTCTCCAAATGAATATTGACCCTCTCAATCCAAGTCTCTCGATCAGCCTCAATCTCTCGCTCAATGGATGTCATCTCGGTTTGGCTTCTTTGGGCAGCTTGCCGGTTCTCACGGATATTTTGCAACTCCATGATAGTTTTCTGATATTCCAACTGTTTGTTTCACTGCTCAAGGTAGTTGATAATCCATTGGGATCTTTCCAACTTGACGGACAAAGTGTCTATCTCCACCTTCTGCTCCTGAATAGTCTCTCTCAACTTTGAGCTTGGAGAGCTCAAATCCTCATCAATGAGTACGAAACCCGTATCTTGGCCTCCTGAAGGACCCTCATCCTGCATGGGCCTGTTACCTCTGTCCTGTACCTGTAGCTGTGCTGCTGATGACGAAAGCGAGACCCCTTCCACCCTAGGTGGAGATAATACTCGCCGAGTTGCTGCAAATAATCCTCTAGTACCTCTCTGATAAGTGACATACATCGGCACACTAGTAGTCTCTGTCTCCTGACCCTCATGCTGATATGAAGGTTCACCTGCATCATGAACAACCTTCGAAGGAACCTGAGGAGCTGTGAAGAAAGCATTAGAAATGAAATCCTCCCATGAAATACCCTACAAGCCGAGCTGATGCAAAACCACAATCTTAATGAGTGAAAAGTGATAGATACTGTTGTATTGTTGCTCATGAGTTTTCCTTTGCACGGGAGTGTTCATTCTCTCAGTATTCCGACACATGAAATAAGGGAGGTTCATCATCCTCACCCTGGTAAAATGCATTAATAACCTAATATGATAGTCATAGAGACGTGAAAACCAGCCCTCACAACTAAAATATATTATAATAAGTTTCATCAGAGGAGCATAGGAATCCTTTAAGAACCGGAAAGGAAATACTCTGCTGAGTTGTTTCACAAAGCTAGGCCTGATATATGGCTCATAATGTACCCTGTCAACCTATTGTCTTTTGTTCCATTGTTCTCAAACATTTGGTATTCCGGTTGCTTGAGAAATAGTTTCCGGTGTTAAAGTGAATGTCACACCGGCAAGGGTGACCTGACCAACATGTAAATGAAATACAAACAAACGAGCCAGCTCCTGATGAAAATGGACCCTAGAAACCATTTCACAAAACTGATAGCAAGACTATTGTTGAAAACATGCCATGGCAAAAGGACAAGCCTGCAATTCAGCCAATGAGGTGGGCTCCTCTCTCACATGTCTGCCACTCTTATGAGGCCTTCTAGGTGCATGTAGTTCAGTGGTGGAATCATCGAACAAGGAGAGACCGAGCAAATTTTCTGATTGAAAGGAATGGAAAAAAACTTGTGTTCCAGCCCAATGCGCCGCGTAGCCAACCCAGTGCGCCATGTCCTCCCAATGCGCCGCGCAGGAACAAGTTTGCACACAGTGAACCGACCCTATGTGCCGCGCTCGCCCGATGCATCGCGACACCTGCCCAATGCGTTGCGCTCGGAAACTTGACACAGTCTACCCCTAATTTCTTTGTTTTGCTCCTCACAGCTTCTTCTTTTCTCAATGCTGTCTCTTTGGCATACAAATGGAGTGTTGAAACATAAAAATCATATATATACCAAAGACTTTGATTTTTCATTTGAAAAAACCCACTTTGTAATGTTGCAGACTTGACATTTCACTTTAAACTCTGTTTTGTTTCCCTTTGGATTTTGGACTGAATAATGAGCTTTCTCTGTCTGTCTTACAGGGAATGGATGGCATGGAGATTTTGCAAAGGCGACCAGGGTTGCGAGTGGAGTGTTATTACAACTGAAAAACTTGAAAATTACATTGCATTTATTACATAAAGATGAAATAGACTATTTTTCTTCAAAACAGAGTTTTGAAGAAAAATCATTATTAAGCATTATGATGATGAAATTTTTTGCACTGAAACCTTATTTCAAACTTCCTCACGTGCCTGCTGACCGTTATTAGGCATTCTGATGACCGGATTAACTAAACCCTAGACCTAATGAGACTAAAAACCCTAAAATGACTATTTTCCAACTATGAGACCAAAAATGACTGTAAATGATTTTAATGAACATAAATAGGTTAGCAGGTATAAGACAATAGGGATATGAGCAAAAATCCACTACCGTTAGATGATCCATGATCCTAATGGAAAGCAGCTGACATGGACTGAGTGAGACACCTAAAATTAAATGCAACAAGAGAAATTTGATCTTTGACGGAGGGATGAAGATACTAACTCTAACATTGGCTCCAATGGGGATGGTAGCTCCTTGGAGGTGCCAAGAACTACAGATCTCTGGGAAAGTAGGCAGTGCCTTCGTCCCTTGGGCCATGGATTCAATAACTTCGACAGACCAAAACAAGACTCTTGACTCATTTTCATGACTGAAAATTTACTCAAACTGACTCAATTTCGAAACCAAAATGACTGAAAGACCTGACTCAATAAATCAAACCAAACTGAAATCAATCTTCAGATTTATAGCCTTCACCTCGGGCCCCAAACTGAAGGAATGATGACAGCACACACTTGCAATGAAATTTAAACAAACCGGTATATACAGTGATAATATAAAACCGCAGAAAACATTTCAAAATGATACCGCTTGAGCAGCCGACCATTGACCGTCCCTCCTGGACAATCTTCTCCATTCATTTCCTTCAAAAGGAAAGCATTTTGGCCTTGATATGCGACATCTCTTATGGTTCGGCTAAAAAAGGAAATTTGTTTTTCATGTTGATCTCTTTTCTGCATCAATACAGCTGCCATGGTATGATCCGAGGCAAATAAAAACAAAATAAAATCTTGGGTATAGTCCGGGCTGATCAAAACCCGAGCTGAAGAAAGAGCCAATTTCACTAAATTGAAAGACTTTACTGCCTCCTCAGTCCACTTCACTACACTATCTTTCTTGAGCATGTTTGTGATTTCCCTTCGTACTCTTGCCATTTTAAAGTACAAAACGACGTAAAGAAAATCATCTTACCATTGAATGATTGGATGTCTCCTTTTTGTTTCGGGGGAAGATCAATTTTCTGAATAGCTTCTACATAAGTACAGGATCAATGCGGATGCTATCCTTTGAGATAATATGACCAAGAAGCTTTCCCTCATCCATGGCACACAAACTCTTCTTTGGATTAGAGGACACACCATATTTTCTACCGCTGAAAAACAATCTTCAAATGGTAAAATTATATTCATCGAAGATTAGAAAGTATCGAATCCGCCAGATACACAACTAGAAAAACATCCTTCTCATTTGCAAATTCCATATCCATAGCTCGGCTGAAAGGTATTTTGACATTCTTCAAACCGAAGGAATTCGTGCATAATGGAAAGTTCCCCAATTAGTGAGCAGTTGTTTGTCTCTATCATCCTCATGGACCAGAATTTGGTTATAACCGGAATAACCATCGAGTAGCAACATACGAGATGCTCCAACTACTCGCTAAAGTATGTGATCCATTTTGGGCAATGGATAATTATATTTCAAAGAAACCTTATTCAGATTCCTAAAATCAATGAATAAGCGAATCTCACCTATTTTCTTGTGCACAGGCACCAAATTAGAAATCCAATCTGAAAATCTTATGGGAACGATGATACCAGCCTTGTACAACCGATTCACTTCCTTCTCTATTGAGGGCATCAACTTTGGATTTATTCTTCTCAACTTCTGCCGAAAGGGCTTTTGATTTGGCTTGATCGGAATGGTATGCTAAATTATGTTGGTGTCGTATGTCTTCAAATCTGAATCGTCCCAAGCAAATACATCAGCAAAGGAAGACAATAAACTGATATACTTTGCTTTTACCTGTGGGGGCAATGCTTTGAACAATTTCACCATTTTTGGATTTTCTGCTGATCCAATGTTCACATCCTCAACTCCTTTCTCTGTTGGCCGCAAGGTTGGTTTTCGAGCTACATCATCTTGGTCGAAAAGCTCCTCTAAAGGTATTAGACCTTTAGGAATGACATTATCCTTCAGCTGCAAAAATTCCATCTGATTGATTTTTACATCCGCCTCACCATCATCATGCTCCACATCAATAGAAGTGTCTTTGAATTTACCTTCATTTTGCAGAAACTCATCAATTTCTTCATCATCTTGAAACACTTGCCAATACCTTTGATTTTCCGAGACGGTCGGACGATGCTTCACATGAATTTCAAATTTGTTACTTGAGTTCATCGGAATTTTCAAATTACTTGTTGCTTTTGTAAGTGCATCTGCAATACCATTCTGAATACGAGGGACACAAGTCAAAGTATAATCTGAAAACAATCTCAAGATATCTAGTACCGCATTTCGGTAAGCCCGCATTCGAGGATTCTTAGCTTGGTATTCACCTTTCACTTGCTTTAAAACTGACTCGGAGTCGCCATACACTGCAATCCTCTTAGCATTCAACCTTCTAAGAATTCTCAGAACAACAATTAAAGCTTCGTATTCAGCCTCATTATTTGAACAATCAAAAGCCAATTTATAAGAATAGACCCTTACATTACTCGACACTTTGTTTGGGGAGGAAAAAGGGCTGCGTACCCAAATGCCAATTCCAGCACCGTCATTTCCTACTGCACCATAAAAATCCATGGTCCACAAACCATCTTCATCCTCTTCCAAGTGCTGAAATTTTTTTTGCTCTGTTATTTCTGCTTGTTGTCCATCAACTTTTTGCTGCTGTCGAAAGGCTGATTGCTTAGCGGTACATTCAAGTTTTTGTCTCTCCTTCTTTAAGACCTCTCTGAAATTCTCAGTGATTTCTGGAATTTCTTCTACTTCAACTAATTGGCTATTTACATCATTGAAACTATCTGAGTATAAAACAAATGATTCTAAATCAGTATGTACATAATTGATTGGATGGTTTACCGGTTTCTCCTTGTTGGTGATCATATACTTCATCTTTTGCTCCCGATATAGTTTCCTCATCTGACCGAACACAAGAATAGTAGCATAGGAGAGATCAAGCTACAATGTCCCTTTAAGTTTCGCTCCCCAAGATCTGGAAAGAAGCATGCCAAATCTAGGAGGAATATCCGCCACAACCACATCCATCAAAACATTTTTAGTCGGAATCTGATCCAAACTGACCACCAAATCTTTGATAAGCCCAATGCATCTTACTCTACTAGAATCGAAAGAATAAAGGTCATGATACTTTCTAGTGATATCCAATCCCAATTTCTCCTTGATTTCCCTAGGCATGAGATTATGAGAGGCTCCGGAATCAAACATAGCATTGTGTAACACATAATCATGCAATCTAAGGCTGATATAAAAAGGAGGCACATCACTATCTGGAGACTCACCATCCAATGCTGGACCAAAAATCAACTCAGGTTGATCATATTCCACATTTACCATATCAGACAATGGATCTAAATTCAAAATCTTAGACACCTGACCCTTATAGCTGCTATTCTTCATCAATTCAGTCAAAGGAATGGAAACTTTTAACTTAGCAATTTCATTTTCTAAGTTAAAAACTGAAGTTTTCTCTACCTCTTTAGCTGGAACATCCTTCTTTTCATTTTTCTCCTTTGATACAATTGGATGATTGGATCTTTCATTTGTTGATGGTGATTTTCTAGTAGTGGGATCAGCTATCTCTTTTCCCTTCTTCTGCACAACGGGTGAATCATTCTTTGGTGCTGAAACTTCCTTTCTCTTTTGGATTGGATTAATGGGCACATCTCTATTTCTAAGTGAATATTGTCATTGTTGGGCAGTCAAGGCATTCATGTATCCCCTCTGATACTCATCAGAATCTTCTTCAAGAGCTGTCTCATTTTCCAAGATGAAATCCTCGTCTTTTTGTACAGCTGAGCTTTCAGAATACTACTCATCTTCAATAATAAAAATTGGCATATCATCAGGTGTAAAGAAATGATTCTCTTCTCCTATTACATTCTCTTCATCATCTGATTCCGGACCAACAAAATTCTGTTGTAAGGGTGTCTTCACTTGCTGTTGTACTCCTGGATCTTATGCTCGCTGCTCTCTTTGCTTGATTCTGAATTGCGGTTGCTGCTGGCCACAGAAGTTAGGATTTCTGATCTACGGTTCAGGCTTGTCAAGTGTTAATCTTTCAAACATCTTTTCCATCTTGTGAAGTACCTGATCTGAAGTGGAAACCTCTTCCTTTATTGCTACTTTCTTTTCAGTTTTCATTCTAGCTCTCCTGGCATTCAAATTAGCTTCAACGCTGACTGCAATTTTCTGCATATCCTCTAAAGTACCTGGATCTCTTTCCCTCAATTGATAAGCCATGTCAGGATCGAAACCATCCAGAAATTTAATCAAAGCTGACCCCTTAGGTGGCTTTATATCATCAGGAATTGCATTGTAGACAGTGTTGAATCTAATACAATAATCTTGGACAGACTCACCAACATTCCTCTTGATATTGTCATATTCGGAAAGTATTGAAAGAGGGTATTTCTTCACTTCCCATCGATCCAAGAATTGTCTCTGAATATTAGGCAGTGTAGCAATACTTCTAGCCGGCAAAGCTTTGAACCACTTTCTTACTTCTCCTCCAAAAGTTTGTACAAACAATCTCATTGTCACATTTTCCGCATCAATCTCATGAAGGTCAAAGAAATCTGCCATCTTATCCACATGTTGCTGAGCAGTAACACTTTGAGGAGTGCCATCAAACAATGGAATTTTTCTTTTATAATCAGTGGGCATGTCATCCAAGTTTTGAGGCAACACGAGGGGTGCAAATCGGGTAGCCATTGCTCTGGGTGGATTTACAACCAGTCTTGGAGATATAGGAGGAGTCGAAGTAGTTGATGTACGAGGTGTATGTGGTGTGGACAGAGGTGATACTACTGCAGATTGTTAATCAGAGATATAAGGTTGCACGGGAATGGTAGGAATGAAAGGAGGCTCGATAGGAATTTGTGAACCAAATGTAATTGCGGATGACCCAAGGGTTGCAGATGCAGACTCTATGAATTCGGGAATGTTTGTTGCCACAATGGAATTCTGAATATTCAAAATGTAACTGTCAATGGATCTATTAGCCTGTTCAATTTCAAGATATTTGACAAACTCCAGATTTAGGATAGTAGAACCCATAGCACTTTCGAACTTAGTCTCAAACAACGACAACTCAAATTGTTCGTCAAACTCAAGATCTTCAAGATACTCAAAAATAGCGGGACATGAATGAGATTTAAACACAGGAATCACAGGACTTTCTCGATGAAGGATTCTCGAAATAAGATTGGGATTTTCATAGACAAGAGGTGGATCAGGATCCGCATTTGCTCTGGTATGTCGTCTGGAAGCCAGTGTGTTGAATTATTCTCAAAAATCAAATGGACAAAACCAACTTGTTCAGCCTATCGAATTCTAAACTCATCATCCAAAAGTATAGAATGATCTAATATACTAGGGAAATTTACAAGTCAGATGTTATGTTTAGAAACTAGACCGGAGATTGACTAAAGCAGCGTTTATCTACTTTCACTAATGCAAAGAAAGAGCGTTTCGAAGGCTACCTGGCATAACTTCAGGCTCCGTTTGTAGCTTATAAAACGAATAACACTAACAAGCAAACCATTTTGTGTGTCCCCAGTATGGTTGCCACTATGTTATGGCCTAAATATACCTCAGGATGAAGGAAGGCAAAGTCTAGGGTAACATCAAACCACGCTTAATCTGGTAGCTAGCCCTACCAGATCAGGAGAGGGCTGTCTCTGGGTCAATCTCAGCAAAAATAATCAATGAGGCTTGAGATGACTTGAAATAAAGGCTAATTTTAAGCTAGGTATATATGTAAAGGAGTTTTATTTGATTTTGAAGGTGTTTTTTGGATCAAAGGGAAGGGCAGATTTTGGGTCTAGGAAAATGATCAGTTTTGCAAGGAGCTGAATGGGGCAAGGTAGGCAACTGTTTTGATGCTTCGAATTAAATGCAATGAATAGATCAGACCGGTGAGAAGTTGAAGAGGGCAAGAGGATTTCAAGAATCCTCTTCAGACAGTTGAAAACATGGAAAATTAAACAAAACTCAAGGTAGAGCACTGCAAATCTAATGAATTTTACCTTTATTACTTGTTTGTTTAACTTAAGAAGAAATGAGAAGGAATATGATACACATGAAAAATCAATAAACTTACAATCACAGAGAGAAACACACCATCAAAACATAGAGCCACATGGATCCCAAAGAGTGCTGCAAACCTTGGTCTATTCCTTTGCCAAAATGCAGAGATGAAATGTACAATGAAGCTCAAAGCAATCCCAAGTGTCCAACCCTGAAAATGACTGAGAAACTACAAGATATAGACAAGACTAACTCATTCCCATGCCTCTAGGGGTCAAGATCACTATTTTAGGACCTGTTTCAATAAGATCTAAACTAAGAACTGCAAAATAGGCAGTGGAACAGCTTGCCTCTACAAGATAGGAAACTGATTCATTCAATTATAATTCACCTTTTGATGAATGAATCTACTTACATGAGTTGAAATTTGTGAAAATTACATCAAATTTCATGAAATTACATCAAGTTACATAAAAATCTCTACATTTGGAGATAAAAAGGTTAAATTGGCCAAAACTAGGCGAAAAACTGAGTTACTGAGTGAAAAAGGAGCCAAAATTCCCAATGCGCCGCGCCTGAAATCTCTATGCGTCGCGCCACTTTGGAGCCGATTTTGAGGGCCTTCCCGGAGTCCAAATTGAGCGCAGGATATCTCGTTGGAAATATCTTTCTGTCTAATTTCCAACCCAAGTGGAATTTTAGAATTTGGTTGCCATTTTCCCCTCCAAAAATGAGTTTTCCCAACACTGCTTCCTATGTGTCCAAAAAGGGGCAGAAAGGTCATTTTTAGGGTGTTTTTGACCCATCCGGCAACCAAAAACTTGTCAAAATCTCTAGGTAATGGGTAGGAATGCATAAATTTTGATGAAAAATAAAAAAATATCAATTTTTACCCAAGAGGAGCTGCCAATCATAAGCGCGCGCCAAGTGGCGCAACGCGTCAGGCAGGAAAATCTGTGTTAAGGCCAAAAAATTCAAAATTGACAAAATGTGTCCCAAATTTCTTGAAATTTGGGCTGAATGTCCACCATCTTGCGCTATGCTAGGCCAAATAATATTCGGACAAAATTTGGAGTCTATCATGCCTTTTGCGATGCTTTAATGCCCTCTTTAGCTTTACCTTCAGGATCTTCATTCGTGCCTTACAAACGTGATTTCTTGCCCAATAATGATTTTTCATGTGCCTTAACATGTTATTTTCCTTGTTAGCCTTCTCCAACAGCTTCTCTAGATGAATATTGACCCTCTCAAGCCAAGTCTCTCGATCAGCCTCAATCTCTCGCTCAATGGATGTCATCTTGGTTTGGCTTCCTTGCGCAGCTTGCCGGTTCTCACGGATATTTTGCAACTCCATGATAGTTTGCCTATCTTCCAACTATTTTTTTCGCTGCTCAAGGTAGTTTATAATCCATTGGGCTCTTTGCAACTTGACGGAAAAAGTGTCTATCTCCGCCTTCTGCTCCTAAATAGTCTCTCTCAACTTTGAGCTTGGAGAGCTCAAATCCTCATCAATGAGTATGAAACCTGTATCTTGGCCTCTTGAAGGCCCCTCATCCTGCATGGGCCTCTTACCTCTGTCCTATACCTGTAGCTGTGCTGCTGATGATGGAAGCGAGACCCCTTCCACTCCAGGTGGAGATAATACTCGTCGGGTTGCTGTAAATAATCCTCTAGTACCTCTCTGATAAGTGACATACATCGACACACTAGTAGTCTCTGTCTCCTGACCCTCATGCTGATATGAAGGTTCACCTGCATCATGAAAAACCTCTGAAGGAACCTAAGGAGCTGTGAAGAAATCATTAGAAATGAAATCCTCCCATGAAATACCCTGCAAGCCGAGCTGATGCAAAACCACAATCTTAATGAGTGCAAAGTGATAGATACTGTTGTATTGTTGCTTAGGAGTTTTCCTTTGCACGAGAGTAGTCATTCTCTCAATATTCTGGCACATGAAATAAGGGAGGTTCATCATCCTCACCCTAGTAAAATGCATCAATAACCTGATATGATAGGCATAGAGACGTGAAAACCGGCCCTCACAACTGAAATATCTGATAATAAGTTTCATCAGAGGAGCATAGGAATCCTTTAAGAACCGGAAATGAAATACTCTGCTGAGTTGTTTCACAAAGCTAGGCCTGATATATGGCTCATAATGTACCATGTCAACCTATTGTCTTTTGTTCCATTGTTCTCCAACATTTGGTATTCTGGTTGCTTGAGAAATAGTTTCCGGTGTTAAAGTGAATGTCACAGCGGCAAGGGTGACCTGACCAACATGTAAATGAAATACAAACAAACGAGCCAGCTCCTGATGAAAATGGACCCTAGCAACCATTTCAAAAAACTGATAGCAAGACTTCTGTTGAAAACATGCCATGGAAAAAGGACAAGCCTGCAATTCAGCCGATGAGGTGGGCTCCTCTCTCACATGTCTGCCACTCTTATGAGGCCTTCTAGGTGAATGTAGTTCAGTGGTGGAATCATCGAACAAGGAGAGACCGAGCAAATTTGCTGATTGAAAGGAATGGAAAAAAACTTGTGTTCCGGCCCAATGCGCCGTGCAGCCAACCCAGTGTGCCATGTCCTCCTAATGCGCCGCGCAGGAACAAGTTTGCACACAGGGAACCGACCCTATGCGCCGCTCTCACCCGATGCGTCGCGACACCTGCCCAATGCGTCGCGCTCGGAAACTTGACACATTCTGCCCCCAATTTCTCTGTTTCTCTCTTCACAGCTTCTTCTTTGCTCAATGCTATCTCTTTGGCATACAAATGGAGTGTTGAAACATAAAAATCATATATATACCAAAGACTTTGATTTTTCATTTGAAAAAACCCACTTTGTAATGTTGCAAACTTGACATTTCACTTTAAACTCTGTTTTGTTTCCCTTTGTCTTTTGGACTGAATAATGAGCTTTCTCTGTTTGTCTTACAGGTAATGGATGGCATGGAGCTTTGGCAAAGGCGACCAAGGTTGTGAGTGGAGTGTTATTACAACTGAAAAACTTGAAAATTACATTGCATTTATTACATAAAGATGAAATAGACTATTTTTCTTCAAAACAGAGTTTCGAAGAAAAATCATTATTAAGCATTATGATGATGAAATTTTTTGCACTGAAACCTTATTTCGAACTTCCTCATGTGCCTGCTAACCATTATTAGGCATTCTGATGACAGGATTAACTAAACCCTAGACCTAATGAGACTAAAAACCCTAAAGTGACTCTTTGCCAACTATGAGACCAAAAATGACTGTAAATGATTTTAATGAACAGAAATAGGTCAACTGGTATAAGACAAGAGGGATATGAGCAAAAAGCCACTACTGTCAGATGATTCATGCTCCTAATGGAATGTAGCTGACATGGACTGAGTGAGACACCTAAAATGAAATGCAACAAGAGAAATTTGATCTCTGATGGAGGGATGAAGATACCAACTCTAACAGGTGGAAAATCAAACTGAGAAGAAAATCAAAGTTTTGAGGACCGACAATGGGACCGAGAATGAGTCAAATGAGTTTAATGACTTTTGTAGAGAAGTTGGCATAAGAGGGAGACCACAACTGCGTACACTCCTGAGCAAAATGGTGTTGTTGAAAGAAATAATAGGACCATTGTGGAAGTTTTCTGCACCATGCTATGTGACCAAGGTCTTCCGAATTTTCTATGGGGAGAAGCTGCAAACACTATTGTGTATGTTCAAAATAGATGCCCACATTCCGCTCTGGACAAAAAAACTCCTGAATAAGTCTTCTCTGGTAAGAAACCTAATGTTTCTCATTTTAGAGTTTTTGGTTGTCCTGTTTACTGTCATGTGCCGAAAGAAAAGAGAAGCAAGCTGGATGATTCTGGAAAGAAGGGAATCTTTATGGCCTACAGTGAAACTTCGAAGGCATATAGAATCTATGTGCCTGGTCAAAGAGAAGTGGATATATGCCACGATGTCACCTTCAATGAAGATGTTTCCTTCAAGAAAGTGAGAAATCTTCCTAGTTCCAAGGAAGACAAAGAATATGAAGAAGCAAGGAAGCAGGAAGAGTCGAAGGATGACCTGATGTGCAATGTTTAAGGACCTATGGATCCCATATTTTCCAAATTATGCCATGGAATGAACCTTCCTCCACATCATAATTAAATCACCATTCTTTGAATCAAAATAACAACTTGCTCCATCAAAATCCTCTTCTTTCAGCTCCAGGAATCAATATTTTGAATCTGCACTGGAATTGAGCACTCACTGCAAATAGTAATGAATTAATATTTCCAAGTATTTTGGACCCAATTTTGTCCAACGTCTATTTTGTGTTTTTATTTTCTATATCACTTGGATTCACATGAACAATGTAATATGGTCCAAAATACTAGTATTATTCACATGGGTGCATTTTGTCATTGATCTCCACACCAATAACCCCATTCTCATTGTACCAATAACAAGCAACATTACAAATTCAGTACCTACCACTTTTTAATGAAAAAAATAGCACACTAAATGACCTCATGTTTCAAACACATTATGCATGCCCTTTCACAAAAAGGTTAAAGCAACCCAGCCTTTTGTCCAGTCAAAGAATTAGCTCCCCACTGAAGAACAATTGCCTCAAGAATATAAACCAACATCACTTATTGAATAATAGGATTAAGCAGAGAGTAAAAACTTCCATCATCCAAAAATACATTTACAACATAATAATTTCCTTTCCCGCACTCAATGTCTTGAAATGTACCTGCCCTAGTGAATTATTGAATGTCCAGAAAAAATCTTGTAATTCCTTCCAAATTTGTCCTCTTGAATTGGTTATAAAAAAACATAATCTATAATTAAAATTATCTCCATCCAAACTTTCGCATTGTGTCCACCAAACTATCAATCCTTTCAAAATTGTAGCCTTGTAAATTATCAGTGTTAGAGTAGTCATCAAATCTCAAAATTTGTCAATCTCAGAAAACTTGTCAATATCTCAAAAGATGTCAGCGTAAACAACTCTTCAATGCCTTTGTGATACCTCAATGAGAGATATCTCGTCATACAGATTTCTTGTAGATTGAGACCAAATTTCATGAGTAGAAGCATGTGGATCTCTTTCCCTGTTGAGTAGTTCTTTCAAAATCCTCTCTTGGATAACATATTTTTTTGGAAGGCCTCCATCAAAAAAGCCTCTCCTTGCTAATGGTCTACCAACCCTGACATTAAATACCATAACCTAACAATAAATACAAAGAGAACACCTAACTTTCATCAAGCTCTTCCATCACAAGACTGCACTATGATATTGATGTAAGCCCATTTGCACTGAGTTAGATGCACAGAGCCTTAGAATTTGCAAACTAATTACTCACAAAGCTACAATAAGCTATATGAATAAAATGCACAATTAAACCATGGAAAAATACAAAAATATTCAAGCAATGTATCTAACTCAAGTTTTTGAAATTGATATTTTGATATACAATCAAGGTTTTGGTCTGTTGGATTGAAAAACTTGGATTTAATTTTGAGCTCACAAATCTTGGGGATCAAACATAAATCTGTACTTTTTAGGCACCCATGTTATCCACATTGCTTGGGATTTACCCACCAACTGCTTACAAGAATGTTGAGGAATGTTTTAGCGAGAACCAAACAAGAGCGATTGTATCTAGAAAGTGAGCAGAGGCATGTGCTTATAAGGGATTTTCTCTTCAAACCCTAGATCCACAAGGCTTGGAGTACCTCCCAAGATACACAAAAAATCAACACATATCTCTATTAGGATCTTCATTCTTGATTCAGACTTGTATTAAATGGTGTTTCAACCTGTCATCTCAACTGAGTAGAGAAGGGAAAGGAGAAAAACTAAAAACGAGCATATTAACTTTAGCCATCATTCAAATCCCTAAAACAAGGAACAACCTCTCTTGAAAAGTAAATAAGATGAGATCCGTCTTCCACCTTCAAAATAAATAAGTTCATTTTCACATTCTATTAGTAACTAAACAAAGAGGTGAAAAAGAGAAAGGAATATTGCACAAAGAGGTGAAGCAAGCAACTTTGTCGAGGTACTGAATATGCATGATGGCAGTGAAGCGATGCTTATGATTCCTTGAGGTGACTCCACCGGGGCACTAAACAGGCTCGCTAGCAGCTGAGAAACAACGAGGAATGTGCTTAATTCTGATTATCAAAATCTTGTTATACTTACTATCCTTCTCCCCTATTAAAGCAATTGAGGTATGACTAGCCTTATGATGATGTGTTTCAACCTTAGTAAGGAATAGAGGATACTGTATATTTAACCATGATAAGTGGCAAAGCCGAGGTAACCTATATGGAAAATAAATACTTCCTAAAAGACTAAGGCCTTGCACTTAAGGATGAAACATAAATAGAGAAGCTAGAGTTCTACTAGTGTGTTTCCAAGTGTTGACGTTGCGATTAACACCCTCCAAAAATTTTCCTACACTTGAATTTTGGAGCCTACTGAGGATATTGTTATGTATCATTCCATACTCCCTTCATTTTCAATTGATGTTGTGCTAATTACTTAAGTCTTCTTCCTGGTTTTTAATTGTCAAAGTCACTTCCTCACACATGCTCAGTCCTTGATGAATTCATAAAGCGCACTTACTGTATGCAAGCTTGAACATGCATAACACAGTCCATCAAGACAGTGTCTGCGTAATGTTAAACCTATGTCGACAATTAGTGTGCACTTTTCATTGACAGTCTCCCTCACTCTGGTTGCAATTGTACTTCTATTTTGGCTGGTTTTCCCAACTATCACTTTTGTGCACCTTTACTTTCAAATGTGTCACTTTCATGTTCGCAGTTTTCATTTCTGCTTTCTATCACTTTAACAAGTGGTTTTTTCACTTTATCTTCGCTTAGGAATGCGTCGCTTTAAATTTATTTAGCTTTTGCAAGTGTCATTTTCATGTTGTCTTATTGTCACAGGTGTCGCTTTTTGTTGTTTTCACTCCTGTATGTGTCATACTTTTTCACATCACTAGAGGTATTTATAGCAAACTCTTCTAAATTAAATGGTCCTATATATCATGAGAATATGTGCTAGAAACATTCTTGTGGATTTGCGCACTTTCCGGTCACGGTTGACACTTTGGTCGCAACTTGTATTCTAAGTGTCGTAATGTAGCTTTTTAATTGTCACACTTAGAAATAAGTGTCGCTTTTCTATCGTTTCAAGGTATGATTTTTTCATAGGTATTGTGCGTTTTCCTAGCCTTTCTCAATGTAATTCATGCGTGTGATCCATGTTTGAGTCTCATTCGGATGCATTTCCATCTCTTACTTTATTGGTCCCGCACCTAGCTATTTTGCAGCTCTTCTTGGTCCTCCTGCCCAGTGCAAGTTATGAAAGCTTCAATTCTTCACCAGGTGATGAACACTGCTAATTCACTGAGCCTCATTGATTAAATGTCTTCCTCCTAGACTTGTGCATAGAGTCTTTCTTAAGGTCATCTATTATGGCTCCACATTCATAAATTTCAAAGCATAGTCATCTAACCCTTCTTGTTTTTACTGACTCGCAACATTGAGTTTTGATTAATTCTACCTTGTATAACGCATGGAGAATTTCTAGTGGCCCTATGCAAAATAAAATTGTTCCATACAAGTTATCTTCCCTCTGATAGTGCATTAAGCCTCTCCCTGGAAAAAGTGACTCAACTTCTGCTGCTTTCCTTAGCCAAATGCACAATTTCCTCTTCTAGTGAGCCTTCATGAGCACATGGCACACTTCTAATAAACAATTAGCCAGTGTTGAAGAATCATGCGCTAGCCTAGGGCGCATGGCACACTTTTAGTCAATAGCTAATAACTTTTGAATAAAATTGTGCTAACATAGGGCACATTTTTAGTGAACTGTCAATCATTGTTGAAGAAAAATGCACCTTCCCTTGAGCCTGCCTGTCTCCCCAGCACATGGTGTGGTTTTAATGGATAGCGTGACCAAGGAAAATTTAAAGAAACCTCCCAAATTCATATGTATAATAAATGGGTGAATCCCCAATGTATATAGAAAAATGTATAGGCTATTTTTTCATTGATATACTATACATATATAATTTTTTGGCGAATATTTCACTAAATTATAAATTTTTCTTAAATATTGGCGAATTTTTCACTAGGTTATAAAGTATTGAAAATGATTGATTAATCTTCTAAAAAATTCATTGATTCATTACCAATGTATAGAAACATATGTAATAATAAGAAAAATATATATTTAAAAACTATGATATACAATTTTCCATGTTTTGGAAAAGGAAAATCACAGGTAATGTTGCTCTAGGTTCTTGTTATACACTACGGAAAATGTTTTTTCATGTTTTTATTATGTTTTACCACAAATTCCTTATCACATCCTAAGGGGAAATAAATTGGAAAGGCACCCCCAAAGGCATGTGATGTTGAACCAAATAAATTATTTTGCTCAAACTTTGCCCTTACGCATCTAGATAACCTTGCCATATTCTATGTAATTCCTATTCTATAGGCTTCACATGAAAATAAGGTCTATGAATAGCTATATAAAAATCATGAATATTTACATAAAATTATTTTGTTTTCTTATACATCACTTTTCTAAAAGGTAGATACTTATCTAATTCCTCAAGTTCAAATAAACCAACAACTTTAAAATATTGTGTTTCATCATAATATGTAGGTTTTTCACCCACTTTTGGATCATAACTATTGTAGTCGTTGTTGCAATTTATTCTACAGTTAACAACTCTAATAACATTGACTTGGTAAAAAATTATCTGAAATCATACAAAATAAAAAATGAGAATGAATGGAAGATGAATATGCATTGAAACTTAATTTCCTACACAATGGAAAAAAAGGTAATAACACAAACTCATTAAAAATATACAATGGGTGAGTTTAAAAATCTAACAAAAATATAAAAAAATAGTCTATGCATGTTCATTACTTGGAATAATATGTCACAAAACAATGATCATCAAGGGGCTTTTCATTTCAAGAATAGTACTACACTAAACAATCTATCGTTCTCAACTAATTACATGTGATGTTTTTTTATATTGGTATCAAAGTATAATTGCATTAAATGAATGTCCTTCTCATGATAATATGACTTCTATGATGAACACATAGGATCCTAGTGCATATACCATTTTTTTCTTCACTTAACTAAGCAGAGTTCATTTTCCTCTCTTAACACATGATAGTGAATTCCAATAGATCTAATGTGTGAGAACATATTGTTGATGGATATGGAAGGATATAATACTACACAAATTTCCACTTTCCTCCCTGCTTATATTTCCATTGTAGACTATAAGCTTCTGGCAAATAGTGAGGAGCACCTATAAAGGAGAGGATTCCTAGGGTAATATATAGTAGAGAAAGGAATTTCCTTGTAATATGTTCGAGTTACATATGGGGGGTGACTAGATGATGTGTTGAGGTATTGGTTAGACTTCCAATTGATGATGGTGGAATACATGATATACAAATGTATGATTTTGAAATCAAGCGACAGGGATGGATTGAGTAGATGTGATCATGAGTATCGGCACATCGGTTTATTGGAATAAATATTTAGTTTCATCTTGTAATGGTAGGTATACTAAGTAACACATGTACATTGAAACACAGTTCCATTTAATTGAGTATGATTAACAACTAAAATGATTGAATTAATAGTAGTTAATATTATTCTGAGAACACCTCATGGATGGTAGTAAATATTGAAAGAAAGGATTATAGGCATAGATAATCACTTTTATTTGATTGATTAAAAAATTTAGGTTGTAGGTGGAATGGTCTCAAATATGAAAATGAGTGTAATTCTGTAAGAAATATTAGGTACTACGCTAAGAGCCAAACACCATGAGAAGGAATCTCATACTTCTGAAATTTATGAATTAGACTTGGAATTTATAAGTTGTATATATATATATATATATATATATATATATATATATATATATATATATTATCAGGAGAACACCTACATGTGGTCATTTTGAAAGAAAGGATTATAGGCATAGATAATCACTTTTATTTAGTTGATTAAAAAATTTAGGTTGTAGGTGGAATGGTCTCAAATATGAAAATGAGTGTAATTCTATAAGAAATATTAGGTACTACACTAAGAGCCAAACACCATAAGAAGGAATCTCATACTTATGAAATTTATGAATTAGACTTGGAATTTATAAGTTGTATATATATATATATATATATATATATATATATATATATTGTAATTGTATTTGTATGATACATGATAGATGATGACTACTAAAGATGGAAAGCCTTGAAGGAAGGTCATTGTTAAGACAAAGGAACCCTATATTGTTATAACATGATATATATATAATTTCATATTTGATTGAGAATATAGAAAAAAAAAAAAATCTTATTACATTATCTCATATATAAATAGATATATATTGATAATAATTTTTTTGGATTAATTATAAATATAAATATAAATAAATTACACTTTTATTTTATTTTTTATAATTATAAATAAGTGGATATTCTGAATCTTACTCAATGTACTTATTAAATTATATTATAAAAATTACAATAAAATAATTTACTCTAATATCAATCAATTTTAAAATGAAAAAACCTAATATCAATTTTAAAATAAGAAAAAAATGTTTTAAAACATTGCACGGTTATACAAATTTCTAGAAAAAAAATTAAAAAATACAATAATTATCAATTTTAAAATAAGGAAAAAAATGTTTTAAAACATTTCATTAGTTATACAAGTTACTAGAAAATAATAATAAAAAAATTGAAAGGAAAGTACATTGATACACGATTTTCTTACCACACGCCCTCATTAATTAAATAATTTATCATGAGTCCAATTTCATATTCTTAATGTTGCCCCAAAAAAATCATTTAAAATCGTCCACTTCCAGCTCATCTAGCTATTGAAACTTCTTATATATATTGACTATATGATATAAGTCAATAGCAAGTTAATTTTGGTTGATTTGGGGTTTTTGTTATCTTTCAGTAAGGAAATATAAAGAAGTATGGCACCTCGTTCCTTCCCTCCACCCATAGATGTCAAATCTCGAAGTTCGTCACAACAAAATTGGTCAAGCTTTCTTAATACTGGATCTCCACATATTAGAAGTTCAGAGTGAAGAAATTAAGCAAATGTATTGCCTCATTGGAGACCAACCCAAAATCATAATAATCTTATGGAAGAATCCAACCCAAAAGCATAAGAAGCTTCAGGAAGAATTATGCGCAAAATGTGTTTGTACTAATCCTACTCCAGATGAGGTCACAGATATTGTGAGTTTACTCAAACCCTACATAGATGTGGAAGAAAAGAGTGTTTTTTTATTGATTTCAAAACACTCACTGCAGCAACAGACGGAGAGAACAAAAATTTCCATGCTGGAGTCTTCTCAATATGAGAAAGAAATCACAGAGCTCTCTTTGGGGCCACCCTGCACCCCTTCAACCCCCGGTAAACTCTACATTGTTTGTTTATGTTTTTCAATAATTTTAACTATTTTCCTAACAAATTCTTATTTTGTGGCATTGTCTGTGTTCAGCCCCAACCTACAACATTACTTGTGAGACTTCGATGAATATAGCTACATTTTAATCTCAAGTAAGTATATTATCGATTCTCAATTTCTATGATTTGGTATTAATAGGGAAATATTTTGTTAAATGCATAAGGAAGCGATCCAAGTTGTTTTCAAAGGGATTTGAGCATAACTCATTTCAGGTTTCGAAATGTTCTTGAAATTTTGATGGATATGCACAAAGTTAAACAGTTAACAATTAACTTTGTTCATATCTATCGGATTACCAAAATATTGAGAAAACTACAATTAAAATGAAAAGAGAAGTCAAATAATTGGCTAGGCTAGTTCCTCTTTATTAGATTTCCAACCTATTCAAGAAATGGAATGAGCTTTCAGTATTAAAAGTTAAATCAAATATTTTCTTTCGTTACATACTTTTTCTCTTCAGCTATCAGATATTACATTTAAATCCAAATTCTTTTGCTTTTATTATTGATTTCAAACATATATGCACATGAATTTTCCCCATTCAGCAACCAGTTTTCAAATACGTTGTTCATATTCTAGTTTTCAAATTTCTCAAATACGTTGTTAAAATTCTAATTTAAGTTACATTTTATTTAATGAGAAGGGACTAGCAATTTCAACAGAATATGAAAAGAGGGGAGAATTGCTTGAATTGTTCCCTCTGCACCCAGATCGGAACCTAAGGCCACTAAGGCTAAAAAGAAAGGGAGGTGATGGATAACTCACTCTTCATACTGCAGATATTCAGATACAAGGAAGGTGGTGAAAACTCGGATAATTAAAGCTATCTCATTTTTGCCTTATTCAGTGAATATTTAGTATGTGACTATTCATAGATTATGAATTATCATAGATATCTTGTGTAACTGGACAACTTCGTTACTGAATTTATGCCTACGTTTGACTCTGTAATAACTTAGATCTCTTGTGTAACTGGACAACTTCGTTACTGAGTTTATGCCTACTTTTGATCCTGCAGTAACCGAGAAGTTTTGTATGCAATCTTGAAATGTTTGTCGATTAATTATTTTAAATTTAAGAATGTGTTCGGATGAATGATAAGACTGTCGTTGGATTTGGAATATTATTCCTTAAAAATTCATGCTTGTTAATGTAATAACCTCTAAAATTATTAGTAACAAACTTTACGATAGTATTGGATGTTTTTTTATTGGAAGGACAATGTGGCATTCCCTCCCATGTTGGTTATCAAATTAGGTAGAAGTGGCGAAAACCTCAAATAGGGTTAGTTTTTTGAAACTGAGTGTTCTTTTGTGATTGTATTTTTTTTTTTTTTAAGATTAAGGTTATGTGTTAAAAGTATTATATATTTTCCTTACAGATTTTAGTGGAATTCGTTAAAATATTTTATCTTATTTTTGAAAATTTTTCAGGTAACTTTATGTGTGGGATTGAGGTTATATTTTATTTGAATAAAAGTAACCCATGTGTTAATTTTGAACCCATAATTTTTTTTGTTTGTTTTTTTATTATTTATGATAAAATCATTTTTTAGTTTTTGAGTATTTTTTTTGGAATTGTAGAATCTAGCTTTGTATGTATTTAAAGATACATTTCAAGAAATGAAAAATAGCTAGAATTGTATTTCATAATTATCATAATATATATATATATATATATATATATATAATCATCATTTCCTTACTTTCTAAGGAAATGTTTTCATAATTTTCATAAAAAATATACAAATATAAAATAATTATAGATCATTTACTTACTTCTCAATAAAATGTTTTCATACTTAATTAAACGAAACTAAGAATAAAGTAAAAAAAAGTTAATAACACCACCTAGACTTATTCAGAAATTGTGAAGGTTTAAAATCTGTGGTTTCAGGGGTTAAATTTGACAGGCCCTCCTACCCATAATAGAACTTTTTTATCATGTTCTCATTTTTAAACAACCCTTCATATCACTTTTAGCATTTCCTTTTATGAGTTTCATCTAAGTTAAAAGTATATAAAAAAAAAAACACACAATGTATACCTGCAAATATTGAAGCCAATGCAGTTAAACTTGGAAGAGATTAGGGTGAAAAACAACGTGCCATTGCTAAAAATAAATTTCCAAAGTTTTATTTTTAATTATATTTATTTTTTAGAAAATATAACATTTTAGTTTAAATTTCAATAAGATGTTGCTAAAATGATGTTGAACGTGTTGATATTAGATATTGTCAATAAAGGTATTAAAATGAAAGTAAAGGTCACTTGAACTTACTGAAGTTAAGATGAATCCTTTCCCAGAGAAGAGTCTACTACTCACGAGGCTCAGTTAAAGGAGGAGTCTCGTCTTGCAGGAATTCCATGGAGGAAGGAAAATATTCCATGAAATCAAACATTCTGAGCAAATTACAAGAAGATATTGTTAAAAAAATGTCTACCCTCGAGATATCAGAATTTGCCACACATTATAGTGTTGGAAAAATAGTCCAAGTGATTTTTAATTTGAAGCATTGATACAGAAAAAATTTTAAAATATTCTCACTAAGCTATAAATCACTTAGATAAATAAAACAACTATTTATATAAACATCATCTTCAAATTCACACAAACCATAATGTCAATTGCCCTATTATCTTTAAATATCTAGCTTAATGGGGAAATAAATTATTTACCCCTCCTAAAAATATTTTAAAATAAAATGTATAACATAAAAAACATAACCACTTCTAAAGCCTCATCTAGGAATATATAACATAAAAAACATACCCACTTCTGAAGCATCATCTAGACTTACAAAATGTGACTAGTGTAAATCCATTTTAACTTTGGATCCACCAAACCTCAAAAGGGTTCAAATTTTCATTTTAACTTTGGATCCACCAAACCTCAAAAGGGTTCAAATTTTTTTTCACTCAGTGAAAATAGGATTGCGTCACAAGCTATTTGATATCTCTCTTGGCTTGGAAGAGTCCCCTCCATCGATTCTCTCGACTTCCCCTCCATCACTCTCCCAGACCAAAACAACGTATTCAATAACCACGATTCAAATCTCCTCGACATACAGGATGTTGTCAACTTATTGGGTTCATATGGCGTGCACATGATGGGGAAAACAAAATTGTTTGAAGATCATAGCACAGTCCACGCAGAAAACTCAGCATCAAATGGTTTTTACAACTTCGTCCATGAGGTACACATCTCTCCACCAGAAAATTTGAATTATGATGCTTTATGCATGTCGGTCCCTCCCTCATAGGCAGAATTGCAAGAAGAGAATATCATACGGACTGCAGATAATACCCCAGCGATCAATGCACTGTTAAATAATTCGACATCAAACAGTCTCGGTAATTCCATAAAAAAAATTGACTTCTCTGTTCCTGAAAACTCCTGCCCCTTTATCCCCGATCCACCCAATTTCAACTCTCGACCTATAGTCCTCTCCTCTCCACAGGTTGACCACGCACCCAATACCTCAGACTCCCCTATCTCTCCCTCACGTTCTATCTCACACATAGATAAGGTTAACCCATCCCTCAGCAACCCGACCAATAAGGGATTTAATAATCCCACCGTAATAAACTTGTCCAGCGTTAACCTAGACCAAGTCTCATTGTCCCTTCTCCATAAAGGTCTAAAATTTTCCATCGCCCCCAATAGAATTCCCGTTGACAACATAATTAGCAATACAGAAATTTCCATAAGAGATCTTAACCCCATCGAAGCCGAAGAGATAAGACAAGAAACTATTAATATTCTCAAAAATGCCAAGCCTCCTCCTTGTAACTTATCCAAAGAAGAAAAATGTGCTCTAAAAAACCTAAAAAATAATAAAAATATAATAATCCTTAAATCAGATAAAGGATATGCAACAATAATAATGGACAGGGTTGAATATGTTAAGAAAATGGAAGATCACCTAAACAACAGTGGTTGCTATAGAACTTTAGAAAAAGATCCTAGTACTAAAATTCTCAAAGAGGTAACCAAAAAAATAAAAGACTCTTCTCTTGATAACATCATAAAAAAGAGAATCACCCCTACTAGCTCCATCACTCCTAGAATATATGGTGCTCCCAAGATTCATAAAGCAGGCATTCCCCTAAGACTGATAGTCAACACCATTGGCTCACCTACTTACCTCCTCGCACAATATCTTGCCAAAAAACTTTGCCCCCTTGCCAGAAACACCTCGTCACATATCAAAGACTCTGCATCCTTTGTTCAATGGACCAAAAACCTTGACATGCAAAACGATGATCTCATGGTAAGTTTTGACATTGTCTCCCTTTACACTATGATACCTATAGACGAAGCCATCAACATTTTAAAAACTATCATTGATAATGAGACGGTAAACCTCTTAAAGTTATGTATTAAATATTCTTTCTTCAGTTTCAACGGAATGATTTATGAACAAACTCATGGGGTTGCCATGGGCTCGCCTCTATCTCCTATTATTGCCAACATATACATGGAACATTTTGAACAAATGGCCCTCAAATCCTTTCCATTCACCCCTGAAGAATGGAAAATATGTGTAGATGATATCTTTGAAAAATGGACCCATGGGATATTAAAATTACATGATTTCTTAGCCCACATTAATAGTCTCTCGAATCACATCAAATTTACCATTGAAATTGAAAAAGACAACCAGTTACCCTTCCTAGACATCCTTTTAACAAAGAAATATGGAAAACTCAGCACCGAGGTTTATAGAAAAAAGACTCACACAGATAGATACCTTCATGCCGACTCACATCACCACCTGAACCAAAAAATTGGCATCATCAAAACCCTAACAACCATGGCATCTAGAATCTCAGACTCCCACCACCTAAAACATGATATAAACCATATCCGCCATGTCTTTCAACGAAATGGATATAATAAACATGTCATCAACAAAACCATTCACCAAACCCTTAATAAAAATAACTTAAAAAGATCCTTTGACATCCATAAAATCTCTTTACCTTACATAAAAGGAAAAACTGATAAAATCTCTAGAATGCTTAACAAACATAACATTAAGATTGCCTTCACTCCCCCTAATACTATTTTAAATATGGTAGACTCTGCTAAAGACCCTATAAACCCTAGGCTTCAAAAAGGAGTTTATGTCATACCTTGCTCTTGTGGTAAAGAATACATTGGCGAAACAAGTAGATCCCTTAACATTAGACTAAAAGAACATGCAGCTGACTTATCTCATAACAGAATAGGCAAATCCGCCTTAGCAGAACATGCCTTCTCATCCTCACATTACATACGAATGGAGGATGCCAGACTTGTCTCTAAAGAGTACCATTACCTAAGGAGAAAAATCAAAGAAGCTATATAAATTGAGAAAAGATGGAACAACTTAAATCGTGACGATGGGCTTACTATTAGCAACATGTGGAAACCCTTAATACATCAAAACCTCTCAAGACATTAAAAACAAATAAAAACCTGGTATAAATACAACATGTCAGCCAAAAAAAAAGTATTTAAATAAATAATTATAATCAAATTCAAGTATATAAATAAACTAAAAAATACAACAAATTAAATATATAATTAAAAATAAATAAATAAATAAATAATTTTTTAATTGCAATCAAAGAAATAACAATATAATTTAATAATAAACAAATTAAACTAAATTAAACAAATAAAATAATAGATCATTGAAATATATAGGTTATTTTAAATACAGTAACTAAATTATTTTAAATCAAAAGAAATTAGTAGGCCAATTTTTTTCAAATTATTTCATATTATGACTTAATTTTAATAAATTATCCTTAAATCAAATAAATTAATTAGATAATTTCATAATTATCTCTCATAAAAAAGCCGACCTTTCATGAACTCCTCATCATTCACTATTTATTCCTCTATTCATTTGCCCTATTCCCTCAACTTTTCAAAGAAATTTTGATGTCTACCCCTGATGATGGACTCACTTAGATAGTCTGAAACGTGGGGTTATTAAAAAAACTCAGAAACAGGTTATTCCTCTCTTCTATAATATATTTCACCTGTATGGATTCTCTCTTTAAAAAGCACTAAGTTAAGATGGATCTAGGTTGGTTTAATTTTACCCTTTAATATGTTATGTTACACATGAATACCATGGGTTCTCATACCATGTGTCAATACCATGGATAAATACCATGAAATTATTTTTATTTTAGTGTTATTTTTTTATTATTTTTATTTTTCCGAGAGGGATCAAATCTCTTAAGATGCAAACCTCTTTAGAGTGAAAGGAGATTTGATCTAGTAGATTTAGAGTTAAGATGTATATAAATTGTTTTAATTCCCCCTCTCCCTTAAAATAAGGTGGGCTAACCTCTAGACCTATTCTTTTTATAAAATAAATTTGGGGCGATTTGAAATATAAATTTACTTTTTTTACCCTCTCCCTTAAAATAAGGTGGGCTAACTTCTAGACGTAATTTTTTTATAAAATAAATTTGGGGCGATTTGAAATATTGAAATAATATACTATGATACAAAAAATTCGCCCAATAAAAATTTAAAACTCTTTAATTTCTCCCATGGACGAAAATCGCCCCTAAAATTTTCTATGAGCGTGACCCTATTTATATCATTGTTGAAGAAAATTGCACCTTCCCTTGAGCCTGTATCTTAGTTATAGCGCATTGCATAGTTTTAGTTAGCAAGTCATCAACCCTTTTCCACTAAACTTCCTCACTGCACCAAGACTTCTCTTGTACTTGCCCACAATCTTGGACCCTGAAGAGCCCCTCCTTATAGCGCAGGGTGCAGTTTTAGTTGACAGTAATACCTTTCTCTGTCACTATTGAGCTCAACTGCACCATCCTCAAAAATCCTTCCTTCTCGCTTCTCACATATGCCTATAATCTCGTTGGATGCGGAATTTAATTCCACATCCAACGAATGTCTACACGTGAAATTTCAGTAAACTTATAAGGACATAAGCCAAAAATACAATTAAAAAAAAGTAGTTTTTCTTCTTTTCCCTCCAAAATATTTACATGTACCTCTTTTTAAATTTAAATGATTTTGATTGGTTAACATATTATGACATGGAAATTATGTGAAATTTTCATGGGCACTTTTAGGCTAAAATTTCCTCTAATTCTTCCATGAGAAAAGTAGGGATAAAATAGATGATTTCAAGACTAATATTTTCTTGTCATGAGTGCTCTTCATTGGAAGGTGAACCATCTCAACATTACAAGGTGATGCTCAAGGAATATGTCAAGAAGAAGAATAAAAGAAGCACTTGCAGAGAAGAAGCACAAATAAGAACGATCATGAAGACATGGAGAGATCATGAACCAAGACAAGATGAATACATTTCATGATGACTCAGAATATTATGATGTTGATCTAGGACCCTTTGGAGGACGAAGATGAAGAAAAAAAAAATATTTCACAAAGGTTGAAGACAAAGCAACAAGGATAGTAGCTTGGCATTGTCACATCATCATGAAGCTCCATGTCATCTTTTTCAAGTTTTTTCTTGTACAAGTGTCATCACAATGTCATATTTGTCCATTTTTATTGCCACATCATTTGTGGATATAATTATTGTATTCTCTAAAAATGACAAAATGTAAAAGAGGTGGAAGTCCAAGAGTCATATGTGGAATATGTAAATTCACATGTGGACAAAAGAGTCTTATAGAAGTTCAAAGGTCATATAGGAGTCCAAGAGTCATGAGAGTATCTCAAAAGTCATAGGGTATATGAAATGTCATTCCTCTTGTTATAAAAGAAACCTCATAACTAAAGCAAAGGGATTTTGGAGGATTAGGCTTTGGAGAGCTAGCCTTGACTTCTCTAACTTGGAATAGGAAAGAATATCATTCCTTGGAGAAGAAAGAAGTGATTTAATTTCCACTATTGGAGCTAGTGGATCACCATTGTAACTGTGTATTTGGATCTTTCATTTAATTATTAGAAGCTCATTGAGCCAACACATTTTCATGCATGCATCATCAATATTGTAAGACTATTCTTTGGATTTTTGCAGTATATGTTATGTTCATATGTACTAAGTAAATTGAACTACTTCATTGGATTTGGTACTTATCTTGTTGAATGTGTTTTGTATTTGTTTTAATTATCATTGTGTCTATATGAACTATTTCGATAGATTACTAATGAATCTTTTCTTTCCCTTGCGCCTCTCTTAGGATAGTACTATTACTTTCCTTCTAGAGACTCACTCTTGTCTCCTGCTCGTGAATGTCTCCTTTTACATATTGCAATTGGTAGTCCACAATGTCAACTTACTTGATTGTTCAAATATTATGTGTATAACCTCTTATGCTACCCATTGAAACTAGGGAAAACCTTAAGTTGTTGTGGTCGGGCCGATACTTCAGATGGGGATCCTACTCCAAAAAATGTGAGGTCTAATTGGGACTTCACATTGGGGAGATCCCTTGTATGTTGGCAGTATCCAACACTGTCAATAGGTTGCTTAATGTACAACTCCTCTGATAGAAGTACATTTAGAAATTTGATCTTCACATCCATTTGGTGTGTTATGTGGAATTATGTATTACAGATAAAATATTCTTGCCTGGACAGGTGCTTATCTAGAACAACAGGTTAAATACTTTACGACTACCTTTCCTAACTATAAACAGACACACAGAATGAAATAAGAAACTTACTTGGAGTCCAAGCGCTTCCAAAGTCTCCTTCTGTCACTTTTGTTGTAGCTTCAAATTCCAGCCAGCTGTGAAAAATATTTCCTGCAAGAATGAACGCTAAAAAGCAAGAGATAGCAATAATATATATGTCTATTCAATTTATTTAGCTAAATAAATAAAACATAAACCATATACATAAAATAAGAAATCATGATATGGAGAATCAAAACTTATACAGATGCATATAGGGAAAGATAAGCAATAATATTTGTTAATGATAGAAGGGGAGCTAACAAACCAGTGATCAATTTAGTGTCACCAGCTCCAGCAACATCCTAGCCTCATCACAATGTAGATATCTCCAGCAATATGTCACTCAAATCAACTCCTCAATTGAAATTCCTCCAGCATTTCTCTACTTAAATTCTTCCTTATCAAACACTAAGATCTGTGCTCAATTTATAGAGCAGCTAAAGGTATTTTTACAATCAATGACTTTCCAATAATAGGCAAGACATGTTCCCAATATTGTAGATGTCAAATGGACACATCGATTTGAATTTTGACACATGTGAAATCTTCTAGAAGGAACTGGCCAAGTGGAGATTCCAAAACAATGAGAATTTCGCTCCCAATGTGACCAACGCACCTGTGAGTGTCGGGAAGTGCTTTGCAGAGCAACCTAGAATGGGGCTACCTATATATGCAACGCACTTAGCCCCTTTAGAGGCAGTGTTGATGAGCTCTCATATGATATATTTTAAACTTCAAATCTTGGAAACCTTTGCAGATGAAAGTCATGCATGATTTGTCTTTTTCTTTTTCTTAGGGCATGTAGCAACTGAAATGATAGGGGTTGATAGACCCTTATTCATTGGTCCTGGAGATGATGTCCAGTTAACCAGGTCATTGGGAATGATGCCCAAATTGACCTATAAAAAATCCCCCCTAAAGCATGAAGTTAGAATAATAATAACAATATTTTGATTAAGATTCTTTACACTATGATGGGCTGAAGATGAAGCGGAGTGGCGACCTGCATCAATTGTACAATACATTATATCATGATATATCCTCTTGATCGTAAGTGTTGAGGGTAGGCATTCCCATGTTCAGCACATAAACAATTTAATAACATGTACATAATTCAGAAAGTCATCTACATTGGAATGTTTCCCAATACAGACATTCCTACAGATATAGGCCCATGTTCGGATGACGATCTCCATGTAAGGTCATCGTACAGATGATGTGTACAAAAATCCTAAAATTGCAACCCAGATGGCTGAAACTAGATCCGGGGTCTTCTTATCTCGTTCACTCGATCATTCGGGTACAAGTCTAGCCATGCGAATATATGATTTGTAGTCGAACATGAAAAGACATCATTTGATTACCAGCCAATGATGTGAGTTGTTAACAAACGTGAGAGAACCACCATTAATGTCAATGGCCCTCAAGGTACTGCAATACATTTTGTAAGGCGTGAATAGATGATTTTATGTCGAACAACAAACAAAATATTTCTGTCAAAATTCCGGAAGCGAGGATCTTGTCAATGCTGTAACAAGCCTCATGGTACTGGAATCAGATGTTTCTAAGTGAACTTCCTGGATAATGATTTGTCGTCGACAGGAAGCCACCTTATTTCGAAATAGGAGTTACTGATTTCATAGACAAAGGTATGACTTGATATAGCAATTTTCAGGGATGACGGTAATGAGAATGAAGTTTTATGAGTATTGCAGAAGGATGAGTATTCACTGGATGACTTCTCTTGAACATATCGGTGTCACTGAGATGAGTTGGCAGCATTGACCCAAAACCGAAGTGAAGGTATGATGAACCATAGGTATGAATAAACTGTCAAGAAGATTACCCAACCTAAATAGTCACGGTGATGGAGTGAAGTGTCATGTGCAAGAGCGACCTACTACCGTAAAAGTTATGTTCACGTTCCCAAATTTTCCCTGGTCATTTGTCGACCAGTACCTCTTTATTTTTTAACAATCTTGAGGAGGATAACATTTTCTTGATCTATAATTCAACCCTTCGGGCGAATAAAGTATCACTATTTAATTAATTTAACGATTCTAGCGATGAATGAAACTCGATTCTTGCCATGATCAACAAGCCCGTCGCTATTTTATGTTTTAACGAGCTTAGCAACAGTGACAAACCGATCCTTTTTCATATTTAGAGAGTTTGAAAAAGAGGATGAGAGAAAACTCCATAAGTACTTTTTCGTAAATTTGTCACTTAGATCCGAAAAAGTGTAAAATAATATCTTAGAGAACCTATTTGGTCATGTTTAACCAAGGTATTCCTTTTTCGTAAATAATCTATCTTAGTCCGGAAGAGGGTTAAACTTATACTGAGTAGATATCAATTCATTTACTTTTACGAGCTCGAAAAGACAAGTGCTCGATAATCTTTTCACATTATCGGAGTCTGAAAAGAGCTGAAAGAAGACTCCAGGGGTTCCTTTTCGTTGTTATCAAAGCTCTAAAAAGAGATAAAAGTGCGCTTCAAATCCTTTTTTTGTTTTTAACAAAGCTTGAAAAATAAGGAGAAACAGTATGCTTTGTGGTCAAATCATTCTTGAAATAAATCTGCATGACTAATCTGTTCATCAGTTGTAAGACCTGTTCAGAACAACATCAAATGGATTAAAAATACCTATTTCATGATAAAAATATAATAAAACTATAGTCATAGCAATAAATATGATTTGAAAATAATTAAATGACTATTAAAAATAGTTTTACTATTCATTTTTACCATTCCAAATTTACCATTTTGATTTTGGAGCTCTGAACCTGATTTTGCCCCTGAACTTCAGCTGTTGATTGCGATCGTTTCTGTGGACGGATTTTGTTTCCGTTTGATCCAGGTTAGTGCCATGAACCTCCTATTTCCTTTAGTAATCATTTCATTTCCAATTTATGTAAAATTTTATGGTTTTGAGGTCCCTAGGGTAAATTCTGCCCCAAAAGAGGGCAACACACCCTTGGATGTCGAAACATGCGTTGCATAGAAAGTAAATTGAAGGCTTCTTGCATATACAACGCATTGTCTCTTGTTAGGGACTGCGTTGGGCGCAATATAGATTTTTGTTTTTTGCATTATGCCCAAAATTTGCCCAGTTTTTTTCATTGAATGGAATCTAATGGTTCTTATGGTTGTATTTCAGGTTTCCATCGGATTACAATGACGATTATATGGAGGGAAAGAGAACATGAAGAACAAGATATGATTGCCTTAAATGATCCGGGTACAGTAAGAGCCCTAAGAGATTTTGGACTGCTTAAGTACTTCAAGTTGTCAAGGATGAGGCAAAAAATAGAACACTTGGAGTTCTTAGTTCGAGCATGGGATCCAGCTATAGAGGCATTTCATATTAAGAACCAAGTGGTTCCCATAATAGTCGAGGATGTATACTTTCTTACAGGTTTTTCGAGGAGAGGCTTGCCTATTTCTCTCTCAGGGTCTATTCTTGGAGGAGATATAGTGAGAGATTATGTTTTGCAACATTTTTATCCAGGGGCAGAGCCAAGAAAAGATGGAAATATAAACATCCGGGATGTTAGAGATTTTCCTTTGAGAACTATCCTTTTCATGATCGCAAAACTTATCGGCACTGTTACAATACATGTAGCGAATAGATCGTATATGTAGTACGCGCTAGAGTGTATGGATTCAACAGTCTTCAACTGGTCTGAAGCTGTTATTTCTCAGATAAAGGAACAACTGAAAAAAGAAAAGGGAGGAAGGAGGAAGAACTTTAGCTATGGTTCAATCCTCATATCATTCGCTTTAGAACGGATTCCACTGATGCAGCCACAACATGTGACACTGGATGTGTCTAATCCTAGAGATCTACGGATGCAGATATGGGTAGAACTCATGGGTAGGTATGCAATCTAATCGACCATTGTGTTCTCGACTCTGTTCTTCGCCTGGTTCCAGCGATAGATTGTCGCCATTGATGAGTATGCATACACAGGCATTGATTTTCGAGGAGATCCAGATTTAGTATTACCAGAAGGCGCTCAGTGGGCTGCAATAGGTAAGAATGTTTTGACCATGTTTTTTTATTTTTCTAAGGTTTATATAATGCTTTTGTATTTTGATGTTTTCCCAAGACTAAACTAAATGTTTGATGTAATTTAGTTGTTGGTCGTGTTCAACCATTAGAGGAACCAGAGCGTGACGAAGATGTGCCAGCAGAGAGGGCTGTCGGGAGAGCATTCCTTTAGGATTTTGATATGGCTGAGACTCTAACTAAGCTTTGGCAGCACATAGAGGGTTTTACCTTCAGGATTCCGGATTTCCGGATCGAAGAGATACCCATGCGACTGCAGCGACACACTATTGGGGTTCCTAACCGCTGGATGCGATTACTGCGTAGGATAGCTAGATCTATAACATGTTACCATGAGCACCACTAGTTTACTTTTGACATTTTTCATACATTTTCAGGTCAGATGACGTCTTGGGCACAAATTTTTGTAAAAACCTATAACTATCTATCTATATGATTTCAGCATTTTCCTATGTTTATTATGCAATCCTATTCAATGATGTGAATTTTTTCTTTACATATGTTGCAAATGTCTGTCTAAAACTTGATTAGCTAAAGAATCAGTCAATGTGTTCAAATTTCTGGAAATGTGTTAATATTGAATAAAATCAAAGTGTCTTTCCAAAAGTCAAACTCTTAAGAACAATCTCTGCAGTGTTGGATTTCTAACAATATAAACACTAGTAAGTTGTAATACCATAAGTTTTGAGTCTAACCTTATGATAATGAAGTTAATACCAAATTAAATGGCATCAAAGAGAAGTTCGATCAACGCGCTATACTCAGCGATATTGTTCGTCGATCTATCAATACAAATCCCTTGAAAACTCACTAACTCGTCGTTCGGAGCAAAAATGGTCCACGCTGGAGAGGATAGATTATGTGTACTACGACTAGCATCATCAGCATATCCAACAAATGGTTCTGAAGATTCAGACATCTGCAATGAAATATAAAGCGGATTACTAATGTCAAGAAAACTCTAAAAACAAACTAAGATAGTGAATGAAAAATCAACAACATATATATATAATATAATACAAAAGATTACTACGCTCATGATTAAGCATAGTAAAGTTTTAGATACAACCCATTTCTAGGCTACGCCAACGGAATTCCATCATAATCAACCAACTCATAGGCACCCTTAGCAAGAACTCTTTTGACAATATAGGGGCCATGCCATAATGGCTCAAATTTTCTTGTACCTATTACATCAGCTTCTTGATCATAAAGAAGGACCAAGTCGCCCTCTGAGAAAATGCGAGGCTGGACATTTTTGTCGTATTGCACCTTTATACATCTTGTATGCACTTCGTTGGCCAATTGGGCTTCACGACACATTTCATCAAGATGGATGAGGTTAAGGAGACATGCTTCTTCTTCTGAGGTGTCAGGTAACCAGTTGATTGTGAGTTTTAACGATAGTATTTCACATTGGATTGGTAAGATAACTTCCAGACCATACACCAATTGAAAAGGAGTAAATCCAGTTGTGTTTGTCACCGAGGTTCGATACGCCCACAAGGAAGAGTACAGGATCAAATTCCAATTTATTTTACGAACTCCTATCATTCGTTGAAGCATACATTTAAGAATCTTGTTGATAGCCTCAACTTGTCTATTTGATTGTGGATAATAAGGAGTAGAATTATCATGTGACAATCCTAACTTGGCAGTCAATTCAACCATCATGTGGTTGCGAAAATTATTCACATGATCTGTAACTATAGCCTGTGGGACCCCAAACCATGTAATAACATGATTAAAGAAAAATAATGCAGCTATCTGTCTTGTGTTGTTGAATGTAGGCATCGCTTCGGCCAATTTGGTAAATTATTCTACTGCGACAATAATATAACCATGACCCCCAGACGAACAAGGGTTACAGGTCATGAAGTCAATACCCCTTTTTGAAAATGGTCCCACAGAGACAACAAGATGCATTGGCGCTCGCGGTTTGCGGATTTTATGATCAAAAATCTGGTATGCATGACAACTTCTGACCGCGAGGATGTAGTCTTGAAAAATTGTAGGCCAAAATTAACCGACGCATAGTATCTTCTGTGCGGTAGTGTATCCAGATAAATTTCCACCACACGCCCCAGCATGGCAATCATTTAAAACTTTTTCGGCCTTCTCATAATTGAGGCACCTCCTTAAAATGGTATCGACACCACGATGATAAAGTGTATCGCCGACGATCAAATAATCTTTGGCTTGGTATCGAATACGTCGTTGTTCAGAGCGAGAGGTATCAGGTCGAAAAGTTTGAGTTTGGAGATAAATGATGAAATATCCATACCAAGGATTAGATGATCCAACCAGAAACAGAGACTCGTCAGGAATTGATGGTTCTGACGTAGTTGCAGTACTATCAGAGGGAAGGTCACAGAGAAGCTCAGCCAAAATTAAAGACTTCTTTGACTTGGATTTGATGAATTCCAAATCAAAGTCCTGCAAAATGAAAATCCATTTTAATATTTTCCCCCCAGCAATTGACGTGATAAGATATAAGTCATGGGGTTGGAATCTGAAATGACAGTGGTCTTTCAGAGCAGGATATAGTGGTGAAATATTTGGACAACTTGAACAGCTTCCAAGGTAATATTTTCTATGTACGAATACTTAACTTTCGTATCATTGAGATTATGACTCAAATAATAGATCAAATGTTCAATTCCATATTCTACTTTGACCAAAACCATAGCAATGGTCGTTTCAGCCGCGACGATATATAGGAAATAATAATTCTGATAATTAGGAGGACACATTAATGACTCTTGGACAAAAATATCCTTGACAGCATCAAAAGAATCTTGTGCAACTTGGTTCCAATGGAAGGGCACCCCTTTTTTCAAGAGTCGAGTAAATCCTTTAGCCATTTCGGCATAGGTTAGAATGAACCTTCTTAGGAAGTTAGCCTTTCCTTGAAGTTTCTATATTTGAAGAAAATTTGATGGTGCAGGAAAATCAAGAATGGCCTGAACCTTCAATGGGTCGATTCGAATTCCTTCTTTTGAGATGAAGAATCCAAGAAAATGACCAAAACCAACATAAAACACACATTTATGTGGATTGAGGCGTATTTTGTAGTGTCGGCAGCGTAAGAATATGGCTCTCAAATGCATCGGGTGATCAGTCTGATTTCGTGAATGCGCTGGTAAATCATCTAGATATGATTGAACAATGTGCTTGATGTCATTGAAAGCATAATCCATTGCTCTCTGAAAAATTTCCCCAACGTTCTTTAAATCAAACGAAAGTTTCCTATAAGAGAATGTGCCCCAGGGACAGATGAATGTTATCTTATGTTGATCCTCTGGGTGGTTATTGATTTGATTGTAGCCTAAAAATCCATCCATGAACGAAAAGATGTCGCATCCAGCACAATCGTCAATAATCTAGTCGATAAAGGGAGTAGGATATTTGTCTTTTGGACAAGCAAGGTTAACGTCTCGATAATCGATGCACACTCTAATGGTTCCTTATTTTTTCATGAAAGGAACGATATTGGAAACCCACTCAATCAGCGGAACAGGGTAAATGAAACCAGCACGCAAAAGTTTTTCAACTTCTGCTTTGATGGCATCGGCTTTCTTTGGATGAAAAGGACGAAGCCATTGATGCACCGGTTTCACATCAGGATACATATTAATAGTGTGTTCAACAATACTAGTATCTATGCCTGGAATTTCCTCATAAGACCAAGCAAATACATCACGAAATTCACGAAATAGAGAGCGATATAATTCAAGTTCTGATGGAGAACAAGATATATCGACATGAATATTTTCTATAACGCCAGGTTTGGTCGAAATATCAATAGAAATGGTTTCTTCAATATTGGACAGATTTCGCTCCGAATCGATTGCATTAATAGGTAAAGAATTCAAAAATAAATTTTTGATCGATGGGTGATATAGTTCACTAAGATGGTTTTATTCATAATCAAGAAGACGAGAACGATGATGGTAATCTTCCCATGGTTCTCCTTCTGACATCATGGCTTCCAAAATATTCTCATCTCTCAAGAACATTGAGGAAAAAGGATCAAAAGGAGTACCAAAATCTAAGGAACAATCAACCCAAACAACCGACGACGCTGATTTCGGATTTTCCGCCCAAGCCAGATAGATTGATTGCTATGCCAGCTCAATAGGGATGGGCGGAAAAAACTCATCCAATGTAAGAATTTTAGAGTCATCCATACTCTCCCTTAAGCCAGATAGAGTGAAAGAGATCATGTAGAAGTTCTCTATACTTGCAATTTCAGCCGACGTTGCGAGCAGCGGTAATGCAAAGGTTCCCATGAGAGTGTAATCCTTTAAGAATCCTATGCCAATATTCCGAAGTTCTAGTTGGGGTATGTGAGCAAATGGAACAGTTCCAGTTACCTGCGAAGCGGAGGCAAAGAAGGATAGCTTATTAATGAATGTGATAGTACCTTTATATGGAAAGGCAATCATTCTAAAATATGTAGAAATAATTGCAGTCATTGCATATCCCCATGGCCTTCCAAGTAGAATATTGTAGTCAAGGGGTCCGTCAACAACCTTGACATCAACATTCACTATTTTTCCCCCTAGTTCAACATGCAGGTTATTAATAATACCACAAGGCTTATATGTACGTCCATTGAAATCCTTCAATGTCGTTGATGATTGTGATAAGCGCGGCGAGCCAAGTGACTTCCAAAAATTTAAAGACATAATGCATGTAGATGCTCCCTCATCAATAATAGTACGATGAACAAGGTGATTGAGAACATTTAATTGTATGGAGAATACCAATTATGCTGGTAGTTGCGGCACATAGCCGGTATGATTAAAGACGACAAGATTAGAATCAGTCGGATCAATTCCACCTATAGCCGACAATAAAGCCTATTTTTGGGAGGGAAAGTTTTGTAATACCTCAAGAGTAGACATAGCTGAAGGGGATTGAGCCAAATCTTCAACTATATTATAATTTTGAGCAACTCTTGCTCGAGGTTTATATGTCGATTTGTGAATTACTCCCTTTGGTGGTTTGATTGTCAATTCAGGAATAAAATTAGGCGGTATTGATTCCGTAGACAGATTCGTAGTCGAGGTAGTAGGTTGATCAGTGGCCTGACTACCATAATATTTATTTCGCATTGACACCAAAATAGTTGTTTAAGGTTTTGTGACAGATAACATAAGAATTTGGGAACTAGAAGTTGGATCCATAGCAACCAAATTAGTGTCCGGATTTGGAAATGGGTCTGTCAACACAGCTGACGCATGGAAAGTCTTGATGATTTTTGAGACTTCATCACGGCGAGGAAAATCCCTAACAAAGTGTTCCTAATTACAAATTATGCATGGATAATGAGGTTTCCTAGGTCCAGATGATTGATCAGATGATTTTTCCTGCGGGTTAGAAGTTTGCTTTTTCTTAGATTTCCCCTTTTTCTTACTTCTGGGTTGCTTGTCACTTTTGCCTTTGTCAAACGACACGACATTAATTTCGGAAGAAGGTGCAGGATCAGATGTAGTAGTATGATGTGTGCTTGTGGTACTGATCAAGCCGTCTCTGGCATGAGAGTCCTTTAATTGAGGAGGAACAGTAAAATTAGATCTCGGCGCGTTAGGAATTTTTCCATAGAGCGTCCCACACTGAGTATAAATAAAGTCTAAATATTGGGCACGAGCGATAACTTGCTCTTATGTGACGACACCACCCTTAGCCACATCCTCAGTTATAGATGGTAACAAGGACTTAATGAACCATTCAGCAAAGGGCTGATCAGGACCAAATTTCTTAACCATTCTATGATGATGACACCACTCATGAATATGATCAGAAATGTGAGTAGCATTAGTCTGTTTGAAATTGGTCAAGAGTTCCGTTCCAGTTTCATATAGTATGGGTAACTGGAAATGAGTCAAAAAGACAGTATCTAGGGAAGTGAAATTATCAAAAGAAGCTCTAGGTAACTTAATGTACCATTTTGCAATCGGACCTGTGAGCGTACGCTGGAAAAGACGTAGTCGAACAGAATCATAATTTAGGGAATTTTATGAACACCATAAATGATAAGTCATGACATGAGTCGACGGATATTCTCCAGGGTTTCCATTGAATTTAGGAATATCCGAGGGTAATTTTTGAGGTATCATCAACCACCAAGGAGCATAGTTGATTGGATCATTGGTTAGCCTATTTAAATCTGGTAACTCTAGAGTTGCAACAAAGGGAAACTGTCTATTAAGGTCAGGTTGAGCATAGCCAGGGTAGGATGGAATTTCTTGAGCAATAGGCCTTTGAGCACCAGCATAAGGAATCTGTTGTTGGTAACCCACATAGGGGTTGTTTTGATAAGAAAATGCTTGAGGATTCTATTGACCAAAACCTGGATATGATACTTGTTGAAATGAAGTTTGAGGCATTTGCGCCTGAGGCTTCCAAGGGTTATGTCCACCAATGTTATAACCCAAATTAGGATAACTTGGATTCGGTTGATAAGTATAACCAGGTTGCAGTTGTGACATCCCATAAAAGGTAAACCAGCTTGTGAATAAATGATTTCGGATACAAGTTGTTGTAAATTAACCGAATGATTTGGATTCTGTGGACCCAATATTTTAGGGTATTGAGTTGAAGGACCCGCTTGATAATATTTTTGTACAACATTTGGATTCTGTAACAGGGGTAAATATGTATTAACAAGTGGAAGTGATGTGGGTGTAACAGGTTGAACTGGTTGATACAAGTGTATAATCGTTTGTGGTTGGTTAGGTAGACTGGGCTGCCATTGAAAAACATTCATTTTGACATTAGGTTGACCAAAAAGTGACGGAGTACTGTCATATTGGGTGACCAAAGGTTTCCCCCCAACATGAAGAGGATAATAAGACGGAAAACATTACTCTCCAAATGCTGGGAGTCTAGTTGATATGGTACTTAAAGTAATAGACCCAGAAGGACGAACTTGATATTGCCCTGATGATGTTTATAAAGAATCAAGCCATTCAATACTCACTATAGGATTACCAGTTAGAATACCAAACAATGACATTGGTGAAGTCCATGGTTTTGTAGATGCACAAGAGAAAATTCTAGATAATTATTTATAACCTGATGAGACCATAGGGACACCATGAAAATATGACTCTGGTGAAGTTGTAAACATCGACGAGGTAGTGAGGGCAGGTACTGATGTAATTCGAACAGATGGCCCAACTAAAAATGTTGGTTCAGGCATGGTTACTTGACCAAATGTATACCCTTTTGAATTGATGGGAGTTTGAATAGGAACATGATCAACAAAAACAGAGGGTGGATATTGAGGAAAAGACTTGTACAGTTAAAGGTCCTCCCTGAAATGGGTTGGAGTTAAAGGTGTCTCATCTTGTGGGATTTCTTCAATTGCAATTAAACTAGGTGGAATTATTTCACCGTCAGGTCCAAAGTATATTTCAGGTTGTTGACTGTGTGATATGGGAGACTCAATGGCTACTGAAATCTGTGGAATGACCAAGGCAGGAACAACTTCCGGTTGTTTGACTTCGGGATTCAGATGTTCTGGAAAATAAGAGACAGGATTTGGATCAATTTGTGGTTGAACAACGTCGGGTCCAAGAGGTATGGTCTCACTGATTGGATGGATCGTGACCACGGGTAGCTGTGAGGACTCTATTTTGAAAACAGTAGATGAATCAGGATGTGTAGAAACAAATTGAGCTAACTCTGGTATATGGGAAGATGATGTTTCACCAGAGGTATGAATTGTACTTGATTCGGCAGAGTGTGATCGCCTTTGCCTATCAGAAGTAATTTCTGGTGGTAGAGGTGGTTTTAATGCTAATCTAAGTGAACAATGGGGGAAAGGATTTTTTTCTCCACGATTACTGATTTATTTTAACCCAAAAAAAATAAACAAAATTAAAGGGTAATTCTAGGCAAAAGGTTTACCAAGAAACTGTGAACTGCAGAATACCTCTTGGCGAACCAAGAAGTACGGGCAAGTAATCTCCCCGAATGTTGTGTTTAGTGTATCACAATTTACAAGGCGGCCAACTCGGTTCACTATGGATGGATAGCACCTAAAATTTGTCCTCCCAAACATACCCAAAGGTACATGGAGGCCCAATTTCATATTAGCGTTGTTTGATGCGAAACCGCACAATGAGAGCACTACTTTTCGTACTGTAACACCGCCCGATATACCCGAAAGTATATGGACGAGCTACGATATACTTACGTACGTGGAGTGAGGTATCACACTCGGAATTTATCGCAAATAAGTTAACGACAACTGATATGTTTTACGACGCCGGAACACATCTCTAGCCTAGACCTTCTAAATGTTATCATTATGGTTCCAATGCTTTGTTAGGTAAATTGAGATAAATTTTAAGTTGATTTTTCTTATCAATTTTCCTTTCAAAGGTTCATCGCGATGATGTGTTGGAAATTCCTAAAATGCAAACTAAGAATGATAAGAAATCTTTCACTTTTAGTTTTTCCATTGAAAATCCTAGCTACTAGAGGGAAAAAGCAATCAATTTGAGAGAAAACAAATCAAAGAGCACAAGCTAAATGTAGATTTCCTAATTGTTCCTTTTTCAAAACACACAATCCACTACATGCAAATGCAGGTTTTTCTTTTCAAGTTCCTTTAATGTTATGAATGCAGAAAAGAAACTAAGTGCATCAAATCAATAAAAACAAATTCCTTTTACTTTTGAGAAATAAGGAATATAAAAAACAATTTCTCTTTTGAAGGAAAAATGAGGAATTAAACAACAATTTCTCCTATCAGGAAACGAATAATTTACGATAATTTCCTTTTCAAAAGAAAATGGATCTAATGCAACAATGCAAATACTTTGAAATTAATTCGTCAATGATAAATAAAAACGCTTTAAACAAACATTGGACAAACTATTCTTTCAAAGGAGGAAGAGGTAGATAAGTTCACTGGTCAATATGAGGCTCAGGCTTTTCAAAACACAGCAGAAAACAAACTGAAACAAATTTCAATGACAAATTCAATTGAATTTGGATGGTCTATGGGACCAACGCAGTCTCTAAAGGGAGACAGTGTGTTGCAAAGCACCCCTGAAAGGGAGACAATGATATGCAAAGCACTGTGTCCTGTCCAACGGTGCGTTGGGCACAGTGTATAATGAAAAACACAGTTGTTTAACACACTTCTAATGCCAATTTTGATTTCAAAAAGCCTAATCTTTGTGAGTAAAAACTATTGGGTGAATAAACAGAGAAAATCAGAGTCAAATACACCTAGGATGAAGGGTAAACTCCCCAATGGAGTCACCAATTTGTTATGTGGAATTATGTATTATGGATAAAACATTCTTCCCTAGATAGGTGCTTATCTAGAACAACAGGTTAAATACTTTACGACTACCTTTCCTAACTATAAATAGACACATAGAATGAAATAAGAAACTTACTTGGAGTCCAAGCACTTCCAAAGTCTCCTTTTGTCGCTTTTGTTGTAGTTTCAAATTCGAGCTGGCTATGCAAAATATTTCCTGCAAGAATGAACACTAAACATAAAGAGATAGAAATAATACAGATGTTTATTCAAGTTGTTTAGCTAAATCAATAAATCATAAACCATATACATCAAATAATAAATCATGATATGGAGAATAAAAACTTATACAGATGCATATAGGGAAAGATAAGCAGTAATATTTATTAATGATAGGAGGGGAGGTTACAACCCAGTGATTGATTTAGTGTCACCATCTCCAGCAACATCCTAGCCTCATATGAATGCAAATATCTCCAAAAATATGTCACTCAAATCAACTCCTCAATTTAAATTCCACCAACATTTCTCTACTTAAATTCTTCCTTATCAAACACTAAGGTCTGTGCTCAATTTATAGAGGAGCTGAAGGTAGTTTTACAATCAATGACTTTCCAATAGGCAATACATGTTCCCAATATTGTAGATGTCAAATGGACACATGGATTTGAAGTTTGACACATGTTAACTCTTCTAGAAGGCATTGGCCAAGTGGAGATTCTGGAACAATGAGAATTTCACTCCCAATGTGACCAACACACCTGTGAGTGTCGGGAAGTGCTTTGCAGAGCAGCCTAGAATGGGGCTACATGTATATGAAATGCACTTAGTCCCTTTAGAGGCAGCGTTGATGAGCTCCCATATGACATATTATAAACTTCAAAACTTGGAAACCTTTGCAGATGAAATTCATGCATGATTTGTCTTGTTCTTTGTCTTAGGGCATGTAGCAACAGAAATGATAGGGGATGATATACCCTTATTCATTGGTCCTAGATATGATGTCCAGTTAACTAGTTCATTGGGAATTATTCCCAAATTGACCTATAACATGGTGGATCTGCCCCCCCATCTCTTCTACAATGGATGTCACAGCTATGATTGAAGTGTATCAAGAAACAAGTGCTAATGTCTCATCATAATAAAATACCTCCACCTATAAAAATCCTCTTGCCACAAATCATGTTTTGTAATTCTCTATGCTTCCATTCATAACATACTTGATCTTATACAACCACATGAATATTACATCTGAATTCCCCTCTGATCTCAATGCCACCTCCCAAACATCGGTCTTCATGATGGAATCATACTCTTCCACCATGGCATCTCTCCAGACATGTTGATCTATTTCCTCCTCATATGAAGAAGGCTATACCTCTCAGATGTTTCTCACCATAGAAAAATAGTTGCAAAACCTCTATGGCGGTTCACTCTCCCTGGAAACACTCTTGGGACTCTGCATTGACTTCTTAGCTTCTTTCAAGAGACGTTTAAACCTCTTGAATTGCAGCTTCAGTGGAGTTGCATAATCTTTCTCATCCTACTCATCTATCAAAGGTGTAAATGAAGACTGTACACTCGAAGACTATACACCGGTGCTTTGAGACACTAAACTAGGTGTGCCAATCCCCTGTGAATTGACAATATGGGATCTAGTGACAACTAAAACCGGTGTAGAACTAGTGCCAGATGAATGCATACCTCTTGAACTCTATGGAACTTTGGTTTTAGGAACCTATGTTTGAGGTCTTCATTGGACTCCCTCAAAATGTCCATGAAAGGATCTATCCTCAAATATCACATCCCTCCTCACAACAATCTTCGTCAAGGAAGGGATGTATACTATGGTAAGCCTTTGAATTATTTCTATACCCAACAAATATAATTTTTTCTACGGTGGTTTCTAGCCTCATCCTCTTCTCTAAAGGGACATGTGACCATGTTAGGCACCCATATATCCAAAATTTTCCAACCTCAAGCTTTTTCCCAAAGAAATCCTCCTTAGAAGTTTTCCTCTCCAATGCATGACAAGGACTCTTGTTTTGAACATATATCATGATGCTACAAGCCTTAGCCCAATGAAAAAATGGTAAACTCTAATAATGAAGCATAGCTTTAGATTTTCCCACAATGGCCCTATTATTCCTTTGAACAACCCCTTTCTGCTATGGGTTGTAAGTAACTATTAACTCTCTCTTAATGCCTTCATATGCACAAAATTCCTTGAAGGCCTTGGAGGTATACTCACCCCCATTATCTAACCTCAACACTCGGATCTTCCTCCTTGTTTGGTTCTCCATAGGAGCTTTGAACTCTTGGAACCTATTCAAGACCTCATATTTGGTCTTCATGAAATAAATCTAGGCCTTCCTAGAGAATTCAACAATTAATATAACATAATAATTATAACCACTTAGAGAGACTAAATAAATCAAACCACATACATTAGAATGAACCAAATCAAGTATACATGTTTTCATGTTGTTATTTCTTCGGAAAGCAGTCTTTATGTACTTCATGAGATCACACCCTTTGCACACAACCTCATGCTCCACAATGAACTGAGGAAATATTGTGACTCCGTGATGTAAATGAGCCATCCTCCTATTTCATAGCCCACATATATCTACGCTACTTCTATTGTTATGAATTAAGGCATGTCTAGTGTTAGCTCAAGTATGTTAGTGATAAAAAATAACTCTTTCAGTTGTTTTCCTAAAGTCATAGGTCAATTCTTTTTTTTAACTTTTTCAAACAAGTTTTCAAAAAATAATTGTTTTCACTGAAGAGGTCTAGGTCAAGTATGTTTCTCCTTCATCTCATTCATCACCACCATCATTTTCAAGTTCATCTCCATCATCATCATTTAAAAGGTCTAGGGTTATGTCACTCCACCTCATATATGTCACTGTCTAGGGTCATCTTTGCCTTTGAAAAAAATTCAAATTGTCACTTAAAACAAGGCAACTACCCTTCATCCCACTCATAAAACCCTAAAGAAGGAGCTAAGCATGTTTAGGAAATGAAATGAAGACCAATTGTCTTGTTTCAAATGTTCAAGTGTCAAAAAATTTCAAAGCAACTCAATTATGTCTCACTGTCTCATGAAAAGAGAAACTTTGTCCCGCTGTCTCATTAAAAGGAAAAAAAATAAAAATCATTTCAAGTGTCAAAGCTTCCAAGAGGTCAATTATGACTTATTATCTCATTCAATAATGAAAAATGTCATTTCCAAATTCAAAGACAACTTATCTTGTCTTAAAAGGGTCATTTTCAAATGCAAAAAATTTAAAAAGTCATTTTAAGGTTTCAAAGGAAAAAAGATCATCTCAAGCTTATAAAAGGCAAAGGCAAACTCAATTTCATTCATTGTTACCCTTTGGATGTGTGAGAGCACCTCTCTACCTCACTTTCCCTCCAAAGGTGTTCCAACTCCAAAATCCTAAGCTCAAATTCACTTTAAAATCCATTTTCTACCCTTCTAGCAACTGTTATTATTCTTTTGAGAGCTCTTGTTACGCTTCTGTGTGACATTATTACTCTTTTGGCACTGCTACGTAACACAGTTGTTACGCTTTTGTGCGTTGTGCAAGTGTTGCGCAGGCATTGCACATCCAACATTGTTATGCTTTTAACCACGTTGTTACACTTTCTTCCAGCATTTGTTACGCTTCTGTAGGTGTTGTTACGCTTTCGGAAAATAATCAGTTTTCGATTTTTGGCTCGGGAAACCTCCAAATCACTTATATTTTCTTCATATTTTCACTTTTCCATATATATATATATATATATATATATATATATATATATATATATATATATATAATTGACGAAACCCTAACCTACCCCACATACCTAAACCCTAACCCTAGCATCTAAACCCTAACCCACACATTTCATACACCTTATCCCCACATTCCTATCATCTACACAATTCATAACATGTCAAATACAAGCAAACCCTAAATTATAGCTATTTCACAGTGAAAAACATTGAGAATTTCCTGTGTTTTCTAGATTTTTCCACCCTACACTCATCCATTTTTCCTCATTCCACTTTCAGTGTGGAGCTAAGATGACATCTTATTCACTGAATTTTTCTTAGAATTTTTTCTTAGCTCCATGGCCCTCATTTTACCTTCTTAACCTACATCACTTCTACACTAGCTATTCTCACAGTCAAAATTGGGAATTTCTTGTGTTTTCATCATTTTGACACCTTCCTGACACTCATTTTCCCTCATTCCACCCACAACTTGAAGCTAACACACAACTCAACCCACTCAATTTTTTCTAGAATTTCTCTCAGCTTCATGACCCTTTCTTTCATCCTTTAAACTCACACTTTCCTACACTCTGTTTTTCCAGATTTCCATACATTTATTCATCTCATTCACCCTAGGGTTTTCATCATTCTAGTGACAAACACAATGGAAAGTTACAAGAAGAGCTTCAAGGGAGAGTGCCACCTCAGGCTATAATGCCTCGCCATTGACAAGAAGATGCTTTGAGAGATCTTAGTGTTTGAGATTTTGTGAAAGGCTCATGGAAGAGGGGTGTCATATTCAATTGACCAGCCTATTTGCAACACGCTACAACATGGGAAAAGTCACTATTGTAGGTATGGAGATAAGCCTATCATCAGACCTAATTTATTCAGCAACATGTATCCCTTCTCATAGAGAGTAGTGGTTTAAAGGCACGAAGTTAGACATTGAAAACTACAAACAGATTCTCAAGCCTCATGCTAGAGAGGAGCCAAACTACCTTTTTCCTTTCAGACACCTCAGAAATAAGTATTCTCCTTTGATGATGTTCATAATGAATTACTTCACATGTGAAGGAATATTTTCCAAGTTTTATAGGTATGATATCAGGCTTTTGATGCATTTCACCTCTGTCAAAACACTTGATTTTCCATATTATTTATACAGGAATTTGATTAAGATGGTTGAGAAGGTTCATAGTAGAAGAGAAGATGATCACACTAGTCTTTTTCATCATGGTCTAATCAAGCTCATTGTGTTGCATCACTTGTCCTCCATCCACATGACTAGGGAAAATTTCTTGGGGAGATTGTCAACAGTGCCTACCATCAGCCCTTCTATCTTTCCTAGTACATCATCAACACAGCCAATGGAGGTTGGCTCCTCTAGAATGCCAACTCATATTTCATGTTCTCCTAAGGTTTTTGAATTTAATCACACATAAGAAGGGGAATAGACAATTATTTGCGCCTAAGTCTTCCAAGAATATTCTTACACTTGATACCATTGTGGGACAATGTGAGATAGAGGAGAAGCCTCTTTTGCATCAACATAGTGAATCAGCGCCATTGGAGGTTGAGATAGCAGAGTAGGTGGAGGTCAGATCATCAAAGAGAAAGATAAGGAAATAGCATAATTGAAAGATATATTCTCCATTTCCAAATCTCAAATCACTTTCATTCAGCAAGAAAATTTTCAATTGAAAGTGAATCAATTCCTACAAAGCAAGCCTAACCCAGATATAGAGAAAAAAATATGTAAAGGTAAGGAGGTTATTTTTTTTTATCAAATGTAGGACATGGAGGTTGAAACACAAAAAATAAGGCCAAGAACAAGAGGCCTCAAAAGGGCATTGTTGCGAGAAAGATAGTCAACTCATCCACCTGAAGAGTTGACATTTGATGAGCTTATTTCCATGGAGATTAATAAAGACAAAGAATTTTGGTTGTCAAGAGTAAATTATAATTTGAAGAAGCTCTTGAAGAGGGCTAAGAGTGACAAGAAGATGCAAAGACACATGTCAAACCACTATTGCACCAGGAACACCATTTCTCAAATAAGGTTGAAACAATTGAAGAAAAGGCTAAAAGAGGTACAAATGAACCTTAAAGAGAAGGATAGCTTGGAATTATTGGCTGAAGCTTATTTGTCTATTTATCCCATCTCTCATAGGTGCCTAGAACCAATTTTGAGAAGTTTTGATCAATTTTGGTATTTTATGTGATTTTTGCAAAATTATGGAAATTCCTCATTGCAAAAGGGTAACGAACTTTTGTTACTCTTATTTTGGGGGCATCCAAATGATGATTTATTTACATGGACATATGTATTTTGATGATTAAATCATAGATCAGGAACCCGCATGGAATGACAAGTTGTAATTTTTGAGAAAAAGCTCAAAACCCACTCATTTTTCATGTTTCTGCCACCTTTTTGGATCCTCTATTATGCTTTTGGAGTAACCTTGGGAGAATGGATTTTTGAAGGCCTTCCCGTGGTCAATTTTGAAAAATTCAAGATGTTCTGGAAACTAGACACATAGGGATAGTTGACCGTGCTTTCATAAGTGGATTTGGACTCTTAAAAGTGCCTCAAAAGTTCTTCCAAAGTTGTGTTACGCTTCTGCAAATTTTTGTTACCCTTCTGTGACAAATGTCACAAATCAACATTGGATTCCTCAGGACACTTGTCAAGCTCAGAAATTGTCACAAATTCGAGTTATAGATGTCCCATGAGTTGGAATTATATTTATTGAGTTTTTTTTTCCTCCTATCATAAGGGAATATGTAATTAATGTAAGGGACAAACACTCCTAGTTCATAGCTAAAATTCAGGGAATGGTTTCTAACCTCCCTAGAATCTATGAAATGACTCATGTTGTGTATTTATGATCCATTTTGGATATAATTTCGACCTGATGAGGTTTCATAGTCCATATTTTCTATAATTAGACTCTCTTTAGTCTTTTGTTGGGTTGGATAGTCTCATATTGCAGTGGAGCTCTTGTAATTAGCAAAAATCAGAGACAAGTTTGCAGGAGTTGTGTTGAGATACTTGTGGTATGCATTGGAGCATATATTTTTCTTATGTATGTTTATCATTTCATGCCTAATACCATGTATTATTCTTCATATATGTTTATCTTGTACGTTTATGAGCAAAAATCAAGTTTATTCATGTTCTGTTTTAGACAAGGTTTACATTGTTATGTTTATTTGCTTCTAAACTGAATGAATTCACCTCAGTGCTCATTCAAACTCTATTCTACTTCATACTGTACTCAATGAAATATTAAAATGATTTCAAAATACCTATCTTGCCTCACATATTCTCCACAAATTCACCTTGGAGTTCAGACCTAAAAACCTTACACACAATCTACTCACTGACTTTTCTATCCAGCACTTAAAAATCATTTAACAAATCCTATTTACTGAGCTTACATACCTAGATCATTATATACTCAGTCATTATTTGACTGCAAAAGTGAAAACGAGAGAGCCCTCTCTGGTCTTGGTAGGGCTAGCTACCTGACCTAAATCATCGTCTGTGGTTACCTTTCTCTAATCCTATTTTCAGCCTTGGGAAGTTGGAGAGAGTGATAACACCTAGGATGAAACTTGAACCTGTACAAATTCCCCTTTCCAATCCAAATAAATTTTCCGAGAGTGATATTCGACCCCTTTAGGTAGATGAGTATATGTCCATGTTTGAACAACACCTCATATACCCTATCCTCTATAGAATAAATTGATATCATGTTCTTCTCCAAGCCATCGACATAGAAAACATCACTCACTGTCATAGACGACTAAGAATCTATCTCAAAAGAAACAGTGGCACACCCAATTTCCTTGACTATGGTGTCATCTCCAAGTACCACCTCACGAACAACTCCATCCTATATGAGATCAATAAATTACTCTTTGACACTAGAAATATGGCACGCGGCTCAATTATCAATGTACCAAGCATCTGAAGAATCTGGACTGGAAGAAAGACAAAAAATCAACGAGAAATCATAAAATCATGTGGAAAACTCATCCTCCTCTACTGAAGTTGCAAATTGCTTCTTCTTCTTCTTTGGGAAGTCACTACATAATGTCCTATCTTATGAAAAGAAAATCATTTCACTTTACCCATATCCTTCTTATGTTCCCCTTCCTACTTGGCCCCATTGTTGGGCCCCTTCTTGAATTTATTGTTACCCTTGGTAGAAAGAGAAATATTATCCTCATCCTCTCCAGGTTTTTGGCTGGTATAACTTGATCCAAGTATCTACTCCTCCCGCATGAAATCATCCAAAATTTGTTGTTGAAAAATGAAGCCAAAAAGTCTCAATTTTATTTTTCCTTAGTCAAATTGAGAAAATTCAAATTTCCACATCAACATACAACTTGGATGTGGTTAATTGAGGTGAAATGGATCTTGTCACTCAGTTAGCTCAGTAAATTCGAGTTAGAGGAGTTGGAGTTCAGTTAAGCATGTGTAATTTCTAAATTGTAGCAATCAAGATCAATTATTTCAAGTTTTTTTCAGTTAAACTAGTTCTAACTGTTGGACGAACTAGTGGAAGGTCAATTGTGCAGTGGGACAACAATATAACTCAGTGATCATCCAATTAACTAATAAATCAACCCAAAATAACTATTTCCTATATATAATTTGAGTTCCCCAGCTGTGGTGGAGATTCCAAGATAGTGTAACATCAATTGTAGACAATTCTTGAGTGTACATGTGTTACATGCATTCACATGATCAACCTCGGGAATTGCAAAAGCATTTTGGAGGAAATTCCTAAATAATAGGGGCCTAATTTCCTCAAGAATTGCACAAGGAAATAGAGGCCCAAGCAGAGGCCAAAATTGACTAGGTCTGGGTCAGAGCTTCTCAGTGAGTAGAGAGATAGGCTATTCACTTGCAGGTTGTGCTCAGTTCGAGCAAGAAAATGTATTACATCTCTATTCATCATATTAATGCAAGCATGCATAAGGGATTTTTAGCAGTTTATTTCCCCTAGAAAAATATTTTGTGCATGTGTGTTATTTATCTTTGCATATTTGTGATTGATGTTCTAAATTTTGAACTGAATTCCATAGAGCAGTAGAGTAGGATTGTGTCTTGTGATTTAGATTGAAATTTCATGAGTATTTGAAATTATACACCGAAATTTATACAATCTTTCCCAATCATGAAACTTCTCCCTTGCAACAATTCTATGTACAAGGTTGTCCCAAGTTTTAGAGAAGCCATTTAAGGCTACTCTAACCAACTCATCATCATCTATTTTCTCTCTAAAAACCCCCAATTCATCATGAACCTAAGATACTTTGGTGAGGTATGAGGAGACTGTATCTATCTTAAACATCTTGGTGTTCCTCAAATTTTCTCTCAACACCAATTTATGGTTCTAATTCAAACTATGGTACATGTTGCAAAGAGAATCATGTGCCCCCTTTACATGTGTATTACCAGTGACATGAGGAATCACATGGTCTTTGATGGCATCAAGGATAATTATCTTGGATTTCACATTCTTCTTGTTATAAGTAGCCAACAATACCACATATGTAGGAATAACGTATGCCTTATCAAGGATGTTCGACACTTGATTTTCCTCTAGAATAATATTGATCCTTGCTTTCCAAAGGAAAAAATTACTCTCCCCCTCCAATCTATCCTCAAACCTCAAACCAATAGCCATGACAAATACAAGAAATCCTCCTCCTTTGATGAAAAAAATTGAGTTCTAATTGATGTCTCATTGTTGATTCATTCTAAGAAACCAAGCTCTGATACCATGTGAGAAAATACACTAAACAATTAACCTATAGTTCATAAATATCTTGTATGAATTTTGTCAAACACTTTGTCTACACACATGTAATTGTTCCAATAAAAATTACTTAGGAAATTTGCATACAGCAAAGTGAACATATGTCTGATTTTTATGAATAGAAACATAGAATACAAATATGAACTTGAAATCAATAATTATGAATAACAAACTCATCAACATACCTCAATTTGTTTTGGACATAATGTCCCTTGAAAAATCCCAGAGGGGAAACTAGTGCAAGAGGGATATTTTATTATACTTTGAGCTCTAAAGTAATTCTTTACAACATAGAAATTAAATAGAATTTAAAATCAACTTACCTCAACCAATTCCATCAAGTATTTACTGATAACATTATCACTCCCTCTTCTTGGTATAGTGACATTTTCTTTGCTAGATTGAGTGGTTGTTGTTGTTGATGGGTGGATTCATTGCATGGATTTTAACTTGAAAACTTGCACTTAAAGCCCAATATTTAAATAAATAAATTTTTGGCACCAAACCGAGAGCAACAAGATGACTCATAAATAACCAATTTTCCTCAAATTCCAACAAATTTCAATAAACATAAGACATAAAATGTGTTCATATAAAACATGAACCCCAATTGAGAGAAACATAATAGGGATTTGACCTTGTTGACCTAGATGAGCATGATGATGATGAGATCATGTTAATTTTGGACAACTAGGTCCAAACTCCATGTTGTGATGCTCAGATGAAGACACCAATATTTTTATTGGACTCCTCTTTCAGAGAGGTGCAATATCTATCTAAAGATCATCTTGATCCAATGAGCAGAACATTTATTTTGAATTTACTCAAATTATGTGTAGCATGGCTTGAAGGTTTGGAGCCCCAGCATTTGTGTCACACACCCTCATTGATGGATATAAATTGGTCAAGTTTGGAGGACATTTTCACTCATCACATCCTCACACATTTCTCTCTCCTCATATGATTGGTTCGATCACCTTGGAGGCTCTTCTCTTCACACATGGGAAATTACAGCAAGAAGACTTTTTTGTTTTCAGCCTAGGGTTTACCGCAACGTTGACCAGCGTTGACTTTGGTCAGCGCATGGTTAAATTGACTTGAAACTCTCCCAAACTTTCTATTTTCTGAATCCACATTTTTTGGCACAATTCCTGAGGTTGGGCATTGACTTTGACTTGGCTGCATTGACCTTGATGATGCTACTGTTTTCATTGACTATTGACTAACACCGTTGACTTTTGTTGACTTTTGGGGTTTATTGTTTGGCCTGTCCTAGAGGATTGTGTGACACTTCTGGTTGGATGAATATATTGAGACTTTGCTGGTTGAAGCATCCTGCTGACCGCCGTAACGCACCAACACACTTATATATTTTGGCTTGTCTTCTGTCGATCTACTGATATGTTCTATCAACATTTTACATTCTTATTTATGTGATTGCGAACTAATTTTGGGATAAAAAGTGAAGTTGCATCAAGCATATAACATCTACAAAAATTTACATGGTATCAGAGTTGAGGTGAAGAAAAAGCCCTAGTTTGTAGCAATCACCGAAGAAGAGCATGGGTTCCTCTAATTACAATGGCTTTAAGGCTGATGAAAAATTGACTGGGAAGGATGACTTCTAGGCCTGGAATATAACATTGGATGTTATGTTGGAATACCAAGATGTCATGGACTATGTGCATGGTAAAATTCAAGAGCCTCCATCCACTGTAACTGTTTCTACCAAAACAAAGTACAAGAAGGGGTAAATCAAAGAAAAGATAATGATAAGGGACTCAATTCATAAGAGTTTGGTTTCCTACATCTCTGAGCTGGGTACAACCAAGGATATGTATGATAAGTTGGTCAACATGTTCAAGACCAACAATGTAAATCAAGTCCTATTCTTCAAGAACCAATTGAAGAATCTGAAGAAAGGCAGGGATGAGTCGGTTCAATCATATTTTCTGAAGCTAAGCGAGATCAGGAATAATCTACTGGCTATTGGGGAGACAATAGTTGATCGAGAGATGGTTCTCACCGCACTTGGAGGTCTCTCATCCAAATGGAATGTATTCAACACTACCATTCTCAATAACAATGTGATACCTGATTTTGACGAAGTAATATCGAGATGCGTACAAGAAGAGACAAGGATGAAGGAAATGTTTCCTTCGTTGCTCATACTAAGAATAAGAACTTTTGTGGTCCAAGGAATAAAGGAAGAGCAGGGGCCCAAGGAAAGAAAGGCAAGTGTTACACTTGTCACAAGCCAGGTCACTATGCTATAGAATTCCCTTTCAAGAAGGATTCTCCTGATGATGATGACAACAACAACAATCGGAGGAATGGAAATCAAAGTAACAATAGGTTCAAGGGGAAGAGGAAGGCTCCCTCCAGCGGAAATGGGAAACCTTTCAAAAATTAGAGAAATTCCAGGTATAAGCAATCAAATGTTGTTGATAAAATAAATGAATTCATTCTTGTATGTGCCCTCTCTGCTGCATCTAGACCCAACACTAGGGATGTTTGGTTGATAGATAGTGGTGCCTCAAGGCACATCACTGGGTTCAAGGAAGCACTTTCTAATATGGTTGAGAAGGATACTAATCTGGAAATTATCCTTGGAGATAATGCCACATATCCCATAAAAGGGACAGGGACTGTGACCCTCCACTTCTCTCAAGGTAAAGTCCTTCGTTTGCAAGATGTACTATACATAACTGATTGGAAGAAGAACCTTGTGTCTATATCATCCATGGAAGACAAAGGTTTTAATGTGGCATTCGTTGATGGGAAGGTGTGCATCTGGAAGATAGTTTCAAGGAAGCTATCAAGATTGGGTTTAGAGTTGATACACTCTACCAGGTTGGAGGAAGTTCACTGGGAGCGATGATGTGTGACACTATTTGACAGACTAAACTATGGCACCAGAGGTTTGGACACCTTCACTAAAAAACCCTTCCCGAAGCAAGAAATGTGGTGACGGGGATGCCCGAGTTCACAAATAATCATGAAGGTGTATGTCAGGGTTGTGCCGAAGGAAATAATACAAGGGGACCTTTCCCCTCAAGCATCACAAATACATATGATGTCTTGAAATTAGTACATTTTGATCTGTCTGGTATGCTTGCCGTGACATCCTTGGGAGGATTTTCTTATTATATGACTTTCATATATGACTTCTCTCACAAAACCTGGATATAATTCTTGAAAAATAAGGATGAGGCTTTCATGTGGTTCCGTACCTTCAAAGCCTTGTTGGAAAATCTGATAGGGAAGAAGATCAAGATATTGAGGACCGATAATGGCACTGAATATGAGATGAACAAGTTCAAGAAATTTTGCAGAGAACCTGGCATCAAGAGGGAGACCATAACTGTCTATACTCCTGAGCAGAATGGCATTGTTGAACAAAAGAATAGGACCATTGTGGAAGTTGGTCGTGCCATGCTATGTGACCAAGGTCTACTGAAGTTTCTGTGGGGAGAAGTTGTGAACACTGTTGTGTACATACAAAACCGATGCCCGCATTCCGCTCTGGACTCCAAAACTCTCAAAGAGATTTTCTCTAGTAAGAAAATTGATGTCTCACATTTTAGAGTTTTTGGATGTCCTAATTATTTTCATGTACCAAAGGAGAAGAGGATCAAGTTGGATGCTTCTAGAAAGAAGGGAATGTTTATGGGCTACATTGAAACTTCGAAGGCCTATAGAGTCTATGTGCTTGGTCAAAGGGAAGTGGAGATATGCCACGATGTTACCTTTGATGAAGATGCTTCCCTGAGGAAAGTATTCAATCTTCTGAGATCTGAGGAAGATCATGAAGCAAGGCCTGGAAACCAAGAAGAACCAAAGGATGAGATGATGCCCGATGTTGAAGGACCAATGGACCCTATTGATCCACCTCCTTCAATGAGGAAGAGACCATCATGGCTCAGGGACACTCCCAAGGATTTCGGGGGACATATGGCCCCAAGCAGGACATTCCGTGAAAGCAAGAAGTCGAATAGATACCAAAGGTATCTAGCAGCCATGAGTACTATCGTATAATCTGAGCCTGGACCTTTTGAGGAAGCCGTAAAGCATCAAGTCTGGAAGGATTCTATGCACAAAGAATACTAGTCCATTATGAAGGATGATGTCTGGGATGTGGTTCCAAGAGTGGAGGACAAAGAAGTTGTTACCTTGAAATGGCTCTACAAGATCAAGCATGGATATGATGGAAGTGCTGAAAAGTTCAAGGCAAGATTCATTGCCCATGGCTTCTCTCAAAAGGAAGGCATAGACTATGATGATATATTTTCACTTGTGGCTTGATATACCACCATCTGATCTATCATAGCCCTTGCTTCTATGCAAGGATGGGGTCTTCATCAGATGGATGTGAAGATCGCATTTCTGCATGGTGCGATAAAGGAAGAGGTGTGTGGAGCAACCTCTGGGGTTCGAAGTCCAGGATCGGGACACCCATGTTTGCAGGTTGAAGAAATCCCTCTATGGGTTGAAGCAAGCACCCAGATCTTGGTATGAGAGGATATATAGCTACCTAATGAATTTGGGCTTCACTCGTAGTAATGTTGATCCAAACCTTTACTTCAAGGTTGATAGAGAGAAGCCTCTCATTCTAGTGTTGTATGTGGATGACCTCTTCCTGACAGGTGTTGACCCTCTCATTCATCAATGCAAGAGGGAGCTCGCTACTGAGTTAGAGATGAAGGACCTAGGATTTATGCACTACTTCTTAGGCCTGGAGGTCTGGCGGAGACCTAGCGAGATTTTCCTTTCTCAAGGAAAATATATTTTGAACCTTCTAGAAAGATTTGGAATGGTGGACTATAAGTCCGTGTCGACACCGATGGAGCTCAACTTTAAGAAGTTGAGTGGCAGTGATGTTGGGCCTATGCTAGAAAATCCTATTGAGTATCTTCAACTTGTAGGGGCCCTGATGTTCTTAGTGAACACTCATCTAGATGTATGTTTGGCAGTGAACACTTTCAGTCAACATATGGTTGAGCCTCATCACATTCACTGGGTTGGTGCCAAGAATATGTTGAGATATCTTCGGGGCACGATAAACCATGGGCTGAGATACATTGTCATGGGCGTGACACTCCATGGATATACTAATGCTGATTGGGTTGGCAGTGTGGTGGATCGTAAGAGCACATCGGGATGCTTCTTCACGCTTGGTTCTGCTTCGATATCATGGATGAGTAGGAAGCATAATTCAGTGGCTTTGAGCACCGCGGAGGCCAAATAAATTGCAGCGAGTATGGCCTATTGTGAAGCATTTTGGTTGAGAAAGATATTCAGTGGGTTGTTCGAGCATGTGCTAGATACCACCGTGATACTCTGTGATAACCAGAGTGGGATTCGGTTGTCCGAGAATCCCGTGTTCCACGATCAATCCAAGCATATTGATATCAGGTAACACTTTATCTGGGAAATGGTACAGCGAGGCGCCATAAGTCTTAATCATATAAGAACTGATGAGTAGGTCGCAGATATTCTCACAAAACCCTTGGGGAATGTCAAGTTCCTAACCTTCCATGAGAATCTTGGTATCATGGAACGACCCTATGTTGAGGGTCCTATTGGACGATGAGCTCTTGGAACTCTGGGGGGATTTGGGGATAGCTTCTCGGAACTATAAGAAACCATAGGGATAGGCTTGCCAAACCTTGTTGGTGTGCTTCTGCCCCACCGTTATGATGATTGAGTTGGTTCACCACTCATAATTTGTGGCCCATATGCATCCTACCCATTTAAGTCCCAAAGTCATGGGAAGTACCTCTCATTTGGCCAGTGAGGTGGGAAAAGCTAGAGACTAGTAGCAAAGATTGATGGACGCATTAGAGATTGTCTTAATCTTTATCTAGGATGGCACGATCCAAAAACTTGATATGGGATCAAGTATAGTGAGGTTTCGGACCTCCTACTGACTTCGGGTCAGATAAACCAACTTCGGGTTGGTATGAGACTCTTTTTGAGTCCTATAGAGGTTTTGGACCTTCTGGGCTGAATTTTTCAGCCGGGGATGATGTCTTTGTGACCAACCCACTTCTGTTCTGAAATAAGGAAGCCAACGAAGTAAGTTATGGCGGGATGATGCGCGATGTTTGGATTGCACAGGTGGATGGAGTTCTCCCTAGTTGAGAGGGAGTGTTAATTTTGGACAACTAGGTCCAAAATCCATGTTGTGATGCTCAGATGAAGATGGAAATATTTTTATTGGACTCCTCTTTCGGAGAGGTGCAATATCGATCTAAATATGATCTTGGTCCGATGAGCAAAACATATATTTTGAATTTATTCAAAATATGTGCAGGTCGGCCTAAAGGTTTGGAGCCCCAACAATTGTGTCACACACCCTCATTGATGGATATAAATTGGTCAACATTTGAGGAAATTTTTACTCATCACATCCTCATACATTTCTCTATCCTCATCTGATTGGTTCGATCACCTTAGAGGCTCTTCTCTTCACACGTGGGAAATTGCAGCAGGGAGACTTTTTTGTTTTCAGCCTAGGTTTTACTGCAGTGTTGACCAGCGTTGACTTTGGTCAACACATGGTCAAATTAACTTGAAACTCTCCCAAACTTTCAATTTTCTGAATCCGCATTTTTTGGCACAATTCCCGAGAGTGGACGTTGACTTTGAATTGGCTGTGTTGACCTTGCTGATGTTTTTGTTTGTGTTCAACATTGACTAACAGCATTGACTTTTGTTGACTTTTGGGGTTGCCTGTTCTGGTTGTCCTAGAGGGTTGTGTGACACTTCTAGTTGGCTAACCGTATTGATACTTTTCTAGTTGAAGCATCCTGCTGACCATCGTAATGCACCAATACACTTATATATTTTTGGCTTGCCTTCTATCGATCTACTAGTATGTTCTATCAACATTTTACTTTCTTGTGTATGTGATTGCTGACTGATATTGGGATAAAAAGTAAAGTTGTATCAAGCATAGAACATCTAAAAAAATTTACAGATCACTAATGCAGTCATCAAGGGAAAGGATGTCAAGATTAAAGAGCTTCAAACTAATCTTGATAGGTCCAAATTTGTCATTGACTTCCTTGAGCAGGAAAACCAGCAGTTGAAGACAAAATAGGTCATTGATGAGGTGAAATACATCACAACTCAAAGGGAGGCAGAAAAAGCCAAGATTATGTTAGAAGAGACACTTGAAAAACATGATTTGCTTGATGAACAAGAAGAATAATCACCAAGAGGCAGACATAGAATGATAGGGTTGAAAAGAGCTCTAGCTCTAGAAAGACAAAAAGAGGTTGAGCTTGCTGATCAGCTCACCCTGAATGAACAACTTGCAATGGTGATCAATGAAAATCGAGAACCATGGCTTAATAGAGCCAACAGAATTTGGAGAAGTTGTTGGAGAAAGAAAAAAAAGACAATGACATACTGAGGAGGAAGGTCAAACATTATTCCCGAAAGGAGAAAATTGCAATGGCCAAGCTTAAAAGAGCCAATGCAAAAATTGAGGCTTTGACCATGCTAGAGGAGAAAATAAAATTGGATATACTTGCAGAGGCTTCACTCCAAGCCTATTCACACCATCAGCCATAATTTCATCAATTTTGAAGAGTTTTGGGTCATTTTTGCAAATCCTGTGTTTTTATTGAGTTTTGGACAGTCAGGTCACAGAGACAAGTGTCAAACATGCAGCGCCCTTAGCGCTGCGCTCTTTTTTGGGTCATCTTTTGAGAAAAAGGTTAGCACCATTGGATGAAAAATGATCAATACATCTCAGAAAACCACTTTTCAAGGCTTGGTTTGTAAAACAAGCATGTGAAAATGTCAAAAAACCACCAAAAAATCATGTTTCTGCCTCTTTTTTGCCTTGGCGCCACGCGTTGAGAAGTCTTGGGAGGATTTAGTTTTGACAGGGAAAATGACCATTTTTAAAACTGAAGGAAGATATAGAAACTAAACTTGAAGGGATTTCCAAAAAGCTATCTTGGAGCCAATTTGGACACCAGAAAGGTATTCAAAACATCCTGCAAGATGGAGGGCACGTTTACCAAAGGGAGGGCGCGTTTAGCAATGAGAGGGCGCGTTTGAAAGTTTGCTGATATTTTTCAAATTTCACTGAAAATTTGACTTTTGTTTTGAAAATCATGAATTCAATTATGTAATTGAGCATGGTAAATGTAAATATGATTTGGATAAGTTACCTAGGGGTAGATTCATGAGGTAAATGTACTCATCAAATTCAAATGAATCAGTTTCAATGTAATTAGGGAGGAGTCACTTAGAGTTCCCTACACTACAGCTTTCAGGTCAGATTTTTGTGGATATCATCCCCAACTCAGGAATTCGACCCTGAGGATGAGAGAATGTAGTTTTGATGTCTATATCTTCCCTTTCTTCACTGTTAGTAAGGGTTGGAATCAGTTTTGGATGCTAGTGTATTGATCAAGTGTAATCAATTTGGCCTGAAACTAATGAAGAATTGCAGCAATTTCCTTGGGATTCATGTGGTATGAATGTTTGGAATTTTTTTTCTCTATGATCATTTGTATGAATTTTTTGTAAGCTCATAAACCATTACATGTCTATTATATGATAAATTTCAAGTTAATATGAAGAATACATGTTTTTCATTCTTTGTTTTGGGAAATTTGTCATAATTTGTCCATTTTCTTCCATTTAGGAAGAATACATGTTTTTCATGCTTTGTTTTGGGAAATTTGTCATAATTTGTCCATTTTCTTTAGTATAGGAAGAATACATCTCCTATGCTCTTCCTATCTCCTCATTAGTCTAAAACTATCTCACCAAATCACCTTTAAGTGTTGAGCTTTCTACCTACCTTGCCCCATTGAATGGACTGCAATTCCATCTCATTTTCCCTGACCTAATCCCCTTGACCTAATCCTCATCCAGCAAACCCAAACCAACCCAATCAAAACCAAACAAACCCTTTTTCATTTCATACCTATCCTAAAACCTTTTTCATCCAGCCCTCTTCGTTGTGACTTTGTGGAGAGAGTCATCTCTGACTTGGTAGGGCTAGATACCAAGTTAAAAGGTTGGTCTGTGGATACCTCTGTTAGGATTCCTTCTTCATCCTTAGGGATCTAGCAGAGTGATAACACCATTCACCTGGGTAAGCAATCATTCCTCCACAAGAATGATCCTTGAAAACCCTACCATACAGTGACATATATACATGCATACATACATATATATAATCATTAGCATAAAACAAACATGATATTGTCAAAAAAAAACAAACATACACACATATATACATATAAAAATTAGCATCAAACAACCATGGTCCATGACTACCCTGTCAGACACATACATACATACATATATACATACATGTATACATATATAAACACCAACGTAATCATGATCACATCATAATTACGAGATAGAATAAGGTCAATGTTAAGATAACTTCCTTTATCCGTCCACATCATGCTTAACATTGATAATAATAGTTCCCAACTTAGCCAAGGCATCTGACACCTCAGATTCACTTTCTTTACCTTTTTTATTGCCTTTCTCATGTTTGTACAACCACCATCTATTTACCACAACGGGCCCAACCAGTCCAACTGACTATCATAGTCTTACCTTCTACTACACTTACTCATTCACTAAGCTTCATATGAGTCTGTCATTACTTGTTGGGTACCACAAAGCTCTCCCCAAGCTTCATTAACTTTCCGCTTTCCAAACCAATTCCCAAGACTCTCAAAACATAAAAGGATAGAACAAGATCAAGCAAGAAGAAGACCATGAAAAACCAAAAGAAATATGACACCACAATAAAGTGGTATGGCCATACACTATACATAAGAAAAGATGCAAATCAAGCGCAACAAAACACAAAAGACAAAAAGCACAAGACTAGCAACAAAAACCATGACTCAATCCCCATGGTTCCCAAGGAAATCTCAACCCGAGCCTTCTTCAAGATTTCATGGCAGTCAATTTTTCCATGCAATCCCACACATCATACCACCATAAACACATAAATGTCAGCACATAAATAAATATAAAAATGTACCATTTATCTTACCTTGTTGTTCCAAACATGTTGCATGTAACTTAAAACTCATGTCAGTCACATTTTCCAAATATCAAGACAACATATCTATTAATTTGGAATCAACATTTACCAAGTCTAAAAACCATGTCATAATCAACAATCAACTCACAGTCATTAGTCGTAATACATGATTCTACAAATGTCACCTATTTACACTCAAGTACATATCAACTGTCTCAATGCATACATGTTAGTGAAATTGTATTAAATCCAAATCATTTATTCATGCAATGTTATAGACACATACTCATATCATGTGATTTGTCAAACATTCAAACAAACTATAAGCGTACCATGTTAGATAAATCAACTAGACGACATAATGGACACTAAACACTCAACACCATATAGATGACATAATCAAACAATCAAGCATCAAGTACATGACATAAGCAAACTCATACTTTAATGTATCTCTGGGGAGGCTATCTTGTCTGCACAATCAATCTATATTATCACAATATAAGTTCACAACACCTCAACCTAACATAAATAAGATCATGATATTCATAACAGTAACTAGCTAACACGTTCACGTCATAAGCTCATAAACAATTTTCATTCATGCATAAAAATCACATAGGCACGGTCAGTCTAGATTAGTACAACCGATATCACCACTATATCATCTCATACCTTAATGTCATAACCATAAGCATCTACATAGGCCAATCAAACTAGCATAGTACAATAACATCAATATCTTAATTCCATAACCCTAGTCATCAAGTTAACTAATGTATAACAACAATAATTTAACATATAACATGTTCATCAACAACATATAACATAATCATCGGGCTCGCTACAAGTTAACATATAACATGCTCATCAACAACATATAACATAATCATTGATCTAACTACAATTTAACAGACAACTTATTCATCAACAACATATAACATAATGATCAGTTAATACCATGCCTGACTAACCAATGCATGTATGTATGATCACACTAGTCAACTAAAATCTATCATAACATCAATAGAATGAGAGGCATACACATAACCATAATGCATATGACTACATTGATCAGCCAGCGTTTATCATACATGCAACCATAATAACAATAGAATGACAAACATATAAGTAACCCTAATTCTTACAACAACCATGAATCACATACCTTCACGCCAAGCATGCAAACTTGTATGACGATCTACTCTTACCCCGAAGTCCATTGTTGCAACGTCGCTTTAATTTTATGCATCTCCTGCTCTACATTAGCCAATACATTAGCGTCATAACATACCAATATCATCTTTATGACCTAATTGCATACAATGACCTTATGCACAACATCCTTAATCAAACCAATGCAAACTTGACTATATGCACACACTTGACATGTATAACCAATCATGAACGACCAATGCATGTTCAACATATGACATCACACAAGAAAGCATACACAGATAACACTGAAGCATGACCAATATGAAACCATAGCATAATAAATAAATGCACGTACAATGAGTAACAATATGTAAGAAAGTGTGCATGAACAATACATAAGCATGAGCAACACATAACCAGTCACGACAACATTTTGAAACAACACCATCAACCTTCACATGGGGACATCACTACAACCATGTTCAACACCATGCAAATGATAGGCCACAAGCATACTAAACACATATGCAATCAACATAAAAGCATGATCAACACAGTGCTCATCTAGTTCGAGGGTTGAACTTGGCTCTGATACCACTCTATAACACCCCCTCCCCACATCTACCTAAGCAACCGAACAGTCGGGTTAAATATGCAACAATAGACTACTATGATGAGATTCAACCTCCTATATGACCTTAAGGAATTAGAACCAACAGAAACATAACATACATAATTGTACAACAACAAAAACACCCATATTAGGTAACCCAACCATTCAAGCCTCTTATCCCTCGGTCACACTAAAAATTTTACCTCTTTCAGCCATAGCTGGAGGAATAACACTCCATACTAGTGGCTAGGAGGCTATAGCCATCGGAATAACACTGCATGCCAGTGATCGGGGCCTTAAATACTTAGTTATGTGCCAGCAGCCCTAGGATTTGAGGCAATTTTTCAGGCCCAGAACCCAGTGATCAACCCAGAACTTCATGAAAATTTCAAAGATGATAAATAACAACAGGACAATGATACTGAACCAATCACATCAATAAGAACTCATCTGGACCCCTCCTAGCCATAACAGACATTTTTTTAAACATGTTACAAACATTAAAACTACAAGTATAAACAACATAACAGAGCATAGGGGTCTCATACTTATCTGAGGATATCTAAGAATCATTGCTCTCGTATATCATTAAATGAAATACAATATATTTTACCATAGATGCATTGTGTATTCATTTACAAGTAAAAACATGAGGAGAGCTTGTACAAATTACACCAATGGATTCAATCCGACCATGCAATATACTAAAACAAGATACTGAATCCTTCTACAATATTTGCAGAACATAGAACATGATCGCTCAATCACATGCAAGTAAGATAAATAATTAAATCAATCACACAACACAAGATTTTCCTAGTGAAAGAAACTTCTCAAAACCCCTCTATCTCTATTGTATAATAAGCCAAGGAATCATGAAACAATACAATGCATTCTTACTCAAAAGAATCTCATGCACTCTACCAATTGTGTCACACTGATCTAGGAAAAATTGGGAAAACACATATTCAATTTCCTACTCACCTTCAACCCGATTTTCTCACACAATTCTTAGGAAAATAAATCCTTATTAAATAGAAATTTCAACCTTCCTTGACTACGCAATCCATCATGGGCATCCTGTGGCTTTATAACTGGACCTGGGAATTTTGTTAATAGTACAATTGATAGTTATTTTCCCTTTAACATTTGTCTCAATTGGGTCTTCATCAGATTTGACATGCATGCAACTAATAATAGAAAATCATTAGTTATCTGATAGATCACTACTTGTGAATTAAATCTAATTTAATTCACTTGACCTCTCACTATCTCATCACTCAATTAGAACTAGTTAAACTGATTTTAACTCAATTAATTTGAGTTAACTGATTACACTCACACTACACTAGTACATTAACTGCAACTAGACCCCCAAAATAATAGAATCACTCTACATGCCTCACCTTTGACCCTCAACTCTAAATTCTTGAGCTAAATCAGTCTTTCTGACTTAGTTAACTAATACAATTTGTTATCAGATAAGATTACAATTTATTGTCTAATTTATTTAAGGGAAAAATAAATTAGACACACATTTTCTTGTTGATTTTCAACACTCCCTCTCAAAAATAAAGGGAATTATCAGCTACCCTGATCCTGCCTCTGTGGTATTCAAATTTTCTCTTTGCCAGCACCTTCGTCAAGATGTTTTCATCCTGATCCTCCATGGGAATGTACTGCAACAACATAATGTGCCTCTGAACTCAATCTCTGAGATGGTGGTATCGGATGTCAATACGCTTAGACCTGTCATGGAATACCGGATTAAACGAGAGTTTTACGTAACTCTGGTTATCACAATGTATCACCATTGGATCCATTTGATGACCAAACAAACCAACAAGTATCTTCCTCATCCGGATGGCCTCACATGCAGCCTGACTAGCTACCATGTACTCTACCTCGGATGAAATGAGTGAAAATGATCTCTACTTCCTATTGTACCAAGGAACTGTTGTTGATCCTATGTTGAAGGTGCCCCCTGATGTGCTCTTCATGTCTGATGGATTTCCTACCCAATATGCATCGGTGAAGCCTTGAAGCTTCAGTCCCTCTATCTGTCTGTACCATCATACATACTCTATAGTGCCCCTGATATATCTCAAAACATGCTTCCCCGCCTTCCAAAAGAGCTTGGTAGGCTTAACCATAGCTTGACTAAGTTGGTTAACTACATAGCATATGTTTGTTCATGTGTTCACCAAATACATAAGTGAACCCACAAGCTGCCTGTAAACAGTAACATCCGCTACCTCACCTGACATAGCATCCTCCTTCCTCCAGTTTCCTACAAGAGGAGTCTCCATGGGTTTTCTTCCCTCCATGTGGAACTTCCTCAGAATATCCTTGGTATACTTTCCCTAAGATAAAAATATCTCCACATCTCTTTGCCACATTTCCAAGCCAAGGAAATAGTGCAAGATCCCAATGACCTTCATCTCAAACTCTCTTGCAATATCCTCTTTGCAAGAAGTTATGAGCCGCTCATTACCTGTCAAAATCAGATCATCAACATAAAGTACAATAATTAAAAGCATACCATCAACCACAATATGATATAGGTTCGCATCCGCTTCACTCTTTGTGAAGCTCAACCCAGTGAAATAGTTTTCGATCCTGGTGTACCAAGCACGAGGGGCTTGCTTCAGCCCATACAATGTTCTCTTGAGTCTGCACACATGTGACTCCCTGTCAAAGGTCTCAAAACCTTCTGGATGCTCAATGTGCACTTCTTCATCAATAAATCCATTGAGAAAGGGTGTCTTTACATCCATCTGATGTATCTATCACCCCATTTGCACTGACAATGCAAGGATGGATCTAATCGATTAGTACCTTGCAACCAGTGCAAAAGTATCCTCATATTCAATCCCCTCCACCTGTGAGAATCCTTTGGCCACAAATCTAGCCTTTTATTTCCCCACACTCCCATCTGCTGCTTGCTTCACCTTGTAGATCCACCTGGATCCAACCACTAACTTCCCCACTGGTCTTGGGACCACTTCTCATGCATTGTTTCTGATAATGGAGTCATACTCCTCAACCATGGCATCAACCCATGTCGACTACTACACTTCTTCCTCAAAAGAGGATGGTTTTGTCACAATACACTTGCTCATAAGAGTCGTGTATCCATTATACATGTCTAGGGACCTTCTCTGCCTTCACTGTGATGTAGGTGCACCTACATTCTCTGTCACATATAGCATCAATCTGTCAGCCTCTCTGGTGCACTTCCTACCATTTATGGTGGATGGCTTTGTATGAGTGGTTTCTACCACTCTCTGATCTTCTGCTTGTGGTTTCTCCACATCCTTAGGTTCATTCTTTGGAACTAAGAGTTCCTCTTCTGCCTTCAAGTCAAGATCCCTCTCAAGGGACAATCGCATGGATTTCTCCTCATCAAATTTAACATCTCTCCTGACAATTGTCATCCTGTTAGCCGGAAAATACAATCGATAGTTGTGGGGAGTATCAGTGTACCCCAAAAAAATCCTAACCTCTGTTGTTGGTTATATCTTCTTCCCGACATATTTGGTCACATGGCAATAAACAGATGAGCCAAAAAATTTAAAATATGAAACATCCAGTTTCTTACGTGAAAAAATCCTCCTCTGGTGTACTCACGCCAAGTATCTGATGAGGACTATGATTCTACACAAATTTCGTTGTTTTTCATGCCTCTTCTCATAGATGAAACGGCAGGCCCTGAACATGTAACATAGCTCATGCTGCTCCCACAATTTATTCTTTCTTTCTGCAACCCCATTATGTTGTGGGTTATGAGGTGCAATCAATTCTCTCTGAATTCCTTCTTTGGCACAAAAGTTCTTGAATTCATTATAGATATAATCAACACCATTGTCACTCCTTAGAGCCTTCACCTTCTTCCTTGTATCTTTCTCTACCTTTGCTTTGAACTCACAAAACTTGGATAACGTATGATCTTTCTTCTCCGTGAAGAAGATCCAACACTTTCTAGAAAAATTATCAACAAAAATCACATAATACATGTGCTTTGTTGTGGAAGTTGTTGAGAATGGTCCACACATGTTTGAGTGAACTCTCTCAAGGATTTTCATTGCTCGGTTCTCCTTCTCATGAAACGTGGCCTTTGTATACTTCCCCATGGTACATCCCTTACATGTGTCTATCTACGCAAGTGTACCCTTTGGAAGACCTGTATAAATCTGTTGCATTATCCTCAAAGCATTGTGGTGTAGATGACCCAACCTCATATGTCATGACTCGCCGGTATCCCGGCTCACCACCTCATCTGCTTTACTGCTAAATGATGTGCATCCATCTACATAAAGTTTGTAGAGGTTCTTCACACGAACCCCAATTTTCTTTACCTTTCCTATGGCTTTGTGACGAAGGAACGACTTTCCTCCACTGAAAACCACATCATATCCAAGATCCTCCAACATAGCAACTGAAACTAAATTATTTTTAAAACCTGGTACATGCATGAAATATTTTAATATGAATGGTTTACCTGATTGTCTATGGACAGTAACTATACCAATTTCGGTAGCGCTATACCTCTTGTCATCACCCATCTCGATGTGCATCTGAAGATCCTTCTCCTCCAAGCTACTAAAGAGTTCTTTGCTGCAATCATGTGGAAACATGCTCCACTATCCAAGTACAACATAGATCCCATCACATTTGACACCATGCATGTGATGAGAGAGAATTACAACTAAAACTGTGAGGCCAAAGATTCACACATTGCAGGTCCCGTAGCCTTCTTTTTGTTCTTCTTATTCTGTGGACAATTTGTGGCATAGTGTCCATGATCATGACAGTTGAAACATTTCACCTTTGACATGTCTCGCTCCTTTCCTTCTCTATCGGTCTTAGATTTGGAATAGGACTTATTTCATTTCCCCTTATTTGCCTTACCATCCAAGGCACAATTTTCCTCATCATCAGTCTTGGATGAAGATCCATCCCTGTTATTTCACCGAAAGTCTTCTTGTATGAAATCCGACCATAGTCGATCCCACTTTGGTAACTGCTCCCTCCCATTCATAGAGTCCTAGTAACTATGCCAGATCTTGGGAAGGCCTAGAAGTGATAGGCTCACCAAGTCATTATCAGCCACAGTAATCCCAACACTTCCAAGCTCTTCTTGACATTGAGTGAACTTGGTTAAGTATTTTTGGATTGTGTTGCCCTTCTCCATTTTGATTTTCCTGAGCTTGTCCTTGAGTTTCAATTTTTTGTGGTCATTGTTGCTTTGAAACAGATCTATCAAGGCCTTCCACATATCATATGGATTTGCCTTTCCATGGAGACTGGAGACAATACGATCTTGAACTCCCTCTAATAATATCCTCCTCGCCTTTGTGACATTCTTTCTCCATGTTTCATGTTGCGCAGCATCTGCCTGATTGGCTCCAGGAATATCAATGTCAATGAACTCCTTCAACCCACTATCCTCCAATACTACCTCCATTTTGTCCTTCCATGCAATATAGTTCGAATTTCCCTCGAGTGCATATTCGAGTCTCAAGCCAGTGAAAGACATCCTGATCAGTTGCTAGCTCCAAAGAATGTATCTTTAAATTTGAATATTGTTCAACACAAACTCAATTTCTTCTCCACTATTTTGATTCTTGGCGCTATGATACCATGTAGAAATTACACCAAGGGATTCAATCTAATCATGCAATATACTAAAATAATATATTGAATACATCTAAAATATTTTCGTAATATAAAACATGATTGCTCAACCACATGCAAGTAAGAGAAAGAAGTAAATCAATCGCACAACACAAGAATTTCCTAGGAAAAGAAACTGCTCAAAACCACTCTATCTTTATTGTCTAATAAGCCAAGGAATCATGAAACAATAAAATGCATTCTTGCTCACAAAAATCTCATGCACTCTACCAATCGTCTCACACTGATCTAGGCAAAATTAGAAAAACACATAGCCAATTTCCTTCCCACTTTCAGCCTGCCTTGCTCATGCAATTCCTAGGAAAATAAATCCCTATTAAATAGGAATTTCAACCTTCCTTGACTGCGCAATCCATCATGGGCATCATGTGGCTTTATAACTACACCTTGGCAGTTTGATAATAATACAACCGATATTTATCTTCCCTTTAACCTTTGTCTCAATTGGGTCTTCATCAGATTTGACATGCATGCAGCTAATAATAGAAAATCAACATTTATCTGATAGAACACTAATTTTGAATTAAATCTAATTTAATTCACTTGACCTCTCATTAGCTCATCACTCAGTTAGAACTAGTTAAACTAATTTTAATTCAATTAATTTTAGTTAACTTATTACACTCACACTACACTAGTGCATTAATTGCAACTAAACCCTCAAAATAATAGAATCACTCTACATGCCTCACCTTTGACCCTCAACTCAAAATTATTGAGCTAACTCAGTCTTTCTGACTTATTTAAATAATAAAAGTTGTTATGAGATAATATTACAATTTATTGTCTAATTTATTTAAGGGAAAAATAAATTAGACACACATTTTCTTGTTGATTTTCAACAGAGCCATATATCATCACTGTAAAAATACATGCTCATAACTAGCATAATAACAAGACAAATACCATGGATACAACAACAATAGAATCCACATATAAATCAGTACATTTGAATACTAAACACCAAGGGAATTAATTGATCATTAATGAATGTGGAAATCAACTGGAGATGGGACTTCCACATTCCACCTGACCATATATTGGCTGAGCCAAGTTTCTCTTCAGCCAATATTCCAAGCATGAATGTGGGATCTCATCAAACAAGTCAATAAAAACCAATCCATGGCTTCCATAGTCCAAACCACCTCAACCCTCAACCAATGATTCCATCTCACGGTCGGACATCACAACCATCACGGATTGGTCTCTATCCAAGTTTCTCCATGCCTCCAGAGTGTTTGTTCCAACCAAGGCACCAGGGCTAGTAACTCAACCCAACTGTTTCTGGGCTCCAAAGAAATTTTCCAACCAAGGCTCCAGGACTAGTAACTCAACCCACCTAGGGCTTCAGAATGTTTGTCCAACCAAGGCTCCAGGACTAGTAACACAACCCAACATCTTTCCACCAGGCTCCAGAGCTTTTTTCCAACCAAGGCTCCAGGAAATAATAACTCAACCCAACAACTAAAGGAATCATGAGAACCAACCATAACACAATCAATGGAAATAAACCCAAAACACCATGGTTATCCAAGAAATGGAAAGGTTAGGAAAATACACATGCACAAACCATGCATGCCAAAACTAGTGAGAAAAACATATATGCAACTCGGTACTTGCAATAAAATCCTACTATAGGTGTTGATCCTGATGTCTACTTCTGCTTTCCTGCTCTTTTTTCCCTCTTGCTCCAACCACCAAGTAACCACACTCTCCAAGAGTACTCCAAGAAAACTCTAAGTATCCAAGAGTATGAGAGAGAGATATACAGAGTAATGAGAGAGCTCCATAAATGCACTTACAAAATCCCACCAACTGATCATCAAAATCCTTTTTATTAATGAGGCCTCTATTTTCTTCATTTTCCTCCTCACATGCAACCTATAACCTTTCACCTTCATTTTCTCCTAATTTCCATTATTTTCATAAACCAGCATAGATCCATTTAAAGCACGGATCTAACATTAGCCAAGAGGGATCAAATTTCTTTTGTTCCAAACTTATTTTAGAGTGCAAAAAACAGTGTGTGATTTTTTACTATTTAAATTGCATTTTTTAATGTTATAGAGATTACATAACATGTGTATTGAGCCATTTTATATTAATTCATATTAAAATATTTTATTCATAACTCACATTGGATATTTTATTCTATATGACATTAAAATATTTTCTTTTAACATTTTTTTCTATATGCTTTAGATGGATTTATGTTTTTGAAAAGCATAAGGTTCAAACATCTTACTCACATGTTTTTTTTACGTCTAATTGCTTTGCATGATATTAGGTCATATGGACAAAAAATTAACAATGCATAACATATATATATATATATATATATATATATATATATATATATATATATATATATATATATATATATATATATATATATATATATATTTATTTATTTATTTATTTATTTATTTATTTATTTTTTATTATAGCCGACATTTATTTTCTATTTAGAGAATGTATATATATTTTTAAGAGGGACGGACATACTTACACATCGCCTTCACACTCGATTGTAGAACCAGTAACCGTGGATCTACCAAGAGCCTAGTTGGATCAAATCTCAAACTTGAAAAAATATTTACACGTCAATTAATCCATTTTAGTGTTTGGTAAATATGTGATTAATATGGATCTATAGTGGTCATTTTTCATTGTTTAAATTGTATATTTTAATATTTTATCATTATTAATATTTTATATTTAAAATTAAATGAGTTACACATTTTCCTACTATTAAGAAGTAACTACTTACTTTACCTTTAATTACTTTTTCCTTCCAAGCTAAGGTTAACATTAATACACATACACACACACATATATAAAAACACACTTTATGTATAAAGAGAAAGTTCATACTAAAATATATTAATTAATATGAATATCAAACAGTTTACTTAAGTTCTATATTGAGATATTTATAAGATAAATAAAAAAAAATTAATTCTTGTGTTAATAGATTTTTAATTGTTTATTTATATGGTTATTTAATTTTTGTTTTTTTGTTTGGCCGACGTGAGTGAAAAATGTTTTTGTTTTTTTTTTGAGGACATGACATATTTACACATGTTGGATTGTAGAATGAGCCTCTCAGCTCAATAAAATACGAATTAATGCCTTGTGCCTTTCCAAAGCCTTTGCCAATTTCCTTTAGCCATAATAGTTAAACACCATGTTAAACACACACATGGTGTATGAGAAGAATAAACACACACATACAAGAGACTCAACACACAATGAAGGATAAGCGTGAGGCTTTCTTATTTTTCCATTATACATGATGTACATTTATAATACAATGGTGTGACTCTTGGTTTCACATTCCAAGGTCACTTGGACTCCATAGTGACTTTTCGCATTCCACACCTACCCATGTAGGATTAGGTGTTCCAACATCCCCCCTTAATCCGAAGGGGTATGTGTGAGTCCAAGAAGAGAGTTGTAATACAAATATGCAAAGTATACATGGCAGCCCTTGGGCTGAATCAACTCTCTGAAATGTTGGAAAAAAGAGGTGGTTTAAGGATGACCACCAACACTGGAACGCAAAACTTGTTGCAGTTCCCGGAACTCTTCCAAAACTGGCAAGAAGCTGAAAGCTTCTGCTAGAGGAATTGTCCCTCGTAAAAAAGGGAGACCTTCAACCTAAAAGAAGGGAGGTCTACTACCTGTGATGGTTTTAGGATTACCAACAACTCTGGAATGCTTGAAGCATTTCCTAGAAATCAACCAAAGCTGGCAAGAAGCTTAAGGCTTCTGCTAGAGGAAGTGTTCCTCATATATGAAAGGGAGACCTTCAACCTAAAAGAAGGGAGGTCTACTACCTGTGATGGTTTTAGTTTATCCACCAACCAAAGATGATGGTTTAAGGTTGTCCACCAACCGAAGGCATGCTCATGGGCATCCGTGTCTCTAGCTACATCTCTAAATATGGAATGACGAATTGTGGCTCAGGCTCGCTTGAACTGTTGTGTCTCTGGCTACAACTCTGAACATGGAATGAGAGATTATGGCTCAGGCTCACTTGATCTGACGTCAAAGCTTGTACATGACCACCATTTTCCCCCCTATTAGGGACCAGGGATAATTTTAAGGATGGAAAATTATCTTGAAGTTTAAAACATTGGCGAATTTCACTAGTCCCTAATATGTGAAGTATAAAATTTTATTGACATGTTTGTAAAATTATACAAATTTATAATGATTTTATATATAGTCTCTATATAATTTTGGCTATTTTTAAGGTAAAATAATTTTATATTGTAAAATTTGGGCGAATCATGTTTACAAAAAAATGGAAATTGGAGAATCCTTTTTTTGGAAAAATCATGGAAAATTAGCCCACCTGCGAATATTAGCCCCTAAAATTTTCCATGTCAGGGACAAGGTGAGATGATGGCGAAAACTCAACTGCAATTTTTCTCAATATTCGTGAACAAGTTCTGACATGTGTCTTAAACATCTTCTTGGCTGCTGATGCCCATTGCCAAGAAGCGATCCATCCAAGATGAATCTTTGTTCTTGCAGGAGGCTTGTTTTTGAAGCATCTGTGTGAAGAATGAGTGTGCCGACCACAGTGCTTGCATGGATGAAGATCAAAACAGTGATCTTTCATATGGCCAACTCGATCACAGTGTTGGCATTTTACAATATGTTGTTGTGAAAGTGGAGCAGGATCTGAAACAGCTGCAGGTGAAATATCATACATGAATCCGGCACTCTGAAATATGATGGGCTTGGTGTAGTCTAGAATATGAAAGGACACATCCTTGTCATATCCAAGACCAGTTCGGTGCTTGTTGTGAACAAGCTCTTCCCAAGGTCTGATGATGGGCTTGAGAAGTGCAGGTTGAACTGTTGCATCTGCATGTAAATCTGCTCTAGTACAAGGAACTGAATGTGGATCAACTGCATGTTTATCTTCTTTCTTCTGATGAGAGTCCTTCACAATATTCTGAACAGAAATAGGTTCAGAATGGTGACTCTTTTGCTAAAGTTCATCTTGCTGAAGCTGAGATTCCAACTACAAAAACTCAATATTTTCTTGTGCATCTTGCAAACAACTTTGAATGTTACAAAGAGCATTCTTGCTCACTTTTATCATAGCATCAACATTTGAATGAATGAGGTTATTCAACAACTCTAATGCCTCATTGATTTTAGCCATTTCAACAACTTAGGCTCAAAATAAAGGGTGTCGGCTTCAACCGAAAATGCACCCGTTTACAATGTGATTCAACTTAATTTCAAGCAAATACAAGTGACTCAAGAGAACTTCCAACTATGGAAATCTCAAAGTACAAAATCTGCTCCTCAAATGATGGAGGACAATCAACAATTTTTTCAACTCAAATACTGATTGCAGCTATGAATGAAGAAGCAATACAATGTCAGCTCAATACAATATTCCTGCAAAAATATTTTGTAAATGTGCAGCTGAAAACACTTGTGCAAGAGGCCTTTAAGGCAGCTGAATTTTCCTTCAAAGAGTTGTTTTGCACCAATAACAACTTGTCTTCAAATGTCAATTTCTTCATAAAATCACCCTTATGCCACAAATCACACAATGTCAAATCTGAAATTTTCTCTATGTATTCATTCCATCTTCTCACATGTCATTTCCTCTTTTTCTGTTGTTCATATTCTCTCTTTCCTCTCTCTCTCTGTTGTTTTGTTTTTTTTAATTAATTAAAAAATTAATTAATTAAAATAGGAATTAATTAAAAGGAAAAAATGGCTTTTTAATAATAAAAAATTAAAATGGAAATGGAGGGAGATTTTATGAATGGGGGGGAGGCGGTATTAAAAAATTAAAAAATATAAAAAACGATTTTAAACAAGATGGGAGGGCAGTATTTTACAAACCAGATGTTGGGGCGGTATTTTATATTGTAAATTGAGCTCGGCTATATGCGTAGAGTGGAGAGGGATGAGTAGCTCGAGGTGGGAGCGTTGAGTGAGGGAGGGTCGAAGGGTTTGAGGAGAGGGGGGCAGCCAAAGGTTGTGGGATCTGCGTGGAGACCGAGTGGGGAAGGCCGGCTGAGCGTAGGACTGGTGAGTGGGGTGTGTGGGCAGCATAGGGAGAGGGGTAAGGGTGAGGCACATGCGCAATGGGTAAGGGGGAGGCCAAAAGGCTGAGGAGCGTATGCAGTCAAGTGATGTGTGATAGCAGGTGTTAGCCGAGAGGATGGGGAGTAAGGAGTGCAAGGGGGATGAGTAGGAGCATAGAGCGGCCGAGAGGAATAATGTATTGCAGGGTTGCAGTGAGGGTAGGTCATAGGTTGAAACAATTACAAAGGGCGTGGAGTAAGCGGGAGAGGGTGCGGATAGTGGGATTGTATGTGAGAGGTATGGGATGCATTGTAGGGGGAGGAGGGCCGAAAGGCCTGGAATTGCAGAGATATTATTTTTATTTTTTATTTTTATTTTAAATTAAAACACCAGAAAGGAGTAAGAAATCGACTTTTAGAATAGCAGCAGAATTTTTTTCTTCCAAATATACAGCAGAATTTTTCTGGAAATTATAGCAGTAAAAAATCCAGCAGCAAAAAATGCAAAGATGAAGAAATTTTCAGTAGAAAAACTTAGAATTCTTTCTAGGAAAAACCCATAATTTTCCAGAAACTCATTTTAAACACTTTTCCAGCAACTCCAAAATGGTGCAGAAATTAAAATGCAAAAATTGCAAGAAAAATGAGCAGTGAGAAAACCTTTAGATGCACAATGCTGCTTTTATTCAAAACCAATGTTGCTCTTCTTCAAAACTACTTTCTAAATGCTGCCAATTTCTGAATGCGGAAGAATGTCTGCTGCAACAATCTCTAAGTGCTACAAAAATTATCAGAATTTTTGCAGATATGCACAGGCCATAAACACAAATGGCTCACTCAAGGTTAAGCTAGTTATGGACTTCTCAGCTCTGATACCATGTTAAACACCATGTTAAACACACACATGGTGTATGAGAAGAATAATCACACACATACAAGAGACTCAACACACAATGAAGGATAAGCATGAGGCTTTCTTATTTTTCCATTATACATGATGTACATTTATAATACAATGGTGTGACTCTTGGTTTCACATTCCAAGGTCACTTGGACTCCATTGTGAATTTTCGCATTCCACACCTACCCATGTAGGAATAGGTGTTCCAACACAAATAAACACCCACTAGGATGTTTTTTCCCAACATTCAGCTTGGAATATGTGTCCCATAAACTTGGAATACGTGTCCCATCACCTTGGTCTTATATATTTTTGCATGGAATTTTAACCAGGGTTGTTATAGTGTCAAAACCATCTCAACGGAGTTCAGAGCATGACACACATACATTACAAATGAGCTTCATGAGGAATAAAAAGACTTATCAATTTGATAAGATTGTTTCCCAACATCATTTTTGTCTTATATAGCCACAGTCTCATATGCAATTTTCCTTATTCAATTAATGGTATGTATTTAAGTACAAGGGAGACATGTGGAATGTGAATAACTACATATGGAATGTAATAAGTCATCCATAGAATATGAATAGTCATAGGAATTGAAGAGTCATGAGGAAGCTCAAAGGTCATTATCATTTGTTATAAATAACTCCTCATAACTCGAGATAAGGGCTTGGATTCTTGGAGTCTTGCCTTGGCTTCTCTTATAGTACATAGGAGATAGATCATTCTTTGGAGAAGCAATTTGTGGCTTCATGTTCCACTACTATATATAGTGTTTCATCTATGTAATATTTTACTTGGGATCTTTGATTCTTAATTATAAGCTCTATGAGTCGGCACTTCTTCATACATGTATTGTAGATATAGTAGGACTATTCTTGTTATGTTTATGGTATATGTTTCTTTAATTACATACTAAGTTAATGAACTACTTTATTGCTTAGCTATGGTTGTTACTGAATAAGTGTTGTTATGATTTAATGATTGTTTTTTATTATGTGGACTAATATGCAGGTAATCAACAATCCTTTCTCTTCCTTCTTGAGTCCCCCCTTTAGGATAGTACTATTACTTTTCTAATTGAAGGCTCATTTTCTTTACCAGTCGTGGAAGTCTCCCTTGAACACCTTACAATGGGTGTCCCCAAAGAGGTGTTGTGTTCTCTTATGTGTAATCGTAACCAAGGAATATCTTTGAAACCTTTCCAATGGTGATCGGACTGTATGATCGTATAGGACTCCTACACGAAACGGTGTGGGGTCTAATTGGGATTTCGCATCAGGGAGATCCCCTTACAAAGTTGGCAGCATCCAACACTGTCAATAAGCAACCAGAGGGATTTGAGACATATGACCGGGAGACACATGAGTGTAGACTCAAGAGAGCCTTGTATGGTCTCAAGCATGCTCCCCAAGCATGGTACACTCATATTGACACATATCTCAGTGGATTGGGCTTCACCAAAAGTGAAGTAGATGCCAATCTCTATCATATTTTGGTAGATGTCAAGTTTCTTATCTTGGTATTGTTTTTTAATAACTTGATACTTATAGGGGATGAGCAGTTGATCCAATATTACAAGGATGACCTTACAAGAGAATTCAAGATGAAATATATGGGTTTGATGCATTACTTCCTTGGGCTGGAAGTATGGCAAGGTGATGGTGAGTTATTTTTGAGTCAAGGGAAGTATTACTCTAAAATACTTCAGATATTTCACATGGATAACTGAAGGCCTATGTACATTAATTTAGCTACCAATTGGAGGAAGGAGGATGCATCTTCAGGACAGGAAGTAGATGCTATCATATACAGGAAACTTGTGGGATCCTTGATGTATCTAGTAAAAACAAGGCTCGACATATGCTATGTAGTCAATCCATGGTGAATCCTACCAAGATATGTTGTAACGCAACAAAGCATCTGTTAAGATACCTCAAAGGCACAACCGAGTATGGGTTATGGTACTGGAGGATAGAGGGAGTGAAGCTTCAAGGCTTCATTGATGCAGATTGGGCAGGGATTCCATCAGACAAGAAAATTACTTCAGGTGTTATCTTCAATGTTGGGTCTGCAACTATTTCCTGGTATAGCAGGAAACATAGGTTTGCAACACTAAGCTTAGTAGAGGTTGAATACATGGTTGCAATTTAAGAAACATGAGAGGAAATTTGGATGGGGAAAATACGTGTGGGTCTTTTTAGCCAAAATTTTTAAAATATGAAACATCAGGTTTCTTACCAGAAAAATCCTCCTCTAGTGTACTCATGCCAAGTATCTGATTATGACTACAGTTTTGCACAAATACCACTTTGTTGCATGCCTTTTCTCACAGATGCAATGGTAGGCCTTGATCATGCAAAATCACTCGTGTCGCACCCACAATTGTTCTATTATTTCTTTCTACAACCCCATTCTGTTGCGGGTTAATAGGTGTAATCAACTCTCTTTGAATTCCTTCTTTGCTACAAAATTTCTTGAATTTTTTGGAGATGTACTCACCACCATTGTCACTCCTTAGATCCTTCACATTCTTCCCCGTATATTTCTCAACCAGTGCTTTGAACTCACAAAATTTTGAGAACGTCTGTTCTTTCTTCTACATGAAGAATATCCAAAAATTTCTATAAAAATCATCGACAAAGATCACATAATACTTATGCTTTTTTGTCGAATTTGTAGAGAATGGTCCACACACATCTGAGTGAACACTCTCAAGGATTTCCACTGCTCGGTTCTCCTTCTCATGAAAATTTTCCTTTGTATACTTCCCCATGGTACATCCCTTGCATGTGTTTATCTGCACAAGAGTACCCTTTGGAAGCCCCATAGAAATCTATGGCATGACCTTCAATGCTCTGTGGTGTAGATGGCCCAATCTCCTATTCCATAACTCACCCTCATCCCAACTCACCACTTTGTCTTCTTTACCCTTCAACGTTGCACAACCATCTACATCAATTTTGTAGAGATTCTTCACACAAATCCCAATCTTCTTGGCTTGTCCTGTGGCTTTGTGACGAAGGAATGCTTTCCCTTCACTGAAAACCACATCATAACCTTATCCTCCAACATAGCAACTGAAACTAAATTATTTTTCAAGCCTGGTACATGCATGACTTCTTTTAATAAGAAGGGTTTACCTGAATGTCTTTGGAAAGTAACTGTACCAATCTCGGTAGCACTATACCCCCCTGTCATCACCCATTTCGATATGCATCTGGAGAACCTTCTCCTCCAAGCTACTGAAAAGTTCTTTGTCTCTCGTCATGTGGAAAGATGCACCGCTATCCAAGTACCACACTAATCCCATCACACTAGACACCATGCATGTGATGAGCGAGAAGTCGAACTCAAATTGTGAGGCCAAAGCCTCACCAGTTGCAGATCCTGAAGCCTTCATGTTCTTCTTCTTCTGTGGAAAATTAGTGGCATAATGCCCATGCTCGTGATAGTGAAATCATTTCACTATGGACATGTCACGCTTATTTCCTTCTTTTCCAGTCTCATATTTGGAATAGGATTTATTTCCCTTCCCCTTCTTTGCCTTACTATCCAAGGCACAATTTTCCTCATCATCTGTCTTGGATGAGGATCCATCCCTGGTATTTCGCCTGAATTATTCTTGCAACAAATCTGACCAAAGTTTCTCCCAATATTGTAGCTTCTCCCTCCCATTGACAGAGTCCTGATAACTATGCCAACTCTTGGGAAGGCCTAGAAGAGCTAGGCTCACCAAGTCATCGTCTGCTACAGTAATTCTGACACTCCCAAGCTCATCTTGACATTGGACAAACTTGGTTAAATATTTCGGAATAGTGTCACCTTTCTCCATTTTGATTTTCTTGAGCTTGTCCTTCAGTGCCAATTTTTTGTGGTCACAGCTACTCTGAAACAAATATGTTTGTTATCACTCCATAATTTTTAATATTGGAAAGAAAAAACGATAGAGGACAAACATCAAACCACTTTGGAGTCCAGGACCTAGCCTTCCTAGACTCAGAGAGGGCTCTCTCTGTATTTATGATTTAACTTGATGATTATAAGTGATGATATTATGCTAGTTATAGTGATGGGGGGGTTGTTTGTTTTGATTGATTGGGTGGTTGGATAGACAGAGTTGTAAAACTTATTCCATTAGGCTATGGAGTCATGAATGCTAAATTGTGCATCAACTTTTTAAGGGCATTCACAGGGCAAGGTAACTATGCAGACTGGATCTTACTAGCAGTGTGAAATGGGAAAGGAGGAGGAGATTAAGGTTCAACATAAATGCAGAGCAGACCGTCTCTGAATTTTGCATTCAGGTCTCAGAGGAAAACATTAAGATAACAAACACATACATAATTAAGGTGCTCTTTTAGAAAATCTTAATCTAATTTTTTTATTTTGAAATTAGATAAATTGATGCACCGCATGGAAAGACAGAGAAAAAATGTTAACACGAAGGAAGAACATCACCATTAACATAGCTCAAGAATCCTGTGAACAATCTCTTATTATTGATGCCAAGCTCAAATGACTACAGTGCTCCAACAGTTCTTACAATGCAAGTTCCAGCAGGGTCCAAGTTTCCAAACTCCAACCCTTGATACTACTAAGGCATGCAGTATTTATCTGAAGACCAAGTCAGTTTACTTATATTACTCGGAAATCTTTCATTGATTACAATTTAGTAGAAAATGGACAAGTGTGGCCATGCAAGTCCTTCTCAAAAATATCTGAAAAAAAACCACCACCTGTAGAATTAATGTTGGGCAGCTTTTCATGGATCCAACGCTTCGATGTCTCTTCGAAAGATTAAACAATAAGCTTGGAGGTGGCTTTGATGGTCACAAAGAGGAAACCATTGGTGGCTCTGACATCTGGCTCTGTTTTTCATAACTTGGCGTTGGCTAATCAAATCTGGTGCAATGATGGCCACTTCTCATTGATTGGTGTCGGTGTTGATGTGTTCTACTGCCTTTTCTACTTCTGCATAATAGTTCTACCATGAACGACCTTTGCTCGACTTGACCTCCTTTTCTTGCACACCTTGTCAGATCTTATCCTATTACAAGTCCTTCTGTTGTGTTTTGGCCTATTTCTTCATAAGATGGCACACAGAATTTATAAGCCCGGACATGGAGGGACGGTGGTTGGAAGACGGGGATGGATGATGGAGGGACAGTGGTTGACGTTGCGACATTGGCAATGATCACAAGGCGGAAGTGGTTTGGGAGGACGGTGGAAACAAATTTTCGGAGGGGGCCTTGTCGTAAGCAGTAACAGAGAGGGGGGTGTGAAATAGCAGAAGGGCGACACGTAACAGGGATGGTGGTAAGGGATACCACTCGTTTCAGACCCCCCACCGCCCATGGTTAAAGTTTGAAAGCTGCGAGGAGTGCGAAATGAAACAAGGATTGTCAAATGAGGAGGGGGTGAGTGGAGATGGAGGAAAAGTGGAGGGCGACGACATGGCACACTTATTCCACCACAGGTCCTTCATGTTGTGTTTCACCTTATTTCTTCATAAAATTATTTTCAAACCTCATACGCCCGACTTGACCCTTTTTAAACAAAACATCATAAAAAACCCATATATCCGGACCTGAAAATTTTTAGATTTTAGTTCTGAACCTTATCACATTCATAGAAAATCGCACATCTCATGTTTTAGAGTTTAAGTTATAAGAAATGGAATCGGCGATGCGATGCGAAGTACGGAGGCAACATGGTAGGTAAGGTGGGACCGAAACACAGCCCGTAGATTTCAAATCTTAAGGTTTAGTTATAAGCACGGAGGTAAATTATAAAAGATAAGAAGTGTGAAGTGCAGGGAAAAGGGGTGACGTGGAAGGAAGGTGGGACCGGACCACAGTGCAAATCGCAATTCTTAAGGGTTTTCTTATGAGCGTAGGGATTAAATTCTAAAACTTGCGAAGTTCAGGGAGAGGGACCCTCCCACATCACAATCGCAAGTTGGAAGGTTTATGTGGTAAGGTAAGGTTTATGATTCAAGCGGCCTAAAGCGGGGGGCAAAGCTGCTATGGTGGGGCCAATTGCATCACAATTTAAACAAAATACATTGCAGGCACTTAAAAGGTAAGTTATAATATTTGTGATGTTGAACGTTGTGGTTAAACAGGAAAGTTGCGATCTTCCGATGGATGGTGGGGGGAGGGATGACGTATCAGGGAGAAATGACCCCAATTTTAATCGCAATCGGGCTGTAGATATTTTAATACAATTATGTATCTCTCGGATTCTCCTAACCTGACAATTATATGCCACTGTTAAATATAGAATCCTTCTACTTAAACTCTTGCGGAAATTTAATCGCCAATTGCAAACTCATGAATAAAGATCAATCACACATAACACAGAATTTTTTACCGGGAAATAATAAAGCTAAAAACCCCACTATCATATATTATGTATATATCATGGATCATGAAACAATCTCATACAAAACTCTACTCCAAGAGCTCTCAATACAATATATAATCGTCTCACATTGTCATACAAAAATTGGCATAAACATGCACCAATTTACTGCCTCCTGATAACCTGCCTCCACTGCGCAATCCCTACTAATCACAATCCCTGAATGAATTCGATCTTGCCTTTCCTTGACTGCACAATCCTCATTGACATCTCCAATGTGTGTTTGGTTGCAAGTGTACACCCACTATAATCACAACTGATAGTCAAACTATCCCTTTCACCTATCTCTCAACTGGGTCTCCACTAGATCTGACATGCATGTAGTTAACAGTAGTAAATATTCATTTGCATGTGATATCACTCCATGTGAATTAATTTAATATTTAATTCATTGATCTCTCACTAGTGTATCTTTAGTTACAACTAGTTACAACTGAGTTTAACTCACATAACTTAGTTAAACTTCTTTACATCTCACATAACTACACATTCAACTCTATTACAACGAAGTCCACTAGCATGTCCCACCAACCAACCTTTGAACTCGAAATTCATTCAGTTAATTTGTTTGCCACATCAGTTAACTGAAATCAAGTGCTTCAAGAGAATATATTATTATTTATTGTCTAATTATTGTTAAGAGATAACAATAATCAACATGCATTCTATTTTTAGACATGAATTCCAAGAAACAACTTTGCACATGCATTCCAAAAATAAACGCCCATCCATCCATATAATTTCTCAACCATCTATAAATATATTACTGCTAAAAATAGACTTTGATCCAAATTCTATCACCTAAAAATAGTCTGCGGGCCCCACCTAGTGTAGGTACTTAATTTTCACTAGGATCATCATCTTGTTGAATCTCAACACTCCCTCTCAACAAGAAAGAGATTATCCTTCACCTCGATCCTGTCTCTATGGTATTCGAATTTGCTCCTGGTGAGTGCCTTCGTCAGAATATCTGCATCCTGATCTTCCGTAGTAATGTACTGAAGCAACATGATCTTCCGCTGCACACAATCTCTGATATGATGATACCAGATATATATATTCTTAGATATATCATGAAACACAGGATTAATTGAGATTTTAATGCAACTCTAATTATCACGATGAATCACTATAGGATCTAAATGAGAACCGAACAAACCGACCAGGATCTTCCTCATCTAGATAGCCTCACATGCAGCTTGACATGCTGCCATGTATTCCGCTTCCACTGAAATGAGTGTCACGGATCTTTGTTTCCTACTGTACCAAGAAATAGTTGTAGATCTGATACTGAAAACCCCTCCCGATGTGATCTTTCTATCCATTGGGCTACCTACCTAATTTGCATCAGTGAAGCCATGCAACTTCACCTCATTTGTCTATTTGTACCATAAGCCATACTCAGATGTACCCCTGAGATATCTCAGGACATGCTTGCCCGCCTTCCAAATGAGCTTGGTAGGCTTAACCATCGCTTGACTAAGCTGGTTCACCACATAGCATATGTATGGTCTTGTATTAACTAAATACATGAGTGAACCCACCAACTGTCGATAGACAGTAGCATCCACTACCTCTCCAAATGTAGCATCCTCTTTCCTCCAGTTTCCAGGAAGAGGAGTATCCATGGGTTTGTACCCCTCCATGTGAAACTTACCAAGTATCTCCCTTGCATACTTGCCTTGAGACACAAACAGCTCACCTTCTCGCTGCCATATTTCCAATCTAAGGAAATAGTGAAGGAGGCCCATATCCTTCATCTCAAACTCCTTTGCAAGGTCCTCCTTACATGAATGTATCAGCTGCTCATCACCAATCAGTATTAAATCATCAACATAAAGGACAATGATTAAAATCTTACCCTCCACCACAATTTGGTATAGGTTTGAATCTTCCTCACTCTTGGTGAAGCCAAGTCTAGTGAAATAGCTGTTGTTTTGAGTGTACCAAGCACGGGGTGCTTGCTTCAGCCCATACAATTCTCTTTTGAGTCTGCACACATACGACTCACTGCTGAAGATCTCAAATACTTCATACTTCAGGCTTCTCAATATACACTTATTCCTCATTGATCCCATTAAGGAATGCAGTGTTCACATCCATCTGATGAATGTGCCAACCCATCTACGTTGAGAGAGCAAGGATGGTCCTTATGGAAGAATATCGTGCGACAGGTGCAAAGGTTTCTTCATAATCAATCCCCTCGATCTGTGAGAAGCCCCGAGCAACAAATCTTGCCTTATACTTCTCAAAACTTCCATCAGCAGCTTGCTTTACCTTGTAGATCCATCTTTAACCTACCAGTGATTTATCAACCGGCCTTGGAACAATTTCCCAAGCACTGTTTATGACAATGGAGTCATACTCCTCCACCATTTCATCTACCCATGTGGTCTCCTACACTACTTCCTAAAAGGAAGATGGCTCAGTCACAATACATTTTCTCATGAGATCCATGTATCCAGTGAAACAGTCAGGAGACTGTCTCTCTCTGCATTGTGTAGTAGGGACTCCTACATTCTGTGTCACATCAAGCTTCAGCCTCTCAGCTTCTGTGGTACACCTTCTGCCAGTTATGATGTTTGGCTTTGCGTGAGTGGACTCCTCCACTCCATGAACCTCCTCCTATGGATGATCCACATCTAGGGACTCATCTTTGGGAACAAGCAATTCCTTCACTACATGCAATTCTAGATCCCTCTCAAGCAACAACTTCATGGCTTTCTCCTCATTGAATTTTATATCCCGTCACACCACAGTTATTCAACTGTTTGGAAAATACACACGATAATTATGGGGTTTTTATGTATAGCCCACAAATATCCCAACTTCAGCAGTCAGCTCCAACTTCTTCCAGGTGTTCTTGGTCACATGCACATAAACAGATGAGCCAAAAATCTTAAAATGAGAAACATCCGGTTTCTTACCAGTAAATGCTTCTTCAGGTGTACTCATGCCAAGTACTCTATGAGGACAACGGTTTTGCACATAAACCACAATGTTGCTCATGCAGCACCCACGATCGTATTGTTCTTCCTCTCCATGACCCCATTTTACTATGGGTTATGAGGTGCTATGAGTTCTCTTCGAATTCCTTCTTTTATACAGAAAATTCGTTCGAGATATATTCACCACCATTATCGCTCTGCAGAGCCTTCACTTGCTTCCCCGACTCTTTCTCCACCAATGCTTTAAACTCACAAAACTTTGAGAATGTTTTATCCTTCTTCTGCATGAAGAAGATCCAATATCTACAATAATAGTCATCAACAAAAATAACATAATACATGTGTTTTGCTGTTGAAGAAACCGAGAATGGCCCACAAATGAACTCTCTCTAGGATCACTGAAGCACGGTTCTCCTTTTCATGAGAGGTGGTCTTCACAAACTTACCCATAGTACATCCCTTGTGCTAATCTAACTACGCAAGAGTACCCTTGAGAAGTCCAGTATAAATCTGCTGCAAAAATTTCAGGGCGCCATGGTGAAGATGGCCCAATCACCTGTGCCATAATTCACCCTCATCTCGGCTAACCACTTCTTCTTCTTTTCCCACCATTGTAGCGCAACCATCTACCTCCAACTTGTAGATATTCTTGACTCGAATCCCTATCCTCTTGGTTTGACCCATTATTTTATGTCGTAGGAAATATTTTCCATTGTTGAAAACAACGTCATAACCTCTATCCTCCAACATCACGATTGAGACCAAGTTTTTATTCTAACCTGGAACATGCATAAAATATTTCAACATAAATGGTTTACCTGACTCCCTCTCAAAGGTAATGGTACCAATTCTGGTCGCACTGTATCGTCCATCGTCGCCCATCTCTATATGCATTTGGAGATATTTCTCCTCCAAGTCACTGAAAAGATCCTTATCTCCCATCATGTGGAAGGAAGCACCACTATCAAGAAACCAAACCGATCCCATTGCACTTGAAACCAAGAATGCGATCAAATATAAATCAATTTCAAATTGTGAGGCAAGGGCCTCACCAGTTGTAGCTCCAGAAGCCTTCTTGTTCTTCTTTTTATATGGGCAGTTAGTGGCGAGATGCCCATGTTCGTGACAGTGAAAACACTTCACCTTGGACAAATCCAACTTCTTCCCTTTAGCCTCGGATTTTGAATGGGATTTATTCCCCTTCCCCTTCCTTTATTTGGAAGCCAAACCACAATCCTCTTCATCTTCATGCTTTTATGAAGAGCCATCTCTGGTGTTCCACCTGAACTCCTCCTGCACTAGATCCGACCACAGTCGTTCCCAATCCAGTAGTTTTTCCCATCCGTTGACAGAGTCTTGATAACTATGCCAACTCTTAGGAAGTCCAAAGAGAGCCAAACTCACCAAATCATCATCAATAATTGTGATTCCCACACTCCCTAGTTCATCTCGACATTGGAAAAACTTTGTGAGATACTTAGGAATATTGTCGCCCTTCTCCATTTTGATATTTCTGAGTTTATCCTTCAATGCCAATTTCCTATGGTCACTGCTGCTTTGGAAAATATCCGCCAAAGCCTTCCACATTGAAAATGGAGTGGCTTTCCCATGAAGGCTTGAGACAATATGGTCTTGCACAGCTTCCAACAGAATCCTTCTCGTCTTTGCTACTTTATTTTTCCATGCATCAAGTAATGCAGCATCCATTGAAGTGGGCTTAGGAACATCACTATCGATGAATTCCTTCAAGCAATTATCTTTAAGCACCACCTCCATCCTATACTTCCATGAAATGTACTTCAAGCTACCCTTGAGTGCATACTATAACTACAAACCATTGAAATCCATTTCGATGTTTACTCATCTGTTGCACCAAGAAATTCTTGCAGCAAATTCGAATTGTTTCCACTAACAAACTCAGCTACTGCTTCAATATTGCAATCTTCTTTTCTCTGATACCATGTAGAAATTTTAATACAATTATGTATTGCTTGGATTCTCCAAATCTAACAATTATATGCCACTGTTAAACACATAATCCTTCTACTTAAATTCTTGCGGAAATTTAATCGCCAATTTCAAACACATGAAGAAAGATCAATCACACATAGCACATATGTTTTTACCGAGAAAGCGTAAATCTAAAAACCCCATTATCATATATTATTTATATATCATGGATCATGAAACAATATCATACAAAACTCTACTCTAAGAGCTCTCAGTACAATATACAATCGTCTCACACTGTCATACAAAAATTAGCATAAACATGCACCAATTTACTGCCTCCTGAAAAACTGCCTCCACTACACAATCCCTGAATGAATCCGATATTTCCTTGCCTTGACTTCGCAATCCTCATTGGCATCTCCAATGTGTGTTTGGTTGCAAGTGTGCACCCACTATAGTCACAACTAACAATCAAATTGTCCCTTTCATCTATCTCTCAACTGGGTCTCCACTGGATCTGACATGCATGTAGTTAACAATAGTAAACCTTCAGTTTCATGTGATATCACTCCATGTGAATTAATTTAATGTTTAATTCACTGATCTCTCACTAGTGTATCTTTAGTTACAACTAGTTACAACTGATTTTAACTCACTTAACTGAGTTAAACTACTTTATAACTCACATAACTGCACATCCAAATTTGTTACAACTTTGTATCACTCAGTTACAAGGAATTCCACTAGCATGTCCCACCAAGCAACCTTTGAACTCGAAATTCCTTCAGTTAACTGGTTTTCCACGTCAGTTAACTGAAATCAAGTGCTTCAAGAGAATAGATTATTATTTATTGTCTAATTATTGTTAAGAGATAGCAATAATCGACATGCATTCTATTTTTAGACATGCATTCCACGAAACAACTTCGCACATGCATTCCAAAAATAGATGCCCATCCATCCATATAATTTTCTCAACCATCTATAAATAGATAACTGCTAAAAATAGACTTTGATCCAAATTCTGAAAATAGACATATCACCTAAAAATAGCCTGCGAGCCCCACCTAGTGTAGGTGCTTAATTTTCACTAGGATCATCATCTTGTTGAATCTCAACACGGGCAATCGGGAAAGGCAGAGGTAGGTGGAATGATATAGTGATGAAAAGTTAAAATAGAAAGAATAAAGTAGAAATTCGGATAAAGGGTAAGTTTTAATGATTTTTAAGGAAAACAAAATGAAAAGGAAGTGTAGTGGGTGAATGGGTCCCACCGTCATCGCACATTGCACTTCGCATATTTAACATTTACCCTTTATGCCTATCTTGATGTGATTTGTGACTGCAATTTAATCTTCATCATTGATCGATGTTTAGATCAATGGTCCTCACTGCTCCCTTGTTGTGGTTTGTCGACTTTGTTTCATCGGTCGTGCTCGTTCGTTTCTTTCTATTTGTTCGTAGAATACTTGAATGTTGTATACTTTACCCACGTTCACAACCTGCCCGTTTTCACGACTCGACCCAAGTGTGCACGACTTGACCCAATCATGTTCATGACTATGCCTTTATTGTTTTTTTGCCTTAACTTCTTCTCTGCTGCCTTTGCTTGCTTTGATTCTTTCTTTGGAAAATATTTTGAATATTGACATCTATGTACAATATGAAAAAATCTGTAAAGGGAGTACATATTCACCTTGTGATACTGTAAATTACAGGGTTCTAATAGTGGCTCCAGGTGGGGATGGAAGCTCCTTCAAGAGGTGTCAAGAACACCATAGACTAGTAGCATGATCCATGGGTTGATCCCCCAACTTGATTCTTGACCTGTCAGGAAACTTAGTGACTGGAAACTAGATGCTTGTTCCTCCTGACTTTGATTGATAAAAATAGACCACATACTTGGCCAGCCAACCTATTAGCATACTGAAATATGAACTGAACCTACAATTGAAATTATCCACTTTAATCCATCAAGTTGAACATATTGTTGCACCTTGAAAACTTGAATGGTGAAACCAAAACTAGGCTGAAACTAAATTCTGAAACATACTGATATGAAAATGAAAAGCAATCTAAAACTAAAATTTGAAAGATGCTCAGAGTGCTGAGCTTATTTTCACACCTACCTAACCTACCCTACTAAAATGGCTGCCCTTCTAAACAATACAATAATGTTAGTGCAACCATTCAAGCAATTGTTCTAATATCTTTGTTCTTTCATTACTCTTCACCATGTTTAGAAACAAACCTGACCACGATGTTTGATAGAAATTCCCGGCCTGATCTTGTATACATGGATATTGGTAACTTTGAAAAACAACTAACATGCCGGAAATATGTGTTGGCTTTGTAAAGAATGATTCCTCATATAGACATCCACTGGATCAAGATATTCTTGTTTTATTTCTAGGTATTCTGACTCAACCCACACAGCTTCATATCCTGGTACTGCAGATGTTCTCTCCTGGTCTTCAATCAACTCAAAACATGTGTGCATGCTATCTGATGAGTGTTGTGCCACTAATTCTACTGAATTAGACAATGGGGAAGATTTTCTGATCATATCCATATCATAGAATCTTTTGAGAGAATTATGAACATATGAAGATTGACTTAAGAAGCAAAAACCATCCAACGCGTCTATTATTGGGTCATGTGGTGCCTTGGATGATAGTTTTGGTTCTTCTGAGAGCTCATGTTTTCTCTTATAACTATCAGCCATAATGTGATCCCAATTCTATTTTATAATATGAAATGCATTAAAGCATAAGGGCAGAGAATCAATCTAGATCAATTCATCATTTGTTTCAGATTCTGTGATTTCAAGATGACTCAGGGGGAGAAATTTTGGATCTAAAAACGGTTTTGTGTCATTCCACTTTCCTTAAACTGACTCAATAGAGCATTCCTCCTCCTTCCTATTTGCAACATTCTTGTAATTCTCTCTTAAGAGTGAGGAAAAAGATAGAGGAAGGCATTTTTTACTTACTTGACAACTTCCTACATTTTCCTCTTTGCCACCTTGCTCAGCATGCAGATTTTTATTTTCATCTTTGCATTGTGATAATTGAGTTTTTTCTTCCCAAGAAAATAGTGTTGGATGCTTCGAATAGTCAGCCTCAACCTCAACCTTATAGTCTTCCTCTTGATAATCATATTCGAGATGGGTACCTCTGTATGCAAGGTCATCTATCATGTACATTGTTGCTGAGGTTTTCCATGCCTCCTTCTAATTTTGGACTTCATCTTTAGCTGTGTTGAGGATAGAGTACATAAAACAATAATTTCCTATTTTAGGGTGTCCAGGATGGTCTGCAAACTGCTTAGGTACATAGATTTTTGTCTTTTCCAAAGCTAATGGAACACGAGGTATTTGAACAAAAAGTTCCTCCTTCCCACTAATCATATGCATCATTTTGTTGACTGTGTTTGTCAACATATCTAGTTTTATCTCTGAAGATATCAGTTGCTCTTTTTCTATTTTGTCCTTCTTCATTGCTTTTAACTTTTCTTCCCTGTTCAGCAGGTTGGCTTCCACGTCAACTACCACATTTTTCCTTTCTTCTAAGGTTGCAGGGTCCCTTTCTCTTAAGTGGAATGCCATCTGTGGATCAAAAGCATATGGGTAGTGAAAGAGAGCCCATCCTGGGGGTGGATTTATCTTAGCAAGTATTGAATGGTATACCTTATTGAATCTAGCTTAAAAATGTTGTACGGTTTCCCCAGGATATCTTTTTAAATGGCTATACTCTTCTATGATGAGAAAAACATTTCCCACAACCACCCATCTATCTAGGAAAACTTGAGTGAATTTATGAAAATTGCTAATGCTTGCAGCTGGAAGATATTTAAACAAGTTTTTAACTTTACCTTGCAATGAAAAAGCAAACATCCTGATACATACGTCATTCTCTTCCACCTCATACCGATCAAGAAAATCCTCAAGATTCTGCATGTGTTTTTCAGCAGTGGTATTTACATTTTCTCCATCAAATCTGGGATGATTATTGATAAAATTTGCAGGGAGGTCATAGAGGATAGGAGGAAAAACTAGAGGCTTGTATATGTCTGGGACTTTTATAGGTATAGGAAGTACCACAGGAGGCTTATGAACATTTGGTAATTTAGTAAGAGTAGGATATGTAGCCTGAGGCTCATGTTTCACCGGGTTTTCCACAAGTGCATCCTGGATGTGCACAGGTGTGTAAGTATGTACATGGTCTACAACTTGGGGCTTAGCTTCTTGAGGCTCATATCAATTTTCCAATGATAAATGTAAACCTTAGCAGTGTACTCTTGATCAGAATTAAAGTAGGATAGAATATAGTTACAGATAAAAACAAAAATTTCTTGAATCCAATTTGGGCTTGAATGCTTTCTCCTTTTAGGTTGACTGTTCATGTTTCAGGTCCTTCCTCCAGTGGAGTATTTGAATGGAATTGATATGAATTGGAGTCACCAGGTGGATGGTTTCAACTTTCTTATGTCTGGCTTGTTTTTCCACCATCAACAACCGGATACCAATCTTGGAACAGACTTGAATCATATAATATTTTGAGTGGGGTTTCTGAGCTCTAATGAAATATTAAGCTTTTTCAATAATTCAGTGCCCCAGCGGAGTTTCCATTATGTTATCACTTCATAATTTGTAATATTGGCAAGAGAAAATGACAGAGTACAAACATCAAACCACTTTGGATTCCAGGACCTTCCCTTCCTAGACTCAGAGAGGGCTCTCTCTGTATTTATGATTTAACTTGATGATTATAAGTGTCAATATTAGGCTAGTTACAGTGATGGGGGGATTGTTTGTTTTGATTGAATGGGTGGTTGGACAGACAGAGATGTAAAACTTAGTCCATTGGGCTATGGAGTCATGAAGGTTGAATTGTGCATCAAATTTTCAAGGGCATTCACAGGGCAAGCTAACAATGCAGATTGGAACTTACTAGTAGTGTGAAATGGGAAAGGAGGAGGAGATTAGGGTTCAACATAAATGAAAAGCATACCATATCTGAATTCTTCATTCAAGTCTCAGAGGAAAACATTAATATAACAAACACATATAGAATTAAGGTTCTCTTTTAGCAAATCTTAATCTAATTTTTCTGTTTTGAAATCATATAAATTGATGCACCGCATGGAAACACAGAGGAAGAAAATCACCATTAACATACCTCAATAATCCTATGAATAGTCTCTTATTATTGATGCCCATCTCAAATGGCTATAGTGCTCCAATATTTCTTACTATGCAAGTTCCAGCAGGGTCCAAGTTTCCAACTTCCAACGATTGATACTACTAAGGAATTCAGTATTTATCTTAAGACCAAGTCGGTTTCCCTATCTTACTCAGCAACCTTTCATTGATTACAATTTAGTAGAAAATGGAAAAGTGTGGACATGCAAGGCCTGATCAGAAATCTCTGAAAAAAACCGCCGCCTGTAGAATTAATGTTGGGCAGCTTTTCATGGATCCAATTCTTCGATGGCTCTTTGGAAGATTAAACAATAATCTTGGAGGTGGTTGTGATGGTCACTAAGAGGCAACCAATGGTGGCTCTAACATATGGCTCTGTTTTTCAGAAGCCGACATTGGGTAATAAAATATGGTGCAGTGCTGGCCACTTTTCATTGATTGGTGTCGGTACTGATGTGTTCTACTACCTTTTCCACTTCTGCATAACAGTTCTTCCATGAATGCCCTTTTCCTGACTCGACCTCCTTTTCTTTCACACCTTGTCGAGCCTTATCCTATTACAAGTCCTTCTACTATGTTTTGGCCTATTTCTTCATAAGATGGCGCACATACCTTATAAGCTTGGACGTGGAGGGACATTTGTTGGTGGACGGGGATGGATGATGGAGGGACGGTGGTTGGCGTGGCGGCATTGGAAACGGTCAAAAGGTAGCATCGGTCTGGGAGGACAGTGGAAACAACTTTTCAGAGGGGGCCTCAAGTGGTAAGCGGTTATGGATAGGGGGGTGCGAAATAGCGGAAGGGAAACACGTAGCGGAGATGGTGGTAAGGTATACCACCCATTTCGGACCCCCCCCCCCTGGTTAAAGTTCGAAAATTGTGAGGAGTGAGAAATGAAACAAGGACCATCAGATGAGGAGGGGGTGAGTGGAGATGGAGGAAAAGTGGAGGGTAAGGACATGGCACACTTATTCTACCATAGGTCCTTCATGTTGTGTTTAACCTTATTTCTTCATAAAATGATGTTCAAACCTCATATGCCCAACTTGACCCTTTTTAAAAAAAACATCGTAAAAAACCCATATATCCAGACTTGAAAATGTTTATATTTTAGGTTTGAACCTTATTGCATCCATAGAAAATTGCACATAGCATGTTTTAGAGTTTAAGTTATAAGAAATGGAATCGGCGATATGATGCGAAGTACGGAGGCGACGTGGCAGGTAAGGTGGGACCAGATCACAGCCCGCAGATTGCAAATCTTAAGGTTTAGTTATAAGTGCGGAGATAAACTCTAAAATATGTGAAGTGTGAAGCGCGGGGAAAAGGCAGTGACATGGAGGGAAGATGGGACCGGACCGCAGTGCAAATCACAAATCTTAAGGTTTTTCTTATGAGCGCGGGGATTAAATTCTAAAACCTGCAAAGTGTGGAGAGAGGGACCCACCCACGTCGCAATCTCAAATCAGAAGGTTTATGCGGTAAGGTAAGGTTTATGATTCAAGTGGCCTGAAGTGGGGGGCTGAGCTGCTGTGGTGGGGCCAACCACATCGCAATTTAAACAAAATACATTGCAAGCGCTTAAAGGGTAAGTTATAATATTTGTGATGCGAAACGGTGTGGTTAAACAGGGAAAGTTGCGATTTTGCGATGGATGGTGGGGGAAGGGATGACGTGTCAGGGAGAAATGGCCCCACTTTTAATTGCAATCGGGAAATTGGGAAAGGAAGAGGTAGGTGGAATGATATAGTGATGAAAAGTTAAAATAGAAAGAATAAAGCAGAAAAGTGGATAAAGGGTAATTTTTAATGATTTTTAAGGAAAATAAAATGAAAAGGAAGTGTGGTGGGTGAATGGCTCCCACCATCGTCGCACATCGCGCTTCAGCAACTTTAACATTTACCCTTTGTGCCTATCTTGCAAAACTTGCAATCTGTGATTGTGATTTAATCTCCACCATTGATCGATGTTCAGATTAATGGTCCTCACTGCTCCCTTGTTGTGGTTTTCCGACTTTGTTTATTTGGTCGTGCCTGTTCGTTTCTTTCTATTCGTTCATAGAACACTTGAATGTTGTCTACTTTGCCCACGTTCATGACCTTCCCGCGCTCACGACTCAACCCAAGCGTGCACGACTTGACCCAATCACGTTCACGACTCTGCCTTTGTTATTTTTCTGCCTTAACTGCTTCTCTGCTGCCTTAGCTTCCTTTGATTCTTTCTTTGGAAAATATTTGAATATTGACATCTATGTACACTATGAAAAAATTTGTAAAGAGAAAGTAAACAGTCACCTTGTGATATTGTAAATTACAGTGTTCTAACACTATCAAAGCCTTCAAATTTCATATGGAGTCATTTTTAAATAGAGAATTGAGACAATGTGGTCTCATACTCCCTCTAATAAGATCCTCCTCGCCTTTGCAACTTTATTTTGCCAAGCATCAAGAAGAGCAGCATCTGCTGCTGCGGGTTTGGGATATGTCATTATCAATGAATTATTTCAACCTGTTGTCCTCCAGAACTACCTCCATCATGTCTTTCCATGCAATATAATTAGAACTACCCTCGAGTGCATATTCCAATCTCAAGCCATTGAAATACATCTTGATCTTGATCTTCCTGTCGCACCAAAGAATATTTTTGCAAATTCGAATGCTATTCAGCACAAACTCAATTTATCCTCCACTATATTTATTTCCTTCGCTCTGATACCATGTAGAAATTATACAAACAATATGTATACCAATGGATTCAATCCGATCATGTGATATGCTAAAGCAAGATATTGAATCCTTCTACAAATCAATTGCGGAAAATAAACACGATCTCCAATCACAACAAGTAAAGAAAGAAGCAAATCAAATCACAACACAGATATTTTCTCGAGGAAATCTTGTTGATCAAAACCCCTCTATCTTCTATTGTATATTCACCAAGGAATCATGACACAATTATAATGCACTCTTCTCACAAGAGTCTCCTGCACTCTCACAACTGTCTCACACTAATTTGGACAAAATCGACCAACACTTAGCCAATTTGCAACCTCTACTCGGCCTACCTACCTTGCGCAATTAATGTGGAATGAAATCCCCCTATTCTTTAGGAATTTCAACCTTCCAAAACTGTGCAATGATCTTGGGAATTCCTATGCGTGTTTTACTACATGCGGGCAACCTAATAATAATTCAATTGATAATTAATATCCCTTTAACCTTTGTCTCAACTGGGTCTCCATCAGAACTGACATGCATGCAACTATTAATAGTAAATCATCATTTACATAACAAATCACTACATGTGAATTAAATATGATTTAATTCACTTGACCTCTCATTAGTGCAACAAACAGTTACAACTAGTTAAACTGATTTTAACTCAATTAATTGAGTTAACTGATTTCTCATGCATTAAACTAATGCACTAACTGCAAATTGGACTCAATAACTAATAGAAGCACTCTGCATGCCTCATCAACCACCCTCAACTTTAAATTCATGAGCTAACTGAGTTTATCACGCTCAGTTAACTATTACAAGTGATTATGAGATAAGATTACATTTTATTGTCCAATTTAATTAAGGGAAAATTAAATTAGACACACATTTCTTGTTGACTTTTCAACAACTACATCTTTATCATCATGTTCAATACATATCACCCTGATTGGGGTGGGGAATTATGTATAAATTACACCAATGGATTCAATCCGATCATGCAATGTACTAAAACAAGATATTGAATCCTTCTACAATATTTGCAGAATATAAATCACGATCGCTTAATCACATGCAAGTAAGAGAAAGAAGTAAATCAATCGCACAACACAAGATTTTCTTGGGGAAATAAAATTCTCAAAACCCCTCCATATTTATTGTATAATCAACCAAGGAATCATGAAACAATACAATGCATGTGTGCCCACCACAACCTCATACACTCTACAAATTGTCTCACACTGATCTAAGAAAAATTTGACTAATACATAGCCAATTTCCTGCCCACCTGCAACCTGCCTTGCTCACGCAATCCCTAGGAAAAATAATTCCTATTAAATAGGAATTCCAATCTTCCTTTACTACGCAATCCATCATGGGATTCATGTGGCTTTATAACCACACCTGGGCAATTCGCTAATAATACAACTGATATTTTACTTTCCTTTAACCTTTGTCTCAACTGGGTCTTCATCAGAATTGACATGCATGTAGCTATTAATAGTGAATCATCAGTTACTTGCTAGATAACTACTTGTGAATTAAATCTATTTTAATTCACTTGATCTTCCACTAGCTCATCAATCAGTTAGAACTAGTTAAATTGATTTTAACTCAATTAATTTGAGTTAACTGATTGCACTCACACCACACTAGTGCTACATTTGCAATTAGACTTCTAAATAATATATTCACTCTACATGCTTATCCTTTGACCCTCAACTCGAAATTCTTGATCTAACTAAGTCTATCACACTTAGTTAACTATTACAAGTTGTTATGAGATAAGATTACAATTTATTTTCCAATTTATTTAAAAATTGGATGCTCACATTAGCACTAATGTGTCAATGAATTCCTCACTCATGTGTGACCTGGAATCCCACACTAGTATGTGGTGCATTTTCCTGTTGAATTTCAGCACTCCCTCTCAAGAATAAAGGGATTATCTGCTACCCCGATCCTGCCTCTGTGGTATTCAAATTTTCTCTTTGCAAGTGCCTTCGTCAAGATATCTACATCCTGATCTTCCGTGGGAATGTATTGCAAAAACATAATGCACCTCTGAACACAATCTCGAAGATGGTGCCACCGGATTTCAATATGCTTGGACCTGTCATGGAATATTGGATTAATCGATAGTTTTATGCAACTCTGGTTATCACAATCTATCACCATTGGATCCATATGATGACCAAACAAACCCACAAGTATCTTCCTTGTCCTGATGGCCTCATGTGCATCCTAACTAGCTGCCATGTACTTTTCCTCGATTGAACTAAGTGAAACTGATCTCTGCTTCCTCCTGTACTAAGAAACTGCTTTTGATCCTATGTTGAATATGCCCCCTGATGTGCTCTTCCTGCCTGATGGACTACCTGCCCAATCTACATCAGTGAAGCCTTGAATATTCACTCCCTCTGTCTATATGTACCATAATCCATACTCTGTAGTGACCTTGAGATATCTCAACACATGCTTCCCCGCCTTCCAAAATAGACTGGTAGGCTTAACCGTATCTTGACTAAGCTGGTTAAATACGTATCATATGTCTGGTCGTGTGTTCACCAAATACATAAGTCAACCCACAAGATTCCTGTAAAAAGTAGCTTCCACTACCTCACCTGAAGTAGCATCATCCTTCCTCCAACTACCTGCAAGAGGAGTCTCCATGGGTTTGTTACCCTCCATGTGGAACTTCCTTAGAATCTCCTTGGAATACTTTCCCTGAGATACAAATAACTCCCCATATCTTTGCCATATTTCAAAGCCAAGGAAATAATGCAAGAGCCCCATGTCCTTCATCTCAAACTCTCTTGCAAGATCCTCTTTGCAAGAAGTTATGAGATGCTCATCACATGTTAGTATAATATCATCAACGTAAAGCAAAATAATCAAAATCTTACCATCAACCACAATATGATACAGGTTTTCATCCACTTCACTCTTTATAAATCCCAACCCGATGAAATAGATGTCGATCCTGGTGTACCAAGCACGAGGTGTTTGCTTCAGCCCATACAGTTCTCTCTTGAGTCTGCACACATGTGACTCCCTATCAAAGGTCTAAAAACCTTCTAGCTGCTCAATGTACACTTCTTCCTCAATAACTCCATTTAGAAAGGTTGTATTTACATCCATCTGATGTATCTACCACCCCATCTGCGTTGAGAGTGCAAGGATAGATCTAATTGATGAATACCTTGCAACCGGTGCAAAATTCTCCTCATATTCAATCCCCTCTACCTGTGAGAATCCTTGGGCCACAAATCTAGCCTTGCATTTCTCCACACTCCCATAAGTTGCTTGCTTCACCTTGTAGATCCACTTGGATCCAACCACTGACTTCCCCACTAGTCTTGGGACCACCTCCCATGCATTATTTCTGATAATGGAGTCATACTCCTCAACCATGGCATCAACCCATGTTGGTTGTTGCATTGATTCCTCAAAAGAGGATGGTTCTGTCACAATACACTAGATCATAAGAGCCATGTATCCAGTACACCTGTCTGGGTATCTTCTCTGAATGCGCTATGATGTAGGTGTACCTACATGCTATGTCGCATCTAGCATCAATCTGTCAACCTCTCTGGTGAACTTCCAACCATTTCTGGAGGATGGCTTTGCATGAGTGGTTTTTTCCACTCCATGATCCTCTGCTTGTGGCTGCTCCACATCCTAAGGTTCATCCTTTGGAACTAATAGTTCCTCATCTGCATGCAAGTCAAGCTCCCTCTCAAGGGACAATCACATGTCTTTCTCCTCATCAAATTTAACATCTCTTCTGAAAATTGTCATCCTGTTAGTCGGAAAATACACCCGATATTTTTGGGGAGTATCAGTGTACCCCAAAAATACCCCAACCTATGTTGTTGGTTCTAGCTTCTTCCTGGCATCTTTGGTCACATGGAAATAGACAGATGAGCCAAAAAAATTAAAATATGAAACATCTGGTTTCTTACCTAAAAAAGCCTCCTCTAGTGTACTCATGCCAAGTATCCAATGAGGACTACAGTTCTGCACAAATACCGTTGTGTTGCATGCCTCTGCCCATAGATGCAATGGTAGGCCCTGATCATGTAACATATCTTGAGTTGCTCCCACATTTGTTTTGTTATTTCTTTCTGCAACCCCATTCTGTTGTGGGTTATGAGGCGCAATCAATTCTCTACGAATTCCTTCTTTGGAGCATAATTTCTTGAATTCATTAGAGATATACTCATCACCATTGTCACTCCTTGGAGCCTTCACCTTCTTCCTTGTATCTTTCTCTACTAGTGCTTTGAACTCACAAAAATTGGGGAACATCTAATCTTTCTTCTACAGAAAGAAGATCCAACGCTTTCTAGAAAAATCATCAACAAAAATCACATAATACTTGTGCTTTGTTGTGGAAGGTGTAGATAGTGGTCCACACACGTCTGAGTGAACTCTCTCAAGGATTGTCGCTGCTTAGTTCTCCTTCTCATGAAAAGTGGCTTTATCATACTTCCCCATGGTACATCCCTTGCATGTGTCTATTTGTGCAAGAGTACCCTTTGGAAGATATGTAGAAATCTTCTGCATGATCCTCAAAGGACTATGGTGTAGATGGCCCAATCTCTTGTGCCATAACTCACCTGTATCCCAGCTCACCACCTTACCTGTTTTACTGCTCAATGTTGCGCAACCATATACGTCAAGTTTGTAGTGGTTCTTCACACGAACCCCAATATTCTTTACCTATCCTATGGCTTTGTGACGAAGGAACACCTTTCCTTCACTGAAAACCACATCATATCCAAAATCCTCCAACATAGCAACTGAAACTAAATTATTTTTCAAGCCTAGTGCATGCATGACATCTTTTAATATGAAAGGTTTACCTGACTATCTCTAGAAAGTAACTGTACCAATCTCGGTAGCATTATACCTCCTATCATTACCCATCTTGATGTGCATCTGAAGATCCTTCTCCTCCAAGCTACTAAAGATTTCTTTATTTCCTGTCATGTGGAAAGATGCTCCATTATCCAAGTACCACATATATCCCATCACAGTTGATGCCATGCATGCGATGAGAGAGAATTCAAACTCAAACTGTGAGGCAAAAGCTTCACCCATTGCAACTCCCGGAGCCTTCTTGTTGTTCTTCTTCTTTTGTGGACAATTTGTGGCATAGTGTCCATGATCATGACAGTGAAAACATTTCACTTTTGACATGTCACGCTTCTTGCCTTCTTTGTCAGTCTCATATTTGGAAAGGGGCATCTTCCCCTTCCCCTTATTTTCCTTACTAGGCAAGGAAAAATTTTCCTCATCATTAGTCTTGGATGAGGATCCATCCCTGGTATTCCGCCGAAACTCTTCTTGTACCAAATCTAACCACAGTCGCTCCCAATCTGGTAACTTCTCCCTCCCATTCACAGAGTCCTGGTAACTATTCCAGATCTTGGGAAGGCCTATAATTTCTAGGCCCACTAAGTCATCATCAGCTACAGTAATCCCAACACTTCCAAGCTCATCTCAACATTGAGTGAACTTGCTCAAGTCTTTCTAGATTATGTCGCCCTTCTTGATTTTGATTTTCCTGAGCTTGTCCTTGAGTGCCAATTTTTTGTGGTCACCGTTGCTTTGAAACATATATGTCAAGGCCTTCCACATAGCATATAGAGTTTCCTTTCCATGGAGACTCGAGACAATATAATCTTGAACTCCCTCTAATAATATCCTCCTCGCCTTTGCTACCTTCTTCTACCATGCATAAAGAAGTTGGGCATCTGCTGTTGCGGGCTTGGGAATATCATTATCTATGAATTCCTTCAACCAATTTACTTCCAGCACTGCCTCCATCCTGTCCTTCCATGAAATACAATTTGAACTGACCTCGAGTGCATATTCGAGTCTCAAGCCATTGAAATACATCTTAATCCGCTTCTAGCTCCAAAGAAAGTATCTGTAAATTTGAATATTGTTCAACACAAACTCAATTTCTTCTCTACTATTGTGATTCATGGCGCTCTAATACCATGTAGAAGTTACACCAATGGATTCAAACCAATCATGCAATTGACTAAAACATGATATTGAATCCTTCTACAATATTTGTGGAATATAAATCATGGTCGCTTAATCACATGCAAGTAAGAGAAAGAAGTAAATCAATCGCACAACACAAGATTTTCCTTGGGAAATAAATTTCTCAAAACCCCTCCATATTTATTGTATAATCAACCAAGGAATCATGAAACAATAGAATGCATGTGTGCTCACCACAACCTCATACACTTCCCAATTGTATCACACTGATCTAGGAAAAAATGGACCAATACATAGCCAAATTCCTGCCCATCTTCAGCCTGCCTTGCTCACGCAATCCCTAGGAAAAATAATTCCTTTTAAATAGGAATTCCAACCTTCCTTGACAGCACAATCCATCATGGGATTCATGTGGCTTTATAACTTCACCTGGGCAGTTCGCTAATAATACAACTGATAGTTTACTTGCCTTTAACCTTTGTCTCAACTGGGTCGTCATCAGAATTGACATGCATGTAGCTATTAATAGTGAATCATCAATTACTTGGTAGATAATTACTTGTGAATTAAATCTATTTTAATTCACTTGATCTTCCACTAGCTCATCAATCAGTTAGAACTAGTTAAACTGATTTTAACTCAATTAATTTGAGTTATTTGATTGCACTCACACCACACTAGTGCTACAACTGAAACTGGACCCTGTAAATAATAGAATCACTCTACATGCCTATCCTTTGACCCTCAACTCAAAATTCTTGAGCTAATTAATTCTATCACACTTAGTTAACTATTACAAGTTGTTATGAGATAAGATTGCAATTTTTTTCCAATTTATTTAAAAATTGGGCGCCCACATTAGCACTAATGTGTCACTGAATTCCTCACTCATGTGTGACCTAGAATCCCACACTAGTATGTGGTGCATTTTCTTTTTGAATTTCAACAAATTGAACCAGTGACTTCACATCAAGGAGTGCCTTAACAGAGTACCCAATCACCGTCTATCCAAGACCCTGTGGACGTCTTGAGTTCAAGTCTCTTATTTTAACTCTTATTATAAATTAACTTCATTGTAAAAGTGATTCTCGCTTGTTTTATAAAAGTGGGTCACTTCATAAAGAAATTATTTATAAATGTAAACTTACAACCAAATCTAGTGAGCAAAAGGAATTTTTTGTTTTTCAGTAATACCCATCACTATGTGAACCAACTCCTACCTACCACGTGGCTCTTTGTTACCACTAATACCTTTTTTTAAAGAAAATAACTTTCACATCCTAAGTCTATTTCAATATTTTTTGAAGCAACTATTTTTTATGTTATATATAAGACTTTTGTGATCCATAAAGTAGATAGATTTTGTTGTGGACAATTTTGTCACCCCTAGAGACAGTCTAGAGTTGCCATAGACCAATGCCTAGGACATCTTAATATAGCAAGGAGCTCTTCATATAGCTTGGGTTGTCAATCCAAAAGCTCACTTACTATCTCTTGTTGAACGAGGAAATTAGATTGAATGGGACCAAACTCTCTCAGAAGCTAATACAAAGATAAGCATAATGTAGGAACATCATGCAAAACTCCAATATGAAGGCATCAAACAGTTAAGAGACAGCTTACTGTAAAGAGGGCCAGTTCAGATAATATATCACAGAAATCAAATATCAGAAAGTGGATGCAGTGAGAGGAATAATAAGAGAATATCAGTTGACATTAGATTGATACCCAGATATACAACAAAACCATGCATGGGCTTGACAATTCAAGAATCCATACACAATCCTGGCATTTTAAAAGCACCCTCCTAAAACAACTGATATAGCAGAAAATATGGATAAGGTGAACATGGAACAATATATCATGACTAGGCCTATTTAAAGCGCTTGACTAACCCCAGTATGGGCATCAACCAGGATGAATCCTTACTCAAGATTAGTGAGCGACTCGCATTCTAGAACATGATACAAGAAGATAATTAGCATGGAATGAGATATTGTATTAACACATAAGAGAAAATTACATACTGTGAGATACCAAAGACCAAAATCCTCATTACAGTTATAACTCCTCCTCACTGAGACCCTACGGGCTCTGAACCTTCATACCGAAATATTACAAAATGTATACAAAAGCCTTTTCACTGCACAGTTTGCTGATAGAAATCTGGAACCTCTCTAATGTCTTGTTTCTGCGTCTTTATAGAAAAGATAAAGAACCCTCGAGAAGGAGGTAGATGGAGCACATTTAATGACTTAATTTGAACAAAATGGCGGAAAACATCCGCGCCCACACTATGGATGACTAAATATAAATGACTGTACTTTACAATCTGCCTTTAGAAATAAATGCCGGAGGATAAAAATCTCCTTATAAACAGGACACAAATAATAAAATATGCAAATGTTATGTACTCGGCCGGAGAGAAATCTGCTGCGGTAAAACCTTGAGGTTGCTTACAAGAATAAATGAACTAGGTAGAATATCTCTCCAGAGAAACGACATAAGAGGAAGCCTTCATGAACCTTTTGTACTTCCCGGAGAAGAGAATCAGCTGAAATATAATCTGTAGGGTATGATTTTTAATGTATTGTACCCTCGGCTTGATCTAGAAAATCTCTGGTCCGATACCCTTATCTTTAAACATCAAATACGAGCTCATGATCTTCAATGGGGTTGTTGAAATCTTTAATTCTCTGTTGGTGTTCTTTGCTGGATCATTTATATCACCATACTCCAACCGGCATCTTTAAATTGTCCTTGGAGGGCTCGAAATATTGTAAATCCTGCTCCTGCAATGGATGTCTTATCATGGTGGCTTTCAGGACCCTTCTTCATAATGACAGCTCCAATTGAATTGCCTTCTGAGATGTTCTATCGCTGCAACCGAAACTGTGAATTAAAATATCTCTCTGTATGTTGAAACCCTACAAAATTTACAAACACATTAAAAAAGCCAGGTAGAAGTGGGGTGGACGAGGAGGTGAGGACGGTGATGACATCGCAGATATGGACAATCGACAAGAACACGCAGGGTGACGAAGGAAAAACAATGGATGGAACGTAAACTTTCCGCGTGAAACAGTGTTAAACGTGATAACTGAAAAATGATGAATACGAATAAAACACACACACACACACACACATATATATATATATATATATACGGAGGGAGAATGCCACGGACACATGGGAATATGACACATGGGTGTACGAGGGACAAAAGGAAGAATGACGTGGCGGAGGACTTGACCAGCGGGTAGTCAGACGGATGATCTGGGCCACACGACCAAAAACGAGATCGACAGTTAAAATGGGTTGGAGAGCGATTAGAGTGGGCCAGGGGCGCGATGGACATATATTATAACGTGTGCAGCTCCGGAGGACGTCTGTTGTTGGATGGACGTCGACAGATCCAACGGCGCGGGTGAGTTCCGCTGCCCGACCTTTGTACAAACTTTAACACGTGGAAAAGTGGTTTCTTGGGCTCGTACCAAAGGACACACGGCGCGTTTTCAATGGAATCGCTGGCATTTTGTTTAAAACCACCGGCTCGGTGGAAGTGGTGCGGGATTTACCGCTGGTTTTCATGCACGGGGACCACCACATAAACGACCGCCACTCCATTGATTGAACTCGATCGGACGGTTAATATTGCGCCCGATAACATCTATTGTTAAGCTCCCTTTCCTTTGGCATATTAATTTGCGCTCGGGTCATATGGTAGCCAAAGCATGGGGGGCTAAGATCTTAGGACTGGGCCCAATAAATTTAAATTATGGGTTTTTAACCTTGGAAAAGTGTATTTTATGAACGGAAATGGTAATATTAAACGGGAGCATGAGTATTTTAAGCTACGGCAGAGATTTGAAATGGATTCGAATGAGGCAGCGGACCAAAAATCTATAGGCAGGGGTCAATATGTACAACATCGGCTCCATCTGGGGACGGCATGTTCGTTCCTGGACATGTCGAGAACACGCAGACCACTGAACATTTCTTGTATGTACATCCTGTCTTTCAATTCTTCTGCGCTTCTTCTGATAATTTGTCGGCACCCTTTCTTTATGAAAATAAAAGCTGAAACAACCTATATACAATATAATACAACAGGCATTCCCAGCCTGGATCAGAATTGAAAGTATGGTTTGAGGAATTGGCCATTCACAGGGGCATCCAACAGATCACCCTGTAGGTTTTCTATCATAAAAGTATTATTTCCTCCTTGATTCACAATTTTGAATGGGCCAAACCATAATGGATCAAATTTGGCATGCTTGCCTTTCTCTGCTCTTCGAACGTCCCATCTGAGAACCAGGTCTCCAATTTGGAATTTCCTATCTTTCGCATGCCGATTAAATACATTCTTCGTTTTCTCCTGATATTCTATCAATCTCTGATTTACCTGGTTCCGTGTTTCCTCTAATTCGACCAATTGATTAATCCTTCTGATCATGTCATCTGGTTCTTCCTAGCTTTCCTGCATAAAACGTGCCACCGGTAATGCCAATTGTACTGGAAACACTGTTGCTCGTCCATATACTAATTCATAGGGAGACTTCCCTGTTGCTCTCTTACTGGTTATCCTATTTGCCCATAGAGAAAATTTTAATTGGGAGTCCCAATTCTTCTGATTCTCATTTATTGTTTTCTTCAAGGCCCTCACCAGGGTTTTATTAGAAGACTCTGCTAAGCCATTTCCCTGTGGATAGTATGCTGTGGAATGGGTTAATATGATGTTATACCTCTGGCAGAAATTTACAAACCTGGCAGACTTGAAAGCCTGTGCATTGTCAGTTACAATCCTAGCAGGACAGCCAAACCTTGATATGATATTTTCCTCCATAAACTTGATTATCACAGTATCTGTAGCATTTCTTGTAGGTATGGCTTCCACCCATTTTGTGAAATAATCTGTGGCTGTTAGTATCCATTTATATTGGCCACTTGATGGGGGATGTATTTCTCCTATAAAATCTAGTCCCCATTTTTTAAATGGTTCATTTACATGAACAGGAATCAAGGGTAGAGCTGCTAATTTCTGTCTTTCTGCAAATCTTTGACACTTGTCACATGCTCTGACCCAAGCAAAAGCATCTGTAAATAGTTTTTGCCAGTAAAAACCAGCCTTCATGATTTTATGAGCTGTAGCCCTCCAGCTGTAATGTCCTCCACATATTCCCTCATGAAATTCTATCATTATATTCTCCACTTCATTTTCTGTGAGGCATAACAGCAATATACCTGAAGGGTCTCTCCAATATAGCTGTCCATTAGCAATTATGTATTTCTGGGATTTCATTCTTACAGCTCTGTATTTTATCCTATCACAACTTGGAGGACAGCTAAGTGTTAAAAGATATTCAACTACTTCTTTATACCAAGGACTAGTGAGATATTTCATGTGTACCTTTTGAGTGGCCATCTCCAGCCCTTGCTGTTCTTCTCCTTTCTCAGATTCTTCATTTGCTATCATGGATAAATTAATGCCCAAATCTTGATGATTTGATTCAGATAACATCTTAGCAAGTCCCTGTCCTTTAATCAACTTGGTAGGCCTTATGTCCAAATCATACTCCTGTATTTTTGCAATCCATCTTCCTCTTTTACCTTCACTATCCCCCTGAACAAGGATGTCTTTGACAGCTGTTGTGGGAACATATGCAGTAATGTGAGATTGCAAAACATAGGTTCTAAAAGCTTTAAGGGAATTTACTAGGGCATACGCCTGCTTCTCCAATATATTATATTTTAATTCAGCATCATGCAACACTTGACTGAAGAAAGCTATAGGCTGCTCATATCCATCTTCATTCTTCTGCAATAAGACTCCAGCAATTGTATGAGGCGAAGCAAATGAGAATATCATAAATGGTTTTGTATAATCTGGCCCAGCTAGCACGGGAGCTTCAGCAAATGCCTGTTTTATTCTGGTGAATGCATCTCTAGACTCCTGGGACCATTTTACTTCATTATCTTTTTTCAACATATCAGTTATATGCCTAACTATCTCAGCATAGTTAGGAATAAACCTTCTCAGAAAATTGATCCGGCCTAGAAACACCTGTACTTCCTTCTTATTCATGGGTAGAGGAATACTGTTTATTACTTCAACTCTCTTAGGATCTATTTTCACACCATCTTTAGTTACAATATGCCCTAAGAGTTTTCCCTCATCTAATGCGAATAAATATTTTTGAGGATTGAGAGATAGGCCATACCTTCTGCACTTTTCAAAAGTTCTTCTTAAATGCTCAACATGCTCATCATCATTCTTCGAAAATACTGTGATATCATCAAGATATACCACCAAAAACTTGTCATGTTCTCCAACAAAGGCTATGTCCATTGCCCGCTGAAAAGTAGCTCCTGCATTAATTAATCCAAATGGCATTCTAGCATACATAAATGTTCCCCATGGTGTAGTGAATGCAGTTTTCTTTTGATCTTCTGGGAACACGGCCACCTGATTATAACCAGAAAATCCATCCATCATTGACATTTGGATGCTCCCACCACTTTCTGCAGGATGTAGTCCATCTTAGGCAGTGGATAATTATCCTTTAGAGATGCTCTATTTAAATTCCTGAAATCTACACACAGCCTTATTTCTCCGTTTTTCTTTCGAACAGGAACAAGATTTGCTACCCATTCTGAGTATCTCAATGGCACAATTATTCTGGCCTTCAGTAGCTTCTTGATTTCTTTTTCAATAGAGGGAAGCAGCAGAGGATTTATCTGTCTGAGCTTCTGCTTATAAGGCTTTGCATCTTCCCTCAAAGGAATTTTATGCTGCATTATATTAACATCAAAAAATTTTAGGTCCTGATAGGACCAAGCAAATACATCTTTATAAGATTGAAACAACTTCAAATATTTTTCTTTATATTCGTCTGGGACCGTTTTAGAAAATTTTACAATTTTGGGATCAGCATAAGTACCCAGATTTAGATCTCCCACTTGATCTTCTTCTGTCACCTTGTTTGGCTGCAACAGAATATCATCTTTGTTAAATAATCTTTCTAGGGGCACCAGCCCTCTAGGTATGACATTTCCTTTTAGCTGCAGCACTCTATTACCTGCTATTTTCTCTTCCCATCTGTTTTCTACAATATTTTCAACTTCTTCCTCCTCATTGTCATCAATCTCCATATTGGATAATTCTCCCACTATCTCCATGAATCTCTTCATCCGTTCGTCATCTTCAAATACCTGCCAGTGCTTTATATTATCTGGAATAGATGGTCTGTAACGTACCTCCACTTCGTATCTTAAAAGTGGATTCTGAGGAGGACGGAATGTACTGGCAGCTATAACAAGAGAGTCTGCTATTCTGTTTTGCTCCCGGGGCATGAACTGTATGTTAAATGCTGAGAAGAAATTTTCTACCATGTCCCACACTTCGTTCCTATAAGCTCTCAGCCGTGGATGCTTAGTTTGGCATTGATTTTTGATCTGCCTTACCACCAGCTCAGAGTCTCCCATGACTTTTAGACTTTGGATGCCCATGTTTCTAGCTGTCTGCAATCCCAATAATAGTGCTTCATATTCAGCTATATTATTGGTAATTCAGCTATATTATTGGTAGCCTCATACTCCAATTTAAAGGACAGTGGCACCCATTTTCCTGAAGGAGATATTAATAACACCCCAGCTCCATTGCCTTCCTTTGAATTTGCTCCATCAAAATGCAAAGTCCAAATTTCTGATTCCTGATCTTCTTTAGGCTGCTCAGCTTGGATTTGACCAAAAAGGGACACAGGAGCATAATTTTGATTTTCTTCTAACATTAAACATGAGAAGTCTCCCTCTTTCTTATACACTGGTGAATTCTCTGAGCAATCAGCCTTAGTTACCATTTTAGCAAATCTAGTTTCCCTGTATAATCTCCTTTCCTGGCCTCCAAATACTGGGACTGTAGCATATGTCAGATCCAATTTGATTGACCCACCAATTTTTGTACCCCAGGATCTTGACAGCAGCATGCCAAAGCGGGCTGGGATATTAGCAACCACAATTTCCATGACCACACTCTTTGCTGGTATTTGGGCTAAATTGACCACTAAATCTTTAATCATTCCCAAGAATTTAACCCTTTTAGAATCAAATGAATATAGTTCTTTGTATGGTCTTGTAATTTGCAGTCCTAGTTGTTCCATGACAGACAGAGGCATAAGATTATGGGAAGCCCTAGAATCTAACATACAATTGTGTAACAGCAGGTCATGTATAACTAGGGATACATAAAAAGGAGGAGTAGAAGGGTCTATCTCCTCGACATGTGGGCCAAAGACTACCATGGGTCTTTCTTCTTGAAGGTTTAAACTATCAGGTGCAATTGGTATTTCAGGAGGAAGCATAAAGGAAGTAACTTGAGACTGATATGCAGGCTATTTTAACAGTTCAGTCAGGGGGACTGGAATCTTAATTTTCTCAAGTTCTTTTTGCAGGTTAAAAGCAGGAAGGGGCTTTTCTATCACAACTTCTTTTGACTCTTTATTTTCAGCTGAAGATTTAATTTATTTTGACACTGGCTCAGCATTAGGAGGACCGACTATTTTAGAAGAAGAAGGAATCTGATCATTAGGCTGCAAGGGAGCATTTAGAGGATTCTTACCTTTTTCTATGTTTCTCTTTGTTGCTGATTCCTTCTGAGCAGATGCTTCTTTCTGAGGTGGCTCCTCTTCTTGATCTTGAGTTCGGGTCCTCTTCCTTGAAGACCTGAGATCATACTTTACATTGAATTGTGCTTGCATGAAATCAGCAAATTGCTTACAATAATGGTCAATCTCTGCTTCTTCTTCTTTGTCTTGCAATGGGCACTCTATATCATCATTATTTGAAAAAGCTAGATTTGAATCTTCTAATCCATAAGCTGCATCCCCAGTGGAGTCATTTGCTGGTCCTTCCAGGTACAAGGGATGTGGTACCTGATCTTGTTGCTCCTTTGCTTCTCTCGGCAATATCTGCAATGGTGGTCTTCTATACTGGGGATTGTATCCTCTGTTTGGAGCATTATAGAAATTCTTGGGAGCTGCATTTTTAGCTTCCAGTTCAAGCTTGACCATCTTCTTTATCATTTTTCTTATTTCATCCATTTTATCTTAATCCTTATCTTGATTAGAAGTAGAAACCTCTTCTTTGCCTCTCCTCCTAGTATCTTGTTCAGCTTTTCCTTTTAATTTCCCAGTGGAGGCAAAGTTTTCTTCCAACTCTAGAGCATCTGACTGAGCATCATCTAAAGTGGCAGGTTTTCTTTCTCTCAATGAGAATCCAAAATCGAAATCAAAGGCTGCTATGAAAATTATCTTGGAAGCAGCTTCATGGGGCTTCATTTCAGGAGGCAGGCTCAAATCTAACTTGTTAAATCTTTTAATAAACTCTGACACTCCTTCATTATGTTTCTTCTTCATAGTATTAAACTCAGTAAGACACATTCCATGATCTTTATTTTCCCCCCACTTTCTGAGGAAAACATTCTCCATGACATCCCAGGTGGTCACTGAACGGTTTCCCAATGTCTTGAACCATTTCCTGGCTTCACCTTCCAAAGACTGCACAAACAATCTCAAGACCACATCCAAATGTTCAACATTTAAGTTTTCTGCAAAAGAGCAGAAGGTCTCGAGATGTTTCTGAGCATCAATTTTATTTTCACCATTAAATCTCGACAGAATCTTCAAATAATCCTGTGGCATATCATTTAGCACTTGGGGTAAGGCCAGTGGAGCATATTTGTTCAATAAAAAAGCAGGAACATTGGCCATTGGGGGAGGTGGGGGTTGTGCAACAGTCTGAGATACAAATGAAGGGAGAGGAGTAGGAGGAAGTGGAGTATGAATAAAAATGGGAATATATTGCACAGAAGCCTGAGGTGTGGATGTTGAGAATGCAGCAAGATGATGGAGCTTAGTGAAATGAAGTCGCCTTCACTAAGTGGGCCCGCAGGCAAATTCTGGCGCAAAGTCTATTTTTAGACTATGTCTATTTTTAGACATACGGAGCATGATTCGGGGATTCCAGTTGGAGATTCTTGAAGCATGCGACATGTTGGTAAAAATAGATGAGACTCATATTTTTAGGTCACAAGCTATTTTTAGACTGCCTCTCCTAAAAATATGGAAGCCAAATATTATTTACCCTTAATAATATTTAGACTATAAACAACAGTTTACTCTCTTGGAGCACTTCAGTTAGATTCATGGAGGTGGCTCATGCAACTGACAGAGGAATCACATGGTTCCTAGGGTTTGATGGCATCTTGCATGGTTGACTTCAGTTGGACTTCAGTGGCAGAAGTTTTGGAGGAGTTAATGAGACAGATAGTGGAGTTGTGTTCTGTTTATCTTAGTTGAACTAGTTGAGATTAGTTTAACTGGCTAATCAATTAGTTATGAGTGGAGTGAATTAAATATTATTTAATTCATTAATTAGTAACTCATTATTCAACTCAAGAACACATCAGCTCACTACAGTGCATGATCAGTTCAGTGGAGACCAGTGAAAGAGGTAGATGAAAGGGTGGAGTTAGCTATCAGTGGCGACATCAGTTGTGCATGAGATTTGCACCACACTTGGAGGAATTGTCCATGACAATTGCGCAGTCAAGCCAAGGAGATTCGAACCTTGGATCTCTACATAGACAGGCCATGATTGCGCAATAGAGGCAAGGCAATCAGCAGTGAGTTTTGAACCAATGACTTGTTCAAAACTGAGTTAGATTGTGTGTGACTTTATGAGAAAGTACCGAGTACTTGTGAGGAGTATTGTACTTGTTTGGTTACATGATTTCTCCATTATAATATACACAATAGCTGCGGGGTTTTCAGCTATAGGCTTTCCCCATACATATTGAGTTAATGTGTGATTGATTTGATGTGAGATTGCTTCTATTATTTCCGCACGTGACAATTAATTGTAGATGAGATTATGTGTTATGCATGCAATTCGAAATTGATGTGTAATCGGGTTAATCTCCATTGAATAAGTAATTTATTCAGCTAATTTCTACAGTGGATGGGAATAGTTCACGGTTAACAGCAGCTACTTCTGTGACTTCTTTAATTTCCTCAGCCTCGAGAGTAGGATGAGAATCTCCTTGAATCCAGGCACTTTCTCTACGTGGAGTTTCTGAGTAAAACTCGGGATTTTCTATTCTGATCTCTTGAGAAGAAGAGGGCGGATAATCTTCAACGGAATATTCAGGGTTTTCAGCACGAACTGACTTCCTCTCCTTCCAAACTCTTTTTTGAATGATTTTTTCTGGGTCAGACACGTAAGGTGTCTTTGACTGAGATGTATCTGACCTCAAAAGTGGCTTACGAGGAGCCAGGACTACCAATAAATTTATCAAATGAAAACAGTGGAGTCGCCAAGGTGAGAGATACGCAACTCTTCAACTCTCTGTGCTCACCTGATTAGAGAGTGAAAACAATTTTTCGAGGCCCAGGGAAACTGATATTCTTAAATTCGATCCCCGGCAAAAGCGCCAGAAAGATGTTGTGGACAATTTTGTCACCCCTAGAGACAGTCTAGAGTTGCCATAGACCAGTGCCTAGGACATCTTAATATAGCAAGGAGCTCTTCATATAGCTTGGGTTGTCAATCCAAAAGCTCACTTACTATCTCTTGTTGAACGAGGAAATTAGATTGAATGGGACCAAACTCTCTCAGAAGCTAATACAAAGATAAGCATAATGTAGGAACATCATGCAAAACTCCAATATGAAGGCATCAGATAGTTAAGAGACAGCTTACTGTAAAGAGGGCCAGTTCAGATAATATATCACATAAATCAAATATCAGAAAGTGGATGCAGTGAGAGGAATAATAAGAGAATAGCAGTTGACATTAGATTGATACCCAGATATACAACAAAACCATGGATGGGCTTGAAAATTCAAGAATCCATACACAATCCTGGTATTTTAAAAGCACCCTCCTAAAACAACTGATATAGCAGAAAATATGGATAAGGTGAACATGGAACAGTATATCATGACTAGGCCTATTTAAAGTGCTTGACTAACCCCAGTATGGGCATCAACTAGGATGAATCCTTACTCAAGATTAGTGAGCCACTCGCATTCTAGAGCATGATACAAGAAGACAAATAGCATGAAATGAAATATTTTATTAACACATAAGAGAAAATTACATACTGTGAGATACCAAAGACCAGAATCCTCATTACAGTTATAACTCCTCCTCACTGAGACCCTACGGGCTCTGAATCCTCATATAGAAGTGACACAAAATGTATACAAAATCCTTCTCACTGCACAGTTTGTTGATAAAAATATGGAACCCCTACAATGTCTTATTTTCGGGTTTTTATAGAAAAGATAGAGAACCCTCGAGAAGGAGGTAGATGGAGCACATTTAATGACTTAATTTGAACAAAATGGCGGAAAACATTCGCGCCCACACTGTGAATGACTAAATATAAATGACTGTACTTTACAATCTGCCTTTAGAAATAAATGTCGGAGGATGAAAATCTCCTTATAAACAAGACACAAATAATAAAATTTACAAATGCTATGTACTCAGCTGGAGAGAAATATGCTACGGTAAAACCTTGAGGTTGTTTGCAAGAATAAATGAACTAAGAAAAAGATCTCTTTAGAGACACGGCATAAGAGAAAATCATCATGAACCTTCAGTACTTTCCTGAGAAGAAAACCAGCTGAAATATAATCTGTGGGGTGTGATTTTTAATGTACTGTACCCTCGGCTTGATCTTGAAAATCTCTGGTCCGATACCCTCATCTTTAAACGTCAAATACGAGCTCATGATCTTCAATGGGGTTGTTGAAATCTTTAATTCTCTGTTGGTGTTCTTTGTTGAATCATTTATATCACCAAACTCCAACCGGCATCTTTAAATTGTCCTTGGAGAGCTCGAAAGATTTTAAATCCTGCTCCTGCGATGGATGTCTTATCATGGTGGCTTTCAGGACCCTTCTTCATAATGACAGCTCCAATTGAATTGCCTTCTGAGAAGCACTATCGCTGCAACCGAAACTGTGAATTAAAACATCTCTCTGTATGTCGAAACCCTGCAAAATTCACCAATACATTAGAAAAACCAGGTAGAAGTGGGGTGGACGAGGAGGTGAGGATGGTGATGACATCGCAGATATGGACAATCGACAAGAACACGCAGGGTGACGAAGGAAAAACAATGGATGGAACGTAAACTTTCCGCGTGAAACAGTGTTAAACGTGATAATTGAAAAACGATGAATACGAATAAAAAACACACACACATATATATATATATACGGCGGGAGAACACCACGGACACACGGGAATATGACACATGGGTGTACGGGGGACAAAAGGAAGAATGACGTGGCGGAGGACTTGACCAGCGGGCAGTCAGACGGATGATCTGGGCCACAGAACCAAAAACGAGATCGACGGTTAAAACGGGTCGGAGAGCGATTAGAGTGGGCCAGGGGCGCGATGGACATATATTATAACGTGTGCAGCTCTGAAGGACGTCCGTCGTTGGATGGACATCGACAGATCCAACGGCGTGGGTGAGTTCCGCTGCCCGACCTTTGTACAACCTTTAACGCGCGGAAAAGTGGTTTCTTGGGCTCGTACCAAAGGACACGCGGCGCGTTTTCAATGGAATCGCTGGCATTTGGTTTAAAACCACCGGCTCGGTGGAAGTGGTGCGGGATTTACCGCTGGTTTTCATGCACGGGGACCACCACATAAAACGACCGCTGCTCCGTTGATTGAACTCGATCGGACGGTTACAATTGCGCCCGATAACATCTATTGTTAAGCTCCCTTTCCTTTGGCATATTAATTTGCGCTCGGGTCATATGGTAGCCAAAGCACGGGGGGCTAAGATCTTAGGACTGTGCCCGATAAATTTAAATTATGGGTTTTTAACCTTGGCAAAGTGTATTTTATGAACGGAAATGGTAATATTAAATGGGAGCATGAAGATTTTAAGCTACGGCAGAGATTTGAAATGGATTCGAATGAGGCAGCGGACCAAAAATCTATAGGCAGGGGTCAATATGTACAACAGATTCCATTCATATTAATCACATTTTTTTGATTTGATTAATCCGAAAGACATCTATTGACTATTTTTTAAAGATATTTTAATCTAGACAATAAAATTTAGGTTTTAAATCCATAGTATATGCATATTTTAATATGGATAATGAGATTTTTCTTACCAGTACCAACTACTTATCATAGAAATTCCATATGGAGGATGTACTAATAAATAAAGGATTGTATCAAATTACCTTAGAAAAAAAAGCCCCATTGATGTTGATAAGAAATTCAAATGGGAGAGTAAGAGTGATGAAGCACATGGATTAATCAAAATGCTCATTTATCCTCATTTACAATTTCATATTTAAGGAATAGATAACCTATATGAACCCTAGGAAAAGTTGAAAATATATTTGATGAACTTAATGTGATTAGATCTCATCAGCTTGAAAAGTAAATAATGACTTTAATTCCTAATGATTTTCCTTGAATTAAATATTATTTACCTAAGTTCAAAACACTTAGCCATTTATTTATATATTGTAAAATTGATATGAAAGATGACTAATGCATATATGTTATTCTTTCTAATTTTGGTCCTACATATTCTACTTTTGTCACTACTTCTGATGCTACTAGAGAAGCTCTATAGACTACATATAAAGAACCCACTCTTAAATTTTTGTGTGACTCTTTGATTAGAGATCAAGGCAAGTGGAGTGATTAGCGTTGTAGGTGCATTTAACAAGGCCTTAGTGTCCTAATAGAAATATAAAACCATGCATCCAAACAAAAAACATCCTTGAAACAATAAGCATAAGAGGGGTCATGAACCCTCTAAGCCATCTTCTACTCCCAGTGGTGACAAAGGACCAAAATCAAAGGGTAGGAATAATTATAAACATTGCAATTTTTGTGAGAAAGATAGTCAAATGGAGTCTAAATGTTTTGAAAATATGGAGAACTTAGAAGAATAAATGAATAAGCATCAACATCAATCTTGATTCTTCTTCTTATAACAGTTCTTCTCATGGACATGCACTTTCTACTTCTAGTTTCTCCTTCAATGTAATATCTAATTCTTCTTCAGATGAGTGGCTTATTGATTATAGAGAATATTATCACATGGCTAAGGATAAATAATTTTGTTCTTCTCTTGCTTATTTTAACACCAAAAAAATATTAGTTGGTGATGATATACCTCTTAGTGTTGTAGGTTCTAGAATAGTTCAATTACATAATGGTCATTTCAATGATGTATTATGTGTTCCAAATATTTCCTATAAGATTTTATCAGTATCTTAGATCACTCATTTAGTTGAAGGTAAAAAAATAGAGCTTTCACTTCACCAAGTTCTAATGAAAGATATAAAATATCCTAAGCATGTCATTTCCACTGGAATTGTTGATGATATTACTAAATTGTACAAGTTGGACAACTTTAGGTCATCATCTTTTCCCTTGGTTTTTATTGATCACGGGGATGAATTTAGCTAAGTAGTTTGGTAATATAAATTATTTCTCTTTGTATTAAATATGTAATCAAAATATAATTATTGTCCTTCCTCTCATTTATTACAAAGATGGTGTTTTTTTGTTGTTGTTTTCTTGGCAAACACCATTGGGATAGTTTTGACAAAAATGCCTCTTGACACATCTCTACCCCTTTACATCTTATTCAAAGTGATTTGTGTGGTCCAATTTCTTCTCCTTCTTTCTATGGGTACAAGTACTTCTTAACTTTTATTGATGACTTCTCCAAATGCAATAGGGTTTACTTCTGAAAACTTAAGAGTAAAGTTTTTTAAACAAATTGGCTTACAAAGCACTTGTAGAAAAACAATATGGACATTAACTACACGAGTTAAGAACAAATAATGTAGGTGAATATGTTAACAAAAATTCACAATCTATTTCACTACATGTTACATTTAAATGCAACATATTGTTCCATATGCACCATAAAAAAAAAAATTGTTGAGAGAAATAATAGCACTTGAAAGGAAAAAGGCCAATTGTATGGTCCAATCTAAGGGATTAAGTCTTCATTATTGGGTAGAAGAAATTAATTGTACAAATTACATAGTAAATCACACTCCCATAAAGGCTTCAAGAAATATAATACTAGGAAAATCATGGACAAATAATAAGTTATATGTAAGACTGTTACACAGCATTTTGTCACTGTCCCTGCAATCCCTCGCCCCACATATTGGAGGGTCATTCTCGTGACTTTTCAGTAGTTTCATACTTTTCAAACACCTTCTTTGCATCCTTCTGCATAAGGACATCATTTCTCCTATTGGAAATTTCCTTAAAAAATCACACAAAACCCATGTTTTGGCCTTGGCGCGAGTAGCCAGTTCACCCCTCGCGTCGATGTGGAATATTTGCACTAGAGCCCGCGCCACCTGGCGCTCTGTCTTAGTGCAGTGCATGCGCCGAGCTGTTTTAGGAATTTTTTAAAAAAATTAGAGGCGGAATTTTCCTTCTAACCACCTCAGGGATGAGTCACTGGAATTGGTTAAGTTGATCAGCCACGGATCTCCCTCTTTAGGCAGTGGTTTCCACCTCCCATGGAACACTCCTTGAATATAGGCCTCCCTTCCATAATTATAGGGATCCTAACCTCTCCCTCTCCCTCTATAAAAACAGACCTTCTCCTATGAAAGCTAGCTGAACATATAGCCAAAGACCTAAACTTGGAGGAGAATACTATAGCTGAGTAATTTCTATTGAGAAGGTATAACCAAGGAGAATCCCGTAGGGAGAGTCGCATCCGAATTCCCGATGAGCCTTTGTGAGATGCGCTCTGCTTGAACCCTGTTGGAGGAGATCGCAACGTCGAAGCTTGGTTGTACTCTTCCTTTCATTTATTAATATACTTGACTATGGTATTGGTTCCATCATTGTGTTATGTTGTTATTTAATGCAATTGATTTAGTCCTCTTCGACTGACTAATAGTTACGAAATGTGAATTAGTATGTTGTATATTGTCATTGTTTCTTGTGTGTGTGCAGGTGTCCAAGCGTGAAAGCGAACGGATCGTGATCTGTCGAACTAGGAGTGAGAAGCAACAATTCTTTTCGACAACAACAACAGCATAGGACCTCCGGTAAGTCATCTATCGAATCTTTGTCCATTTGTTAACTAGGAATCAATATTATAGCTTGTTTTGTTTGTTGCTAGACCCACCCTAGGGCTAGTGGGATCGCCTCTGTCCGTAGAGGGGATTTACCTCACCAAAAAATTGGCGACTCCACTGGGGACCAGTGTGAGTTTGTCTTTCATCCATTAGGTCTTCTTTTTGGTCTTCGCTTGCTTATTTTTCCTTATTTTTTTATTCTGCTAAGTCTAAGACCCTTGTTCAGCCCCAGAGGATCATATCTGACCTCTGTATTTCAATTTTTTTCCCTTTTGCCTGAGTGAACTAGATTGGAGCGCTTTTTGTTCAGAAAGTCGCGCCGAGTTTCTAGTGTTGCGCCCACGCCATCCCCTATTTGGCGTTGATTACAGCCAAACAGCCGCACTGACCCCTGTAGGTTTTAGGGTTTGGTCTATTTTGAAGATTTTTGGTCAGTATTGTTGCTTCTGGGTTACTTTTAGATATGTCTTGAGTGCTTTGGGATTGTTTTTTATTGTGATCAGCTTTCTTCCTTCAGTTTTCTGTCCATTTCCTGTCAGCATCGCAGCCTTAGGGTTTGTAAGTGCTTTGGTATGTTGAGCGTCCTGTAGGAGTTTGAGTCTTTTGTTTTGCAGTCAACTTCATTCCTTGTTTGGTTGCATTCAGCTCCCTTGATCCGTTTGAGTGATTGCATTGGTTAAATGATTCTTGCCTCTTTCATTCTTTTTACTTCTTGTCACTCCAAGCATAGATCACACTGCTTGTATGGGTTTGTTTTGAAATCTTTCTTCAATTTGAGAGATTGCAACGTTGGTTTGAGTTTTGTTATGTTTGTTTTGAGTTGATTGAAATTATTTCACTTCAGCTCTCGCATTAACGTTCTCGAACTAGTGTTTTGGTTTGTTTTTCATGTCATTTAGTGCACTGTTTGCTCTATTACATTGAAAAGTAAAAAAAATTGTTTGCATTATTGTTTGCATTGTGAAATTGAAATTCTTTCACATATCTAGCATTGGACAATTCTAGGAAAGACTTCTCATTTTCATCAGCTTGCATCAGATACTGTAGTGGATGTTTCTGCATGTTCTTATTATTTTCTATTTCTTGAAAACTCCTAACTTTCTTGTATATAGCTTTTCATCGAACGTAATGGTATATTTTGGCATGTAGCTTGCATTTAGGGATTTTTGAGATCCAACATTCCGTAGGACCTTGGAATTGAAACGTAAATACAAGATCAACTTAAAATTCACTCAATTAACCTAAGGAAGCATTGAAACCTAATGACACATTTTTAGTGGTATAGGCTAGAGACGTGTTCCGGTGTCTTTAAACCTAGCAGTTGTCGCTTGCCATCTGGCTTCAAACAGCACTAGTATGGACTCTCACTCCCCATACCGTCGAGTATATAAAGGGAGACCCCTCTAGGTTGCAATCCTTTTTCCGTAGGAAGCCGAGTCTGTCGCCTTATAATCATGATACACTGAACACAGCATTCGGGGAGACTACCTACACGTACGTTAAGTCCTTGGTCAATTCTTCTTTCATTTGATTACCAAGGTGTATATGGCAGTTCACGGAAACCTGGTACACCCTTTTTCCTAGACTACCTGAGCAGTCATTTTCGATCTTTACTGACTCTATAAATTTGAAAAGATCATCGAGCACTTTTCCTTTCGCGCTCGTTCAACCTGAAAGTGATAGAGTCATCTTTTGCCCGTTTCTCGACTCTTAAAATATGAAACGACAGAGTTTTGTTTCGATGTCTTAAAAAATTAACTACCCACGAAATATTCTTGGTTGAAGTTATCTTCCTTAGTATTTTGTTTTAAGGTTGTTTCCAATGGAAACGTTTCCAGAGTTTACCAACCAAGGAATCCCCTCCAAAGGGAATCCTAGTCCTTTTCCTGCTTTTGGGAATTTTAGTGCTCCTTATATGGCAACATTGTCCCTTCCTGGGTTAACCGTTGGGTTGCCTGTTTGGTTATTCTCGACCTCTATGGTCTCGAGTATTTCGCCCTTTGTACAACCATCTCCTCCACCTGAACAACATCATGTTGATTCTAAGGTGGACCTCTCCCATTCTTCACCTATTTCTTCATTCTCCTCTCCTACTTCACCTAGTGAAAGTCTGGATTCTAGTAACCAGGTGGCTAAGAAGAAGAAGAAGAATACGAAGAAGAAGAAGTCAGATAAAAGAGAGCCTAGCTCTGCAACTATTGTGCCTAAGAAACCATCCAACCTTCCTCGAAAAGTCAAATTCCCTTGCATGTTGTGCAAAGGTGACCACCTTATTCGAGATTCCCTTGGCATTCCCAAGGTACTTGAAGTATGGTCCGACGGTTGTATACCATTTCCTTTAACTTCGAGAAGTCATATTGGTAGCACATCTTCGACTAGTAATGATAAGACTTGTAAAAAACAGGGTAATATTACCAATCCCTGTAAGTTGTGTGAAGGGCATCATCCCATTCACCTTTTTCCATACATGGATGAAGCCAAGAGAGTATTGGACAACCATACTGTTTCTGCACCTTGCCTTCTAGCTGGTTACTAGAAGCTTTCTTCGAGTCCTCCACTAGTCGATTCAACGATCGGTCAAGAGTCATCCATGATTGATCCCGCTCCCCCGGAAATTCAAAATCACGAATCCATTCCTGATCAACCATTTTTCATGGAATCGGTTGATCTGACCCCGCCAGTGGTTCATCAGGTCTTTTCCATCGAGAGTGGATCTTATCCCTCTCACATTCTTCTTGATTCTTCAGATTCCTCAGACTTGGAGAAATATCCTCTCGTCCCTGTGACTCAAGAATTTGCTCCTCCTGCTCCCGTGATGGAAGTCTAGGAGGATGCTCCTCTTGCTCTGGTAACACCAGGGGATGACCATCTCATTTCAATGGTGTCCCCTCCAAGTAGTTTGGTCGCTTCCTTCGATTGGAGTCGATTTGCGGGATATCGCCTTCCTTCTTATGTGCCTTTTGAGATCACGGTATAGATCTTTGATATGGTCTTACCTAGCACGATTATAGATGAAGGCGCATATGTTAGTGTTTTGTATTCAACTACCTGGAAAGCTTTTGTTTCTCCACCACTTATGCCTGTTACCTAGAATCTGTTAGCTTTTAACAGAGGAACCAGTCAACCGTTAGGGATCCTTCCAAAGTTCCCTATTACATTGGGAGGGAAAACTGTCTATATAGACGTGATGGTTGTTCCAGGCCCCTTGGATTTTAATTTACTCTTGGGCTGCGACTATGCTTATTCCATGGGTGCGATTGTCTCTTCCCTCTTTTGTGTGATCTATTTTCCACACAAAGGTCGGATCGTGACCATTGATCAACTTTCATTCTTTGGTGCTGACATGACATCTGGTCCACCATCGTCCTTTCTGGGTCTTTATCCATCGGTTGTATCTTCCCCGCCGCAGGTTAATTATGTGGCTACCTGTCCCATGCCCACATTCAGTGATAGTGTCGTTGTGCATTGTGTGTTGGGGGCATTGGGTCCTGATTTTCAAGATGTTGTTCTCACATCAGAAGCGAACCTCTTGGAATCTATGACCTCTTATTCTTCGTAATTAAAGGTTGTCAGAGTAGAGTTCGTTTTCTTGTGTCAAGCTCCTTAAAAAATGAAACAAGATCATCGGAGCATAGTTCGTTTTCTTGTGTCAAGCTCCTTAAAAAATGAAACAAGGTTGTTGGAGTAGAGTTCGTTTTCTTGTGTCAAGCTCCTTAAAAAATGAAACAAGATCGTCAGAGTATAGTTCGTTTTCTTGTGTCAAGCTCATTAAAAAATGCAACAAGGTGTTATGAGGATGTTCTATGTCAACCTCGTTAAAAAATTAATTTGGTCTTGAGGATAGTTCTTTTAATGTGGCAACCTCGTTAAAACAATGAAACACGTTCCTGTTCAATTCGAGTCTTTGATACGGTCTCGTAAAATCCCAGTCGACTCTTTCACTTGATCTCATATTTAAACCTTCACTCCATCCGCCATTCATATGGACTGAAGCTTGGGGGGTATGTACCTCGAATTGAGTCACCATGCTGGGGGCATGCCCATTTTTCAAGCATAGTTTACTTTTGTTTCAAGCTTGTGAAAAAATGAAACCAACTTCAAGCAGAGTTTCCTGATTTCAAGCTTGTATAAAAATGAAACCATTCCCATTTTATGAGCCTATTTTTTCCAGATGAACCTTGGTTTTCTCATTCCACCATCACTATCTGTTTGGCAGATCATATGCCTTCACTTGGTTGTTTTACCCATTCTTAAGGAACCGCTGCAATGAGTGGTCTTGTTAGCCAGCCTCTTAACCTTTACTTGTTCTGAGCAGTTCCACCATCACCGGAACCAGTAGCTACCCTTAATACCACTCGTTCCTCCAGGAGGAGTCATCTTTCAACTCTTTTCTAACTCTCTAAAATTGAAAAGATTGCCAAGATGCTTGTCGTTTTGAACTCGTTAAATGGCTACGAAACGATATCTATCCAGTATATGTTTACCCATTTTTCGGGCTGGGATAGATTATTTACGAAAAAGGAATACCTTAGCCTATCATGACTAAGAGGTTCTCTCGGATGTTGTTTTCTACCTTTTCGGATCTGAGAGACTATTTACGAAAAGGGCCTTTCAGATCTGAGAGACTATTTACGAAAAGGGCCTTGCTGGATTTTTCTTTTCCACTTTCTTTTCAAACTCTCTAAACATGAAAAGATGTTGAGTTCTCCCTTTGTCGAACTCGTTAAAAACTGATGACACCGAACTCTGTCGTTATGACGTTACTCGACTTCCTCCTTCCTAGGGCTCGTAAAATGAACTAGGTTGGATTTCTTCGAAGTACGAACTTACATCGCAAGCATATGCTATCCCCTTCAAGCTTGTTTACAAAAATAATTGGGGTACTTGCCAAAAATGGTGGGGGAAAATGGAACCAGACTTTAGTTAGCAGTATTTCACTCTTGAACATGGCACTTTTTTGCATTCGTGTCGGGTTGGGGACATCTCACTTCATCATTTGTTTACCTCCATGGGTTTGGGTAATCTCTTTTGAACGCTCATCTTCTCTTTGCCACGTTACCATGACCTCAGATCCCTTGATGTCAAATTCTGCCAAATCTAGTGTCGTGCCGCTGATATGTTCAAGAGAAGTTTTTCCTCTGCAATTTTCAACCTCCCTCTGATTCTCTGTTGGTCCTGATTCGCAAATAATCATATTCCTCTATCTTGTGTCGATGATGTGGGAAACATTATGGCCCTCCTTCGACCAAGTCGCTTCCTATCGACTTCAGCTCATTTTCCAGGAAGTTGATCTAGAGACTCCCTACAGGTACCTTGGAGCCTGCATGCCTTAATGGCAGGTTCTTTGCATCTGACGCAAGGTTCACATCATCAGCCTTCGATTGGATGATTCTGCGGGTGTTCGACGCTAGATCACTGTTCACATTCCGTGGATTGTACCTTTTGTACCTTGAGATCCATTGTCATAATTGGTGGTTTCTCTCGTGTCTGTTAACAACTCTCATTATTGGTTGGTAATCAAACAATGTTCCTGCATGTTCGACTTCAACTCGTCTATTCATATGCTCGAAGTTTTACTTTGTTTGGGTCGAGATGGAGCGCAAGACCCTGGGTTTTGTCTGATGAAATCCAAGTTGCGAGTTCTTTGTGGATTACTATGACTTATTACATGACTCTTCTGATTGGATGGCTATGACCATACCTGAGTCTATTTGTTGATCCTTATTGTTGGATGGCTACGTCCATACCTCGGATCTCACTTTTTATGTACTCTATTATGGATGGTTGCGCCCATGCTACATATCATGTATCATAGATATCATTTTTATTTGTACTCGTAGGTTTCTGACAGCAGTGTTTGGGTCGAACGCGTTCTCATAAAGCATTTCACCCCTCCCTCTCTCTCAAACCTCATGCTTTAGGGGGCATCTGTTACACAGCATTTTGTCACCGTCCCTGCAATCCCTTGCCCTGCATATTGGAGGGTCATTCCCGTGACTTGTGAGCAGTGTCATACTTTGCAAACACCTGCTTTGCATCCTTCTGCATAAGGACATCATTTCTCCTGTTGGAAATTTCCTCAAAAAAGCACACAAAACCCATGTTTTGGCCTTGGCACGAGTAGCCAGTTCACCCCTCGCGTCGATGTGGAATATTTGCACTAGAGCCCGTGCCACCTGGCGCTCTGTCTCAGTGCAGTTCCAGCGCCGAGTTGTTTTAGGAATGTTTTTTAAAAATTAGAGGCGGAAGTTTCCTTCTAACCACCTCAGGGATGAGTCACTGGAAGTGGTTAAGTTTATCAGCCACGGATCTCCCTCTTTAGGCAGTGGTTTCCACCTCCCATGGAACACTCCTTGAAGATAGGCCTCCCTTCCATAATTATAGGGATCCTAACCTCTCCCTCTCCCTCTATAAAAACAGACCTTCTCCCTTTATGAAAGCTAGCTGAACATATAGCCAAAGACCTGAACTTGGAGGAGAATAATATAGCTGAGTAATTGCTATTGAGAAGGTAGAACCAAGGAGAATCGCGTAGGGAGAGTCCCATCCGAATTCCCGATGAGCCTTTGTGAGACGCACTCCGCTTGAACCCTGCTGGAGGATATCGCAACGTCGAAGCTTGGTTGTACTCTTCCTTTCATTTATTCATATACTCGACTATGGTATTGGTTCCATCATTGTGTTATGTTGTTATTTAATGCAATTGATTTAGTCCTCTTCGACTGACTAATAGTTATGAATGTGAATTAGTATGTTGTATATTGTCGTTGTTTCTTGTGTGTGTGCAGGTGTCCACACGTGAAAGCGAACGAATCGTGATTTGTCGAACCATGAGCGAGAGGCAAAAACCCTTTTTGACGACAACAACAGCATAGGACATCCGGTAAGTCATCTATCGAATCTTCGTCCATTCGTTAACTAGGAATCAATATTATAGCTTGTTTTGTTTGTTGCTAGACCCACCCTAGGGCTAGTGGGATCGCCTCTATCCAAATATGGGATTTACCTCACCAATAAAGACATTTCCATGTATTTAATAGTCTAGCATGGGTTGACAATCCTGATGAGAAAAGGAAAGCAATATAGCTTAAAAGTGAGAAGTGCATTTTTCTCTAATATTCTAATGATGTAATAGGTTATAGAATTATTCAAGCTCATTCTAAAGAAATATTTATTTGAATAGATGTTAAATTTAATGAAAATATCTTGGCCTACAAGCCTTATGAAAAATTTTATGGGATAAATTTCACAAATAGGCTAATTTTCCATATTTTTTCCAAAATAAAATAAAGATTTCTTGATTTCCATTTTTCTAAAAAAAAATTGCCAAAATTTGTAGCATAAAATTATTTTACATTAAAATTTGCCAAAATTTTATAGAGGATAATATAAAATCATTACAAATTTGAATATTTTACAAAAAAATATCGCCAAAAATTTTACAATTAGCATATTAGTGTCTAGTAATATTCGTCAAGATTATGGTATATGTTTTAGGGATTAACATTGCATATTACAATAAACAACTCCTATTAAAAATTGTCCATGTATAAAAAATATTGCGCGCGCAAACAACTTTGCGACTGGGTAGGTTAAAAAACTCTGCAAAGCCACAGCCGCCGCCATGGGTGCGCCTGGGGGTGGGGAGGCCTCTCCCACCCCTCCGTCATCTTCTGAAGAATCCTTTCGCCGACTGTTATCATTGAAAGGGAAGAATCGAACTTCCACTGATGTCCCGAAGTTCATAAAAAAGCTGGAGGAAATTCCTGAAATCGCGCTGCCAGAGGAACAACCGATAAAAATCTCCCTAGCCCTGGCTGACAGAGGGTTGGTTGGGAAATTTATGGGTCGCTATCCATCTTCAAAAACAACTGATGAATGGATTCAACACAACTGGAGACCCCAGTTGAAGAACAATGTGATCTTTTATGCGGTCGGAAGAGGCTTTTTCATCTTCGAATTCACCACCAAAGAGGATCGCGATCTGGTATTCAGAAATGGTCAGTATTTCATGGGAAATCAGGGTCTGTATCTTAATAAATGGACTCCTGATTTCGATCCTTCATTCGACATCCCCAAGGAGGTCCCAGTCTGGGTCCGTCTCCCCAACCTCCCGATTCATTGCTGGAGCTTTCACTCCTTGCAGAAGATTGGAAATGGGCTAGGCCTATTCATAGAAAAAGTAGGTAATAAGGGCCAATACACCTGTGCAAGAATCTGTGTGGAAGTCGACTTAGAAGCTGGTTTTCCTGAGGCGGTAAAACTTATAGTCGGAGACTGGCACCATTTCCAAAAGCTGGACTACGAGAAACTGCCCTTCAAATGCAGAACCTGTCACGAACATGGTCACTTCCAATGGAATTTCCCTAAAGCCCCAACAGGGGACAAGGCAGAAGAAGAAGGATGGAAAGAAATCAAAAAGGGCAAGGCTATCCCAAGGCCAGCTGAGAAAAAGAAAAATTCTGGGCCATTGGGGAAGCCCCAGTCTAAACCAACGGCCAAAGAAGCTCCAAAAGTGGGCTCCTCCTCAGGTGAAAAGGTGGATGCCATTGGGACCCAAGAAGAACCAGAAGACTTGTCGAAGAAGGTGAAATAAAAGGGTGCAGAAACAATCATCCTCCCAGCAGATGATGTCCAAGGAGGAAACGAAGGCAACAAAGAGCACATTTGTCTTGCCTCCGAATCTGAGGGATAATCAGAAGAGAGAGACTCTGAATCAGATAGCACGCAAGTCACCCCTATCAAGTCGGTCAGGGGTCGAAAATCTAAGAAAAGCGGAGAGAGGAAAAAACTTATCTGGACGTACTTCAAGGCTCCCAGAAAACTCTCAAAGGAATGATGAATACGAGATCCGGACGCAAGCATGGCAAGGCTCCAAAGGGAGCCACAACCTCTCAAGCAAGTAAATAATGAAATATGTCTCCTGGAACTGTCGAGGACTAGGCAGCAGGCTGAAAGAAGAAGCCCTGAAAGATATTGTGAAGATAAATTCGCCTGAAATCCTTCTCATCCAGGAGACGAAGTTGGAGGATCATCTCCTCCTCCAAGCTAGCAAAACTTTCTTGAATAAAGGCCAAGGGAGAGCTTTCAATGCTAGAGGCGCCTCTGGTGGGATTGCCTCCTTCTGGGACAGCTCCATTTATGACCTGATTTATGAAGAATGCAGCCCCCATTGGCTTTTCACCAAACTCCTCCATAAAGATTCTGGCCAACAAGTAAGTATGTTCAATCTATATGCTCTGGTCTTACCAGTTGAGAAAAAAATTTGTTGGGAATCGCTTCAGTCCTATCTTTTATTGCACAACCTAGACAACATCATTATTGCAGGTGACCTGAATGTTACGCTAGCTGTAAAAAAGAAAAAGGGTGGCTCCCCGGTCAGGGACCCAACCAGAGAATGGGTTGAAGACCTAATGTTGGGCTGGGATCTGGAGGATATCAAGCCCACAGCTGGGAAATTCACCTGGTCCAACAAAAGGATTGGCCCCAACCATATTGCTGCTCGTTTGGACAGATTCCTCGTCCAAACCTCTTTCTTGACCTGCCGTCTAATGGCCACCTCTAAAATCTTGCCAAACTGCACTTCTGACCATAAACCCATCCTTCTTGAGCTCTCCCTGGATGGCAACCTTGGCCCCATTCCCTTTAGATTTAGTCCTTTGTGGCTTCAGCAAGATGGGTTCCAGAAGGTGGTCTCAAAGGCCTGGAACCGGCAAGTTCATGGTTCCCCATTCTTTGTGTGGGAAGAAAAGCTGAGGGGCCTTAAAAGAGGGCTCAAGGAGTGGGCTAGAAGGCTGAAAACTTCCTTCTCCAAAATAAAGGAGGCCCTTGACAGCCTTGTTGTCCATCAATTATCAATGGAAAAAATCGTTGTAACTCAAGACCTCCTTCAAAAAGAAGTTGAACTGCAAAAAGACTTACACAAAGCAAGTAGGGAAGAAGAAGAGTTCTGGAGACAGAAGTCCAGAAATCTCTGGTTACTTGCCGGAGACAAAAATACTAGTTTCTTCCACAAGCAAGCTTAAGCACGTAAGCATTTCAAAACAGTTAATGAAATTCAGCACCAAAACACTGTGGTTAAATATTTCGAAGGCATAAAGCGGGCAGCCTACTCTTTGTGTAACACTAGTTATAAGCTGGTTACCAAAATCATTGCCAATTGCCTCAAGAAAATTATGTCAATCATCATCCCTGAAAACCAAGGAGGATTCATCAAAGGGAGGAAGATTCTGGACAATATTGTGCTGGTGCAAGAAGCAGTTCACTCAAGCTACCTTCGGAAAGAAAAAGGTATGGTGATTAAGCTCGATTTGGCAAATGCCTTTGATAGAGTGAGGCATGATTTCCTGTTTACTGTGATGAAGAAAATGGGCTTCTCATCAGCCATCATAAATTGGGAAAAGCCTGCATAGCCTCCCCTTGGATCGCGCTGTTGGTTAATGGTTGATCTACTGACTTCTTCCAAGCCTCAAGGGGACTAAGACAAGGTTGCCCTTTTTCCCCGCTCCTTTACGCTATCCAAGCTTCAGTGCTCAGCTTTCAGCTTGACTTCTGTCAACAGATCCAATCTCTGCCTGGCCTTAGAATGGATCACAATGTTAAATACATAAACCATGCCCAGTTCGTTGATGACACTTTACTGCTTGGAGGAGCGAGTACAGATTCTGCAAGGTCCTTCAAGAAGGAGCTGGACATTTATAAGGAGGTTTCGGGCAGCAAGATAAACTATCTTAAAAGCACAATCTATGGCTGGGATTACTCGGCTAAGGAAATGGCAGACATAGCAAGGCTTTTAGAAATGGAAGGATCCCGGACTTCAGAATCATTTAAATACCTTGGGATTCCAATATTTAAGTCCAATCCTAAAACATCCCACTGGCTGCCTCTGCTAGACAAATTAAAGCTCAGAATTCAGGCTTGGGGAGCCTCATGGTTGAATAATGCTGGGAAAGTTATCCTCATAAAATCTGTTCTCACAAGTCTGCCATTATATCATCATTCCATTCTCCTTGCCCCTAAAGCCTTCTTAAGTAAAATGGACGGCCTTTTGAGAATATTTATGTGGGAAGGGGGGGGGAACAATGAAAGAAGGCTTCATTTGGTAAGCTGGGAAACTCTTAAGATGCCCTTTTTGGAAGGAGGTCTTCAACTGCGCGATCTAGCAGCTCAAAATCTGGCTCTGGGCTCCAAGCTCCTTTGGAACATAGTCTCTGGGAAACCTAGTTGGAGTAAGAGAGTCCTGTGGAAAAAATATTTTCATGGGCAGCGCCTGAGATGCTTGGATCATCCTCCAAGAACTTCCAAAGGTTCCCCTATTTTCAAACTCTGCCTCAAAGCAATGGAGCATTTTACCAGCAAACTTTATTGGATCCCAGCTAATGGGAAAAAAATAAGAATCTGGGATGATTCGATTCTTGGCGATCAGCCTTTGAACCAAATGGAAGACCTCGCAAATATAAAATCTTGGCTTCAGGCTTGCAATACGAAAACCCTCTGGGACATCTTTATTTGGATGGAGGATGATAGGAGACTATGGGAAAGCTGGAATCTGGGGGAAATCCCTCATTGGCTGGAGGGAGAAGCCTCGTTACTGTTGGATGTGCTTCAAGGAAAATCTCCATCAAAGGCTACTACCAAAGACAAAAGAGGGTGGGGCTCATTCTCAGGCTCATACTCAGCATCAGAAGGTTACAAAAACAGGATGGTTGTCCCTAATGTTCCTTCGGATCCAGCCCAATGGAAATTTGTATGGTCCTTCCCCTCCCTTCCCAAAGTTGACTTCTTCTGCTGGACGTTAGCGCATAAAAGAATCCTCACCAGAGATAACCTTCGAAGACGTGGAATGGAAGGGCCCTCCAGGTGCCCATTATGTGTGTCGGATGAAGAATCGGCTGATCACCTGTTGTTAAAGTGTCCCTTCGCTCATGAAGTCTGGAGGGGTGTCCTGATGCTAGAATCTAACAATATTGAACTTCCTGGCAATATTCCAAATCTCCTCCGTAATTGGACCAATTCATCTCCGTTCTGTCTATCAAAAAAAAGACTTCTAAAAACCGGCTGGATGTGGATTCCCAAATTCATCTGCTGGAAGTTGTGGCTGGAAAGGAACAACAGAATATTCAGGGATGAGAGTTGTAATCCTGCAAGAGTGATCACTAAAGTCAGAGCCTTATTAGGGGAGGCTCTTGAAGCCAATAGTGCCCTAAGAAACGAAAGGGATCTGGATAGCAAGGAGGTTCTCTGGCTTAAAGAGCTTGTCCCAAACCTTAAGAACAGTCCCATCCCCCCTGCAATTTCCCATTCTAATTGGGAAATTCGTCTGGAGGAGCAGGAGTTCATTAAGTGGAGGTCTTCTCTGAATGAACATTGTCTTTTCTTCGACGAGGCCTCCAAAGGTAACCCTGGAGCAGCGGGAGGTGGAGGGGTTCTCTTGTGTCCTGGTGGCTCTACAGTGTTGTGTTTTGCTTGGGGTCTAGGCAAGAAAACTAACAACAGAGCGGAGGCTCTCGCTCTGTGGAAAGGTCTAAAGCTAGTGATTAAGGGGAACTACCTTTCCATCTCTGTCTTTGGTGACTCAAGGCTAATTATCCAGGCTATGAATTCCCATAAGAATCCTTCTTAGGTTCTTTTAGCCTCCATTCTCCAAAAATCAAAATTTTCCTGCCCAAGTTCCACAAAATCACATTCTACCATATTCTCAGGAAGTTAAATTCACAGGCAAACCTGGAGGCCAATATTGGCTCTTCCCGGAGTAGAATATCTCTAGCAGTTAACAATGTTGACTCATTCTGCAGCATCCCATAATCCTTCTGATTACTGGGATTCATCTCCTTTGGGCTCTCCCCTGCTTCATTGTTCTATCCGCTCACTTCAGGATCGGCCCATCTCGAGCGACCAGTTGCTAATGTTCACGGACTCTGCTTTGAAGTCTCAGTCAGATCACTTTCCCACAATTTCGACCTTTGCCCTCTGTCATAGCACTCTGAGGGGCGATTCCTGGGCGGACCTTAACTTCAGTATCTTCAGTTGTAGCAGTCAAGTATGGACAGTTCTACATAAAGGGTCTGTAGCAGACCGAAGGGAGGATTCTCCTCTAGGCATCCTCAGAAGCATCACTGCGAATCTTCAAGTTCTAACGGATGAAAATCATGATACCTCTCCTTTTCAAATTCCAGGGCTCTTTCCAGCTCCCGCCAACATACTCAGTATAATTCTTCATGCTGATCTCTCCAGCGTGAGGCGCTCCCTTCTTCGCGTTTCAATCCCTGCAAAAATGAAAGTTGTCTCAACAGTTGTAACCCGGATTGCACTCTCAGACATAGCAGTTCTGTATATGCCCGCGGCAGCTGGTTTTCCGCCTTTTAAATAAACTATAACCGTTGTTGTCAAAAAAAAAATATTCGTCAAAGTTTCTACACTTTGAGAAAAAATAAATTCTTAAAATTTTCCTTGTCAAACCTAATTTAGTGTTTCTTCCATCTTCAACACTTGTGCCATATTTTGGTCCTATTCTAGATTCTTATTTATATGATAGCGAGGATGAAAATCCAGCTCCACCTACTCACATTCCTCTAGATGAGTCCATTGAACATGAATCTACACTAGCACCACAGCTTCCTAGATGACTTTGTTCTGCATGAGAAGAAGTTGGTGATCCAACATATTATCATTGTACACATTCACAATTCTAGTGAGCCTCCCCTCTTTCAGCTCAAGTATGAGAGACTCGCTATCTATAAACATTTTCATAAGCTTTAGGCCATCGAAATTTGGGAAACAATAATGAATGAAGAATATCATTACTTAATATTGAACAATACTTGGGAACTTGTACCTATTCAAAAAGGAAGAAAACTTATTAGATATAAATGGTTGTATAAAATTAGGTATGCATCACCTGGAAATGTTGAAATAGGTATGTTAGCTACTAAAGCATTCTCTCAAGTTAAAGGAATAAACTACAATGAAACATTTTCCCCTGTCATGAAAATGAATTCCATCTACCTTGTTTTATCCCTTGATATCTCACATGGATGGAAGTCCCATTATATTGATGTCAAATCCACCTTTTTACAAGGTAATCTACAAGGATAAATCTACATGAAAAAACCTCCTTCCTATGTTCAAAGTGACTCCAACCTTGGTTATCACCTTAAAGAATCTCTCTATGGTTTAAGAAAACTCCTCCAACTTGGTATGCTAAATGGATAACTTTATTTTGACACCAACTTCACTAGATATTATTCTAATCCCAAGGTCTACACCAAGAAACTAGGAATCCATTTCATACTACTTTTTCTTTATGTTGATGGCCTTATCCTCACTAGCACTAACACTAAAATTTTAACTCATGTGAAATCAAACCTTAAGAATATTTTTGAAATTACAAACTTACACTATATGCATTCATTCCTTGGCCTCCAAGTATTGCAAACCAAGGAAGGAATTTAATTTTCCCAATCAGTGTTCATGTGGCCTTCTTCATTGCAATCACATGGAAAATTATAAATCAATCCCTTCTCCCTTCCAATCAAGAGTCAAATTTGTTGCCACTTTTTACCCTTAGTTAATCGGTAGCCTCTTATATTCCACCCATACTTGTATTTATATTTCCTTCATTGTTTTTCTTGTTTTCTAGTATATGAAAACACCCCATAAAATTCATCGATAAACAACAAAAAATATATTTTGTATATATGAGGTATAGTATAGTTTGGCATACATTATAGTTTAGAGGATACTCTTTCGTTGGTTGGTTTCACTTATTCCAATTGGGCTAGCAACCCTAATGATCAGAAGTCTACTATATGTTATGTTTTAAACCTTGATTTAAGTAGTCTAATTCCCAAACATTCCAATATTATGCTTCTAAGTCTCTTTTGAATAAACCTCGAGTATAATAATAAGCATGGCTTCCTTTTAACTACACATTGATATCATTGATAATCTTTTATATCAAAGTGCAAAGTTGTTATTTAAATCATGTGTTTATCATATATAATGTTATGCAATTCAAAATATTTATCTATTTGGTTTACCTAAGACCTCTATTCCATTAAAATTATTTAAATCAACCTTGGGATCATCCATGAGTAACTCCGCTATTCAGGTTACTCATATCTACTTTCATAAATAAAAACATCCTTATATGAATCCTAAGTTCATAAACTAGTGAAATACACTCATTTTATGTGAAGGAATTAGCTTAGAATTTTCCTAAGTTGATTTAATGAATAAAAAAAATTAAAAATAAGCTTAACTAAGAAGGAAATTAAAATAAACAAATATACTTAAAGGAAGTATGAATGTTAATCAAATCACTTCAGTGGAAAATTTAAAATTCCAACTTGGTATCATATTCAAAATAAAAACTATCTTCACTAAAATTATTGAAATGTAAGATAAAATTGTAAACTAGCAATGTAACTTTCAAAAAAAAAACAAGAACTAACCTTTCCAATCTAAGGCTACCAATGCCTTCATAGGTAGAAAATCAGGTTGTGAGATCTCATGCCTTAGTTGGTTCTCACAACAATATTTTGTTCACATGTGGATTTTGTTGATGGACAAATATTTCTAACATCCATGCATCAAATATAAAGACTCTTTGAACCAAATCAAATGAAAGTAGGTTGGTGAAGTATAGCTAGTTCATTAACATCCATTAGGGTCTCCATTTCAATGTCTCTATTAAACACTTGTAGTTGAAAGAGGCTTGTAACGATGCTTTGCAAATGATTTCATTCCTTGCTAAGAAGCAAGTTTAGAATTGATTAGACTCTACATAACCAATTGAATAATTGCTACAATATAAAAATAGGGATTGATATATACATATGTAATAGAGATTAAAGAAAATAAAGGGAAGTACTTACCAGAAATAATGCATAGGAAAATAAGAGATATGTACACATTAAAAATGAGTCCACATTCCATAATTTGGGTGCCCTGTAGACTTTGGCTTGCACATGGTAAAATTTTGACTGTAAAAACTCAAGGCCATTATATATTAAAGATAGAAGCTGATACTAAGTTTTTTGTATATAGGAATTGAATCCCCTAGTCTTCACTCTTTATAAATGTCTATACATAAAAATAAAAATAAATGAAACTAAATAAGCTATAAATCCTCCATGAACGAAATACGTCCATGATTTAGCATCTAAGTATGCTCGATTCAATCCCTAGAACAATTAATGTGCTCCCACTCATGTGTTCTAGAATAGGTGAGGATTTCTCCCTTATTGTTGTGTGATTTTGCTTCTTGGCAAAGAAATTACTACAACATTGACAGAACCCTTTTTTTCAAGCTCTCACAAATCCAAGAGGAGACTAACCATGTTGTGAACCCAGGGATAAAACCTCGTGTCTTTTTTTTCCCAAAAATGTCTGTAAGTATCTCAACGAAGGATAATTTACCACATTAATTTATTTCATGTAAGAACTGATATAAAAATAATTTCCAATATTTAAATTTTCTAAATAACCAAAATTAGAACAAAATAGTGAAAATTCCTTTTTTTTATGGGCTTATTTATCTTTATTAGGGATAAAACTAATAAAAATGCACAAAAGTGAGGAAAAAGAGGTAGATATGGCTGAAATGAAGAAGGTTTATGTGGATTTTTAATGACAAAATTGAGCACCAACATCTCATCCAAGGAGAAGTTATTTCATGTACTCATGCAATAAAAGTTGTGTTCATATGTCCATCCCTTATATAGGCCATATTAAACGTAATAGGACATTAGAAGTGGACCCTATTTGAATTGAATGGATATTTTTTGTCATCAACACTTTTACTTAAGACTTTTATTTTTGAGTTTTTAGTGGTTTCCTTTGTTTATACTATTGATAACCTTACTTAGTCAACAGGGAATTCTCCTTTTTTAATTTCTCATTTTCTTCTTTAAGCCTATCATTTTCCTCATTAATTTCCATACTTTTTCTTGAGAGCATTCGTTTTTTTGTTTTTACGTCCCTCTTTAACACTTGCAACTCCCTTACAACTCTCTTTAATCTTTTAATCGTCTACTTATTTTTGTTCATGTCTACTTCAAAATGCATAAGAGGATATTTTTCCTATTTGGATTCTTGTGCCAACATGGAAGTTTCCATTTGAGTGGTGAAGGTGGATAACTCCCTCTCTTCTTTTGGTGGTGACCCTCTTTTATTCATAGTCGTAAATGGTGATTGTTATTCTTGGTCTACCTACAATGATTATATGTAATCATAAAGAATTTATTGTTGCATGTCAACTTCTAATGTTGATGTAGTGTGAGGAGTGGAGAATTTAGTTCTAGCAATTTTTGCAACCATTGTAAATACTTTCTCTTCTCTTTCATTGTTTTTTCACTGGTTTCACCAAGTTTCTTAGACATTTCCCTTGTAATTCTTCTTTGATATCTAAAGGTTACCTTAACTATTTTCTCCACTTCCCTCCTTGGTTCCTTTATATATGGAGAAACCTCTTGTACTTATTCTTCAAACTTATATGATGCATCTTCTCTAGTGGTCTCTTCTATAAATTCATTCTCTAAGAGGAATTATTCCCGAGATTTAATAATATTTTGTAACTCATGTACTACAATTGTCTTTACTAATCCACGATGATAAAAAATTATATCTTCATATTTGGGATGCCTTTGAATAGATTTAACCATTTTTTTCAAGTTGTTGAGTAATTAGCAGGGCACATTGATAGTTTTTTCATCCTTCAAATTTAACATAAGGTGTATGTGAAATAAAAACATAAAGCTATATCTCCCTTCCCAAGTTATATAATTTTGGATAAGAAAAAATATATTCTTCAAAGGATCTTTCTATTGATTTTTCATATTCTTATTAACTGATAATTACTTCTAATGATATTCATTTAAGTTCACTTGAATTCACATTTATCAGTAACCAATTATACAAAAGGTATTCAACAGTAAAACAAGAATGACAGGAGGATCAGAAAGAGACATCCAAACAAGAAATACAAAGAATTTTACCGTGGTAAAATCCACATGGGGGGGGGGGGGGACTTGCAACCTTTTCCTTAGAGAAAGTATCCATTTCAACAGAGATACATCTACATCATAAATTCAAAATGGCCAGTAGCATAATCACACTTGGGAAAAATCCTTACAAGTAGCCTATAGGCAACTGAGGACTATCTACCCATAATTTCGTCCTCTTACCCAAAGACTTGGTCTGCTCAAGCTTTCAGCCTTCTTACTCAAAAATAGATATACCTCAAATCTTATTGTTCCTTAGAGAATGTGACTCGTTCTGCCTCAGTTCAATCTGTCTCAAAGCTCATATGAACATAAGAGAAATCCATGAATCGTGTGTTTGAGCAGGATGAGTGGCATACTTATAGTATTAATGAGGCCAAATGGTTGTGACCCTTATTGGATCTGACTTGATATTATGGAAGTCCAACTTGCCTCTTTGGGGGAAAAAATAATTTAAATTTGAAAAATTATTTTCCCTCTTTTCTATGTCAACATGAAGAACGCGTCTTAATATATTATTATATATATTTCAAGGGTTAAAGTAAAATGACATAAATAACATGTCTTACATAATTTAAGTGACCAAATAATAATTATGAAGACTGACCATAGCTACAAAATTCAACACTTATTCTTAGCTAGGGAGGTATTCGTGATTACTATCCAGATGTTCTGAGGTTGAAAATTTTTTCTAAGAAAAGGTTATAATAATTCATGATCAGCATCATTCAATTACCATAATCTTGGTTAAACAATTTTGACACATGGTAAATCAACAACATCAACAAGTTACCATAATTTTGGTCAGTACCTCTGACCTATGGTGTATCCTCACCATAATCATGGTTGGTACTTCTGACACAACATACATCTTTAGCATCAACGAGTCACCATGATTATAGTCAACGCCTCTGACCCATGGGGACTCATTGATGCTAAATGATTCTAGTAAGCACCTCTAACGCATGGTATATTGAATAGTCTTGGTTCACCATCATCCTATTCAATCTCTTTGACTCATGGTGAAACCCTAGGGACACACTCAATTCATTTAATTAATTTGGTCTTAAATCTAAAGGCCTCATTCTATGCCATGATGCTTAAGGATATCACTCAACCCATATTGAGAGTAATTTGAGCCTGATGTTGAAAGGTGCCCACTCAAATGATTGATCTTGGGCATCTATAAGGACCATTCTTCCTAATTATGGTCAGCATACATGACACAGGAAGAATGTTTTTCATCTTCATGACCATTCTCCTTAATCTGGCCATATGTGACACAGGAAGAATGTTTGTCCTTTAATAGACCATTCTCCCTGATTTGGTCATATTTGACACAGGGAGAATGCATGTCTATGATGATACTCAAGACCGTTTTCCATAATCCTATTTAGCCTCATCTAAGAAGAATCATTGTCCTGGATGTTTCAATTTCATCACTCCCTCTTGCTAAGAGATACATATTTTAATCACTCCAAGCTTGTCCTCGAAGTATGTAGACTTCATCCTAAGCCAGATGTGTTTTTAGCAGTATGCTTGACTATAGAATAGTATTGAATCCACATGGTTCCTTTTGTACCATGTCTCAGTACTTGCTCTCACTATGCTTCAACCCACCATCATGGGCATCACCTACACATGATCAATACAATCATGCAAGTAGCCTTTGAAGCCATACTACTTCTCAAATTTCCAACCAAGATGCAATATACTTGAATTCTATAATACTAATTGATATAGATGTTTTCTTCTTGGTCATCCAAGAAATCATAACAGAGACCAAACTGAAGCAATCTTCTAATGAAATCTTTAAGTCTTTTTCACTCTCTGCCCAATATGAATTTGTAAATCCCTGCAATTGTACTTCATTGTTTGAGACATATCTCAGACCATAACTAGTTGTGCCATAACCAATTGTATCATGATGGTACTTCAACAGGTGTTAATATTTATGCCTTGACTCAACCATAATCAAATCAGATACTTTATGATTACCCATAACAGCTTTTGTTGTGGCAATCCTTGCTACTCCTTCTACCACTTTTGATTTTTTGTTATTGTATCATATCAGTTGTCTAGCTTAACAATCTTAATGATAGTCTGTCATCTCAAAAACCTTTAAGGGATCTCAATAGTATGCTTCAAGGAGGTAATTCATTAAACCTAGGTCCTTCATCTCAGACTCATAGGTAAACTCCATCTAAATATAAAACAAGGATCCATGATAAATCCCTCTGTTACGAAAGAAAATATTTCTACCACAACTATTACCTCTGACACATGAGTCCTTCTGATCTCTTATTAATCACATAATAATAAGGCTCATCCATGAATACAAGAATACCAAACCCAACGTGTCTGCTTGTGATCATAGAAAGCCTTATTCAATCATTAGGCTTCTTATCATGTACCTCAAATCCTTGAGGTAGCTCTATGTACACTTCTTCCTCCTCAATTACTCCATTCATAAAAATGATATTTGCATGCACTTGATGAAATTTTCAAAGCAATGATAATAGTTAAAATAGAAGTGTACCTAACAACTGGAAAAAGTGTCTTGTCATGATCCACTCTCTCTTTCTGGAAGAACCTTCTATTCCCAACTCTCACTTTGTACTTTTCTATCTTGCACACTATATCTTGTAGATCCATTTGGAAGTCACCATTGACTTATCTTTGGCACAATCAAGGTATACTTGATGGTATTCTTGCTCCCTCTAAACTTGGATCTCATCTATTACAATATATCTCAATACACATCATTGATTCTAAGAAAGTCCTCTTGTCACATAGTTTGCTTCATTCTTCCATTACTTTCATCTGCTACCAAAGTCTAGGTAATATTTACTATGTACCTGCAATCCTCATTAGGAGGCCATGGAATAAAAATTACAACCAAGCAAAGAATACAAGGACAAGAGTATAATTAATAGTAAAACAATAATATTAATCAAGAAGAGAGATATAAAATACTTATATTTTGATGATAGTAGGAAATTTCATCTCCCTCTTGATCTTAGCCTTCATTCATCTATCTTGCAAGTTTAACAACCTTGTCCTCATCATCAGGATGATGTCATTCCTTCCTTGCAAGAGCTAGGGCTTATTCTTTTAGTGGAAACATCGATTTAAGTCTCTCTCTAGGGTTTTATCTCCAAACCCTAGGGTTTCATTATCCTGCAATATTAATCTAGGGTTTACAAACCCTAAATTTATAATACTTATTTTCGAGGCTTTTTCATGTAAAAATTATCCTTTCCATATCCAGATGTCCAATAGTCATATATTTTCAATGCCTTCGTAAACAATTAAGAATATTCTAGTCAAGATCATGGATATTCTAATGATATGTCTTCATCAAGAGATAAATATGGCATACCCATACCATACTTGGTTATTGCTTCAACATTACTGGAAAATCTAGTAACCATGTATTTTCAGCTAAATATGGATTTCAACCCTTTCAATTCAAGTAACCTATCATTTGTAATAAGAACGCCTCTAGATCTACAAATGACTTATTTTTATCAAGAGATATTTGGTATTCAAACTTAAAGAGGAACTCGGCCTCTTTTTCCCTATAAGGTTGTCATATCCAAGGTGTGCTTTCTTCAAATGATAGTGATACTTTTCTTCTTGTGAAAAGAATAGATTCCAAGATTGATAGGTCACATCCTTTAGTTCTAAACTACCCTATCAAAAATCAACAAATGTAATGTAGGATTCAGGACAACAAATTCCATTAATACTTCAAGATCCTCTTAAAACATCATGCTTCTTATCACATTTAAGATACAATGCAATATCTCCAAATAAATGCACAAATTTGTTATATCATACTTCACATGATCAGATCACATATTTCCCTTATATGGTTTTGTCTTGCTTAGAGCCACAATCCAAATTGTGATATTTTCATTGGGATGCAGGAGCATCAACCCTTGGGTAAACCATTTTTCCTTGACCCAAAGGAGCCATAGAATTTAATTTTGTAAAAATTAGAAATTGGGAATTTTTATGTAAAGCCAAGTGTCCTAAGCCTAGAAAAATCAAGAATTGTTTGGTTGTTAGGATATTTTTGGAGAGTTTGTATTTTTCCCAAGTGGGCTTGTGTATGGTCAGCAAGCATCTAGCTGAGCTATGATGTAGTTTTGAATTATTGGGATAAATGTCCCATGAGATCATCTATTGGTATATTTCATGTTTTTAAATATTGTTTAGGTAGCTCCCATGGGGGGTGGGAAGAGATATCTTGATAGAGAAGAGAAAAGAGTGATAGCGAGCTTGAGAAATATCTTGTGCAACGAGCCACTCTGAACCCTTTATACATATCAATATTCTAAGCAATAGAAACAAGATTTAATCCTTTATGTCTTTTTTATCTATGTTTGTATACATAATGTATTTTATTAGAAAGGGTTGAGAATAGATAGTAAGGGGAACGCCCTTTTGAATGTTTTGTTTAAATTTTGAGATATTTTTGGTGATAGACTGGTGGTTTATTCTATTTATGGGCCTTGCAAGAAAGCTCGTAGAATTTGTAAATTCACTATCCCTAGATGCTTTGAGTGGATGAATTTAATTTAGTGTGAAGCGTTAACCCTTTTCACAGTGGAAGATCAATATCAAAACCTCGTGCAAGTTCCTCTTACCAATTCAAGGAGTGAAGAAAGTTGTTGGGGCACATAGTAATTGCATCACTCGATTTTAATAGAGGTCCATTGATTAAAAAGAGAGCCAATGAAATTCCTTTTGCACAGCCTGAGAAGGACGAGGTCGGGATTTCGGGCCCGAATTTAGTAAGCAACCTAAATTCCCCGCCGCCCTTCCCCCCCCCCCGCCCCCCAAGCAACCAACTAGGGAGGGCCCACACCAATGAGTATTTTGGGCCCGAATTTAGTAAGCAACCTAAATTCCCCCCCAAGAAACCGACTAGGGAGGGCCCACACTAATGAGGATTTCGGGACCCCAGATTGTGGTTGGGTCTTTGGGCAATGTCACAAATGGAAAATGGTTAAGTTCGGTCGATTTCTAGTCGAGGCACAATGTAAGTTCGCTAGGAAGCTGAACCCTGGCTTCCCTGACTTGACCTTGAATAGGTTTGGTGTTTTGAAGGGAAAGAAAAAAAAAACAATGACTTTTACGTGTTGTTTAGACCCTAAAAAGGGATGAAACCCCCAACCAACATTGTTTGATTAGAAATTACGATGTGAGGGTTTGGTTATAATTTTGGGGTTCAACTTTTTTATGATATATATTAATCGGGGATAAAGAAAACAGGGTTTTTTTACCACATACAATTAGTGGAATTTAAATTTGTATTGGGGCTTGGTGTTTTTTATGAAATGGGTTGAAAAAACACGGGAATTTACTACCTCTGTTGCATACATAGGCGTTATGGGGTGTTGTAATTCCTACATAACAAATTCAAGTGCATGGCCTACAAAAAATTAAAAACAAGAATTCAGGATGGACCCACGAGCCAACCTGGAAGAATAGTTTTATAGTTGGGTGGATTCATAATTGGAAGTGCTCGGAAATGGGTTTTGTTTATTACATTTTTTCATAACCCAAAGGCGCAGACAAAGAAGTTTGAAGACAAAAGAACAAGAAAGATTGCTCGTTGAGGAAGTAAAGGCAGTTGAGAAAGAGAACTTGGCCCGAGAGACTAGAGAGAATGATTTAAGAAGAAAAGATCAAGAATATTATCGTGAAGGAAAAATACTCAAAACGGAGTACATATGAAGATATTTCTAGCAAGGAGCGGAGCTAGGAGGAGAGATGAGATAGTGAGATATCAAAATTGGATAACTAACAGATAACTAGTTTGTATTTTTGTTAAAAAAAATTCAAGAAAATAACATTTGCAGGTAGCATCAGCAAGAGAATATGTGGAGTGACAGTGATGGTGGTTGTAGCATAGAAATGATAGTCAAAGCACATGGAAAAGAACCCTTGCAGCAGAAACACTGCAGAAGTAGGGATGTGTTCCAACTAATGTTGAAAGTCCTCCATAGAACAGAACAAGAGAGGTTCTGAAGCAGTGAGGGGAGAGTAGAAGCCAGATAAGAGAAAGGGGTGATCAATAGGTTCAAAGGAGGGAGCTAAAAGAATCGCAACAGCCCAAGTTGAGGAGAAGAAGTTGAGGTATTGAATAACAAGCGATGCAGAAGACTTGTTACAGAAGCTTGACTACAGCTCATAGTGGGAAAGTGGAAGCTCACAGGAAGGGAGGAAAGAGGATGGATATTGATGGCCATAGTCAGGGTTCTAATATAAACCATTGTAGAAGGGAGAAGAATTCCAAGGAAAGTGGCATGAATCAAGAGGAAATTGACAAGGATATAGTTGAGCTAAAAAAGAGACTTAGTATAGTGAGAATGTTGTTAGAGAGAGAAGACCAAAGACAGAGATGGGAACTAAGGAGGAAGGTCAAATTACCTGTCAGACACTAGAACATTTTTAAGAGAAAAATCCCTAAAGCCAAAAATCTAGGAAGATAAAGCACCTGTTGAGTGCTCAGTTGAAGGAAGAGCTCAGAGTAGTTAAGCCCAAGAGGGAAGTTCACCATTATGGACCTAAGCAAGGCACCACCCTTAGAGATAGGAAATATGTGGAAGAGATACTGATTAAAAGTCTCATGGATTGCATGGAGAGTCCAAAGCAATAGGGTAAGCTTCAATTAGAATATGTTGATGAGAAATTGGACAAAGGTCTCATGGAAGGTCAACAAGAAGAGTTGGTAACAGATATGCCAGAATAGGATTATTGGTTTTTAATGTTTGAATAGAAACCATATTTATGTTATGATAGGCCAATGAAATAGTCTTTGATTCCTCAACCCTCTTAAAACAGGACCTGACGCCTTTTTGGCTCACCAATACAATCTATGAGGCATTCTCGGCCTTCTGAAATTAAATTGAGGCATCTTCGGTCTTAGTTTTGTCAATTTGAGGTTGTTTGAACTTATGCTACTTGGTCTAAGCGGTATTTAGGTCTCTTCAAGGCCTGAGGCCTTCAATCCTCTATTAGATGGATTGAGTTCCAAAAATTAGGGCTTTGGAACACTTCCTATATACATCAAGAACTTTTCTTCGGTCCTTTTCTTATAGACATCAAGTATCTCTTGTTGTATCAGCAGTTCTTTCTAGATGTTAGTCAAGTTGGTAAATACTTCCACAAGACAAAGTTTTCAATGACTTGGCTCCTCTTTAATATGTTTTCCTTCAACCTTAGCGCTAATACCATGTTTATTTTTCGTAGTCCTCTTAATTCATAATTACATTTAATGATATTCATTCAAGTTCACTTGAATTCACATTTATCATTGAGAAATTATATAGAATATCTTCAATAGTAAACCAAGAATGACAGTAGGATCATAAAGAAACGACCAAACAAGAAACAGAAATCATTTTACCTTGGGAAAACCCACATGGAGGAAAAACCCAACAACATTTTCCTTAGAGAAATTATGTGTTTCAAGAGAGATACATCTAGATCATAAAGTTAAACGGACTAGTAGCATGGTCACTCCTAGTCAAAATGCTTACAAGTAGCCTTTAGACAATTGAGGACTATATGCCCAGAATTTTGTCCTCTTGCCCAGAGATTCGATTTGCTCTAAATTTTGGCCTTCTTGCTTAGAAATAGATCTACCTCAGAGCTTGGTCTTCCTTAAAGAGCTTGGTCTGGTTTGCTTCAGATCTCATATGAAGAGAATATAAATCCATGAATTGTGTGTTTGAGGATGAGGAAGAAGAGCATTCTTATAGTGTTGATGAGGTGGAATTGTTGCGACCTTTATTGGAGGTGACTTGATCTTATGGAGGGTTGACCTGGATTTTTGGGGGAAAAAATAATTTAAATTTGTAAAATAATTTTCCCTCTTTGTTATGCTAACATGAAGAACATGTTTTACATATATCATTTTATATATTTCAATGGCTAAAGTAAAATTACATGAATAACATATCTTACATAATTTAAGGACCAAATATTAATTATGAAGACCGACCATAGCTACAAAATTCAACACTTTCAGCCAATTTTGTGAGGCCCCAATTGCCCAATTAGATCTTTGCCTTGACCTGCTAAGAAAATTATTCCAATCTCCATGATGAGGTAGCCAAATAACTTATAATAGTGAATTTTGAAAGATGTGAACTGTTAGTTACCAATATGGGCACATTCTCCATCAAATTATTGTGCAAAAGTCCTTGTTACTTCAATATTATGACCCTAAAAATTAGCAACTAGGTTGATCCATCCTACTCTTTGAAGAATCTCTTGGTGATGAGGATGCAAAGAAGTTATCTCAACCCCACTGGGCTAAAAAAAATGGCCATGTTTAGATTCCTAGCTCTATGTGACCAAACTATTTATAAACCCTGTATATTCTTGTTATAATCAATTCTCATGCATCAATACTTCATTATGGAGAATTAAAAATCTTGAATACATTCAAATTTTGTGCAAAAATGTTATGTTATGGAAAATACACTTGTTTGAAGAATAATCATATAAAAACCTAAGTTTTACACAATTTTGTTTGTGGTTGATTTTCATGCACCCATACATTTATTATTATTATTAGAAATATATTATTCAATCAACCCAAATTTTACATTCTTATAATATGGGTATATCATAAAGAATACAGTTCCAAATATACAAAAGTATGTTGATACTTATGAGGGATTGTTGTTCAAATACCCTTGTATAAAGCTTGAAATTTACACATAAAAGATTGTTAATGCCATGAGAGGTATTCTACTCACATAATCTAATATACATTCCAAATTTCACACATAAAACTCTATTGTGGACCTGTGATAGATATGAAATTCAATGATTTTGTATACGCCCCAAATTTCACGCATACTCTATTATGGGACTATTTTTAAAGGAGAATAAGTTGTATAAGAAGAAACCCTAGATATAAAGACCGAAATATTCCCTGCTTGATAGCGCTATACAAAGAATATTTTTATATGGAAAGATACTTTTCTAATTTTATTGTGTTAAACCCTTCTTGTTCCGATTATATGTACTCCAAATTTAACACAGAGTAACACCTTCAAGCTCCATGGGAAGGTGGCAGATTAGAATGTCTTGAAACGATGAAAGGCAAAGTATATAGCTATTGAATCATGTGGAGAGGTGATAGAGAAAGATTGTTGGAAATACTGAGAGGGGGTGAATCAGTATTTCTTTTCAATTGTTATGTTTACTCGTTAAGATTCTTCTCAATTTTAATCAGAAAATGAATAATAATAATTTTATTAGGAATAAGTGAGGACACCAATCCTTTTTTTACAAGAGTTTGAGTACAAAGATGTTGAGGGCTCCAATCCTTCAACCTACCAGGCTCCAACCTCTAGGTCTCCAACCCTATCTTATCAAGGCTCCAACCTTATTTTAGAGATTCCAACCTCTAGCGAACCACCCCTTCAACCTTTTTTAATGAAATAAATAAGTGAATTGCTTGACAATTATGTTCAGGACTTCCAATTTTCCCACTAAATTCTCTTCACTATCCAATGTCTTCACTTGTCCAAAACTCCAAATGTTCCACTTTCCAAAGCCTTCAAATTTTGACTTGTATTAGTCTCCATCTATCATGATTTCTCTAAAAACTTCTCTATTCGACGCTTTTCTCCAAACAATGCCTAATCCAGGATTAAAATTGAGCCTCTTCAAATGATTGTAACAAATAGGTGCAGGTCTCCACAGGTCAAAGAATAGGTGATAGTTGTTTGGATAGTCCATTTTTCATAAATCATTAACCGAGCTACCACAGGTGCTCTTTAACTGCCCTTCAATTTCCTTAGGAAATCCTTCAATGCTGGAGACCGTTCACAATCAATGATTCACAAGTCTGAGAATTATGAGATTTTTTTTACCCCAAAATTTTGTTGATGATCGAGCCTCTTAAGTGATCTGGGATGTGTCACTGTCACAAAGTATAGGCTTACAGATCATAGTTCCAAGCTAGTGTAGTTTTGTAGGTCTGAGCCTTAACTCTTATACATATACGAAGTAACACCCAAATAAACAGTTCTGTTATCCGAGCTGGGTTTTCTCATTGGTCTAAGACTTGAGACTTCTTAACACAGGTATGAGTTGAAGACACCAGCTAATCCGATCCACGGGTTTTTTTTTCACAATTTTGTACGAGTTATGAGGTTAATCACAGGTCCAACTCTTCCACAAGTCTGAAGAACAAGTCCAAACAATATACCTGGAAGCTTCCTTTGCTACTTCATTTCATGAGATGTGAACTTGTCTTCACCGCTCTGTATATTCTCACCGAATTATTTGATCAAACTGGATAGTTTAAACCTCATATTTATATGAGTTTGGCATTTAAATTAATGGACACAACTTTGGGAGGTGAGGCCAACTATCATAACTGGGCTTAGGTCGGGTAGGGTAAATAATATGGTATATCATCTTAAAAATTTGATTTCTCTTATACTACTGGGAGGTAGGGGCTGAGTGAGGGACCATTGGAAAGAGGAAAGAGTCCTCTACAAGATATTCAAGGAATCGTTATAATATTATGTCTTCAAGATGTCAAAAAATAATTTCCTTTATGACTGTTTGGATTTTTTAGTACAGACCTTGGGGTTTTAGGATTCTTCATGTATAAGGATATGGGGACTAGAATGAGGGTTAGGTTTATTTCATTAGGGCTTCAAGTGTGGTCACTATCCATCATCCATGTCATCAAGTGTGTCATCGTGTGGTCTCCGACCATCGTCCATCTCATCAATTGTGTCATCATGTGGTCTCCAACAATCATCCATGTCATCAAGTGTGTCATCATATGGTCTTCAATAGTGCTCATATTAACATCAATGAAAATTATCAACAAAGACAATTCACAATGTCTAAGAGGGTGTGAGAGCATACAATATTTGAGTCAAGGTGGAAGAGAAAAACGATTTCAAAACTAAATATGAGAGTGGCAAAGTATTTTTTGAATCATTTTGTGGTAATGGAGAGGACTTGTTTAAGTTGTTTGAGCACAAGCAGAGAGGATGTCATTCAAGTCATTTGTCATATCAAAGTTTATTATTAGAGTGGATGTATGGAGAGGTAGTGGGACAAGTGTTAATAGTATTAACGGTTTAGGATAACAATTATAAATACGTAAATAGGTATTATGATTTGTATAATGAGGCGATTTTTATGAAAAGAGTTTGAAAAATTATTGAGGAGTCTAAATCAGGTGTAATGTATAGCTAGAAGTACTAATGTAGGTGTAATGTATAGCTGGAAGTACTAATGTAACTAATAATGACTAGAAATGGCTTTGAAAATACTTCTAAAGGTATTTAAAAAGATATGAGAACTAAATAGTAATCATAAAGGAGTATAAAGGTATCAATATTTTTATTTTTATTTATGTTATTAACAAAATTAAAATATTGAAAATTTCTCATGCCATACTTGAATACCATTAAACAAGAATAGTTGCTAGTATCTAAATGTTGCTTGTTATCTTTATATCTTCACTTTCTTGTTTGTAGTTTTCAACTGCTTTCTTAGAGTCTTCGATTGTTTTCTTGGGATAGAATGATATAATCTTTAAATGTTTGCTTCTAAATTGACTCACTTCCTTCTGATAAGTATGATCAAACTCGTTCCCTTCTAGAATAAATGATCAAGTAGTTGTCTTTTATTTTTTACTTGGATTATAAAACTTTCCAAGTCATTCTCATGAAGACTTCATATGGAGTATTGAGCCTCTTTAAATAGATATTATAACAATTTGTACAAATTTTATATATAATAGCCACTGAATTTCTGAAAAATAAAAGTTGAGACATGCCCTTCTTTGTAAATATCCGCTCTAGAAAAATGTTTAATCTTAGTAGGAAACCATTGATCATTTTCAAAATGATTACAAAAATTTGATAAACCTAGTAATCACTAAGAAGTTCTTTTTATTAGGAATTTTTTAAGCCAATTTCTCGGTTTTGTAACGAAAAATCAAGTTTAAATTGTGCTACTAACCTAGATTTTCACAACTAGACTTTTGATTATTTTTTCATCTTTTTTCATACATTTTTATATAGATTTTTTTTTTCTTGAAAAAAAAAATTCAAGATGGAATATGGGTAAGATTATTATTCTCTTCACCCACAACTTGCACTTCATCTTACTGAAATAGTAGGGAGATAAAATTATCTTGATTGATTCGCTTGTTGTAAAGTTTTAGCATGTGACCATTGACCATAAATGAAACTCCTTCCTCATAAATTGTCTTTATGTTTACAAAACCATTGTAAAACTCTTCTTGAACCTCACAAGATCAGAACCAGTGACTGATGAATTTACCATTGAAATCCTTAAATTTGGAATCAAAGATAAAATCTCATTCGCCAACTTTGAATTATTTTATTTTCATGAACTTATCATGCCACTTCATTATTTGTTGTTGAACCAAAATAGTTTGTTGTGAAGAATCATTTTGGACTTCAAATAACTCATTCACTTCACGATTCTTTGCTTCTCGACCTAAGTCAAATCCATTCCTAATTCAACTGTGATTCTAAAATTTTGAATTTAAAAGTCAATAGGAATGATCACTTGCTTACCATATACTATTTCATAGGGGGTGAAACCAGTAGCATTTTTCCATGTTGTTTGATAGGCCTACAAAGCTTCTCAAAGCTTATCTACACAATCCTTCTGATGAAGTTGTACTATTTTTTTCATGATTTCTTCCAGGAATTTGTTTGTAGAATCCACTTGACTATTGGCCTACGAATGATAAGAAGAAGACTTACAATGTTTGATTTTGTATTTTTCAATAATTCCTCTCACAAACTTTGAAGTAAACTATGTTCCTTAGTTAGTAAAAATTTCCCTTATGACCCAAAATCAGACAAAAATATCTTCAAACATGAAACTGAATACTGTTTGTTTAAGTGCTTGCGTTAAGGATTTTTCTTCAACCCGCTTTGTAACATAATTGGTTCAAACTAATAAATCTTTTTTTCCTTTTAACAAAGGATCTAGATAAAATCTAAAGACCATTTCTCAAAAGGATCCACAAAAACTTGTGGCTAATGGGAATTTCATCTGTTGCTATTGGTCGACCCATACATTGACAACAATCACAACTTCTCACATACTTCTTTGCACCTCTAAAGAGAGTTGGAAAATAGTATCCAAGGTGCATTATTTTATAAGCATTTATTTTGTTTACAAAATGCCCATCACATGGTTTATCATGACATGCTTTTAAAATATCAAAGAATTCATCTTCTCTAACACATTAATGTATTATCAAATTGACTCCTATATAGAAAAGGTATCCTTTGACCCAAGAGTATTTAGCACTTTCTTTAATAGCCATATTTTTCTCTCATGGTGAAAAAAAAATGGCGAGTTCCTTGTGGAAATATAGTAAGTTTTATTTGAAAACCATTGAGATTTAATAGATATATAAAATAAATTCTCATTTGGGAAAGAATCTAATACCGAAAAATTCTCACCAAGGTTATTAACATGAGAAAGAAAGTATCCCACCTATTTTTTCTTTCCAGGTTGATCTATAATAGTAATGTTAAATACTTGCAACAATAATAACCATCTTATGACTCTGCCATTAGTAATAGGTTTATTCATTAAATAATTAATGGAAAAATGGTATGTATGGACAAAGACTTCATAAACAATGATATAAAGTCAAATTTTGTTGGCAACATCAATAACTACTAACATGTCCTTTTCAATGACCATATAATTGAGTTAAGTAAGAGTTAACTTTTTTGTTGGTGAAATAGATAGCTTAGATTCGAAGGCATTCATTTTAACCTAAAAATACTCCTAATGTTGTATCATATGCATATGTTGAGATCTAAACTAGCAAGGTCCAGTTTGAACCTCTCAATACTAATATTGTGAACAGAATTTTTCTTTAAGATTTTGGAAAGAAATTTGACAATTCGTATCCCCATAAAATTTGACATGATTTACACTTACTTGTCCTGAGTGTGTAATATGGTAGATGAAGAGTATATTTATGGAGATATTTGGAACATGTAACACATTCTAAAATATTTCATAATCAAGGTCCACTTTCCCTTCTCTGCAAACTTCAATAGAAGATTCATCCCCCATTAAAATAGTTGGTTTGATACCAGACTCCAAGGAAAGACTCGACTGGAAATTTACGAGATCTAACCAAAGACTCGAATTTGAAGGGGATTTGTTTCATTTTTTAACGAGCTTGACACAGGAAAAGAACTATTCTCATAGGATCTCGTTTCATTTTTTAACAAGATTGACACAAGAAAAGGAAATTTGCTCCGAAAATCTTGTTTCATTTTTTAAGGAACTTGATACAAGAGACTAAATTTTGACATAAGAAAAGAACTATGCTCAAGGACCTTGTTTCATTTTTTAACGAGCTTGACACAAGAAAAGGAACTCTACTATGGAGACCTTAATCATGGCCCATGAGAAGCCATGGATTCCAAGAGGTTCTCATCAGATGGGAGAACAAAACTATGGAAGGGATACATATCAAGGGATCTATGGAAATATCGAGCTCCAATGCCCCCAGTACGTGATGCACTATATCACCGACTATATCATTAATAGACGCGGGCATGAAACAGATCGCCACATAATTAACATGTGGCAGGGGAGATACCACTTGTATATAAGGACCATTTAGGGATGTTGGTTGACTGGGATTCAGGTTAGGACCAATGAATGAAATTTTTTCAATGGTCACGATTCTTCCTTCATGCTGGAAACACATCACATGAAAGAGTGAAGAGACAAGAACTCCCATGACATAAACATAGTCATGCCCAAGGAGTAAATTAAAATCCAAAGTTCCTTGGACCACCATCACATCTATATAGAAATTCTTTCCTCCCAAAGTAATAGCCAACTTAGGAAGGATCCCTAACGCTTTATTGGTTCCTCTATTAAAAGCCAACATATTATGGGTGACATGCACAAGCTATGGAGAACCTAAATCTTGCCAAGCAGTTGAGGACAGAATAATAACATATGCACCTTCATCTATAATTTTTCCAGGTATGGTCATATTATAAGCCTATACTATGATCTGGAAGGGCACATAAGAAGGAAGATGATATTATGCCAGCTGACTCCAATCAAAGGAAGTGGCCATACTACTTAAGGGGGGGGTGTCGTGGGAACGAGAGAGTTTCCCCCGGGTGCTATGGTAACAAGAGAATTACTCTCATGTAGCATTGGAAAGGGAGGATTTCCCCCCATTTTATTAGAATTTGAAGAAGCAAGAGGAACCTGAGCAGTATGAGGTTCACTCTCTATGAGAAAGGTACGATCAACTGAGGTGAAATCGAGTTAACTATTTTCTCAACCAATGGTTGGTCAAGAATGGACTCATGGGATTCACGTTCAGAGAGAGTGGGATTGATTAGATATGAATTTTGATCAATTGCTTCATCAAGTAGTGGAGGATTGTGAGAAAGCTTTCGATATCCAGCTGGAAGATGAGGCTGAGAAGTTGTAAGGTTTTCTAACACTTTTGATACATCATCCAAATAAGGACAAAGGTGTATAGGATGATCCCCTTCACATAACCTACAAGGGAACTTAAATTTACCCTTTTTACCATGGACCTTACAATAAATAGTTGAGTTTTTATCACCAGCATGATCTCCAAAGGCTTATGACAAAGGTCTATATGAGCCAATGGACCGCACTTCTAATATCTTGGGAATACCATGAAAATCTCTCAGAAGGTGGTCACCCTTACAAATATTACAAGGCAATTTAACTTTGCAAGGCTGATTGGAATATTTTTCAATACTCGTTGCATTGGTAGAAATGGCTGCTTGGTTGCCCCCCTACTTATTTTTCTTCTTCTTCATCATCCTCTTATTCTTATTCTTAGCTTTCTGGTTACTAGAATCAAGACTTTCACTTGGCGAGGAGGAAGAAAGGGATGAAGAAACAACATGTGCAGAAGGAAAAGGGCCAAATTTAGGATCAACTTGAGGTTGATACTGTTCAGGTGTAGGATAACTTGGTTGAAGAGCAGTTTGGACATTCAGAACCATAGCGGTTGAAAAAAACCAAACTAGAAAACCAATGATAAATCTAGGAAGTGACAACGTTGACATAAAAGGAGCACCAATATTTCCAAAAGGAGGAAAAGGACTAGGACTCCCTTCAAATGGGTTTCCTTGATTGGTAGACTCAGGAAATGTTGCCATTACTCTCAACCTAAGATCCACTAAGGATTTATTCAATGGGGAGGATGTTATTCCATGGTCAATTAACTAGTTCTAGAAATTAAAGACACAAATAAAAACAAAGAGGGGCAACTAGGAAAAACGGTTTACCAAGCAACCGTTAACTGCAATATACACCTTGGCGAACCAAGGACTTCACATATGTGCAGGTAATCTCCTTCAATTTTGTGTTCAGTGGATCATGGTATAGAAGGTGGTTGACTCGGTTACCTATGGTGAGGATAGAAGCCTATAGGGGACTTCCAAAATATACTCGATTGTACATGGAAGTGTAGTCTGTAGTAGTGTTGTCTAATGCGTAATCGTTCGATGAGAGCATTCCCATATACTTATCATGTGCGGAGCACCATCTAATATACCTGAAGGTGCATGGAGAACGATTCGATACACTTACGTACGTGGAACTGGATATCACCCCCGGGATGAAATGCTCGCAAACAATGATAGCTCCTATGTTTAACGATGTCAAAACAAGCCTCTAGCCTAAACCTCTATGTGTGTCGTTAATTTTAAAATTATCCTTAGGTTAATTGAGATGAATTTTAGAGTTCACCTTGAATTATATTTTGATTTCAAGGCTCAGAATTCTATGTCACCTGAACACACATATGATGCAACTAATATGATAAAAAGAAATCTTTTCATTTTAATTTTAAAAATGAAAGGCCTAACTAAGGATAGAAGAATAAATCAATTAATGATGCAACAATCGATCTATAGAACTTCACTTTTCCAATCAAAATCAAAGCCCTATATGCAAGGCATGATGCATAAGATTTTCCTTTTCTTTTATTTAATGTTTCAAATGAAAATAAACATATGAATGAAACTTGATTGCTGATGAAAATAAACCACATAAACTTTAATTGTAATGTAAAAGTTACTTTTCAAATTCAGCAATCAATCTATGCATACAAAACCTAATTGATGAGAGGAAAGAAAGAACAAATCAAAATCTTATCAAAAAGGTGATGACACTCCAAATTGATTAGCACTCATACACAATGAAAGAAAAATCATGCAATTTCACACTAGGGAATTTTGATTTTCATACACAAAACACTACATGTAATGCATAGATATTTTTCTTTCCAAAACACTTAATTTTCGAAAATGACGAAAAATAAGATGCAAAGTTCAATCACTGATTCAAATACACTTTTTTGAATGACAACTAGAACAACAATTCATCCAAGCAATCAATGACGAAACAAAATCAGTTTGCAAGCAATCAAATGATAAAAACAAATAAAAATCAAAACCAATTCTTACCAAAGGGAATAAAACACAAATGCGAACCAAATGGAGGCTTAAGGGAGACCATAAGATACTCAAGACTCATGGAAGGTCAACTGGAAGTACGCCGATCAAAGAGACTCAAAAATAGATCATGACTTTTTGTGCAAAAACAAGGGTCAACACTGGTGCAAAAGAGGCGCCAGTGCTCTGCAACGTTGGGACATAGTGGGCCTAAGTGAGGTGAAATTCTATGTCAGAGGCACTAGGGGGTTTTGGTCCTGGGATGGAGGATTCTTACACAAAAATTGCAAAGAAGGCTCAATCAAATCACTTCCTAGGTTTGTTCTTGACTGATTAAAGCAGCAAAGGTCTATGAAAGAGGTAATCAAACGCAAAGGACAAGGAAACCCACTAAGGGAATACATTGTTCTACCCAGTCGAGTTGACAATTTGTTATGCAGGATTTACTATTGCGGACAAAAGTATCTCCCCTAGGTTTGATGGCCAACCTAGAGCAACAGAGAAACAAGGAGCCCAATTCTTTCCTTAAAGTAAATAGATGATGGTATGAACCCTACCTCGAATTCTTCGCACTCTTTGTTCCTTATTCATCTTGAATGCTCCAATTCTAGCTTTGATTCCCAAAATTATAACATGCACAGTCAGATAACACAAGCCAATAGACTATGTTATCTATGTAGTATCATCTAAGTACTCTATTCAGTAGATCAACATGGTATAAAAATAAGTGAAATAATGACAATCACATATAGGAAAACATAGAACTATTTTCATTAATAGAAATGGAAGGAGATTACAACAACAAATAGGTGTTGATCTTGTATAAGAGCTCCTCCAAGTTGTTAACTTGTACTTTCCTTATCATAATATGCACCTCCAATCACCCTAAATGCATGGAATTTTAGCCTCTTACCTCAACAACATAGGGGTAGAATCACTCTCCAAAATCCAACCCCTTGCATATGCAAGGTAGAAAATATATAGATGAGTGGGGTAAGTTCAGAGTTCTTATGCAATTACCAATATAAGGTTTTATATCCACATTTGATGGTAGGATGGGATAAAAGGATAGGGGATGGAAACTCCAAAAAAGGATGAGATAGGATCCGAAATTTTAATCATAGGTAAAGGGTTGTAACAAATTATGGAGGCATCTGGAAGAGGAAGCTCCCAGAAATTATATTTTTTTCTGAATTTCTAGAACCAACATAGGTGCAAAGGGGAGCAACATGTAGGTGATAAACGCTGGCTAGAGTGATGCAACATGTAGGTGAACACTATCCAGAGGAAGGCCATGGAGCATTGGTGCTAAAACTGGCTCAGATGAAGTGGTTTTAGGCAGAAATTTTGGGAAATGAAGGAGGTTCAATTAGGGATTTGTGCAATGATGTTGACAAGGGGGAATAGGATGTTGATTGATCCCATTAGGATGCCTAATGATTGGATGTGAAAAAATGGCCTATAAAATTGAGTGTCTCCCAAATAAAGATTCCAAATGTTAGGATAGGAATTAATGGAAATAAAATCATAACCTTTACCTCTTTAGATGCATTTTCTATTAGCTTCTTCTTGCATTCCCTCAAGATGATGATGCAAAAGACTCTATGCTATGTGATAAATTGTCTTCTTCATACATGCAATATCCCACTGAAATTATTTGGTGCAATAGGTGCATTTTTTCTCTCCTTCTTATATTTTCCTCCCTTGGGATTTGAAGACTACTTCGTGGTATTTGGATTTCCTTCTTTCTTATGATCTCATTTATTCTTTCCCTTTGTTTCAAGTTGATTCTTCTTGATGTTTTCCTTACTGCAACTGCATGGGACTTGGATTTTTTAGTGTGTGAATGAGCTTATTTTTCTCATGAATGAGTGAATTTATAAATTCATGCATGGAGGGAATCTTCCAATTTTTTACCATAGAAAGCCTTGTCGTATGGAAATAAGAAAAAAAAAAAAAATTTCTTAGGTCCTAGATTTGAAATAACTAAGAGAATAAGCTACTCCTTTTTTTTATCAATACCAGGCACTAACCTATTGAAGCAAAGTCTTGAACTTGGAAAATAATTCCTATAGGGTCTCAAATATCCTTGGACTCAAGGATATGAGCTCATTCTCTAATTGATGTCCCTCTTAGTTCATTGAGCTTTCCAAATGATTCCTCCTACTTAGTCCATAATTTATTAGGAGTTAAGAAATATTCAACATGGAAGAGTAACTATGGATAAATGGACAAGAATAAAATCCCATAGGCCTCAACCATCATTTTGAAATAATTTTACTTCTCTATAGCTGAATTGGGCTATGCCTCAATACCCCCATTACTTCATAGTAGAATTATGATCTTAGGCTTCCACTCAAAGTAGTAAGAATCACCATCTTCTTTGGGATGTTAGTTGCTTTGTAACATGTAATAAAATATGTGCTTTTCCTTAGGAGCTCCTCCAATGCTTTGATACCATGTTAAATTTTAAGCACAACCATAAGAACTAGTTGTGACAAAAAACTACACTAGTAATTGTGAGACAAAAAGATAGAAGCGATATTAATAGATCATTCAATTGAATAAGATGTTGAAAATGCCAATTCAAATTCCTTGTGTATTATTTATTGACTTGAGTAGAATTATACAAAATATCCTTGAGAGAGGAAAAATGCACATTAGGTGTGGTTTCTTATGTATACACAACCAGTAGAAAAGCAACTCACCCTTAGTTCGTGTTAACTAGCCCAAAAATGGACTTGTGTGGTCTAAAATGGAGTTAGAGTAAACAATAGAGATATATAAGAATAGTATGAGCCAAAAATAATTTAGAAATATAGAAATAAATCACACGTGCAACTCCTAACTTCTTAAATACACTAAAAAAAAAAAAAAAAAAAAAAAAAAAAAAAAATCCCCAAAATAGGACTGAAATTGAGGAGATAAGGTTTCCTAGAATAAAGGGATAAGTGGATAAGGTAATCTCCACAAATAGTAAAGGAAGTGTGCACTTGCATTGGAGGAGTAATAGGATAAGGAATTTCACTTTGAATGCCATGTAACAACCATGTCAGTCTCTAGTCATTTTCAAATCACTATCACATGTCATTGGCATGGTAACACTTGCTAAAAATAAACATACTAAAAGTAGAAAGTGTTATAAATATTAAGTCCTCCTGAAGGGTAGGTACTGTACATGTACTCCAACACTAGTAACATAAGGAATATTCTTATGGGTTATTTTTATTTCATCACATATTGACTCCTAGGGATAATTATGTTTTTCATACCTGCACTCTTGTACTTAGTGATTTCATCACCTTGTAGATAGGTTTTTTGGAAGGGCCCCAACTATAAACTAGGATTTTTTTGAGTGATAGTAGTTTATATTCTATCATATAGTATTTATATTTTGATAGGATGAGGCTTATTTTGATTAGGCTCTTTTTACTTTTTTTAAACACCAAACAACCACTTATTGCATTACCAATGCATATACTGAGTTAATTTGTTTGATCATTGTTTTGATTACTCCCTTGCCTTGTTACTTTATCCTTTTAGTTATATTTTCACATTGTAGTTGATCCAGATGGATATTTGTGGCCACCTTCATATTCCACTTTGACCCCCACCATTGTTTCTTTCAGTTTTTTAGTTTTCTTAATTGTAGCGCAATTTACTATGTTTGGCAGTTTTTTGGGTCCTGAACTTCCGTAGCCGTTTTGAGGCCCTAAACGATGCTTTTTTTTGGAAAATCAACATGAATGTGAGTCTTCAACTTGAAATTCATTGTTTTTAGTTGTAATACTTGGATATATATTTCTAACGAGGTATCATGTGCGTCAAATGGAGATCATATGCGAAATTTACGACCCCGGGAAATTGATGTACCAATTTAACCCAACGGGGCCCACAGTTTGGTGTTTCATCTCCTAGGGTTAGGTTTTTGGATGTTTATGGTTTTCCATTGTTTCTAAATAATAAATAGTCCTTTGAGCCTCATTGTAACAAATTTCATAGGCTTGTAGCCTCCACATCTCCTCTCAGAGATAAGCAACTAGCGCCCTAGCTAGTTTATTTCCATTTTGTCTCTAAGAATATTCCACTTATGAAAAAAAGATGTATTCCATTTTGTAGGATTTCTGACAATGGAAACAAAAAATTTTGGGGAAGGAAACATTCATCCACATAGATAACCGATCACTGCAGTTCATACACACACAAGGGAAGTTGTGGAACGATCGCAATCAAAATTTGTCCACATATCTACAACAGTTTCATTTGAACATCAAGTACAAGAAGGGAAACACCAATAATGTTGCAGAATGCCTCAGTCGACCACCGATCATGGTGCTAACCACCGCGCTCAAATATTTTTATCACGAGACTTCTGATTGGCCGCTTCTCTACAAGAGTGATCCAAAATTCGGCCACACATACAAGATGCTCTTGGAGGGTTAGCAAGTTCCAAATTTTCACCTCCAGGATGCACTGCTATGTCACCTGGGATACCTTTGTGTTCCTTCAAGTGAGCGTTCCAAGATGATTTGGGAAGTGCACTAAAGTCGGGTCACTGGGCATTTTGGGGTCGAGAAAACAGTGGCATTACTATAGAAGTATTTATATTGGCCGAACCTTCGATAGGATGTCGAGAACTACATCAGATCATGCACAGCCTGCGACATTGCCAAACTGACCATCAAGAAGCAAGGTCTCTATACTCTGCTACCTACCCCTAGTCGACCTTGGGAATCCATATCCACGGATTACATGTCGGGCCTTCCTTTTACTAAGCATGGCAATGACTGTGTTTTCATGGTCGTCGACAAATTCTTGAAGATAGCCATTATGGTGGCCTGCAAGAAGAATATCACAACAGAAGCCACTGCTAAACTCTTCTTTGAACGAGTGCAGGTACACTTTGGGATCCCATAGTCTATCATCTTAGATCAGGATAGCAGGTTCCTCAGCACATTTTGGTCCAACCTCTGGTCAATGTTGGACACCAAGCTCACCAAGTCCATAGCTTTCCATCCCCAAACGGATGGTTAGACAAAGGTCGTCAACAAGATGATCGTGCACATTATGCGCATGTACAACTCAAAGCACCCACACACATGGGATGAGAGCCTCCCCTATGTACATCCATAGCCCCTTTCACGTGGGCTTGGGATTCCAGCCACTATGTCCCATTGATGTATCCATGTCATTTGCAGCTACTCAACCCGATTCAGTTCATGTACAGTCTGAAGCTGACAAGGCGAAAAGATTCATTGAGCACATTCAACACATCTGCCAACATTTTAATGACATATTTGATAGAGAAAATGCTAATTACAAGTAGTGACATGATCAACATTGGGTGCCACACAACTTCCAGGTGGGCGACAAAGTCTGGCAACATTTGCAGAAGGAACGCCTCGTTGGACCCCACCGCAAGCTTTTCCTACTCTAATATGGGTCATAAACCATCACCAAGGTTGTAGGGGACAATTCCTTCAAGCTCATTATTCCACCATTCCTTGGTCTTCACCCAGTGTTCAATGTGGATTGCCTTCGGCCCTACTTTCCACTTCTACTGGACACATCCGACATGGCAGAAAAACTCACACCAACAAAGTTAAACCCAGACTACATGGAACAAGCCGCAAATTATCGGATCATGGACACACAGATCAAGAACACCCACCTGCAGAGGATATAGCTATATCAAGTTGTCAAAGCAGGCCAACTCCTTCACCAGGGCAAGTGGCTCACAAGGGACCAAGTTTAGCAAAAGTTTCCTCATCTTCTGGAGGAAGTCAACATAATGGGGACTATTGCTTCCTAAGGGGGCAGGAATGATCGAGGTGGATATTGGTGGCCACTCGCCTATTCCACTTGGACCCCCACCATTTTTTCTTTCAGTTTTTCAGTTTCCTTAATTGTAGCACAATTTACTATTTTTGGCAATTTTTTGGGTCTTGAACTTCCGGAGCCATTTTGAGGCCCTAAACAAAGTTTGTTTTTTTGTTTGGTTTTTTTTTTTTAATAACTTGAAAATATGAATTGGACTCAACATTTTTTGTCAGAAGTTGCAGTCCTAAGATAGATCTTTCTAACAAGGTATCATTTGCATTAAATGGAGATCGTATGCCAAAGATACGACCCCGGGAAATTGATGTACCAATTTACCCCAATGAAGCCCATAGTTTGGCGTTTCATCTCCTAGTGTTAGTTTTTTTGATGTTTAGGGTTTTTTATTGTTTCTCAATAATAAATATGCCTTCAAGCCTCATTGTAACACAGTTTGGAGGCATGTAGTCGCCACATCTCTTCTCAGAGATAAGCTACCAACGCCTTAGCTAGTTTATTTCCATTATGTCTATATGCATATTTCAGTTATGTGATATTAATGAAATGAAGTCTTATTTTTGTTGCATCTTTACATTTATGTGTATTTATGTATTTTATTTTGTTCCTACATAAGTCTAGATCAGTAGTGTGATATTTGCATCTAGTAACCATAGCTCCCCATAGATTGAGAGGTCTTAGGTCTCAATTTATTACTAAATTCACCCTCACATTTTCCAAATGAGTAAAAATACTTCTCCCTAACACATTTTTGGGTTATAGTTATTCATCATCTCATTTCCCCTCACCATAAAGGGGTGATAATACCTAAAATTCTTCTTTATTTAGCTCAATTCCGTACTATCATAGCTCTATCATGTCTAGAACTAATATCAAAGTTAACTTTGGAGCTAATACTAATCATCCCTTTTTTACCTTGTATGGTTAGTTTTAATCTTCCTAATTTTAAGCAGCTTATAAATTATCCTCTTCACCATGACCCTAATTATAATTCCATGCCAACTAATCTTCCCTTTGACATTATTAATTTTCAGGGTAGTCCTGTAGAAGATACCTCCAACCATGTTAGGTCCTTCCACCTTTGGTATTCCTTCAGTAAAAGAAGATTTTATGTGTTTGAAGTTATTACAATGCACCCTTAACAATGTTGTATCTCAATGATATGTTAATAAACATTGTAATATGTCAAATATTTGCATCCATCACGAATGCCTTCATTTCTTACTTTCACATTCCAGACCACCATTATTTTTGAATTGAGACCTTGGCCAACTTTCATCCTACTACAACTACTCACATAATGTAGTGTATCCAAAAATGGGTAGGAGGCATGGCTTGCGTAAAACCGAAAAAATCAATGATCATTATTTCATGGATTTGTTCCTGAATTCCCTTCTTCCTTGCATTACCAAGGACACATCCACGACCCTTCCTCAACCCAAGGAAGAGGCCATCAAAAAATCCCAATAGTGAAATATGATTATTCTTGGTCACAACATTTGTATACCATCCTCCCTTATGCCCCTCACTCCCACTTAGGTGACTTGTTAGCACTAGGAACATCTCATGTAACTGATGGTGTTATTATATCAGTGTCTTATATGTAGCCACATCCCTACCCCCTTGTACCTTGTGGATGGTCAACCTAACGATGGTGAAAGTACCTCTCACTCTTACCCACCTTCAAATCCATCTATCCCATATTTTCAAGTAGGTACTAGCACACCATGTGCTTCACCCCATCCACATTTGCATGTGTTGGGACAAGCTTGTACTAGTATCACTTTCCTAGGGAAATGTTGAATCCATATTACCCCTTCCTTTGTCTATAGCTAAGTGCCCTAGTTATTTCAATTGTGGTACCCAAGCTCCCATTGGCTGGCCTACAACTACCCATTAGGGGCAAGTGTATACCCAACATAACATTCCCAACCACCCTAGTCCAAATCCCAAGAAGAAGAATAAGGGGAAGGGAAAACCCAATGAAAAAAATCGAGTGAGCCAAGCGAAGTAGGCTCAGTAGCCCAATGCCAATACTAGAGGCAACCTAAACACCAATAATCATGGCTAAGGTAATAATCCCTAGTCCAAGTATGGAAATAACCTTTATACTAATAAACCTTGTGTCGGTTATGGTTTCTATGGGAATCAAACCCACGAACATCCTCTTTCACCTGAGATGGAACTTATGTGGGAGATGACAGAGGATGCCAAGCATGCTAATCAACCACCACTTTCTTCCACCCCACCCTCATCTTCACAATTGATTATGTTAAGGAACCCTTTCCCTACACAAGTCTATGTGGCCACACTAGACATTGAACCTTCTATGCCACCTCTCATTCCTAGCCAACCTTTGAAAATGGGACCTACCAAATCCTATACATAGATATTGGTGATATAAAACTGACCACCTAATCTCATAAATATTCTCCTCAACTTGAGTCCCAATTGACTGAGTCTACAACACCTCTTTCATCCAATGGTGGATCTTTGCATATCCCTCGACCCAGTGTTGAGCCACAACCTAAGATTGAAAATATCATATTATGAAGAAATATACCCATTTCCCATGCATAGGCCACCCACATTTACAGTGTGGTTGATGACCTAACTCAATCTTTTGTCTCTATGATGAATTTATAAATCCTCTTCATATGTCCTACATAATGGAAGGATTTATATTTGTTTTATGTTTTATCGGCCCCTTAGATGATTGGATGATTGGATGATTGTAATTGATGTTGGTAAATATACCCCCTCTTTTACCCTCTTCCATGGTTTTTCATATTCCAATATCCATAAAGAATGTTTCCATTCAATGGTGCAACATTGATGAAGTCTCATCCACCTATGTGATGTCTAACTAAGTTTGGAATAATTTAGCTTTGCATGGGCTTGCTCCATCCACAATCAACTTCCATACTTGTGATAGTTATCCCTATAAACTATAAAGGTTTTACTATATTTTTCCCATCTAGGTGGTAGACAAGAAATTCCTACTTGACATTGAACTTATCAATTCCTCATTAGACTATAACCTCCTCTTGGGTTGCATATTTATGTATTACATGAAGGCAGTTTTCTCTTCACTGTACCATAACATAAGATTTCCTCACAATAAGAAGATAGTAACCCTCGATAAGCTTGTGATACTATGAGCCTAAGACTCAAATCAAACTTGGGAATGTTATTTTCTCCATGGTTGGGAATTAAGTCATCCCTTCAATTTCTAAATTATCCTTGTAATCTACAAATAATTTTCATTTATTGGTGTTTATTATGGGCCGCCACTTATTAACGACTCACTAAGATCATCTCAACTATGCATTATGTCATCCTCCCAGGTTCTTCATCAACCTTTGGGTTCATCCTTGCAACCATATTCCCATTCTACCACTCCACATCTTCAATATTGTCCAAATACCTTTATTATTTCCAACCCAATAATGATGTGTTCCCTAATCATATCCATGTTGAATTTTCATGAACTTACCCTAGGGATTCCATTTTTGTACTTGGATCGCCCTACCACTACCTCACCCTTTGTGAGAATTTTTATTTTTCTTTGAAACTTGTTCAATCGATAGACACGACCCCTACAACTGCTATAGCACCTATGAAACCCTAACCTAGTTGTAATCAAGCTTGGAATGCAGCCAACAAGGGTGAAATTCAAAAATGAGGGTGGGAATTGATCATGTTGGATCATTTATGGCCAATCGTAGTGTTACTCCTAAAGCACCGCCATTTTGTGCTTTATGTGAATTCCCTGACCACCTACCAATAACTATCCTTCACTTCCCAAACTCAAGGGGCTTATTAACATAAGTTATTTGGAAGTTTAACCATACATCCTTATGGTTCATGACAGTCATATTGATTCATCCATGTGAATGACTTCATTATGAAAAATTAACTTCTATGATCATTGAAATACCTATGGCCACTATTTTCACCATTCTCCCAAACTACCCCAGTTTTGTGATACCCTTATTATCACGCATGAGTTGAAATCCTCCCTTAGTGGAGCATACACTCCTATATTTGAGGACCTTTACCTTCATTGTGAGAGGTGGGTTCAGGAAACTATCCAACCCTTTATCAATATTGGTTCTCCTGATGTGCCTATTGATGAGAATGTAATGCAAATCCTCTATATTTCAACATCCATGGTATCGATTTAATAAGGAAATCCTTATCTTTCTAATAAAATACACCATAACATATTTGTATGCCTCATATCGCTTCAGTATCAACATTGATGGAGCCTTTAACCACAATCATTCAATCTACCCCTATAGATGTAGAGTATGAGAACCATAATTCTCATTCCCATGGCATTGATATATGGTTTAGCTTCCCATATTCCACCATTTCATCTTGTAGTATAGACTCTAGCACCACCATTCTTCATCTTCATGAGGACATTTTGGAGTCCTATACCATTCCAAATTACCCTTTGGATTGTAATACCATGGGTTTTGATACCCAATTTAATAATGTATGTTGTACATCATGAAATCGTAAATATCCCAGCGATGTCGATACATCATGGAATACAAATAAAAAATTAAAAGATTATGTGGGTTATGGTACCATGAGAGGATGGTAGCCAAAGAGGCTAAGCCTTTTTAATATATTTTATTATACCTACATTTGAATTAGACGACAAAAGGTGGACATGTGAGCTTGTTGGGGAAGCCATTTGACGTTATGAGAGCATGCATATTTAACCTTACATTTTCGATGATTTGGGGATTATATATTCATTATTCTCATTCATCTTTGGTGTTTTTACTTATGGGCAGAGAATAATACTTTTTATTATCCTAGCATGAGAAGGCGCTTGAGTGTATGTGTGCATTAGCATTGTTGTTGAATCTATCAATGGGAAAGAGACTTTGGAGATTCTAGCGTTGATTTTTACTCATTAGTAGCATTAGATCCCTAGAGTGAGATGGAGCATCATAAGGGACTACATTGAAGAGAAATGGAATCATTTCCTTGGGTTGTGTAGGCTGAAGGAGAAAGAGAGTTGGAAGTTGAGATTTTCATGTGATTGGTTCAGTAATTATGATAGTTGTGTGATTGTGTGTACAAACAAAGTTAATAAGCTTAATATATATTAGTGATGGAGTTGTCTTAGTCACCCATCCTTTTGGAATTATAGCCTCAGCTCAGAGGTGGCCTATTTGAGAGAGCGAATATGAAATAGAGTCTATGGTTGGGTGTAATGTCCAATGTCTATAGTCAATGGGTGAATATTTATAAAGATAAGTGGTTTAAGTGTTCTCTATGTATTTATATTCCCATATTGATTTTATGATATTTATATTTAATTTTATGTATGCTTATGAAAATTTGCATTGTATATACTACATTTATTGGTTAATTGCATGAGCATGCTACCATCATGTATCATTTCACGAACTTCTTGATTCTAAGAGATTGGTATTATAAGTCAACATGAAAATTTCATTTTGAGGCTACTTGGGCATCAATGTACATCACAAATTGGTATTAAAGATTGGGCCTTATGGGGCAAAGAATAGAGTTAATTTATGTGTAGAGGTTATGCCACATTCCACAATAGTTATAAAAATCATTTCTTAAAAATAATAATATTTGAAATTTTGGACACTTTTCAAAAAAGTTTACATACGTTGACATCAATGGTAACATGTAATCCATATATGCGTTGAGATAGTGGTCATAACATGGGGGTTCCATGGTGGTATTCCTAGAAGTGGAATATGTGGTGCACAATGGAAATTTTGTGGGATGACGTGGGAGCCATGTTGCATTAGTGGTGTTAGCTCAGGTATGTCAGTGATAAAAAATAACTCTTTCAGTTGTTTTCAATAAAGTCATAGGTCAAAATTTTTACTTTTTCGAACAAGTTCTTAGAAAATAATTTTGTTCACTAAAGAGGTCTATGTCAAGTATGTTGCTCCTTCATTTCATTCATCGCCACCATCATTGTCAAGGTCATCTCCATCATAATCATTTAAAGAGGTCTAGGGTTATGTCACTCCACCTCATATAGGTCAATGTCTAGGTTCATCTCTACCTTTGAAAAATATTCAAATTTTCACTTAAAACAAGGTAGAAACCCTCCATTCCACTCATAAAACCCTAACGAAGGAGCTAGCATGTTTAGGAGATGAAATAAATACCACCTATCTTGTTTCATATGGTTCAAACTTCAAAAAATCTCAAAGTGACTCATTCTTGTCTCATGAAAAGAATAAATCTTGTCTCATTGTCTCATTAAAAGAACCAAAGGTTGTTTCAAGTATCAAATCTTGAAATGAAGTCAATGCTGACCTATTGTCCCAGTCAAATACAATAGGGGACATTTCCAATTTTTAAAGACAACTTATCTTGTTTTGAAAGAGTCATATCCAAAATGAGAAAAGTTCAAAGGTTTAAAAAAGCAATTTACTGTCTCATTTAAAAGAAAGGAAAGTTTTGTTTCATTGTCTCATTAAAAAGTCCATAAAGTCACCTCAAGTGTCAAAAAATGAAAAATAGTTTCATTCCATCTTCATATCTCATTTCAAGGTGAAAAAATCCATTTCCAAGTGCAAATAAGTTCAAAAAAGTCATTTACATGTGTCAAAATGAAAAGGGTAAAGGGCATCTCAAATTTTATAAAATGGGTGGCAACCCTTCATTCCACTCATTGTTACCCTTTGATGAGTGTGAGATGAGTGTGAGAGCATCTCTCCATACCACTTACCCTCCATAGTGTCTAAACTCCAAAGCACAACATTTGAAATCCATTAAAATCCATTTGCAACCCTTCAAAATCACTTGTGTTACGCTTATGGGATTTGTGTTACATTGTTGGGATGTGGTGTTATGCTTCCGAGAGCGCTAAGCAACGTGGTGTTATGCTTTTAAGAGTGTTGTGCAAGTGTTGCGTAAGCATTGCACAGCAGTGGTGTTACACTTCTAGACCTCGTTGTTATGTTTCTGCCAAGCGTTGTTACGCTCTTGTAGCACGTTGTTACGCTTTTGTAAAGAAGAAATTTCTAGTATTTTGAGCTCGATAACCTCCAAAATAACTCAAAACTCTTACTCCATTCCATTTTATAGCCTCCATACAAGGTAAGTTTCAATACTAATGTTGGTGTTTCATCAAAGTTTGAATATTTGAATCTTTTTATTATCATTTTCTTGTCTCCATATTGTCACTGTCATACATATAAATATATATATATATTTTGTCAAACCCTAACCTACCCATTGACATAAACCCTAACCCCATCATATAAACCATAACCCATACATCCCTTATCCTTCATCACCACACGACTATCACCTACACCACTACCCCTAACATGTCTAATACAATCAAACCCTAATTCAAGCTTTTCCACAGTGAAAACCTTGGGATTGATTGTGTTTGCTAAAATTTTCTATCCTCCATAAATATGACTTGGGAAAAATTATTAGAGAGATTATCAGCAGCGCTTTCCATCAGCATTTCTATCTTTCCTATTACATCATCAGCACAGCCAATGGAGTTTGGCTCTTCTAGCATGCCTACTCAGCCTTCATATGTTCCTATGGTTGTATAATTTTCTCACGCGTATGAGAGGGGGAAGAGACACATATTTGCGCCTAAGTCTTCCAAGAGTGTTCTTACACTTGGCACCATTGTTGAACAATGTGAAATAGAGGGGCAACCTTTTTCCATCAGCATAGTGAGTCAGTGCCATTAGAGGCTGAGGTATCAGAGCAGGTGGAGCTCAGATCATTTGAAGAAATGATAAAAAATAAAGATAAAGAAATAGCAGAATTGAAAGAGGCCTTCTCCATTGCCCAATCCCAAATTACTTTCCTTCAGAAAGAAAATTTTCAATTGCAAGTGAATCAACTCCTACAAAGCAAGAACAAATTAGACATGGAGGAAAACAGAAAGGCAAGAAGATTAATTTTTTTTACCAAATGAAGTACATGGAGGCTGAAACAAAAAAAATAATACCAAGAACAAGAGGCCTCAAAATGGTGCTAGATCGAGAAAGACAATCAACTCAAAAATCTGAAGAGTTGCCCTTTGATGAGCTTATTGACATGGAGATAAATGAGGACAAAGAGCTTTGGTTGTCAAGAGTTAATGAGCATTTGGAGAAGCTTTCGAAAAAGGCTAAAAGGGATATAACAAGCTGCAAACACACATGGCAAACCACTATCGCACCAGGAACACCATTTCTCAAATAAGGTTGAAACAAGTGAAGAAAAGGCTTAAAGAGGTACAAATGAATCTCAAAGAGAAGGATAGGATGGAATTATTGGCTTAAGATTATTTAGGTATGTATCCCATCTCTCACAGGTGCCATAGAACCAATTTTGAGAAGTTTTAATCAATTTTGGTATTTTATATGATTTTTTGCAAAATTCTGGAAATTTCTCATTACAGAAGGGTAACAAAATTTCGTTACTCTTATTTTGGAGGCATCCAAATGGTGATTTATTTACATGTACGAATGTATTTTGATTATTACATCATAGATCAGGAATCCCCATTGAATGACAAGCTATAATTTTGGAGAAAAATCTCAAAATCCACTCATTTTTCATGTTTCTGCCTCCTTTTTGGACCCTATGTTACGCTTTTGGAGTGACATTGGGAGAATGGATTTTTAAAGGCCTTCTCGAGGTCCATTTTGCAAAATTAAAGATGTTCTGGAAACTAGACACACAGATCTAGTTGATTGTTCTTTCGGAAGTAGATTTGGACTCTTAAAAGTGCCTCAAAAGTTCCTCCAATGTTTTGTTATGCTTCTGTAAAAAACAAATTACTCTTTTGTCATAAATGTCACAAATGTCACAAATCACCATTGGATTCCTCAGGACACTTGTCAAGCTCTGAAATGGTCATAAATTCAAGGCATTTCTTTCCTATGAGTTCTCATTAGAGTTATTGGGTTGGTTTTTTCTTCCTATCATGAAGGAATATGTAATTAATGTAAGGGACAAACACTCCTAGTTTATAGCTAAAATTCAGGGAATGGTTTCTAACCTTCCTAGAAACTAGGAAATGACTCATATTTTGTATTTATGATCCATTTTGGATGGGATTTCGACCTGATGAGGTGTCATAGTCCATATTTTATATAAGTAGACTCTCTTTAGTCTTTTGTGGGGTTGGATAGTCTCATATTGTAGTGGAGGTCTTGTAATCAGCTATTTGGAATGAAATCATAGACAGATTTGCAGGAATTGTGTTGAGATATTTGTGGTATGATTTGGAGCATCTGTTTTTCTCATTTATGTTTATAATTTCATGATTAATACCATCTATTCTTCTTCATATATGTTTATCTTGTAATTTTATGAGACGAAATCATGTTTATGCATGCTCTGTTTTAGACAAGATTCACAATACTATGTTTATTTGCTTCTAAACTTAATGAATTCACCTTAGTGCTCATTCAAACTCTCTTCCATTTCATCCTATACTCAATGAATTATTAAATTATTTCAAAATACCTATCTTGCCTCGCATATTCTTTGCAGGTTCACCTTGTAGTTCGGACCTAAAAACCTTATACACAGTCCACTCATTGGCTTTTCTATCCAGTACTTAAAACATCAAACAAAACCTATTTACTGAGCTTATATACCTAGCCTAATATCATTAGATACTCAGCCATTCACTTAACTGCAAAAGTGACAACGAGAGAGCCCTCTCTTGTCTGGGTAGGGCTAGCTACCTGACCTAAAGTTTGGTCTATGGTTACCTTTCTCCAATCCTATTGTCAGCCTTGGTAAGTTGGAGAGAGTGATAACATTCTTAGCATCGTTTCCGGGAAGCGATTGCTAAACATTCCCTGAGAATATTTCTTTAATCCTCTGAAATTTAGACTTGTAGGTGACAAGCTCTAACATTCAAAATGGGTTGAATTCTTAAATCAGAGCCAAATTCCAAAATTCATATCTTAATTTGGCTCATAAAAGACATACTAGGTCAAATCCAGACCCAAATCCCTCACCAATTGTGTATGACCCTGAGAGTATTTTTAGAAAACATAAAACTAAGTCTCGGAAGGTCGGAAAAGCTACTCCTCCACTTGTCAAATTAAATTATCTACCTACAATATTTATTCAAAAATATTTGTTCTATAGTTTAGAATGTGAAAAATCTTTGTTTAAAACTAAGTCTGAAACTTTTCTTTCATAAACCACCTTTGTTCCTTTCGATTTCGATTCCTTTGCACCATTTTCTGAGTCTTTTCATTCCGAATTCGATTGTGAAGTTTGGTCTAATTTTCACAAACTCAAAGGCTTAGTGGACAAATTTCAAGAAACTTCAGAGAAGGCTTATTTCCAATATCAGCAGCGGGCTTTTTCTTCACCTGTCATTACACCTTGTCATACAGCTACATCATCAACCCCTCCTTTCATTCTATTATTACCTCTGCAAGTTTTCACTCAATCAGCGCCTCCACCACCTCCTCCATTATGCATTGCCAGATTTTCTCTATTGATCCTATCGCTTTAGCTCACTCCATTACCTCAGAATTATGTTCAGAGGATTCCTCTTTTCAATGGAACATCAGAGATTACAGCTTATCAGCACGTTTCCAAAGTGATTAATTTCATAGATCTTGAAGAGATCAACAATGATGATGCCAAGATGTGCATCATTGCAAAAAGTTTCTCTGGAGAGGTAAAGAAATGGTTTCGATCTCTCACAGTTGGTTCAATAGGTACTTCAGAGTAGATTATTGATTTGTTTATGGCGAAATTGGAAGAGAAGAAAAATACATTGCAGATTTTAGCTGAGTATAACCCCTTGAAAAGGAATCCCAATGAGTATGTCCAAGATTTTACAGCTAGATTCAATAAAATTTATGATTCAATTCCTGAGAATATTAAGCCTCCTCTAGACCTTGATTTACTTCATTATCCCGATGGTTTCAATCCTGACATGGCCTATCAGTCAAGGGAAATAAACCCATTAACTCTTGAATAAATGCAGAGAAATGCAATGAGCGTCAAAGCCAATTTGATCATTAAGAAGTCTAAAATCAAGACGGAAAAAATAGTCACTATGAAAGAAGAAAAATCCACTTCATCGGAAGGAAAATTAGATACCTTTATCAATACCATGGAGAAGATGATGGATAAAATGTCCATCGTTGATCAACAAGTTAAACCCTCCATTAGAAATCCCAATTTCAGGGGTCAAAATCAGCAGCCTCAATACAGTATCAAGAAAAGGGAACAAAGGGGTCAGCATCCACAAATTCAGCAACAAATTTGCACTCCATTTTAGTAGAATTATACTAAAGGCCCTGATGAAGATGATGAAGAATAAATTTCTGGCGAGAACCATTTATTTGAGGAAAATCAACAACCTATTTTCCTCATTGAAGAAGATCAATTTTCTGCAGAAATTTGTGCACCTGATGATCAGCAATTTGTCTTGTCAAATGATAACATGCTATCAGTGCGCATAGAGTATTATCAAAGGGGATATTAGAATTATCCTTCTCAAGTGCAGAGATAGTATGGCTTTAGGAATAGGAATGTTCCTATAACCTCCAATCAAAAAAAACAGAACGCTCAAGTAGATGCTCATCACAAAGAAGTTGTTGCCCCAAATCAAAGTAAAGACAAAGGAGTTGTTGTTACTAATCATGCTAAAGAAAACGAAGCTTCTTCCAGCAGTCAAAGAAAAGATAAAGAAGCCCAAGAAGGAGGAAATAAGAAAGATTCTTCACACAAAGATCAGCCCGAGAAGAAAGATGCACCATTGAAAGAGGTAGAAAAACATTCTGCTATTTTTTCTCTTGAAAATGAAATTGCCAAATTGAAAGTCTCCATTCCTCTAACTGAAATAGTTAATAATGATCAATACAAAGTTCAAGTTGCCAATTTTCTTAGATTTGATCAAATGTCCAACATGGTTAATGTGAGTGATGATCACCCTGAGCTTCTTTTTGGTCCTGTTGTTGATGGCGATCTAGAAGATAGTGAAGTCCCTTTGTTCTATCTAAGCCTCAATCCATGAATTTCTCCTCCATAACTCCATGCTTGATTCTGGAGCCTCTCACAACCTCATGCCCAAGGCCATTATGGGAATATTAGGACTCTACATCATAAGACCTTATCATGATCTTTAATCATTTGATTCAGGGAGGGTGAAATGTATTGGCCTCATCAAGGACCTAGTGGTGTCATTAGAGAAAATCCTAGCCAAGAATGTCCTCATGGATGTTTTTGTGGCTGATATCCCTCCTAGATATGGAATTTTGATTTCTTGGTCATGGGTAGCGAAGATTAGAGGTACCTTACAGCTTCATTTTTCATATGCTACCATTCTCGTGTTTGGACAACTTCGGAAACTATACTGGGAAAGTAAGATGAAGTACATGACCAGGAGTCGAGAAAAGACAAATAACCATCCTATACATGTTTTTCATACAAATTTAGAGTCATTTATCTTGTTCAATGATGAATTTTCAGCGTCTTCCGAAGTTTTGATTGAAGAAAAAGCAGAAAAATCTAAATTTTCAAATTCTGTTTTAGAATTGGAAAATGCAGAAAATTGTAAAAAAGTGCCAAATGGTTTGGAACCAAGTGCATCACCTCGAAAAAGTGATAAAACAGTGAAATAAACATAATTTTTCGGTACAGCAGAAGTCTCTCAAACAACAAGCAAAGTTCAGCCATCTGATTTGCAGTTTCCAGATGAGGAAAGTAGTTTGTGGACTATGGACTTCGATGGAGATTTGGGAAAAGAAGGGGATGGTATCAGAGTATGGATTCACAGCCCTATAAATCATTCATTAAACATTCCTCCTAATGTTTGAATTTCCTCCTACAAGCTAGCTTTTGAATGTTCAAACAATGAAGCTGAGTATGAGGCTTTGATAGCTGTTTGAAAATTCTCAAGAAGCTAGGTGCCAAGATGATTTCTGTATATGGAGAATCCAAGTTAGTAATAAATAAATTTAAAGGGGAATACCAGGCCAAGCATCCAAGGATGTGAGCTTATGGAAATGTAGTGCTAGACATCCTCAAGACATTTTCTAAGTACACTTTATCATTGATCCCAAGGGATAGCAATGTTATTGTTGATTCTCTTGCTACTTTAGCCGGCATGTTCAAAAATCCATTGTGTCCTAATAAAAAGTATGAGATAAATGTCAAACACCTCCCGGTTGTCCCAGAAAATGTTAAATATGGGAAAGTTTTTCAAGATGATAAACAGATCGGCAACTTCTTACAGACATAAGAGGAATTTGTGAATTCTCAAATGGACAACTAGTGCTATGAAGATAACCAAGAAATCCATGCAGCAGAGATGCAAGTACTTCAGCTGAAAGATAACTCCATTCCAATAGGTTTGGTACCTTTGGAAGGGTTTTTTGATAAATATGATGTTGCATGCAAACTAACCATGTTACCGACAGAACTAGGAGTGGAAGATCTCAATCTTGGCACTGAGGAAAAGCCAAAGATGGTAAAAAATTCAAAATATTTAAGTGCAGAAATAAATTTTATTAAACTGAAACACTTATGTCTCAGTTTGCTGATGTATTTGCTTGGGAATATTCTGATTTTAAAGTATATGATAAGAGCATAATTCATCATACCATTCCCTTGAAGCTGGATCAGAAACCTTTCCGCCAGAATCTGAGAAGAATGAATCCTAAGTTGTTGCCTAATATTCATAAGGAGGTAAATATATTATTTACAGCTGGTATCATAGTGCCTCTTCGCTTTTCAAATTGGATGTCTAATCTAGCTACAGTGAGGAAGAAGACAAAAGAGATTCGCTTGTGCATTGATTTCAGAAATCTGAACAAAGTGTCATAGAAGGACAATTACCCACTACCGAAGATGGACCATATTCTCCAAAGGGTAGTTGGATATTCTAGACTTTCATTGTTGGACGGATACTCTGGGTATAATCAGATTTTAGTTCATCCAAATGATCAAGAAAAGACAACCTTCACAACATCTTGGGGTACCTTCATGTGTGCCAAAATTCCTTTTGGATTGAAGAATGCAGGGGCCACTTTTCAGGGAACAATGTACATTGCTTTCGCCAATGAAAAGGATGTATTTTTGGTCATTTATCTTGAAGATATCATTTTTTTTCCAATAAATTTGAGCAACACTTGCAGCACTTTAAAACAATTTTTCAGAGATATAGAAAGTTTGGCATATCATTGAACCCAAATAAGAGTCTTTTCGCTATGGAGGAAGGTAAATTATTGGGCCATATCATATCAAAAGATTGAATTAGGATAGATCCTTCAAGGATTGAAGCAATTCCAACCTTGGACTATCCTAGGAGCAAAAATGAAATTCAGCCATTCAATGGAAAAAACAATTTTTTGAGAAGTTTTGTCCCCAATATTGTTGAAAACCCAAGGAAAATTACTGACATGCTGAGAAAATATAGTGATGTAAAATTGTGTGAATAGGTGAAGAAATCATTCAATCAAGTTAATTTGGCTTTATATCATGCTCTTATTCTTATTAGTCTGGATTATAAACTCCTAGCTTATGCCCTAGCTTATGGGTAAACAACTGGATCAACCGTATCAACTACCGATGTTGTTAGGTCTCGATCAACCGAATCTACCTATGCTTACTTTTCTACTGGTTCTGTCCTTACCCTAGCTCCTATCCTTGCTCTAGCTGCTAGTGAATATGCTTTCTCTGTAGCTGGGACTACCTTTCGATCTGGAAGGAAGGATCAGGGGCGAAATGCTGGTGGATTTATCACTTAATCTTAGACCTTTGTATCTATGGCCTTTGACACTTAAGCTAGCTTTGATGACGGTGAAGAAACGAGATCGACTTGAAGCGCTGCTGGTTACACTACTATTGCTATTGGGGCTGCTTTATCAGATGCTGCTGATAGAACTTAATTCGCTACTCAAGGCTCTGGAACTTCATCTCCATCTCGATCCGCTGGATTACTTACTGGTTCAAGGCCACTGGAGAAAGGGGAGAGACACAGGTGGGAGCCGCAGGAATGAAGATAGGTATCTGTAGTTATACCATTTCCTACCATTTAGTTGAAACCCACCCATTTCACCATTTTAAGATCGAGAGCCAGCTTGCAAAGACCCTGTAACAATAGAAGCAGATCCAAAGCTAGTTGGCCAAGTGGTTGAAGCACCAAGGTTTCATTCAAAGGTGGAGGCACCAGAAGCAAGGTTGGGTGGAATAAATGGAGCACTGGCGAACCAATCTGTATGGATGATGGGCCTATCTACCTCGTTCTTGGTGAACCAACCCTACCTAAGCTGTGAGGAGGGCCCCAACCTTCCCAACAACAAAACACTTGGGCTTACGAAAACCAGTACAACAGACCTGCTAGGTGCAAATATTGCATAACGTTACTTACGTTGATTCAGCATTTGAGGAACAGAATGTGAATGATGATGGTGCAACATGAGAAGTTTCTTAGCTTCTTGTTGTATAACTACGTATATAATGCAATAACATTATTATTACTGCCAGCCTTAATCCATCCTTTGAAATTCAATTCTCCGAGCCCTTTCGGAGCAACTTCGGAGGTACGAAGTCCAAAAGATGGAAGAAGAACCAACCTCTGATCTTATCCGATTAGAATAGCCTGAAGAGTCACAGTCACTTGGAGTTCTATAAGGCCCTCTCTTAAGCCTTGGAGCAAGGGAATAATTCCTTACCAGGAGCCTTGTTAGAATTGCCTGAATAAGTCCTAAAATAAGCTCGCCCAGGAACATTTTCAATATTCCCTCTCAGTATCCAACCAAATTCCCATTTTGATACGCCACCATATAAAGTATTACGTAGATATCTTGCCGCTCCATGCAGCTAAGTCCATGCACGTCCGTTTCATGGAAATGAGCCTTACAGACTTCTGGTAGTCTATGCATTGCCTTTCCGTGGAAACAAGCCTGCCAGAGACTGCCTTACAGTAAGCTCCATTGTTCAAAGTAATGGGACTTTATATGTCTGCAGATAGTTCTATACTAAAATAAGAGTAGTTATCTCTTATTTCACTATCTCTGTTGTTGGGCTGGAGACAGGAATTGCCAACCAATTAGTAACAACTAATAGTATTACGTTTTACTAGGACTCGCATAGCGCATGGACGACTAAGAGAGTCTTTTATCTTAAGGCTTATTGCTGCCATGGGACTTACTTCTAAGGCTATTAGTTATTTCAACTTTGTTCTCACCCAGCTCCCAAATTACCTCTGTTACCTACTGCTTGCGGGTCTCTATTATAACTGTTATCTAATCACCCAGTTGATCCTTTCACCTTACTCCAACGTTCACCTACTAGTCTCATCACTACGCTGGCGTATTGCATATCCCTCGATCAATCTGGAACTAGGGGAGTGGGCTCTATAACTAACCAGGGGTAAGTAGCAACAAGTTAAGCCAATATCTCATTCATTCGTGTATCGTGGGGTTGGGGCGCTACCTTGGCTAATAGAAATAAAAGGAGAGGGAGAAATAAAATAAGACATATAATCGAGCGGTATCAATCTATCCATGTGAGGCAAGGGGGATATGATCCTTCCCCATCCATCCATCTTTCCTCTGGGCAATAAGGGGGGACCCCTTGAGCCAATTTGTGTGATTCGGTACCTTCCTTTTTCTTCCTGTTGTGGTAGCTGATTTGTTTTTTCGTTCCTTTTGTTCGTTCGTTTCTGGTGTGCTCGTTCATTCGGGGTGGTTTTATAACCTCATTGGTAACCATCTCCATCGGTAAGCAAACCTAATTGGAAAAAAATCATTGTGTCACAATCGTAGCGTGTCGTTAAGTTCCAGGGGAAAAGAAGTTGAAAGGGGAATTAAGCTCTATGAACCGTGTTCTGTCCCGGTAAGTGAAAGGGGAATGAGTTAGTAGTAACCCTGTTCCGTACGTTAACCGAAAGGAAAGGAGATTAGCGAAAGGTGAAATGGGATGGGGTAGTGAAAGTGTAAAGGGCCTTCCTGCCTGGGTTAGTTTACTGGGCAGGTGGTAGGTTGGAAGGCTATTCAGTGAATGATGGGGAGTATATATGTGGATATGATGGGGAATGAACTTACTTATCCTCCCTCGATGGGGCCGTGAGATGTGGAATTGATGGGGCCGTGAGCTGGGGAATTGATGGGGCCGTGAGCTGGGGAATGATGAGGACAAAAGATCAAATCTAGTGGGCCAATGATACATAGCTTTATTTCAAGTCAAAGAAAGGTAAGAAGCTTTGTAGGCTAGGGTTGAAAGGAGTAAGGTGTCTAATCACAGATACGTAAGGTTGTCTTCTCACGGCTGGAACACGTACAAAAAGCAGCGTGTATGGATGCGGAAGTAGTATAAGGAGTACTCGTAGGCGTTGTCTAATCGAACGTAGCGATACAGCTGGTTGGTTGGGGGTGGGATTGCCTGCTTTGTTTGGTGCGGGTCCTGCTTAGTGAGCGACTAAAAACTTATAAAGGGAAACCCTCACCATATGAATAGTGAGTCCCTACCGGGCCTCTCCTTGAGCAGTCGAGTGTGTGTTAGCACCCTCACCATATGAATAGTGAGTGACTCCATCGATGGCGACCTTTTAGTCGAGATTTCGGCTGGCTCACCCTAGAAAGATTAGCCATTTTACGTTGGCGGCGGTTTGAACATCTTTCGATGGCGGTCTTGTGTTCTTCGCGTTCCTATCTTTTGGGGCCCCTCCCCCTTCTTTGGTCGGGAGAGTGGGTTCGTAACCTCTCCGGTTGTCGAGAGTTCGGCAGGCTCACCCTCACCCCCTCCCCCAAAAGAGAGTTGTTCGTCTCCTCACACGTTACCTCACCCTAACGGGCCTACCGGGCCTTTGGTCGAGCGGCCTATTAGCTCCAGAGCACATAATAAAAGAATAAAATGGTAAGGTGTGAGAAGCCTCTATGAAAGTGTAACATACCTAAGGGACCACCAATGAGAGAGAGAGTGCGAGTCAGGGTCTGTGAGCGGTAACTCGAAGTAACGTGAGGTGAGGGCCTTGCTCCTGTGAATGCGATCCAACCAAGTCGTTCCTCTGGAAGTCTCAAGCGAAGCAGGTAATTCAATGGTTAGTTCAGTGGCTAAAGGCAGGTTGTCTCCTGGTATAGATGCTAAGCAGCCTGAAGGAATTAAGCTCTGTGTCAGGTCCTACCAATAGCTAGATGATTCATAATGAGGCGTTATGACTAAAGTTCCTGCAAGACACGAGAAAGCCCTAAAAGGGGACTGATGAAAGAAAAGATTCGAATAAGCAATGTAAGGTGGTCGTGGGTACAGGCCGCAAGAAGACAAAAGGTGGTCCTTTGGTCCATGAGAAAGGGTGTGGAAAACCAAGAATCGATGCGAGGAATCATAATAGGTCAAGTAGCACAAGAGAGAGGGGCGGTGCCTAAGGCACAAAAGATGAACTATAAGGCCGCCATCGACTCACTATTCATATGGTGAGGAAGAGGATGTGAATCATAGCTCGACCAACGGGCTGCCATCAGCTGCCTTCTTCTGTTTCCTGGTTGTTATATATAATGCAAAATATTCGTTCAGGTCTTGCTCTTTCCCCATATCACGGCTCCTTTAATTGCGCATACGACCGTATTGCAGGGTTCCCTCTCTTAAAACCTCAAAATTTGACTTATATGTCAGAGGTAACTTCGGCAATAAGAAACTCTGGCCTTTAGAATTTAGCTCGGCGATAAGCACTATTCCATACACATATAGGAACAAACCAAGTAACTTGGCAAATGTACCTCGGCAAACATCATTGAACAGCTAAGAACGGCTAAGGTCTTGTTCTATCCTATAAAGAAGGTTGAAAGTAAGGTCTTAAGGTAAGGTCCTAACCTTTAAGGTATCTCTATTCTATAAGGTCCTAAAGGCCCTATAAGTAAGGTAAGGCTATAAGATAAGGAAGGATAAGGTAAGGAAAGATCTATCTCTCTAGGTAAGGCCTCACTTACCTACTTGACTTGGCATACACAAATTCCCGTATTCGCCGAGCTATGTCTTGCTAACCAAGATTACCCCTCCCCCTACACATACTGTGATCAATAAAAATGAGTGACCACTTAAGCGTATATAATATGACGAACCCATTAACAGCTAGTAAAAGAGCTCTCTCTCTTAGGATTAGTTACTGCTGCTAGAAGGTTGGCTAAAGTGACCATGCATAATTACATATATAATATATGCTAAGTCTGCTAAGGCATAATTTGCTAAGGCATAATTACATATATAATGAATGACGGACACACATATCTCATTCATGATTGGATCATTCATGAAAGGGACATATATCCTTCATTACGTAATTACATATATAATGAATAACTGGATTCGAGAGCGTAATTACATATATAATAGCAACATTTTTGTCTTATATCTAAAGTTACTTTATTTTACGTAATTACGTATATAATAAGGGCTCATAGGGTTCCCATTAGATCTTTCCATCTTCCTTCCCCTCAGCGGGAAAGCAACTTCGTACCTTTTTTCCTCACCATATGAATAGTGAGTCCCTACCGGGCCTCTTCCCTTTGGTCGAGCCTGCTAACGCATCCTCCAAATATCCTCTTTTGGCCATGAAAAGTTATATTTCTATCATGATGAAATCATTCCCGTATCTATTCTGTCAATCATTTACTTATCCATTCTATCTCTAGTTACCGAAATGATACGAGTCATTACTGACTGGTCATGAGTTAGCTCTGATCAGCTTAGTCCCCCTTTACGACTAATAGAGAATGGGCAGTAATAAATATAGGTAAGGTTATCCTTACCTTTCACCTTTCAGGACCTTACTGCCTGAAAGGACCAACCCAACCCTTCTAACTCTTTGGGGGGAATAAATCATAGTACCTTTCCCTTCTAAAGAAGGACAAGACCTTACTTCCCGCCTTAAATCTATTCCCGAACCTACCTAAATTTCACCCGGTAAGTAAGCTAACTTTCGATCGATATTTCCCCACAAAACTGAGCTGAGTTATTGGCATTGGTACTAGCACTGGCACTAGCATTAGCCCCTATTTGATTCGTTATTATTAGAAAGCAAAATTGAGCTATATGGATCAATCACGGATGGATGTCACGAAGCTCCCTTCTACCTACTCCTTTTTTGTGACAGGGATGCTCCTCCCATGCTACTGCTGAAGAACCAAATTCATGTCACTCTTCGATTGATTTTTCGTCGATTCATTCACACACACATTTATTTATTTATTGTAGGGGCTGACTACCGGCTAGAAGCTGTATGAGCGGTAACGTCCACGTACGGCTCTGTGAGAAGGTGGACGGAAATGGCCTTGTTGTACCCTACTCTCATCTTCGATGGGGTCTGCTCCTTTTCTAGGGGAGTCTGCCAATATGATCTTAATGAGGTGCGGAGCTTTGCATCTGACATTCGTTGGGCCTCTGCCTGCGGGAGCCAGCATCCCCAGGCCTTATCTAACTGAGCAGATCTCTTTGAGGAGAATAAATCAAGGTGTCGTAAGGCCTAAAGACCATAAGGAACATAGTCGCTCGACCATAAGGTCCTTTCCCAAACAAGCGACTACGTTGATGGCGGCCCGTTGGTCGAGAGTTCGCTTGCTCACCCTTTCATTTATTTCAAGTAAATACTTCGAAGACTTGTCCTGATTAAACCTTATCTAACGAACTAATAAGTCTTCTCCCGGTGGTTGAGTCATGCTTACGCATCCTCTTTTCAGATCAATACTTCGGACAATAAGGCAAGCCTTTAAAGGAAGGATATCTTATTTGATTCTGGGAATCTTGGTCCTGGGTAAATCCTGGAGTAGGTAAGGTCCCCGGCCTTATCTGGTCCTGAAAGTCTGGCCTTACTGGGTTGGTCTTGACTGCGCCGGTCAACCCAGGAGCAGTCAGGCAGGTAAGGTCCTGTGCCGGTCGGTCTTACGCTAAATCGGAACCTTTCAGTTTGAGGGGAAGAAAATAGTATCCTGACTGTGCTGGCCCTAGATTTCTTCCCTCGAGGGTTGCTTCGTAGAGCTAGCGAAAAGAAGAACCAAGACCTTTTGTTGCAGTAAACCCCTCCGGGCGATCCGAAGAAGACTAGTGGTAGGTGGTCCCACGAAGCTTTCGGAGAAGGGTAGCCTAGTGTGTAAGCACAGCAATGACGGCGAACCCTCGGACGAACAATCTAAGATTAGGGGGGAGATCCCAAGTAGTGGTGACCTTGTAAATCTTCCACCTATGCATGTACGGAATGCTCATACGGGGAAGTGCACTCCTGGGTCTGGAACCAGGGAGGGTTGCTCCGAGAAAGACTTTCCTGTCCACTCCAGGGGGTGCGGACACACCTGCGCGGATTGCAGGTGACGGTGACAAGAATGGTTTGCCTCGGAGCATGCTCTTATTGTTGTCCTCATGCAAAAGAAAAATCAGAATACGGAGCAACCCGTTGCCTTCTTCAGTAAAACCATAAGATACGTAGCCTTGAAGTACGACATCATTGAGAAACAGGCCTTGGCGCTAGTAAAAGAATTGAAGGAATTTTGGGTCTAAATTCTCCATTCTCATGTCATTGCATATGTTCCAAACGTTGTTGTCACAGAATGATCCTAAAGGGCGGCGAGGTAAATGGATCGATGTTATGTTAGAATATGATTTGGATATCAAGCCCACAAATCTGATCAAAGGACAAGGCTTGGCGAAGCTTATGGAAGATTCAAATCTCCATGCCTTGGATATCAATTTTATTGATGCATTATCTGAAGAACAAGACACTGAAACATTACCTGAGGTATCTGAAATTTTCTCTCTATCACCTTGGTATGTTGATATAGTTCATGTTTTGAAACACTTGAATCCTCCTTCTGGCTTTCCAAGTAGTAAGGCTAGATATTTGAAGTTAAGAGCTCTTAAGTACTGCACTATCAATGGTGTCTTGTATTGGAAATATTTGAGTGGAGTGTTGATGAATTGTTTGGTTGAAGGAGAAGTTGAAAAATTCATGAGAGATTTTCATAAAGGTGATTGTGGCGATCATCTTTATTGGAAGACTACAGCCAACAAGATCTTGATGGCAGGCTTCTATTGGCCAAGTTTATTTTCTGATGTTTATAAAAAAAGTCATGAGTTGTCATGAATGTCAAATATTTCATGGAAATGGGAAGCTCTTACCTTTGCCCTTATAACCAATTGAAGTGCAAGCGCCATTCCAGTAGTGGGGACTTAACTTCATTGGCGAGATCCATCCTCCATCATCAACTCAGCACAAATGGATACTCACTACCACATATTATTTCACCAAATGGATTGAAGTCATCCCTATGAGGCAAGCTACTGACACTGTTATCATTCAGTTTCTTGAGAACAATATTCTGTCTCGTTTTGGTTGTCCACACAAGTTCATTACTGACAATGCAACTGCCTTTAAGTATAAGAAAATGAATGAGTTTTGTGACAACTATCACATTAGGCTTGGTCATTCAACATCATACTATCCTCAGGGAAACATGCTTGTTGAATCATCAAATAAATATTTGGTGAGCATAATCAAGAAGATGTTGCAAGAAAACAAGAGGAATTGGCACAAAAAACTCATCAATTCTCTATGGGCGGATAGATTTAGCACGAAGAGATCAATCAACATTTCACCTTTCCATCTCATGTATGGTTTTGACACGGTGTTCCCTACTTCTCTAGTTGTACCAGTGATGAAAATTCTGCAATAGATTGACAGTGAGCCTAATGACATTCAACAAAGAATCAACCAAATGATCCATCTAAAGCGGTCAAGAGACGAAGTCCTCAGTCATACTTCAAAGCTTAATGAGAAAATCAAAAATATTTATGATAGGAAGACCAAAGGTGATGATTTCAAGATTTCAGATGTTGTTCTTCGTTGGGATGCTCGGAATGAAGACAAGAGTAAGCATGGAAAGTTCAACAATCTATGGAAAGGACCTTACAAGATCACTACATCCAGAGGTAAAAAAGCATTTCTACTAGAGGATCTTGAAGGGAAAGAAGTGCTGGGAGGACCAATCAATGGTAGGCTCCTCAAGCACTATCTAACTTGATCATTGAAGAATAAATTCATTGTCATTGTATATATTATTTTAAATTTGATGTCCAATCAATCAGGAAGTTGTTGCAAAAGTTTGAAGCCCGAGGAGAAGGCCATGAGACTTATACATACAGATCATGTTTTCTTTCAAAAAATTTAAAATTTTCAGTCAGTTGTTAAATCAGATTCAAGTCAGTTTTTTCTTGTCAAAATAATTTCCAGATTTAGTTCATCATTTCCAGTTTGTCAAAAAAAATTGAAGTCCAGTTTGACTCCATCGCCAAATGGTAAGGCTACTTGATATACGATGTTCTTGACACCTTCTGAAGGAGCTTCCATCCCTAGTTGGAGCCAATTTAGCTCAGGTATGTCAGCGATCAAAAATAACTCTTTTAGTTGTTTTCCATAAAGTCATGGGTCAAAATTTTTACTTTTTCGAACAAGTTCTCATAAAATAATTTTGGTCACTGAAGAGGTCTATGTCAAGTACTTTTCTGCTTCATTTCATTCATCACCACCATAATTGTCAATTTCATCTCCATCATAATCATTTAAAGAGTTATAGGGTTATTTCACTCCACCTCATATAGGTCACTGTCTAGGTTCATCTCTGCCTTTGAAAAATATTCAAATTTTCACTTAAAACAAGGCAGCAACCCTCCATTCCACTCATAAAACCCTAAGGAAGGAGCTAGCATGTTTATGAGATGAAATAAAGACCACTTGTCTTGTTTCATATGGTTCAAGTTTCAAAAATGTTCAAAGTGACTCATTCCTGTCTCACTATCTCATGAAAAGAAGAAATCATGTCTCATTGTCTCATTAAAAGAACCAAATGTTGTTTCAAGTATCAAAGCTTCAAAGGAAGTCAATTCTGACCTACTGTCCTAATCAAATACAATAGGGGTCATTTCCAGTTTTTAAAGATAGCTTATCTTGTTTTGAAAGAGTCATATCCAAAATGAGAGAAGTTCAAAGGTTTAAAAAAATAGTTTTATTTTCTCATTTAAAAGAAAGGCAAGTTGTGTCTCATTGTCTCAGTCAAAATTCCATAAAGTCACCTCAAGTGTCAAAAAATGAAAAATGGGCTCATTCTATCTTCATATCTGATTTGAAGGTGAAAAAGCCATTTCCAAGTGCAAAAAAGTTCAAAAAAGTCATTTACATGTGTCAAAAGGAAAATGGTAAAGGGCATCTCAAAGTTTATAAAAGGGGTAGCAACCCTTCATTCCACTCATTGTTACCCTTTTGATGAGAGTGAGAGCATCTCTTCATACCACTTACCCTCCATAGTGTCTTAACTACAAAGCACAACATTCAAAATCCATTAAAATCCACTTGCAACCCTTCAAAATCACTTGTGTTACACTTCTGGGCTTCGTGTTACATTATTGGGCAGTGGTGTTACCCTTCGAAGAGCGCTACGCAATGTGGTGTTATGCTTCTAAGATTGTTGTGCAGGTGTTGCACAACAATGGTGTTACGCTTCTAAAACCCGTTGTTACATTTCTGCCAAGTGTTGTTACGCTCATGTAGCACGTTGTTACGCTTCTGTAAAGAAGCAATTTCCAGTCTTTTCACCTCGATAACCTCCAAAATAACTAAAAGCTCGTGCTCCATTCCATTGTATAGCCTCCATACAAGGTCAATTTCAATCATAATGTCGGTGTTTGGTCAAATTTTGAAGATTTGTATCTTTTTATTCTCATTTTTTTGTCTCCATATTGTCAATGTCATACATATTAAAAAAATTATATTTTGTCAAACCCTAACCTACCCATTTACCTAAACCCTAACCCCATCATATAAACCATAACCCATACATCCCCTATGCTTCATCACCACACTCCTATCACCTACACCACTACCCCTAACATGTCTAATACAATCAAACCCTAACTCAAGCTTTTCCACAGTGAAAACAGTGAAAAGCCTCGGATTGATTGTGTTTGCTAAAATTTTCTATCCTACACCCATCCATTTTCCCTCATTCCACTTGCAGTGTGGAGATAAGATTCCATACTCTTCACTAAATTTTTTTCAGAAATTTGTATTAGCTCCATGGCCCTAAAAACACTAAAAACACTTTTACACTACTTATTATCACACTCTAAATTGAGAATTTCCTGTGTTTTGAGATTTTTACCACCCTACACTTACCCATTTATCTTCATTCCACATTCATTTTGGAGTTAAGACATCGCCCTATCCACTCAATTTTTCTCATAATTTTTACTTAACACCAAGACCCTCATTTCATCTTACCAACTTACCCTACCACTACACTAGCTATTCTCACAATCAAATTTGGGAATTTCCTATGTTTTAGGCATTTTGGCACCTTCTTCACATTCATTTTCCCTCATTCCACCTACAAATTGAAGCTAACACACAAAAAAACCTACTCTAATTTTTCTATAATTTTTCTTAGCTTCAAGACCCTTCATTTCATCCACCAAACTCACGCTTTCTTACACTCTGTGTTTCCATATTTCCATTATTCACTCATTTCATTAACACCATAGGGTTTTCATCATTCTAGTGAAAAACACAATGTAAAGTGACAAGAAGATATCCAAAGGAGGGTGCCACCTCAGGCTAGAACCCTTCACCATGCACGAAATTAATGCTTCACCATTGGACAGAAGGTGCTTTGAAAGAGCTCAGTGTTTGACATTTTGTGAAAGGCTCATGGAAGAGGGGTATCATCTTCAATTTTCCAACCTATATCTTGAAACAAGCTACAGTATGGGAAAGGTCACTTTTTCAGGTAGGGAGATAAGTGTATCATCTAACCTAATTGATTCAACTACAGATATCACTTCTCATGGAGAGTAGTGGTTCAATGGTATGGATTTAGACATTCAAAACTACAAGCAATTCCTCAAGCCTCATGCTAGAGAGGAGCCAGAATATATTTTTCCTTTCAGACACCTTAGAAACAAGTATTCTCCTTTGATGATGTTCATAATGAAGTACTTCACATGTGAAGGAAGATTCTCCAGGTTGTATAGGTATCACATCAGGCTTTTGATGCATTTTGCCTCTATCAAAACACTTGATTTGCCACACTATTTGTATAGGATCTTGATTAAGATGGCTGAGAAGGTTCAGAGTAGAAGAGAAGATCATCACACTAGTATTTTTCATCATGGCCTAATCAAGCTCATTGTGTTGCATCACTTGTCCTCCATAAACATGACTTAGGAAAACTTCTTGGAGAGATTGTCAGTGGTGCTTACCATCAGCCTTTTTGTCTTGCATATTACATCATTAACACAGCTAATAGAGGTTGTCACTTCTTGCATGCCTACTCAGCCTTCAAATGTTCCTATAGTTTTGGAATTTTCTCACACATATGAGAGGAAGAAGATACAAGTATTTGCGCCTAAGTCTGCCAAGAGTGTTCTTACACTTGGCACCATTGTTGAAAAATGTGAGATAGAGGAGAAGCCTTTTTTCCATCAGCATACTGAGTCAATTCCATTGGAGGCTGAGGTATCAGAGAAGGTGGAGGTCAGATCATTTGAAGAAATCATCAAAGAGAAATATAAAGAAATAGAATAATTTAAAGAGGCCTTCTCCATTGCCCAATCCCAAATTACTTTCCTTCAGCGGGAAAATTTTCAATTGCAAGTGAATCAGCTCCTACAAAGAAAATACAAATCAGACATGGAGGAAAATAGAGGTAAAGGCAAGAATATTATTTTTTTTGACCAAATGCAGGACATGGAGGCTGAAACACAAACAAGAAGACCGAGAAAAAATGGCCTCAAAAGGGCGCTAGAGCGAGAAAGATAGTAAACTCATCAATCTGAAGAGTTGACCTTTGATGAGATTATTTCCATGGATATAAATGAGGACAGAGAGCTTTGGTTGTCAAGAGTTAATGATAATTTGGAGAAGCTTTTTAAAAAGGCTAAAATGGATAACAAGCTGCAAAGACAAATGGCAAACCACTATCGCACCAGGAACACCATTTCTCAAATAAGGCTTAAACAAGTGAAGAAAAGGCTTAAAGAGGCACAAATGAAGCTCAAAGAGAAGGATAGCTTGGACTTATTGGCTGAAGCTTAGTTAGCTATATATCCCATCTCTCACAGGTGCCATAGTACCAATTTTGAGATGTTTTGATCAATTTTGGTATTTTATATGATTTCTTGTAGAATTCTAGAAATTTCTCATTGCAGAAGGGTAACGAACTTTTGTTACTCTTATTTTGGAGGCATCCAAATGGTGATTTATTTACATGGATGGATTTAGTTTGATGATTACATCACAGATCAAGAACCCCCATTGCATGAAAAGCTATAATTTGGGAGAAAAATCTCAAAATCCACTCATTTTTCATGGTTTTGCCTCCTTTTTGGACCCTCTGTTACGCTTTTGGAGTGACCTTGGGAGAATGGATTTTTAAAGGCATTCCCATGATCCACTTTGCAAATTCAAGATTTTATGGAAACTAGACACACAGAGCTAGTTGACCGTTCTTTCAAAAGTGGATTTGGACTCTTAAAAGTTCCTCCAAATTTCGGTTATGCTTCTACAAAAAAAACTTACTCTTTTGTCCGAAATGTCACAAATCGGCATTGGATTCCTCAAAACACTTTTCAAGCTCAGAAATGGTCACAAATTCGAGGCATTGTTGTCCTATGAGTTGTCATTAGATTTATTGGTTGTTTTTTTCTCCCTATCATGAAGGAATATGTAATTAATGTAAGAGACAAACACTCCTAGTTTATAACTAAAATTCAAGGAATGGTTTCTAACCTCCCTAGAAACTAGGAAATGACTCATCTTTTGTATTTATGATCCATTTTGGATGGTATTTCGACATGATGAGGTGTCATAGTCCATATTTTCTATAAGTAGACTCTCTTTAGTCTTTTTTGGGGTTGGATAGTCTCATATTGCAGTGGAACTCTTGTAATAAGTTATTTGGAATAAAATCAAAGACAGATTTGCAGGAATTGTGTTGAGATACTTGTGGTATGCTTTGGAGCATATTTTTTTCTCAGTGTATGTTTATAATTCCGTGCTTAATACCATGTCTTCTTCTTCATATATTTTTATCTTGTAATTTTGTGAGCAAAAATCATGTTTATGCATGCTCTGTTTTAGTCAAGATTCATCATACTATGTTTATTTACTTCTAAATTAAATGAATTCACCTTAGTGCTCACTCAAAATCTCTTCCATTTCATGCTATACTCAATGAATTATTAAAATGCTTTCAAACTACCTATCTTTCCTCACATATTCTCTACAGTTTCATGTTGGATTTCAGACCTAAAAACCTTATACACAACCCACTCACTGACTTTTCTATCCAACACTTAAAACATCAAACAAAACCTATTTACTGAGCTTATATACCTAGCCTAAGATCATTAGATACTCAGCCATTCATTTGACTGCAAAAGTGACAATGAGAGAGCCCTCTCTAGTTCGGGTATGGCTAGCTACCCAACCTAAAGTTTGGTATGTGGTTACCTTTCTCCAATCCTATTGTCAGCCTTGGGAAGTTGGGGAGAGAGATAACAAGTGGGTCAACATACCTGATCCAAGATATTTTACTTGCAGATGTATAAAGGATTACATGAAACATGACATGTTAACCATAAAAACTTAAATTGCACATGAAATAAGAGAGGAAGAACATGAAAGCATGAAAATATGACAACAAGATTTGATAACAGAGTTCATCCAATTTGGAATATGTCTATGGGCCCTACTCAACAGTGGGGAGGCATTCATTCATTAAGTAGCAAGAAGAATAAGAAGTACAAGTATAAATACATAAAGCACCCTTATATCTTCAAGCTGGAAAATGGCCTAAAAATGGAGAGATTTTATGCAGAAACAGACATCACCATTGATTTCTCATCGCCAAGAGGTGTAAAATCGACATAAAATTCGTCCAAAACGGAAACTAGCAAGTTATGCACCCCAGGTAATATTTTTGATGCCCTCAATATTCCCTGGGCATGGTTCTGCCCCTCTGGCCCGTTCGTGGTTTTGTTCCCCTCCTTGCTCTGCCTCTTGGGTGCACCAGAAAAATGAAGGTTTTATATCAAATCTAGGCGGAGTTTAGCACATGAAGTGGTTTGGCTTATTGGCTAAGTCCGTTAATGGAGGAGGAGGGGTCGAGGGATCAAATCCTTCCCCTCCCATTTTGGTTAAACATTGTATATATTTAAAAGTTTTGGGCTATGGGCGGGTCTGCTCCACACGGCCCGACACAACCACACCCCGTCGTATATGGCGGTGGTTCCGATACATACGGAGTATGGTCCGGGGTGGCAGGGTTGAAAACCCTCCCCCTAACAACTTGTTTATGTGGAGTGGTCGGTTCCAAGGTGGCGGGGTTGACAGCCCGCCCCCAAATATATATATCATATGCAGTTATAATGAGTGGTGGGGTGGCGGGGGTGGTGGCCTGCCACCCTTATTTTTATATTTTTTTCGGTTTTTATAACAATAGGCTTTTTTTCATTTTAATGAAAAAAAGGGTCGTTGGGAGAATTAAAGACGCCACAATTTTTCCCGTTATCGGGTGCTGGATTTTCTGCCAGTTGATGGTGAAATTGTGGGACATCTAAACCTGGCCCACTACCCAACTTTTACCGCAACTTTAACTTGCTCTAACTTCTCCATACGGGCTCGGATTGGAGTGAAATTTGCACCGTTGGAATCAGGGCGACGAACACTTTGATCTAGACCTAGTTTGAGAGAAATCTGACCACTTTGATTTTGGAGAAATTTTAAGCCACTTGTCCTCTGAGATCCTCTTGGATCAATCCTCCCCACTGAGGATCTTTTGGACCACCAAAAGCAATAACACATCCAACACACTGCTTGCGTCACACTTTCAATCACCTGCACATAAATCTAGTACATCCCTTGCAATCATATACAAACCATACATTAATCAATCAACCCCACACTTTCCAAGAGTTTATAACACACACTCTTTGGTCAAGGATTAAATAATAGAAACAATACCCAAACTACACACAAAGGCCAAACATCATCGTTGCTTTAGTAAGCGATGGAAAACACATCATCACTTTTACATTTATTTGCAACGTGTGATTTACAAATTGTGGCCACAACAAGCTATTACATCTAAAAAAACCATCTTTTACTTAATAAAGCATACCAAAATGAATTTGGTGGATTCATTTTTTAAACATTTTCACCTTTGGCTTCTCTATCGATGCTTTATGGGCTTCAATTATTTGACACGTGGCTTTTTGGTGTCCCACCTCATTACAGAAACTACAACGATTCTTTCTCCTCCAAAATTTTTGGGTCGCCTTGGAGCACTTTCCCCTGGTGTTCCTCTGATAAGTGTTCATGGAACCCTCACTATCGCTGGAATGTGAGGAATTGATATCATCATCCGTCATTGGCTGGTCACTAGCTATTTTGGAGCTTTTCCCAACTTCCCTCTTGACATATCCAAGTCCTGCATGACGGGGAAATTCCTTTACTTTAATGTGGTTTATGATGCCCTGGCCATTAATTTCTAGGCCCTTCCCCTAATATCCCATTTTCCTCAGTAGTTTGGACCCAATTCCTATGGTATGTTTTTCAAAAGCAGTGAAATCGTCATCATGAAAAGTACATGAACCTTAAGAATTTATTTTTACCTCAGGTTGGTTATGTTGTAATTTTTGCAAGGCCTCGTCCTTAGCTTGTAACTGTTGTAGCAACCATTGTTTCTCCTCCTCTTCTTCCTGTAGGAGTCTCCTTAGCTCAGTACTCTCTACTTGGATGCTTTGGTTGATCTCCTCAAGTTCTTGGAGCCATGCCGCATTGGGTGTCCTCTTCATATTTGGTACAACTTTTGTTGAAATTTGTATTTCATCGCCCAAGTCAGAACCCGTCTATGGGTCCACCTGCTACGATCCCAAGAGCTGCAAGTTTCATTTCATCTCCGAAATCGGACCCCAATTCAATTGGTCTACCTTGTGCAAATCCCTCAATTGTGACCTTCTCATCTTCCTCTAATTCAGAATCTTGGTTTTGTTGCATGGTGGTAGTTGTCTTCTGCTTCCCCTTTTTGTCATTCCTCTTAGGTCTCAACTCAAGGTGCAGTTTCCAACAATTTTCTTCTTCATGTCCCTCTTTCTCACAATGTGTACAAGAGGGCTTTGCCCCTCTTCTCTTGGCTGTTGCGGCTCTTGTTGGGTGGTCATTTTATTCATGTGCCCCCATGCTTTCTAGATGCATGGCCTTCACACTGGCCTCATCGATGGTAGTACGCTCAAACAATAACAATGATTGTCTTATGTAACTATGTAAAGAACCAATATACTTAGTTACAATATCTAGTGAATCTAATGGAATGCCCAAATTCAATGCTTGTTTTCTAAATTCTCCTGTGAAATCTTGCACATTTTGACCTCTCCCTTGCCTTAGGTGGTGCCATTCCATTAATGCCTTTTGTTTATGTCCCAAAGGGTAAATTTGATTTCTCAATGCAGAAATAAAATTTGGCCATGAGGGTAGAAGGTTACCCAAATTTTTGTTGCCTTGAAATTTTCTCTCCCACCACACAAGAGCAGTGCCATTCAGCCAAAGAGAAGCCAGTTGGATCTTTGCCTCGTCTTCCTTGATCTGCTGAATCCTGCAGTAGACTTGAATATGCCTAATCCAGTTGTTAAGTTTTTATGCATTACTTTCACCATTATACATGGGAAGATCAAACTTAACATCTAATTTAAAAAAAGGTTTCTTAGATGCATTTCTTGGACCTCTACGAGAATGGTGAGGAGAAGAAGAAGAACCTTCACTTGTGGAAGGAGAAGGAGGGGGTTCTTCTCCACCATTTCCATGCATGAACCTTGTCCTTTTGGGCCATTATCCTCTACTTTCACTGTCTTCTCGAGTCTCAAAAACATCTTGTCAACCTTATCTACCATTATATAGAAAGCCTTGCGATAATTTTTCTCTTCCTCGTGACAAGCATCGCCATCTGCCATGTTCTTCCTTCACCGTGCACACCCCACTTCGGGATCAAAGGACTTAAGTTTCCCTTCACCTATTTGGAGCATGTTTCTAGTTAGCATACAATCATGCAATTCACATCTAACAAAGACTTGCTCTGATACCACTTGATCCAAGATCTTTTACTTGCATATGTATAAAGGATTACATGAAACATGACATGTTAACCATAAAAACTTAAAGTGCACATGAAAGAAGAGAGGAAGAACATGAAAGCATGAAAATATGACAATAATATTTGATAACGGAGTTCGTCCAATTTGGACTGCGTCTCCGGGCCCTGCTCAACAGTAGGGAGGCCTTCATTCATTAAGTGGCAAGAAGAAGAAGAAGTACAAGTAAGACTACATAAAGCACCCTTATACCTCCAATCTGGAAAATTGCCGAAAATGGAGACCTCTGATGCAGAAACGGACATCACCATTGAGTTCTCGTCGTCGAGAGGTGTAAAATCAACATAAAATTTTCCCAAAACAGACACTGCCAAGTTTTGCACCACAGGGAAGCTTTTTGATGCCCTCAATATTCATGGTTCTGCCCCTCTGGCCCGCTCGTGGTTCCGTTCCACTCCTCGCTCCGCCTCCTGGGCGAACTGCCAAAATGAAGGTTTTATATCAAATCTCGGTGGATTTTACCACATGAAGTGGTTTGGTGTATTGGCTAAGTCTATTAATGGAGGAGGAGGGTTCAGGGGATCAAATCCCTCCCCTATCGTTTTGGTTAAACATTATATATATTTAAAAATTTTGGGCGGTGGGCGGGTCTGCTCCACGTGGCCTGACCCAACCGCACCCCGCTGTATATGGAGGTGGTTCTGATACGTATGGAGTATGGTCTGGGGTGGCAAGGTTGACAACCCACCACTTAACAACTTGTTTATGTGGAGTGGCTGGTTCCGGGGTGGTGGGGTTGACAACCCGCCCCCCAATATATATGTCATATGCGGTTATAACGAGCGGTTGGGTGGCGGGGGTGGTGGCCCGCCACACTTATTTTTATATTTTTTCAGTTTTTATAACAAGAGGATTTTTTCATTTTAATGAAAAAGGGTCATTGGGCGAATTAAAGAGGCCACAGTTTTGCCTATTCTCGGGTGCTAGATTTCCTACCGGTTTACGGTGAAATTGTGGGACATTTAAAACTGGCCCACTGCCCAACTTTGATTGCAACTTTGACTTGCTCTAACTTCTCCATATAGGCTCGGATTGGAGTGTCATTCGCACCATTGGAATCAGGGTGACGAACACTTCGATCTGGACCTGGTTTGATTTTGGAGCAATTTTAAGCCAATTATCCTCTAAGATCCTCCTGGATCATTACCACAATAGTATTGGGACTTTCAAAAATTCGTACTGAAGTTTTCATAAAATTATTGCAACCTACTAGCGTAGGACATGTGGTGGAAGGACTCTTAGGGGTAAACCATGGCATCAAGAGTGTGAAAAGTATTGAATTTTGTGCATATAAAAACTTGATATGCATGGGTGGTAGGTGTGGGGCGAGGGGGGTATGTATGGCCCCAGAGGTTAGATGGAATTAACTTATTCCTAGAGTCTAGGAAAAATTTTCGATAACCAATAAGATATATATGCCCTCCTATAAGGAAATAACCTGGCAAAGAAATCTTTAATTCACAAAATTGTTATTGTGGATGACTCCAATTATGTATCTCGATCTTTGAACTACTCCTTTAGATCTCAAATTAAGTTCCATTTTTAAGAGTGGCAAGCTTGTCCTCTATTCCTGGAACTTAATCCAAGCTTGTATTAGGGGAACTAAACTCATTGGTGGACTCATTGACCAACCAAGTTTTCTCACTTGCACTAGGTTTAGTCAAGGTTAATAAAACCATGACGGTGACCCCTATTCCATAACTCAAGACCAACGATTAGTGGATTTTGTGTCATTTTGATGACAAGGTATTCATGCATTCTTTGGAACATGGGATGAGCATGTGGTATAGAATGTTGGTTTTATGTATTTAAAACCATAGCCATAGGGTATAAATCCCCTATGTGAACAAAATATTTTTGATTGAGAAATAATAGTGCTCAAGTGACCATGAATGAGGTTTATGCATGGGAGGTAGAGGAAGACATGCAATCTTAGGGTAGCAATAACTTCATAATTATGATTTCACTCAACCTCTCGACTATTACATGTTTCAAATCCAAGAGTCGATTCATTGGCTAGGATGAATTGACATAGGTATTTAAGGTGTCTCATACCTAATTCTACCTTCATGTGTACCGTTGTCCACAACTCAGTGATATTAACTTCATACAGAGCATCGAGATTTCCAAATGAAGCTGGAAGGCACACATTCACAACCTTGACAAGGATGTTAAGGAACATAGCTAACACGTGTGCCTGGCAATAGAATCTAGGTGAGGATAATGTAGAACTTTAGAATTAGTTACTAGTGTATTGGAAGCTAATGTGTAGATCAAGCTTGACTCCCTCAGACTCTGGGTGGATAGGTTATTTGCATAATTCAACTCGTTGATGGAAATTTTGATTAAGTAGAGACATCATATATAGAAGCAAAGTGATGAATTAAATGGTTGAAGGAAACATCTAGAAAATATGTAGGCATATCAATATGAAGGAACATATATTTTTATACCCCAAAATCCTATATCAACTCTCCACATTCTCCCCGTGTTGGTTTGCTTGATCTAAACCTGGTTGTTTCTATGTACAATATAGTCGTTTTGGATTATTAAAATGATTAATATTCTCTATAATTTTAATTATTCAAGCTAATTTTTGTATAATTCCTGGAATTTACTCTAGGAAGTACACTTGTATACACCCATAAATGTATGTAACAATGATTTGGTCTACGAGATCAATAAATTTTAGACATTCCATGGAAAACTCTGGAAAATCCCACTACTCAAGATTTTGGATGTAATTATGTTGTATTTTTGCAAATAACATGCTAGTATAATTTTAAATGTTGTTAAAGAAAAGAAAAAGGAAAAATCTTGATATGTGTGAGGATAATAGATCTATGTGGGCTTGATCTCTATTATTAGAACTATGGGGGTGCAACTTGTTCCTTGTTGGTTAATCTCCCTTCTAATAAAAATGTGCTAATGTGTGATCTTGTCCATTGATTCAAGCATGGTTGATCATTGCATTAGATTGTGAAATCCGAAGATAAACAAGGAATGGGAACTAGGTATTTGGAGTGTGGCTAGAGAGTGGGATCCTCTTGCCCCATCAAGGGCATAAAATTTTTCCATGTGACATCAAGGCAGATAAGATTGAAAAATAAAATATTAAAAGTAAAATTATAATAAATGGAAAAAGGTAAGGGATAAGGAAGAAAGGGGAAAGGAAAATGAGAGAAAAGGAGGTTGGGTGATGATAGGATAGGTTAGGTGGTAGAGGAGGTGTCCTGGTATGATCCCAAAATTCCACATGTACATAACTGCCAAGTGAGAACCACGTATGCAAGCCACATCAACAACTCTTTTATGAAGTTGTTATAATTTTTTCCATGATTTTCAGGTCATAAACTTTAGAGGAATTTGTAGAAATATCTAAATAGATTCAATTAATATTGTAATGTACTAAAACAAAATACTGAATCAATTCTACAAATTGCAGAAACCAATTACGATCACAAAATCACATAAACAAGTAAGAGAAATAGTTTTCAATCGCACAACACAAGATGTATTTATGGAAAGCCTCAGCTAAAAATCTCGCTATTTGTATATTGAATAGAGTCAAGAACATGAAACAATACAATGTTATTTCCCTTCCTAAGAAACCTTTGCACTCTGTTGGCTGTCTCACTCTAATCTAAGCAAGTTTGGTCCAATATTTAACCACTTCCTTGCCTCTGCCTGACAAACCTTGCTCACGCATTCCTGGGCTAATTGAGCCCATATTAATTAGGAAATTCCCATAAATAGATTGCACAATACATCCAAGGAATCTTGATGACCTCATGCATCACCTGGACAATTTTCTAATTATAAAACTAATAGTTCTCTTTCCTTTAACTCCAATCTCAACTGGGTCTTCCTTAGAACTGACATGAAATAGCTATTTATAGCAAATTATCAGTTATCTGATTGATCACTACATGTGAATTAAATCAGATTTAATTCACTAGACCTATCACTAGCTCATCTCTCAGTTAGAACTAGTTAAATTGATTTTAACTCGAATAATTGAGTAAACTAATTACAACTCAAAATAAACTGCAACTGGACCCCATAAAACTTAGAGTGGCCTCTACATGCCTCCAGTTTGACCTTCAACTCGAACTTACTGAGCTAACTAAGTATTCCTGACTCACTTAACACTTAGAAGTTTTCATGTGATGTGGAATTATAATTTACTTCTAATTTAACTAAGGGAAAATTAAATTAGAAGCCCCCTTGTGGTGTTATTCTTGTTTCCATTTCAACACTCCCTCTCAACAAGAAAGGGATTGTTTGCTACCCGGATCTTTTCTTTGTGGAACTAGAAATTGCTTCTTGACAGTTCATTCGTCAAGATGTTTGCATCCTTCTCCTCCATGGGAATGTACTCTAATTACATAATCTTCCTCTCCACACAATCTCTGAGATGGTGATACTGGATATCAATATGCTTGGACCTATCATGAAAAACTGGATTAAACGAGAGTTTTATGCAACTCTCGTTATCACAATTAATCACCATTGAATCCATCTATCAACCAAACAAACCAACAAGTATCTTCCTCATCCATATGGCCTCACATGGTGCCTGACTGGCCATCATGTACTCTGCCTCTATTGAACTTAGTGCAACTGATCTCTGTTTCCTGTTGTAGCATGAAACTGTTGTTGATCCTATGTTGAAGATGCACCCTGATGTGCTCTTCCTATCGGATGGAATCCCTACCCAATCTGCATCGGTTAAGCCTTGAAGCTTCACTCCCTCTGTCTGTTTGTACCATAGCCCATACTTTATAGTGCCTCTGAGGTATCTCAACACATGATTTCCTACCTTCCAAAAGAACTTGGTAGGCTTAATCATAACTTGACTAAGTTGGTTAATCGCATAGCATATCTTTGGTCGTGTGTTCACCAAATACATGAGTGAACCCACAAGATCCCTGTAGACAGTAGCATCTACTACCTCATCTGAAGTAGCATCCTCCTTCCTCCAGTTTCCTGCTAGATGAGTCTCCATGGGTTTTTTTTCCCTCCATGTGGAACTTCTGGAGTATCTCGTTGGCATACTTTCTCTGAGATGCAAATAGCTCCCCGTCTCTTTGCCATATTTCCAATCGCATGAAATAGTGCAAGAGCTCCATGTCCTTCATCTCAAATTCTCTTGCAAAATCCTCTTTGCAAGACTTGATAAGCTTCTCATCACCTGTTAGTATCAGGTCATCAACATAAAGTACAATAATCAAAAGCTTACCTTCCACCACAATATGATAAAGGTTTGCATATGCTTCACTCTTGGTGAAGACCGACCCGGTGAAATAGTTGTTGATCTTGGTGTACCAAGCACGAGATGCTTACTTCAGCCAATATAGTTCTCTCTTGACTTTTCACACATGTGACTCTCTATCGAAGGTCTCAAAACCTTTCGATTCTCAATGTACACCTATTGCTCAATCACCCCATTGATAAAGGTTGTCTTTACATCCATCTGATGTATCTTCCATCCCATTTGCGCTGAGAGTGAAAGGATGGATCTAATTAATGAGTACCTTGTGAATGGTAAAAAATTATCATCATAATAAATCCCCACCACCTGAGAGAACCCTCTAGCCACAAATATTTCCTTGTGCTTCTCCACACTCCCATTTGTCACCTGCTTCACCTTGTAGATCCACCTGGATCCTACAACTGACTTCCCCTCTAGTCTTGGGACAACTTCCCATGCACTATTTCTGATAATGGATTCATACTTCTCAACCATGGCATCAACCCAAATTTTTTGTTGCATGGCTTCCTCAAAAGAGGAGGGCTCTATCTCTACACCTTTGCTCATAAGAGCTATATATCTAGTGTACCGCTATGGGGACCTTCTCTTCCTGCGTTGTGATGTGGGTGCTCCCACATTTTCTCTAGAATCAAGAAACAACCTGTTAGCCTCTCTAGTGTGCTTCCTTCCGTCTCGGGATGTCTCTGCATGAGTGGGTGCTTTCACTCTCTGCACCTCTGCTTGTGGTTGCTTCATGTCTTTAGGTTCTTCTTTTGGAGCCAAGAGCTCCTCAAGTGCATGCAAATGAAGCTCCCTCTCTAGGGAAATTCGCATGGCCTTATCGTCATCGAATTTTAAATCTCTTCTGACCAATATCATCATGTGTGCTGGAAATTACATCCAATAGTTGTGAGGTGTATTAATGTACCCCATAAATATCCCCAACTCAATTGTTGGCTCTAGCTTCTTCCTGACATCTTTGGTCGTGACATGGAAACAAATTGATGAACCAAAAATTTTAAAATGCGACACATCTGGTCTCTTACCTTAAAAATATTCCTCTAGTGTACTCATCCCAAGTATTTGATGAGGAATTCTATTCTACACAAATATTGTTGTATTGCATGCTTCCACCCAAAGATGCAAAGTTAGGCCCTGATCATGCAACATAGCTCATGCTTCTCCCACAATAGTTTTGTTCTTCCTTTCTATAGCCCCATTCTGTTGTGGGTTATGAGGTGATATTGGTTCCCTTCGAATTCATTCTGAAGCATATAATTTATTGAATTCATTACAGACATATTCTCCACCATTGTCGCTCCTCAAATCCTTCACCTTCTTCCATGTATCTTACTCGACAAGTGCTTTGAACTCACAAAACTTGGAGAAGGTCTTATCTTTCTTCTGCATGAAGAAAATCCAACACTTGTGTGAAAAAACATCTACAAAAATCACATAATACATGTGTTTTGATGTGGAAGCTGTCGAGAACGGTACACACACATCTGAGTGAACTCTCTCAAGGATCGACTTTACTCATCTTTCCTTATCGTGAAAGGTGGCTTTGGTATACTTCCCCAATGTACACCATTTTTCATGTATCTTGTTGCGCAAGTGAACCCTTTGGAAGACCTGTAGAAATATGTTGCATTATCATCAAATCGCCATGGTGTAGATGGCTCAATATCCTGTGCCATAACTCACTGATGTCTCGACTCTCCACCTTCTATTATTTCATTCTCAAGGCAGCATAGTCTTTTACATCCAATTTGCAGAGGTTTATTTCTCGAACCCAAATATATTTTACCTGTCATGTGGCTTTGGGACAGAGGAACGCCTTTCATTCACTGAATATCACATCATAGCCATGGTCTTCCAACATAGCAGCAGAAACAAAATTCTTTTTTAAACCAGGAACATACATGACATCTTTTAAAGTGATTGGAGTACCTAACTCCCTCTGAAAGGTAATTGTACCTATGTCGATAGCACGAAACCTCGCATCATCTCCCAACTTGATGTGCATCTGCAGATCCTTCCCCTCCAAGTTACTAAAGAACTATTTATTGTCAGTCATATGGAACAAAGCTCCACTATATAAGTACCACACATAACCTATCACTGATGACACCATGCATGCGATGAGGGTGAAATCAAACTCGAACTATGAAGCAATTGCTTCACCTGTTGCTCCTCCTGAATACTTTTTTTTTATCTTCTTGTGCAAACACTTTGTAGCATAGTGTCGAAGCTCATGACAGTGAAAACATTTTACCTTTTGACAAGTCTCGCTTCTTGCCAGCCTGACCAGAATCTAATTTGGAATGGGAAGCCTTCCCTTTCCCTTTCTTCGCCTTTCTAGCCAGGGCACATTCTCCTCATCATCAATATTTAATGAGGATTTATCTCTGGTGTTTCGCTGAATCTCTTCTTATACCAAGTCAAACCACAATCGCTCCCTCTGGTACCTTCTCCCTCCCATTCACCAACTCCTGGTAGCTATGCCAGTTCTTGGGAAGGCCTAGAAGTGTTAGGCTCATCAAATCATCCTAGGCAACTATCACCCCAACACTTTCAAGCTTATCTCGACATTGAGTGAACTTCCTCAAGTATTTTGGAATCATGTTTCCCTTCTCCGTCTTGATCTTTCTGAGATTTTCCTTCAGCGCCAGATTCCTGTGGTTTCTAATATTATGAAACAAATATGTTAAGGCCTTCCACACATCATACAGATTTTCCTTTCCATGGAGGTTCGAGACAATATGATCTTGAACTCCTTCTAACATAATCCTTCTCGCCTTTGCTACATTCTTCTTCCAAGCATCAAGAAGTTGAGCATTTGTTGTTGCGAGCTGGAGAATATCACTGTCTATGAATTCCTTCAACCTTTTATCCTACAACGCTGCCTCCATCATGTCCTTACATGCTATATAATTCGAATTACCCTCAAGGGCATATTTGGGTCTCAATCCAGATAAAGACATCTTGATCTGTTGTTGGTCTTAAAGAATAAATTTGCAAATTCGATTCACCTGTTCAAAACAAACTCAGGTTCTTCTCTTCTATAGTGATTCCTACTCTGATACCATTTATAAATATCTAAATAGATTCAACTGATCATGTAATGTACTAAACAAAATATTGAATCAATTCTACAAATTACGGAAACAAATTACGATCACACAATCACATAAACAAGTAAGAGAAAGAATTTTCAATCACACAACACAAGATGTATCTAGGGAAAGCCTCGACTAAAATCCCTGCTATCTGTACATTAAATAAAGCCAATAACATGAACCGCTACAATTTTATTTCCCTTCCTGAGAAACCTTTGCACTTTGTTGATTGTCTCACTCTAATCTAAGAAAGTTTGGTCCAATATTTAACCACTTCCTTGCCTTTGCCTAACCAGCCTTGATCACGCATTCCTAGGCTAATTGAGCCCCTATTAATTAGGAAATTCCCATCATTAGATTTTGTAATACATCCAAGGCATCCTGATGACCTCATGCATGACCTGTACAATTTTCTAATTATGCAACTGATAGTTCTCTTCCCTTTAACTCCAAACTCAATTGGACCTTCCTTAGAATTGACATGCAATAGTTATTTATAGAAAATTATCAGTTATCTGATTGATCGCTGCATGTGAATTAAATTATATTTAATTCATTGGATCTATCACTAGCTCATCTCTCAGTTAGAACTAGTTAAACTAATTTTAACTCAAATAATTGAGTTAACTAATTACAACTCAAAATCAATTTCAACTAGACCCCCTAAAATTTAGAGTGACCTCTACATGCCTCTATTTTGACCCTAAAATTGAATTTACTGAGCTAACTAAGTCTTCCTATCTCAGTTAACACTTACAAGTTGTCATGTGATGTGGAATTACAATTTACTTCTAATTTAATTAAGGGGGAATTAAATTAGAAGGCCCCTTGGGTTGCCATTATTGTTGCAATTTCAACATAATTTAGGGCCTAAACAATGGTTTTATATGCTAAAATTTGTAGGAATAAATCCCAAATATGTCAAATGAAAGATGTTTCCAACCAGATATTCTAAGTGCAAATATGAGTTCATATGAGAAAGTTACACTTGAAACAAGTAGAGGGAAAAAAGGGTATTGGTTCACTTCAGGGAGGCCTAACTTCATGTTTATAGTTCAAAATGGGGCATGGGAGTAGTCAATGGAAATATATTGTATAGAGGAGTCCATCCATGAAGTTAAAATTGGACTCATTAGTAGTGGGGGAATTTCATTTATGCAATACAATATTTTTCCTAATTTTAATAAATTGACCTTTGTTACCCCTAGGCCTAATTAATCTATGCAATTATAAACATGAAAAGAATTTGAAAAAACTCTCTAAATTGAATGCACAATTTCTTACCTCTCATCTTGTTTCTTTCACTCCTCCTTTCCCTAAATGTTTATATCAAAATCATGCCAAAAGTAAACTATATAAAACTACAAATAATTCTAGTTGCACTTCCCCAACAACAATGCCAAAATGTCATGTTACATTTACTTTCATAAATTAAGACATCATTATATCAATCCACGGTTTGCAAACTAATAAAGTGCACTCATTGTATGTAATGGAATTAGCTTAGAATTTCCCTAATTTGTCACTTAATGAATAATACAAATTCTAAATAAGCTTAAATAAAAATGAAATTAAAATTAAAAACTATACTCAATGGAAGTATGAATGCTAATCAAATCACTAAAATGGAAATCTAGAAATTCTAACTTGGTATCTTAAGAAAAAGAAAATCCATCTTCACTTGATATATTGCAATGTAAGATAAATTCTAAATTGGAAATGTAAATTTCAAAACAAAACAAGAACTAATCTTTCCAATCTAGGGCTACCAAAGACTCTATAAGTAGAAAACAACTTGTGAGATCAAGTGGCTCCCACAAAAAAACTCTATTCACTTGTGGAATTTGTTGATTGAGAAATAATTTAAAAATTCATGCATCAAATAGAAAGAATTTAAATCAAATAAAAATGAAAGCAACTTAATCATGCCGAGCGAGCTAATTAACATCCATTAGGGTCTCAAAGGCTAGAAAATAGGTTGTAGTGTATATATTCAACTTTTATGGTTGAAAGAGGCTTGTAATAATGCTCTATACAACGCTCCAATCCTTAATAAGAAGAAACTTTAGACTTCATTTGAAAGAAAACTCTACTTATGAAATTAAATGCTTGTTGCAACACAAAAATAGATATTTCTATACACATATGTAATAGATATTAAAGAAAATAAAGGTATGTATTTACTAGGAAATAATGCACATGAAAATAAGAGATATGTACACATGAAAAATGAGTGCATGTGACACCATTTGGGGGCCCTCCAAAATTTTGTTTGAACAAACTATAAAAAAAAATTGACTATAGAAAATTAGAGCCATTATATATTAATGATAGAAACTGGTACAACACTCAGATAAAAAAAAATTGCATATAGAAATTGAATCCCCCAATCTCCACTCTATAAATATTTATACAAACCAAAACGAATCTAGTTAAGCTATCAATCCTCCATGAGTTAACTAAAGCCCTTATTTAGCATTTAAATACAGGCAATTTGATCCCTCAACTGGTTCAATGCATACCCAATCACATGTTCTAGAAAAGGTGTGGATTTATCCTTGTTGTTGCATGATTTCCTTGATGGAATTGACCAATGCATTGACTGAACCATTATATTTGAGCTCTCATAGATCCAAGAGAAAACTAACCATGCCATGAACCTTAGGATAAAAACCCATGTCTTCACTTTGCTCGAAAATGTATTTAAGTATCTCGATGAAGAATGATTTATTAGATTGATTTCTTCCCGTAAAAACTAATAAAATATTAATTTACAATCTTCGAATTTTCTAAATAATCAAAATTAAAATAAAATAGTGAAAATACCTTTTTATGGGTTTATTTATCATTATTGGGGAAAAACATAATCAAAATACACGAAGTGAGGAAAAAGGAGGTGGATATGGTTCAAGAATGTTTATGTGGTTTTTTAATGACAAAATTGAGGAATAATAAGTGCCTTTAGTCACATTATCAATTTTAGGGAGCCTCCCATTTAGGGATTCCATAATATTTTGTTCCATCTATTATAACTTTCCACTTATCTTTTGTTGCAACTATTGTATATTTTTTCCCATATCTCATTCTATTTTTTTATTTTTTTTAATTATGAAATCAACGTTTTTCATTATCTATCATTCAATTTGCTAATTTCATTGTCCAAATTTGATAACTAGCTTTACAACACTTTATTTTCTTCATGAGTCAAAGATGATCTTTCTAAATATTCAATTTGTGAACTAACCTTTGGAACACCCTTTGGATCCATGTGAGAAGTTATTGGGTCATGATAACAAGGGAGTGTCAAATGATATATCTCTATGATATACATGTGGGGTCTAATAGTAGTATTGGGACCAATATCTCAAGGAAAAAACTAATGAGGCTCAGTCATGGCCATAGTAGTACTACTTGACTACCCAGGTACTAGAGAATCATCTCCATGAGTGTTGTTCTTAGTGTACTATAGCAAAAATACAATTTATTAGCTTATGTAAAGATAGTTTGAAGTATACTTAGGGGATTGTTGATCCCTTTTCATGTATCGCCTTTGATTTCCAAGTTTAGCCATGTATAGAACCATTTTTTGCCCTTTTTCCTTTACATTTCATAATCCAGCATGTTTATATAGCTTCATTATGTGTCACAAAAAACATCATGTGTGCACAATACTTGGTCACATTTATAAATTATGTGAGAATCCTTATGTTGTGCGGAGATACTCTTTTCCAAAACCGATTCCAAACACTCTATAAAAAACCTTCCCCCACACAACACATGTTCTACAGGCCAAAACTTGGGTAATTCTCGATCCTTTTTGTTCTCTAAACATGCCTTGTCATTCTAGACTTCCTTCTCCCAAATACATCCCAAGCACCCCAAAATCATTTACTCTTTACTCATCCCTTTGATTGTTATTTTTGTGTGGAAAGTTTTGCACACCCTATTCCTTGCATACTTTATGACCCCAAACACCAATACGTCCACACCTCTATATAAATAAACCATTAAAGGATTCATCTCTCTCTAAATGTACTCCATACTCAATGAAATTCTTTTTGGATTATCATGCACCTTACACACTTTTCCAAGGTCATTTGCTATTCATTGTGCAAACTTGCAGTGTTTTTTTGGGCTCTCCACTCCCCCCTGTAGTAAAAAACTTGTTCATGGAAGACTTTGAAATTAGGACCTTTAATTCCTACCCCCTTCAGCCTAAGCTTTGGAAAATTTTTGTCAATGACAACTTCATTATTTGGCCCCATGGCTATGATAAATTGGACTTATTCTTACATCATCTTAACAATCTTTATAACTCTATAAAATTCACTATGGAGGTTGAAACAAAGGGTAGTCTTATGTTCCTTGATGTTATTATCTCCAAGAAGGGATATGGTTCCATTTCTCACCAAGTATTTTTAAAATGACTCACACATAATAGTATATTCATGCACACTCCCATCATCATCCAACTCAAAAAATTAGTGTTCTAAACACCATGACCACTTGCGCACTGAAGATCTCCGATGAGGGTCACCTAGAGGATGAGCATACCCATATCTTAAAATTTTTAGAAAACATTAGTTATAATAATCACAAAGGTGTAAGAGCTTTCTTGAAATCTAGTAAAGGCCCTAGAATAAATAATAATACTAACAAATTAATCACCAATGTTAACCTTCCCTTCATCTAGGGAATCACTGATGGGATTGTGCACATTCTTAGAAAGAAAAATGTCTCCACTACCTTCAAAACTCTTAATATCATTCGTAGATCCCTTGCATTGATTAAATACCCTATGGAGCTTACATACATGAAATGTGTTCACTTAATACCATGCTCATGCGGGATGCCTTGCATGGATGAAATTGGCCTCTCCATTAAGAAAAGAATTCAAGAGCACACAAAAAACATCAAACATAATATGTCTCACTCTTATGATTTATTTGAGCACTCTGAGAACAATAAACACCACATTTGCATTATGGAGTCCAAGGTCATTTCCAAAATAGATCACTTCCATCACAATAAATTTATGGAAGCCATAGAAATTGAGAAAAGGGCTAGAAATTTGAACAAATGCAATGGTTGGAAGATAAGCAAACACTGGATTCGTGTCCTTACTTCTTGACTTGCCTCTTCCTAAAGTCTTTCTCGTTCCATTTTTTTCCTTCTCTTTTTATTCTATTTTCTAAATCAATCATTTTATGTTTTATGGTTTATTTGTATTTATTTGTTTTATTTTATAGACAATATATATAACTCTTTTTTATTATTATATATTTTATTGTGCCAAGAGGCGCTCTTTAGCCCAGTATAGGGGGAGATGTGTAGGCATAAATGTTTGTAAAATTTGAAATTTAAAATAATAATAATAATATCATTTCTTCAAAATATGTCATTTGGGTTCATGAGATTAAAATATTTGTGTTATTATAAAAATTCAAATTATTAAGCAGAAGAAAAAACAGAGGACTCGGCTCGGAAGGTTGACTCGGCTCTGAACTGAAAGAACCAGTCACATCCAGCGTTGAATTCCAGATCGACAGATAACAAAATTCAGCCCAGACTTGGTGTGAACTCCAGCGTTTTAAATGACAAAAAATCGAGAGAGCATTGATCCGAATTGACCGCTGTAAAAGCATCTACTGCATGCGCTGAACACTGCTACATGCATTGGCAGAGTCTGCATGCAAGCAGACATGGCTTCCGGAGGGGGTACTGAGACCATTCCCCCCATGCCAGACCTCGTGGTATTCAAAAAACTAACTGCAGGAGAAAATAAAAGAACGCTGACAGAGATGCAGCAGAAATTTGTTAAAAAACTGGATTGCATGCCTTCAGTCGAGCTACCAATCGAAGAAACTTGTAGATCTGCCCTCAATCTTGCAGAAAAAGGGCTTATTGGTCAATTTACAGGCCTCTGGCCTTCACCTAAAGTAGTAGAGGAATGGGTGCAGAGGAACTGGTCTCTGCTAATCTCCGAAGGGATCAAAAGCCATTTCGTTGGAAAAGGCTTCTTCGTCTTTGTATTCGAAAGTGCAGAAGACAAAAACCTTATTTTCTGGAACGGACCATATTTCAAAGGCCACAAGGGTTGTACCTAAACAAATGGACCCCTGATTTCGACCCGGCTCAGGATGTGCCGTCGGATGTTCCTGTTTGGGTACGCCTCCCCCATCTTCCGCTGCATTGTTGGAACCAAAAATTACTGCAAACTATAGGCAAATCGTTGAGAAAGTACATAGATCAAGCAGTGAGGAAAGATCAGTATTCCTGCGCACGGATCTACGTAGAGGTAGATCTGGAAGTAGGGCTCTCGGAAGCGATAAAATTAACTGTCGCAGACTAGACGCACATCCAGGAGCTAGACTATGAGCAGTTACCATTCAAATGCAGGTATTGTCACGGCTACGACCACTTTGCAATATATTGCAAAAAAAGGACCATAGAGGAACATGAAAACGCAAAAGCGGAACAATGGACAAAAGTGCAGAAATCAGGATCAGCAAAAAATAGAGGCAAGACCCCGCTAGACCCCCAGGATCCTGGATCTGGGACCTCCAATCCCACATCAGCAGCAGGTATACAGATCATAGATCCTAACAAGGAAGTAGAAATAGAAGAGCCGAACAATGACAGCATGGAACAAGATCAGACCTCCCCCAGTGGTAAAAGCAAAGAGGTAGAAGGGAAGCAAACAACAATTCCAGAAATTACCCCTTCTCCCTCATATGCAGATATAGCTAGGAAGAAAATCATAGATCCACTCAGCTCCTTAGAGGAAGAGACCTTGGAGAGGCCTGCTAAAAGAGCAGGAAGGAAGTCACGCAGAGAAGCAAGGGAGGAAGAGGCAGAGAGACAAAAAACTCAAGGAAGCCAGGCCACAATAGAAATGTCAATCGGAAGAAGCACAAGAACAGGGCCTCCAAAAGGAGGAATAAGCACTACTCCCAATAGTAAGTAATGAGAATCATCTCTTGGAACTACAGAGGATTGGGGAACCCGTCAAAAGTCGAAGCAGTCAAAGATCTTATGAAAACGGAACCAGCAGAGATCCTATTGCTCCAAGAGACAAAAATTGAAGGGGATACTCTTCTGGAAATCGGCAAAAATAAATGGCAAAAGAATTCAAGTAAAACAGTGAGCGCAAGGGGTTCTACAGGTGGAATAGCCACCCTATGGAAGGAGGACCAATTCAAGCTAGTCAACACACACACCACTCAGCACTGGATCTTCACTGAGCTGAAGCACATAGCAAGTAAGTTAACTATTTCTTATTCAATCTTTATGTTCCGGTAACCTATGCTAAAAATAAAAATAAAAATAAATAAAAAATAAAAAATAAATAAAAATTGTTGGCAAAATTTAAATGAATTTTTGGAACTTAAATCTCCAAACAACATAATCATAGTCGGAGATCTCAACATAGTGATGAAAGGAAAAGAAAAAAGAGGTGGCAGAAGTAGCAGGGATCAAATTCTACATGTGGTAGAAGACATAATACTACAATGGGAATTACTGGATATCAAACCAAATAAAGGGTTATACACTTTGACAAATAACAGGACAGGTGCAGATCATATCTCAGCAAGACTTGACAGATTCCTAGCACAAAGCACTTTACTCCTAGAAAGAAGGATCATCTCCTCAGATGTCCTTCCAAAACTTACCTCTGACCACAAACCCATCCTACTCTCGATGGAGGAGGAAGAGAATTTGGGCCCAATCCCATTCAGATTCAGCCCGCTTTGGAGAGAAATAAGTGGATTTCAAGAGACAGTCATAAAAGCCTGGTCACTTTCAGTCACAGGCTCTCCTAGCTATGTATGGGAACAAAGGTTAAAGCAAACCAAGAAGGCTTTGAAAGAATGGAGCAAGATTCCTACATGCACACCCAGCAGTCAAAGAAAGGAAGCAGTATAGCAATTGGGAAATCTGCAAAGAGAAATGGGTTCTGCAAACATAACAACAGCAGAGCTGGATAAAGAGCAGGCAGCCCAATGCAACACCTTCCGCTCATTTAGGATAGAAGAAGACTATTGGAGATTAAAGTCTCGCAGTCTATGGTTGGAATCCGGGGATAGGAACACCTCTTATTTCCATCGGCAATGTAGAGCACGCCTTTATCGAAACCACATTTCTGAAATCTCAACCTCTGATGGGACGCTTTGCAAGGGAATAGATCAAATTAAAGAGGCTGCAGGCACGCACTTCTAAAATCTATATAGTAAAGGGAATGAAGGCAACAAAGAAGAAAATGAAGAGTTCCTCAAAAACATCCCATTGTTGGTATCCAAGGAGGATAATATAGCTCTCCTGAAGCAGGTCACTGAGGAAGAAATTAGCAAAATAATCTGGGCCATGGAACCCGACAAAGCGCCCGGGCCAGATGGATTCACAATCCACTTTTATAGAATATGTTGGGAAATAATAAAAGCAGATTTAATCAGAATGATCAGAGGTTTTTTGCAGAAAGAAAATATGGGAGGCAGCACAAACTCAACCTTCCTAGCACTAATACCGAAAGAAACCAATCCGGAAACTTTTGAAAGGTTCAGGCCTATTTCATTATGTAATGCATCATACAAAATAATAGCAAAGATCATCGCTAACAGAATGAAACCCCTGCTAGGCAATCTCATCTCCCCCTCACAAGGAGGTTTCGTCAAAGGAAGACACATCTTGGATAACGTCATCCAAGTTCAGTAAACTATACATTCCAGCAACACAAGAAAAGAGAAAGGAATGCTGGTCAAGCTTGATATGGCCAATGCATTCGACAGAGTCAACTTGTCATTCCTTTATAAAGTTCTTCGGAATTTTGGCTTCTCGGAAGAGTTTGTAGAATTGATAAAAGCATGCACCAATAGGCCTTGGATAGCCCCAATGGTAAATGGGAGGCCAGCCAGTTTTTTTCAAGCCTTGAGAGGTCTAAGGCAAGGATTCCCCCTCTCTTCCTATCTGTATATACTTCTGGTGGACACACTGAGCAGAAAGCTTGAGCTGGACAAAACAAATGGAAATGCTCCAGGTATGCGAATAAGGAAAGAGATGGAGCCTATCAATCACGCCCTTTTTGCTGACGATTCACTCATGCTGGGCGGGGCTTCCTGCAGAATATCCAATGCGTACAAGTCCACCTTACAAGCATACTGCAAAGTCTCAGGGGCCTTGATAAATGAACGAAAAAGTGCAGTTTACAGTTGGAACGTTGAAGAAGCAGAAATTCAGAAAGTAGCAAGTATATTGGGGTTCAAAGGTCATTCAAAATGGGACAAAATTAATTACCTTGGGCTGCCACTCACCCTGGGCATAAACAGGTGCGCACTGTGGGAGGAAGTTTTGAGCAAAATCAAGTCAAAAATTGAATTCTGGGGTGGGCAGTGGCTCACCCACGGAGGCAAACTTATGCTGATAAAAACAGTGCTCTCTGCACTCCCAATTTATCAGGCCTCGTTCTTGCTGGCCCCAAAATCAATCACAGGACAGCTAAACAAACTCCTGAGAGATTTCTTATGGCATGGAGGCAGGGGAAATCAGCGAAAACTCCACTTGGTGAAGTGGGAAACTGTAAAACGCTCACTCAGAGATGGAGGGCTACAAATCAGAGATCCTGAGCAAGTGAACATAACTCTTGGCTGCAAGATACTCTGGCACATGTTCATCGACCCTAATCACCCAGCCTGCAGAACACTAAGATACAAATACTTGCCTGGAGCATCGCTAAGTCAACTGGAAAATGCAGTCAGAAAACGTGGAACCCATCTGTGGGCGCTGTGCAAAAGGAGCATACCAGTCTTCATCAAACATCTCTATTGAATCCCTGGAAGTGGTAGAAAGGTTAAGCTCTGGAATGACAGAATAATGGGGAATGATCCACTTGAATCCAAGACAGAGTACCTTGATCTGCGCAATCTGCTAAAAGAAAGAGGCATAAAACGAATTTCAGAGATCTCGGAGTGGGATGAACAAGGCAGCTGGCAGGCGTGGAGGCTCAACAACATTCCAAATCATTTAATCCAGCAAACAGCCTGACTCAAAGCCGATCTAAAAGATGCAGCCCCTGTGCATCAGAACGTTGCGGATACCTGGGGATGGGGGTCTTCAGGCAAATACATCTCTGCAAAGGGATTCGAAGCTCAGCAAAGTTAGCGCAACTTTATGTAACCCTCAGCCTTTTGGATGCAGGTGTGGGATGCGATGGCGCTCCCAAAAATCAATTTCTTTTTCTGGACTGTTATGCAGAAAAAAAAATTTAACAGGAGAAAACCTTATGAAGAGAAATTTCACAGGGCCGCATAGATGCGTCCTATGCAAACAGAACGATGAAACAATTGATCATCTATTTGTAGCATGCTCTTTCGTAGCTAAAGTATGGGAACTCACCCTCCATGGATTGAACAGTGCGACTCCAGCAAATTTGATAGTAACTGAACTCTTCACGACATGGAAAGACCACTACCCCTCGAGCATCAACAGCAAGTCACTATGGGCCAGGGTATGGATCATTATTCCAAAGTACGTGTGCTGGAAACTGTGGTTAGCTAGGAACGAACAGATTTTTAACAATGTATGTTGGACTCCGACCACAGTGGCAGCCAAAGCAAAAGGCCTACTCCTTGAAACCTTGAGCAACCAACCACTAAAAGACGAATCCACACTACTGCCTGCTGAAAGGAAATGGCTTGGGACTTTTGCATTTCGAAACAGAAATCAAAGTGCAGTGAGACCCCATCAAAATCCAGAATGGAGACTAAGAGGAAAAGATGAAGAATTTCAGAGTTGGTGGCGAAAACAAGGAACAACGACAATCTTCTTCGACAGAGCATCTAAAGGAAATCCCGGTACAACAGGCGCTGGAGGACTCATTGTCTCTCAGGATGGATCTTCCAAAGAGACCTATAGTTGGGGCTTAGGACAGCAGACCAACAATCAAGCCGAAATCCTGAGCTTGATAAAATCCTGTCAAATCGCCAAAGAAAGAGGAATCAGAGAAATCGAGGCATTCGGAGACTCTGAAAAGTTGATTAAAAAAATCCATATGGAAAGCAAGTTCAACGACGCTGTCCTAAATAAGAACCTCCAAAGGCTTCAGAACATAATTCAAGAGTTTACCACCTTCAATTGCTATCATATTCTTAGAGAATCGAACAAGGAATCTAACAAATATGCCAACCAAGGCTGCACACTAGCTCAGGGAGAACTCAGCATAAACAGCAAAGCGCCAGTTCAAATATGTATCCCATGACAAGAGATAGAGATTGTAATAGAAACAGCAAGAAGAAATGTAATGAAGGTTGCTTTGGCTCCGGCCCAACCTGATCTCATCTATAAATAAAAACACTATCCGTTACAGTTAAAAAATAATAATAATAATAATAATAATTTAATATCCACTAAATTAAAAAATAAAACATACAACTTATATAATGTTATATAAATATTATGTGTTTATAAAATGTATACACGTAAATGTTTGTATACACATTTAACATTTAACATTTATATGTCACTAAATTAAAAATAATAATAAAAGCCTAAAAGTAATAGAGAGCCCAATATGATGGAAATGTTGTAGTGTCCGTAAATGAGTGTGTGTCTGTGTCTATATAGACACACACACACACTCATTTACGGACACTACAACATTTCCATCCCCAATATGATGGAAATGTTGTAGTGTTCGTAAATGTGTGTGTGTGTGTGTGTGTGTGTGTGTGGGTGTGTGTGTGTATATATATATATCTTTTATTATTATATATTTTATGGCTTCGAGAACCGCTCTTTAGCCCAATATAGGAGGAGATGTGTAGGCGTAAATGTTTGTAATCATAAACATTTAACATTTAACATTTATATGTCAACTCAATTAAAAAATAATAAAAGGTTAAAAGTAATAAAGAGGATAGTATAATGGAGATGTTGTAGTGTCTGTAAATGAGGGTAAACATGTTCGTAAATGAGTGTAAACATTAAAATCCTCGCTCAATTAATAATAATAATAATAAAAATAATAGAATTCAATTTGTTATATTGTAATTTTGTTTCGTTATTATAACTTACATTAGAAAATGTTAAATTAACAATGGTCAATAAAAAAATCATCGTACATAAGTGCCAAGGAAAACATAAATAATGGTGGGAAGTAATTACTACTAAGTATATTTATTTACATCTTATTCCTATCCATTTTTTATGCAAAGACTTATGGTGGGAAGTAATTGATGGTAAAGATGTTAGTTAATTGAGTATAAGTTATTTTCAAGGATATTTGTTCGGATGGTTTTCGTGCAAAGCTTAAGAAAAAAAAATTACTACACAAATATCCAAAAATCATGCATGAATATTTCAACCATATCCATAAATTATGGCATAAAATATGTAAGGCAATTATCCACATGGAATTATATTCTGCAAAGGTTGCAATAAGACCTTCAAGTTATGGTCCAATCAAATGTTTGAAAATTAGTTTTTTAATAATATTGAAAATTAAATATTTATTTTTCAGAGTTAAAAATTATAATTTGCATTGGCCAATACTAAACTAATAATGATCAATAGGCAAATCGATTCTTAGAGTCCTACCTTGGTAGGGACTAATAATGATTCCATAACCATATTTAAATACAATTAATAAGCACATAAAAACTTAATACTTACAATAAACTTAATAATATTCTTAACCATGGATATTGATCCCCACTTTACCATGGATATTATTAACTTATAAATAAGTTTCGTTCCAATACCATGGGTCAATACCATGCCTTATTAGTACAAAAACCCCAAAAAACATAACTCGTTCCACAATAAAAATTTAAAATTTAAAATATATTAGGCCTTACATCTATCATTGATTACATAGAGTGAAAATTCTCGATCATGTGGAGAGAGAGAGAGAGAAAGAGGGAGAGAGATGGGGAGTAGAGAGAGAGGGAGGTGTGAGAGAGAGGAAGAGAGTGGAGGGAAGGTTGAGAAGGAGAGAGGGAGGGAGAGAGAGAGATAGAGTCAGAGGGGAGTGTTGGAAATGGAGTTGGAGGGGAGTGTTGGAAATAATGAGAGGGGGTGAATCAGAATTTAACTTACAATTAGTTAATAGAAAAATTATAGAGCATGAACAATAGAGCAGTAATCAACAACATAACATAGGAGCAGTACACACAAAAAAAATTAGGTGGAAACCCTTTCGGGATAAAAACCACTAAATTATTTTCTAGTATTTTTGTGAGTACAATAATGCTTTAGCTCCAACTAAATAGGAAGCCCAAACTCCCTATTACTCTATAAGAGCATTCAATTTTATTAGGTATCTCCAACTCCTAAAAATATGCTCCTGCACCCTGGTTTTACCACCTCCAACTGGAAGGACACTCCAACAACCTGGTTTTATCAGCTATAACTGATAGGATGCTCCAACACCCTCCAAGCTCCAACTTTTCCTAGCACCACCCTGCCGTATTGAAGTATTTTCAAGCTATAACCTGAAGGATACTTCACTCTCCTACCTTGCACCACCCTACCACCCTAAAAATTTAAAGAATAAAAAATAAATTATGGGCTCGCGTACTAGTGACAATGACCCGCTTACAAAACCCTTTCTGAAAATATGTGCTTTAGATATATAATGAAAACTATAATTCTTTGAAAACTTCTGCTAAATGATGTAACATTGTAACTAAGCAACAATAGCATCTAGTATCAATTTGAAAAAATCAAGTACATGATGTAATAATTCCTTCAACTTGTTGATGCAAAGTAGATGAATGTGAAGATGAATTGAGTCACTGAAGGCGCTACGCTTATACACTAATGACTCTGCCCTTAAATGTTGTAGATGATAATTCTCAGAAAATAAAACACATTAATCTCATATTTAGAAGGTTTCCACCCAAATTTCTTTAGTCTTATCAGCTATAAATCCACAATATGCTCTAGTCAAGGCATATATACTCTACAACAATGATGAAGATGATTTAAGGGCTCATACTTACTTCAGATTTGTAAAAACTTGTTGTCACAATAAGCTTCAGATCAACCCTTTTGTCTTCAACTCAATCCACAGGCCAAAGAGGGTTTCTATCATACTAATTGTTGTCACTAGAATTCCCCGACAAACTTTATAGGACACAAACAAACTTGATTTATTCACCAAAACTTCCTTCTTGGAAAAATTACTATTCAAAAAAGTATGCTTTAGATTGTGCATGTAAGTTCTTTATAGTGGCTAAAGAGCAGACCTCTAAAAGATGATGAAGTGCTTTAGGTGAGATTTATCCACGGAGGTTGGTTTACTTAAGATTATGCCAAAACTTTGTGCGCCAAAGAGCCAAAAGTAAGAGGTTGAAGACCCTTCAAGTGCTCCACATAAATTTTAAAGATCAGACTCAAATGGGGGGGGGATACCATACTTCAAGAAAACCTAAAAGGCATAATACTAATGCTACAGAGATGTGCCCTTCATGGAATTGCTTCAAAAATACCCAACTGGAATGATCTAAAAATATTAAAGAATTCCTCTTCTAAGGTAGAGTAGAATATGCTTCAAAAAGGTATGAGTTCTTGAACAAAATACTTCAGTAAAAACCTTGAATTAGCCTCAGGAGGAGGGTTGAATATATGTGCACAAATATTCCATTGAAAAAGAGATAGATAGCCTTAAAAAACCCAAAAAATCACCACAAAAAATTTAACATTAAACCCTTAAATAAAACCCTTCGATATTTGGCTTGTAGTGCTTGAAACTTCCTGAAGAGACGCTCTCAAATGATTACATATAGTCTCTAGTTAGGGTTTGTAAAAATCAACAAAACAAAGATTATGATGATCACATATTAGTCTATAAAGGAGGTTGAATGACCTCAGGAAACAATGAATTTTATTTTACAGATGTAGCCCAAAATTTGCAGATATTCCCTTCAAGATAGACTAAAATGACTCAAGAAATCACAGAAAAACCTTACCAAAAACCACAACCCAATTCAATATAGATACCCAACAGAAACTTCAAATTTGACCTTCTCTTCAAATTCTGCATGACTACTCCATATCCAAAATCTTAGAGAAGATGAGCATGAATTTGATGCAGCCATTTGAGGTGAGGTTAAGCCCTTTTATAATAGCGAAAGAGGCTTCTAAAGGATGGCTTGGAGGGAAATTATAAATTTGAATTTTGAAATTTCATTTTGGAGCCAAAAATAATTTGGGACCAAATTTTTAAAATGTTAATATCCCTCCGATAAAACATTTTTTGGACCCAAAACTTTTGGGATCAAATTTTAAAATGTGAATATTTGTCCAATGATAATTAATTAAGACCTCCAAAAAGATTTCTAGGCCCATGGTATGAAAGAGTATCTAACCAATGATGAGCTTCCACAACATCTTATTTTGGGGACTTTGACAATAGAAAGTGAGCTTCAATATTTGATCGATCATATCTCTCAAACCGTAATGAGCCTTGTGACATGCCACATACAATTGGAATCAAGATGATGAGAATCATCCAATGAAGCTGACCTTGACCCCAAAATACTTGATCTGCCTTGTCATAATTGTCATAAAAGGCAAGGATTCTCCTAGTGTTTCTTAGGTGAGATCAATCACAATAATATTTCAATAATCTCCCCTCTTTGTCATTGATGGCAACACACGTAATCCCCCTGCAATCATTGATCCCCCTAAGTCCATGCCTCTTATCTTCTTCCCCTAATTTCCCCCCCTTTGACATTAATGGCAAAGAGTAACTCCCCCTAAAAATATAGCATCTACTTTTGTCCTACAACATGCTTTCATGTCCATGTCTACTTGGATGGATGGAATGCATATTAATGTGAACCTAATATAATCCTGAGCTTTTGCTAAAGATACTCAAAGGTCACTCGAGGTAGAGGTTCATCTCCTTTGTTCCAATTTATTTGACCTTGATATTATTTTCTGCCACCTTCTCGTGAATAAAGTGATATATAATAGGGATATGTTTGATCTTTGAATGCATTATAGGATTCTTGTAGAGACTTATGGCGTTGGTGTTATCACAAAATAGTGGAATCAGATCATCAAATTTTACTATGAGATCCTCCAGGGTTTGATTCATCTAGAGAACCTTAGTACAACATGTCACTATCATGATTTATTTTTCTTCTACTATCGACAAGGAAACGTAAGACTTCTTCTTTCTTAAACGAGAAACAAGACAATCGCCCAAATAAGAGGCTACTCTACTAGTACTTTTGCAGCCGTTAATATTGCCTACCCAATTTGCATTTGTATAAGTTATAAAGGTTAATTTATTTCACTTCAGATACCATAATCCAAATCCATTGTTCTCTTAAGATATTTGAAGATCCTTTGTATTGTAATAATATGGGATTCTTTTGGTGTTGCTTGGAAATGCGGCTACCTATCCAATTTCCTACATCACATCGAGTCTCGAAGTTGTCACATACAGTAGGCTTCCAATAATTGATCTATATAGTCTCTAATTTGAATCCTTGGATATATCATATTTGCTCAACTTATAATCGATGACCATGGGAGTGCTTACTGGTTTACAATATTCCATTCGGAACGTATTCAAAATTATTTTGGCATACTTGGTTTGAGAGATGAATATGTCAACATCTTCCTAAGATATCTAAAGTCCCAAGAGGAAATTAAACTAACCAACTAAAGACATCTCAAATTCACTCTGCATGTAATTGGAAAACTTCTTACATAGCCTTTAATCATCGCTTTTGAAGATGATATCATCCACATACGCCCTAATGATAGTCAGTATATCTTGTTCACTCTTTATATATAGATTTTTATTGCCATTTCCTCTCTTGAAACCTTATATTTGAAAATATTTGTCCAAATGGTCATACCATGCTTTAAGATCCTACTTGAGACCATACATAGCCTTCTTTAACATACAAACATAATCCTTCTTGCCGATAAGCAGAAAAACTCCAGGTTGTTCTATGTAAAATTCTTCTTCCAATTGTCCATTCAAAAAGTTTGATTTGGCATCCATGTAATACACCTTAGTCATTCTTGAACATGCATAGGCCAAGAACATCCTAATAGCTTCCATCTTGTAAATTGGTGCAAATGTATCTTCAAATACTATTCCTCCAACCTATGCATATCCTTTATAGACCAATCTTGTGTTTTTCCTGGTTACCTATCCATTTTCATTCAACTTGTTCTTGAAGACCCATTTTGAACCAATAACATTTTTTTCCCTCATCCTCGAAATCAATTCCCATGTGTCATTCTTTTCAATTTGATCTAGTTCCTCTTTCATGACCTTGATCTAGTGTTCATCCTAGCAAGATTCTTCAAAATTTCTAGGCTCAAACATGGATAATAAAGAAACATGACTTTGCTCTAGCTTGCTTCTTCTGCTTCCTATTCCTACATTTACATTCCCAATAATCTGATTTGATGGATGATTCTTCTGGTACCAGTGTTTTGGAGCTTTAGATGGTGCATGTTGATTGTTTTCGTGATCGGTAGTTGACTCCTCTTGCTCTTCTAATTATTCTTCCTTAATTTTTTCGTCTTTCTCTGGTTCTTATGTTTCTTCATTCCTTGAAGATGATGATCCTTGCTTCGTCTTTGTTTCATCAAATGTTACATTAATTTTTTCCACGATCTTGTTAAGTTTCATATTATAGCATATGTATGATTTTCTCTTTTGTGAGTACCCAACAAATATGACATCGTTTACTCAAGATTCAAATTTCTTGATCTTCTTGTCTTCCCTCTTAATGTATCATTTGCTCCCAAAGAATATAAATTGATTGACAATTGTTGGTCATCCCTTCCATATTTTATACGATGTCTTGCCACTATTTCTTCAAAGCATTCCTATATTTAGAAAGTACATTATTGTCTCCACTTCCTGGACCTAAAATACATCACCTAATTTGGAATCATTCATCATGATACTAGTCATTTCTTCAATTGTTATGTTCTTTCTTTTGGTAAATCCATTTTGTTATGGTGTCTTGGCTACTGAGAATTGTTTCTTTATTCTTTGTTCCTCACAGAAGTGTTGGAATTTCTTAGATGTGAACTCCCCTCCATTAGCAGTTTTGAAACATTTTATTTTTAGATCAATTTCATTCTCAATCATTTCCTTGTAGGTTCTAAAGCATGCAAAGGCTCTGGAATTCTTTTTCAAAAATATATTTATCGTCATATTGTTTTAATAATCAATCAGTGGCATGAAGTATTGTTCACCATACAATCCTTTGGTTCTCATTGGTCCACATAGGTCATTGTGTACCAACTCTAATGGTTTTGAAGTGGAATGTTCCTTGGTATTGAACTTAACTCTTGTTTATTTTCCATGCTTCTAGTGCTTACATGAACTACTAGTTGGTTTAGAAATCTCTAACATTTCTCTCACAAATTCCCTTTTACTAATTCTTACTACGCTTTTGAAGTTCATGTGTTCCATTATTCTATGCTAGAACCAACTTTCATCCTCTTTAGCCAAGAAACAACATTCCTTTCCATTATCATACAAGGTGCAAATTTCATTTGGAGTTATTGTTGCTATTACCACCAACCTACCTGATTTATCCTTTCTTATTTCCATTTATTAGACTCAAACAACAGGATGTGTCCTTGATCACACATTTGACTCACACTTAGTAGGTTGTGGTGTTGGAAAATCAAGGTTCTTATTTGTTATAGTTCGCTTTCCTTTAAATGATAATTACTTGTGATGTTAGTTGGATTTTTATTAGTTTTTCTTGTTCATCAAGCAATTACCAAAACAATGAAGATCATAAAGAGACAAAGTACACAAGCTATAGACTCCAAGCCAACAAAAAACCCCTCCAAGGGGAAAAGTAAGAAATAATACTTCTCTTCTTATAAAATCACTTCAGAATCAGACTTCTAAGACCCAAAGACAAAAGCAAAAATTCATTTCAAGCACCAAGTCAACCCCTCAACAATATCTCCTTCCAGCAAGATGAAATATTCCAAGGTTGAACATCAAAGCTTCTTCAAGTTTGCTCTAAATAGGTCTCGGCCTTCACTTCATACCTACAACTTTGAGCTACAATTCTTGGCACTACAATTAGCCCAAAAACCATAGCTTTTTGCACGTGTCGACAGAATAAGGTCTTCTTCCATCCTTCCTTCCTTCGCTAGGTATTTCACCTTGCTTTCTCTCCCTTCTTACTGGCTTTTATTCTTCTTCAATTGCAAATTGAACTAGTTGTGAGTGAATGCGTCAAATGATTTGAAATCCTTCTTATTTATTGCCTTCTTAAGAGGTAGAATAGGATTTCTTTGGGCTAACTTATCATTGCTAGGGACGACTTGGTCTTGGATGATAAATTAGCTTTCTTGACTCAAAAATAATTATTTTCCTTTATTATAATGATTCTAAATGGCACTATAATACATGACAAAAATTCTTCATTGACCTCGAAATCCATAGAATAATGAAGAAAATGCTTTAATCTATACTTGAGCATGAAACCCATGCTTTGATAAATAAAATTTATTTTTCTCTTTTTATATATAAAATATACAATGTCATGTTTTAAAAGGTCATTATGAATACTGAATCTAGTTACATTCTCCAACACTCCATCTTAACTAGGGAGGTATTCATAATCCCATCATGAATTACAAGGAATCTCAAATTGAAGTATTCTCATAAGAAGAGTTGGATTCATAAGCCATATTTTAAGAATCTATATTACAACCAGCATTATCAAGAAGGCATTAACTGAAAAGCTCTACTTATATGAGAGCATAATGCTGGGAGGTTTTATGTGAGACGCAACACTAGCTTTAAAGGCACATACCCCATCCCAATGTTCACTAGGTATGTCCTTTTAGGACTATTCTTATCTTGGATTCCCAATCTTCAAAGAATACCAGTTTTCTTTGACAACTCTTATCTTAGATTCCCTACCTCATCCTCAAAGAGTATCGGTCTATAAGTTCACTTATATCTTGTATTTTCTAATCCTCAAGAAGTTCCAATCTCATAATCTTATCCAATCCACCGAACCTCGTTCTTTCTTCATGGACTTCACTAAGACTTACAGTTGTTAGTCTTGGTCTAGTGCATGACACGTGAATAAAATAATATATTGTCCATCCTCACTCCCTCTAAATTAAGAAAAATATATCTACCAAACCAAGCTTTCTTCTTTAGTACTTAGGCTTCTCTTTTGGTAATGCTTTTGTCAGAATATTAGCTACTTGTTCATATGTAGGAATATAATGTAGCTTCACAACCCCATCTCATACCAATCTTCTTATGTAAGTGGTACTTATTTTTTATATGCTTTGTCTTAGCATGAAACATTGGGTCCTTTGTCAATCTTATGTAGCTTTCATTGTCAACATGCATACATGTAGGGCTTAGTTGTCTCTTAAATAAATATGATAGCAACTTTCTAAGCCAGACAACTTCTCTGCAAACTTCACTTGCAGAAACATACTCGGCTTCAACACTAATCAAAGAAAAATAATCTTTCTTCTTGCTCTTCCATGAGATCATGGAAGATCCCAAATTAAAGCATCCACCTATAGTGATTCTTCCATCTATATCATTGTCGCCTCAATTATAGTTTGTATATCCCACGAGATGGATTTCATTACCAGCATATCGTAGGCAGTGATGTATGGTCCCGTGAAGATATAGTCATATGTGTTTGGTTTCTAAACAATGGTTATGCTTTGGCTCCATATGAAATTGACTAAGGACATTTACTTCAAAAAAAATGCCAGGTATAGTATTCATAAGATACAATAAGGATCCAATCAATTTTTTGTAGTAAGTAGGATCCACGGGACTAGAATATGAACTCCTCAACTTCTTTATATTAGTAATCATAGGAGTTTTCATTGGCTTGCTATCCATCATGCCAAATTTCTATAGTATCTTAATCACATAATTTCCCTTACCAAGACATGTCTCACCTAGTTTCTACCAATATTATAGTCCCAAATAGTAATGCATAATCCCAAGATCCTTCATGTCAAATTTTGCTGCCAATTTCCTCTTGAATTCATGAATCCGATGTTCATGACACCTGTAACAAGCAGATCATCCACATCTTAAAGTATGACCCTTTTTTCATCCTTGACCACTTTTATGTAGATGTTAGGATCCGTAGAACTCTTGACAAATCCAAGTCTCAATAAGTATGCACTCATCCTAGCATACCATGCTCTAGGTGCTTGCCTTAAGTCATATAGATCCTTCTTCAATATGTAGACATGTGTCTCCCTCTTATGGACTTCAAATCATTGAGGTTTCTCAATGTAAACTTCCTCATCAATGGTCACATTCATAAAATTTGTTTTAACATCCTTTTGATGGGTGTTCCATCTTATAGTAGCATCCAAAGAGATAAGTGATCTGACCGTTGTATATTGAGTTATAGGAGAAAATGATTTTTCATAATCAAGGGCCTTCATTTTATGAAAAACATATTGCCACAATTTTTTTTTATAGTTTTCAATCCTCCCATCCACAACATTATTTATCTTATATATCCATTTTGAAGTGACAATATATCACTTGGTATAGGAACAATATCCCAGACATCATTCTTCATAATTGACTAGTATTCTTCATGCATTTCATTCCTCCACTCTTAATGTTTAGTTTCATATTCATAGGAGGAGGGTTCAGCTTCAATCAACTTGGTCATACAAGTTGCATAACCAGAATACCTTTTAGGTATTTTACTCTCTCTAAAGGGTCCCTTTGGTGTTGCATGTCCTTCTACCTCTTGTGGAGTTGTCCTCAACCAAGAAGATATTTTGCGAGTTTTTGGAATAATAACATGTTGGACAGATTCATTAGGTCCTTCTACATCTTGAATTGATGTAGGATCTTAAACATTGTCATCCTTTGATATTTCCTCAAAAATGGGTATCTCTTCTTCATCAGAATCAACTAGAATATTTGTGTATCTCTTGTAAGCCACATTTGCATCAAAGATGACATTCCTACTTACTTTAATATGAATATCCTCTTCAATATAGATTTTGTATGCTTTTGATGAAGCACTATAACCAAAGAATATGCCTTTTATACTAGTAGGATCCAATTTCTTCCACTTGTCTTTTGGAATGTGTATGTAGATTGAACATCCAAATATTCGAAGATGATCTACACTAGGCTTATTTCCTGTAAATGCTTCCTTTGGAGTCATATTGTTGAGAATCTTATGAGGACTTAATTTTTGCAAGTACATTTTTGTTATCGATGCTTCTCCCCATAATAATTGAGGGAGATCTTGATCATGCAACATGGATTTAACACAATATTCAATTGTTTAATGCTTCCTTTTAGCCACACCATTATGTTCAGGATTATAAGGAACAATTAGCTCCCTCTTGATTCTTGCTTCCTTTAAAAATGCTATCAGCTCTTTGGAGGTATATTCTCCACCATTATCATACCTTAGGGTCTTAATGTTCCTTTTTTATAGATTTCCTACTTCATTCTTGAATTCTTGAAACTTCTCAAATACCTCATCTTTATTCTTGAGGAGGTATAATCATTTCTTCCTCGATAAATCATCAATGAATGTCACATAATATTGATGACCTCCGAGATGTTTTACTACCATAGGTCTTCACACATCATAGTGTATGAGATCTAAGATTTCCTTTGATCTGGTATCACTTCTTGCAAAGGATTTCTTCACATTATTTCCTATAGAAAATACCTTACAAATTCCTTCATGATTTTCCTTTAATTCAGGGATGCCAGTGACCATTTGATTAAGATATGGAAATATCTTGTAGTGAAGATGTCCATACATTTTATCCAATAGTTCATAAGGGCTCACATCTAAGTGTACTAGGGCTTGAGGGAGAGGTGCGAATTATTTACAATGTCCCCTCTCAAATCAAAATTATCTTAGCATGTTCAAAACTAGAGCTCTTTCCCCAAACCAAAAATTTTCCATCAACAAAAGAAATCCTATCACCTTTATCTTCTAGACAATAAATAGAAAGCAATTTTTTCTTCAAACCTGGATCATAGAGTATTTCATTGAGATGAATGCTCCCACCGATATCTAGCTCTAATGAAGTAGATACAATTCCTTTCATTGGATATCTCTTCTTGTCTCCAAGTTTGAATGAATGAGAAGAGGTTCCTTTTGACAACGTCTGGAGTTGACTGCATTTGCCTGTCGTATGTCTAGAAGCTCCACTGTCAATAACCCACACATTATCATCCTTGAAATTTCCAGAGAAGAAACTTCTATCCATCACTTATTTTTCTAGCTTGGAGATGTACTTCAAGATGCATTCATTGATAGTTAAAATGAGGCTCCCATGAAACTTGAAACCCTTCTTCATAAGCCTTTCCATTGAGAAGAAAGTACCAACTAAGATGTGATATTAAATCTCCTTCTTGCACCTTAGCTCTGATTCCATGTTGGAAAATCAAGGTTCTTGTATATTATAGTTTACTTTCCTTTAACTGACAATTAATTGTGATGTTAGTTGGCATTTTATTACTTTTATTTCTTGTTCATCAAGAAATTACCAAAACAATGAAGATCACAAAGAGATAAAGTACACAAGATATATTCTCCAAGCTAGGGAAAAACCCCTCCAAGCGGAAAACCCAGAAATAATACTTCTATTATAGAATTGCTTCAAAACGAGACTTCCAAGACCCAAAGAGCAAAACCAAAATTCCTACCAAGTACCAATTCATCCCCTCAACAAGATCTCCTTCAAGCAAGATAAAATCTTCCAAGGTTAAATATCAAACCTTCTTCACTTTTTCTCCAAATAGGTCTTGGCTTTCACTTTGGACTTGCAACTTTGGACTGCAATTCTCGTCCCTGAAATTAGCATAGAAACCCTAGTTTTTCGCATGTGTGGACCAAAAAAATTCCTCTTTCATCCTTCCTTCCTTCGCTAGGTATTTCACCTTGCTTTCTTTCCCTTCACACTTGCTTTTGTTCTTATTAAATTTCAAATTGAACTTCAATGTTGTGAGTGAGTGCTTCAAATGAGTCGAAGTCCTTCTTATTTATAGCCTTTCTGAAAGGTCAAATAGGATTACTTTGGGCCAACTTTTCCTTTTTAGGGATGACTTGTTCTTGGAGGATAAATTAGATTTCTTGACTCAAAAATATTTTTTTTTTATTTTGTTACAATGAGTCCAAATGGGACTATAATACATGACAAAAATTCTTCATTGTCCTATAAATCCCTAGAAGAATGAAGAACATGCTTTGACCTAGACTAGAGCATGAAACCCATGCTTTTATAATAAAAAATAAATAAAATAAAAAATAAAAAATTTCTTTTTATATACAAAATATACAATGTCATGTTTACAAACATCATTATGAAGGTCGAATCTAGTTACATTCTCCAACATGTGTTTCAATTTTTCAATGAGTAGCACATCTTTTATTGTGGCTTTCTTGCTTCCGAGATTAATTGTACCTTTTCTTATCACCTTTTTAGAGCCATAATTTCTAAATCATATTGTTCCATCACTATCTTCCTGCAAAGATGCAATTTTTTTCTTATCCCCTGTCATATGTGTTGAGAAACCACTATCAACATACCACACACTTTTATTGATTTGTGTTTTTAAGGCGATATCAAAACCTTCATTTTTATTCTTCCAAACCTTTAAAGGAGCATCTGCAACATGTTGTGGTTCCCTTGGAGAATTGGTTAGCCTACAATATTTAGTCAGGTGTTCAAATTTTTTTCAATTGTAACACTCTACTTCATTACTTAAGTGTCTAAATCTGTTATAACTTTGTTTTTAATCTTCTTGAGATATTTTAGAATAATCATTACTATAGTAGCTTCTATCCCTACCATAATATTTGTAGTTTACAATATTATAACAAAAAAAATTGCAAGAATATCATACACCAAGAAATATATTTTTATACATAGGAGAATATCTTCTTTTTGGTATAGTTCTCCAGAGGCCTTCCCCATGTCATCTCTTCACTATAGGTTGTTGATTTCACATCAGTTGACCTTGATCTCATTCTTTGACAAGGATGCTTTCCTCCTCGTAATACTTGAATATTTCAGCATATGTTTTCTATTGAGATTTATTTTCAATCATCGTGGAGCTAGAGCCTCTGAAAAATGTGGGTTTCTATCCTAATCTAGTCTTGTCACTACATGATCTTTGATTGATAATAATTTTGTCCAAAAATTTTGTGTTATTTGCAAAGTTCTGTTAGATGTTCTTTTTGTGTGCTTCCTTTCATCGAGATACAATTTTTTCTTCCAGACCCCCCTTTCACTTGATGTTATCTTCCAACTTCTTCTCGAGAAATTCCTCTATTTTTTTTTCCTCTTCCAACTACGCTTTGAGATTGATGATAATATTTTTTTGTTCTTTCATATTTTTGTCCATACCTTTAGCGTGCTTCTTTAGCTCACTTAATTTGGTTTCCAAAGTCTCTATATTCCTTCTTTCTACTTTTAGATCCTTTAAGGTGTTGATAACTTCTCTATCATGATCTACCTTGCCTTTTTCTTATTTATCACCTTCTTGTTCTTTAGGGGATTCCATCCTAACATCTCTTTCCATGAAAAACACCCTACATGTGTCATTTTCATTGTTGTTATCACTCTCTTATTCACATGAAGATTTATCTTCCTTTGAGTAGAATTTTTTCTTGAAGCCTTTCTTTTTAATTTTCTTCTTGTATCTTCTTTGATTCTTCTTCACTTTCATTGGAGCTTCCTCTTCATCATCATCATCTGAGTTCTTTGCATAAGAATAATTCGAATCAAAATGATCAATTTCACCATAGTTGAAACATTTTAAGGGGATCTTATCTTTGTACTTGTTTGTTCCTCTTTTTATCTTCCTCACAAAGTTGGTTATCTCTTCAACTGAAATCTCATTGCAACAGCAACTGGGGATTGTCTTAGATTGTTTCTTGTTTTTCCTTTCCTTCTTGGATGTTGTAAAATTTTCTTCTCTTTTGGACAGGTTCTCTTTCTCTGTTCTCATTTCATAGGCTATAATAATTCCATGTACCTCATCCATGCTGACATTTTCTTGGTCTGATATTTCTTCTAGCATAGAGACTTGGGCATCAAATCTCATTAGAAGTGATTTCAATATTTATCATATAATTAATTTGTTTTCCATTAGTTCTCCCAATATTTGTATGGTATTTACTACTTCATCAACCTCGATTAAATAAGCTACAATGTTTTCATCTTCATTTATTTTCAGCTAACCAAACTTTCCTTTGAAGCTCTGAAGTTTGGCCTCCTTGACCTCTTTGTCCCCTTCATATATATTTTAGAGCTTGTCCCAAACATCTTTTGCAAATGTGTACTGCATCACTTTTACATATATTGATTATATTACACCATTCAAAATAACATGTCTAGCTTTAATATTATTATCATTGAGCTTCTTACCTACATCATTTGTATGAGGATTTGAGGTTTCTTTGTATCCAGTCCTTACAGATTTCCATACATCATATAATTGTGCCTTCACATACGCTTTCATGCTTCTATTCCAAAGTGCATATTTTTCTATATTAAATATTGGAACTATGATCCTTGTGCACTCCATGATCTCCCTTCCAATGGTTAAATTGCTTGTGAAGGAACCTGCTCTGATACCAATCGTTGGAAATGCTAAGAGGGGGGTGAGTCAAAATTTCAGTTACAATCAGTTAATTATAAAAAAATTATAGCATGAACAATAAAACAGTAATCAACAATACAACACAAGAGCAGTACACAACAAATTTTTAAGTCGAAACCCTTCCAAGAGAAAAACCATTGAATGTTTTTACAATATTTTTGTGAGTAAAATGATGCTTCAACTCCAACAGAAAAGGAAACCCCAACTCCCTAGTACTCTAGAAAATCATTCACGTTTATCAAGTAGCTACAACTCTTGAAAGGGTGTTCCTACACCCTGGTTTTTCTAGCTCCAACTAGAAGGACGCTCCAATCCCCTGGTTTTATCAGCTACAACTGATAGGATCCTCCAACACTCTATAAGCTCCAACTTTCCATATAACCACCCTGCCACACTAAATTATTTTCAGGCTATAACATGCAGGAGACTTCACTCTCCTTCATTGCACCACCCTCCACCCTAAAAATTTAAATAAGAAGAATTAAATTATGGGATCTCGTAGCAGGGACAATGACCCACATGCAAAACCCTTTATGCAAATATGTGCTTCAGATATACAATGAAAACCAAACTTCCTTTAAAACTTCTAAGAAATTATGTAACACTATAACCGAGCATCAATAGTCTCTATTATCAATCTAAACAATTCAAGTGCATGATGCAATGATGCCTTCATATTGTCGATGCAAAGTAGATGAACCAGAAGATGAATTGAGTAACTAAATATGTTTCTCTTATACACTAATGTATCTTCCCTTAATTGTTGTAGATGATGCTTCTCATAAAATAAAACACGGTAACCTCAAATTTATAAGGCTTCCACCCGAATATCTTTAGTTATATAAGCTATCAGTCTACAATATTTTCTAGTCAAAACAATTATACTCTACAATAGTGTTGAATATGATTTAAGGGCTCAGACTTACTTTAGATTTATAATAAATTCCCGTCACAGCAAGCTTCAGATCAACCCTTTTTCTTCAATTGATTCCATAGGCCAGCAAGGATCTCTAGCATACTAATTTTTGTCACCGGAATTCCCTAACATACTTTAAGGGACATAAACTAACTTTATTTATCATTCAAACCTTCCCTCTATGGCCAAATTACTTTTCAGAAAAGTTTGCTTCAAATTGTGTGCGTAAGTTCTTTAGAGAGGATGAAATGGCACTTACGAACAGACCTCCAAAAGATTATGAAGTTCTTCAGGTGAGGGTTATCCACAAAGGCTGGTTTACTTTAGATTGGGAAAAAAAATTGTGTGCCAAAGAGCCAAAAGTAAAAGGTTGACGAGGCTTCCAGTGCTCCACAAAATTTTTAAATATCAAAATCAAATAGGGTGGGGTGAAATACCATGCTTCAAGACAGCCTCAGAAGCCCAAGACTAATCCTACAGAGATATTTCCTTCATGAAATTGCTTCAAAAATACTCAACTGAAATTATCTAAACATATTGAAGAACTCCTTTTTTAAGACCGAGTAGACCAGGCTTCAAAAAGGTTTGAATGCTTGAACAAAATACATCATTCAACACCTTGAATTAAGCTCAGGAGGAGGTTTGAATATATGTGAGCAAATATTCCATTGAAAAAGAGACAAATAGCCTTCAAAAACCCCAACAAATCACTAAAACGAGTTGAACATTAAACCCTCAAATAAAACCATTCAATATTTGACTTGTAGTACTTGAAACATCCTTAAGAGGTTCTATCGAATGAGTGCATAGATTATATGGTTAGGGCTTGTAAAAATACACAAAACAGAGCTTCAGATGATCACTAATTGGTCTGTAAAGAAGGTTGAATGACCTCATGAGAGAAAGAATTTTATTTGACATATTTATCCCAAAAATTCTCATATTTTCCCTTCAAGAGAGGCTAAAATGCCTCATGAAATCATAAAAAACCTTACCAAAAACCATAACCCAAGTCAAGATAGATACTCAACCAAAAATTCAAAACTTGACCTTTTCTTCAAGTTCTGCATGACTACTCCAGGTCAACAATATCTAAGAAAATGAGTGTGAATTTGATGCAACCAATTGAGGTGAGTTCAAGACCTTTTATAATAGCAAAAGAGGCTTCTAGGAGTTGACTTGGAGGGAAATTTTAAATTTAAATTTTTCAATTTCATTTTGGAGCCAAAAACCTTTTGGGACCAAACTTTCAAAATTTGAATATCCCTCCAATAAAACATTTTTAGTGTCAAAACTTTTGGGATCAAATTTTAAAATGTGAATATCCCTCTAATGAAAAATATTGCATTAATAATTAATTAAGACCTCCCAAAATATTTTTAGGCCCATGAGATGAAAGAGTATCTAACCAATGATGAGCTGCCACAACATCTTATTTTGGGGACTTTGCCCACAAAAAGGGGGCTTCAATCTTTGATAAAGCATATATCTCAAACCGTGAGGAGCCTCGTGATGTGCCACATATTGTTGGAATCAGAATTACAGGAATCATCCAATGAAGGTGATCTTGACCCTAAAAGACTTGATTTTCCTTGTCATCTTTGTCATCAAAGGTGGGGCTTCTTCTGTAGTTGCTTGGGTGACATCAATGATAACCATATTTCAACAATCTACCCCTTTATCATTGATGTAAACACACGTACTCCCCTTTCAATGACTGTTACCCCTAACTTCATGCCTCTTTATTCCCTTGATTCCCCCCCTCCCCCCCCTTTTTACATCAATGGAAAAGGGTAACTCCCCCTGACAATATAGAATTTACATTTATCCTACAATATGCATGTTTGTCCCTTTCTTCTTGGTTGGATGGAATGCATATCAATGTGAACCTAATAGAATCCTAAGCTTTTTTCGAAGATTTGAAAGCGCTCTCGAGGTGGATGTTTGGTGAATATGCCAGTTATCTGCTCCTTTGTTCCAAAGTATTTGACCTTGATATTCTTTTCTTTCACTTTCTCATGAAGAAAGTAATATTTAATAGGGATATGTTTTCTCTTTGAATGATTACATGATCATTGGAGAGACTTATGGCATTGGTGTTGTCACGGAATAGTGGAATCAGCTCATCAAAATTTACTTGGAGATCCTGTTGGGTTTTCTTCATCTAGATAACCTAAGTATAACATGTTGCTACTACAATATATTTTTCTTCTGTTGGGGAGAAGAAAATTGAAGACTACTTCTTACTTAACCAAGAAACAAGAAAAACACCCAAATAAATGGTTTCTCCACTAGTTCTTTTATAATCTTCAATACTACCTTCCCACTCTGCATCTGTATGAGTTGTCATTGTCAATTTATTTCCTTTCGAATATCCTAATCCAAAATATGTTTTTACCTTAAGACATTTGAAAATATTTTTTACTACAATAACATGGGATTCTTTTGGTTGCTTGGAAACGTGCTACTTGTCTAACTACCTGGATCACATTGGTCTCCAAGTTGTCACATACAGTAGGTTTCCAATCATCGATCTATATAGTCTTTGATTTGCTTCCTTGGATACATCATCTTTTCTCAACATACAACCGGTCACCATGGGAGTGCTTACTAGTTTACAATCTTCCATTTGCAACCTATTCAACATTTCTTTGATGTACTTGGTTTGATAGATGAATATTTCATCATCTTCCTAAGATATTTAAAGTCCCAAGAAGAAATTCAACTCACAAAATAAAGACATCTCAAATTCACTTTGGATTTCATTATAAAACTTCTTACATGGCCTATCATCATCGCTTTTGAAGATGATACCATCCATTTACACCTTAATGAGAGTTAGGTTGTATTATTTAATATTCATATATAGTTTTATATTGGCATTTCCTCTCATGAACCTTATTTCTGCAAATATTTGTCTAAACGAGCATACCATGCTCTAAGAGCCTACTTGAGACCATACAGGGCCTTCTTTAACCTGCAAACATAATCCTTCTCTGTAGAATTCTTCTTCCAATTCTAAGCATAAAACATTTAGGTTATTCTATGTAGACTTCTTCTTCCAATTCTTCGTTCAAAAAGGTTTACGTAGGAATTTATAGGGTAAGTTCCTTAGATCAAAACACCAAAGGTCACTTCTCACAAACAGATCACAAATCAGTACACCAGTATTTGACATGGTTAAAACCCTCAAAGAGGTAAATAGTCCACGGCCTAAGCCAACGCGACCACTTCAGGCAATTTATTAATGTAAAGAAAGAAAATTTACATAAGCTTCTCTCATAAACGGTCACCAAACAAATTACCCTCCATGCTCTTTAAATAGAGATCATGGACCAATCGGGTGTTAAGCCATGGATCAAGTGTCGGTAATACCGAGGAGAGAATGAATTGTTGGATCACCACATATCGTGACCATCGGATTATAAGTTACAAAAGCAACTACTATAGAAACACGCTTCACCTAACTTTATGCTAGACCAAGTTATACTTAACTATTTCCTATGTGTGGGAATATCCTAACATCCCCCCTTAAGAACAACTTGGGATAAGATTGAAGGATTTACAAAGGTGACACAATAGGAGAAGGAAGAATGCATTAGAGCCTATCCCCCCTTATTGATAGCTTTCCTGAACTTGAAGCAAGATCGAAGTTTGGTAAACTTCGCTTCTTTGAGAGCCTTTATAAAGATATCAACAACTTGATCATTGGTTGAACAATAGTGCACTTCAAGAACATGATCATTAATGAGCTTTCTAATGAAATGTATATGTAGCTAAATGTGTTTGTTGCGTTGATGCTAAACTAGATCTTTTCATAGTTGAATGGAACTCTGATTATCACACCAAAGTGTTGTTGGGTGTTGTTGATGAAGACCAAATTCAGAAAGGATTTGACGAAGCCACAGGGCTTCCTTGTTGGCTTCAACAGCGCCACGATACTCTGCTTCTGCCGAAAAAAGAGATATGGTACTTTTTTTCTTACAATACCATGTAATAGATCCTGAACCAAGAGTGAATACATAACCTGCAATAGACTTTTGATCATCAGGGTCACCATCCCAATCAGAATTAGTGAAACCAACCAACAATGGATATGCTCTTGCACTGTAACTAATCCCAAACTAAACTGTACCGTGAACATATCAAAGTATTCTTTTAGTTGCATTCCATTGACTTTCATGAGGTTTGTGCATAAACAGAGCAACAAGACCAACAGAAAAGGAAAGGTCAGGATGGGTATGGGTTAGATACAATTGTTTACCAACAATTTGACAGTATAAGGTAGCATCAACCTCAAGGGAAGTACAAGTGACTGAAAGGTTGACTCCAGACTGAAAGGGAGAAGGGGTTGGCTTACAGTCTTCCATGTGAAAGTGGCGTAGAAGATCACAGGCATACTTGAACTGAGAAAGGGCAATACCTTTTTTGGATTGCAAGACTTGAAGACCAGGAAATAATGCATGTGACCTAAGTCTGTCATTTCAAACTTATTTTAGAGGCTATACTTCACATGGTTTATATGGTTGGGATCACTACCAGTAAGCATAATATCATCAACAAAAAGAACAAGGATGATTAAGGACTTACCCACTTTTTTGGTGTAGATTGTGTTGTCGAAATGACATCTAGAAAAGCCATTATCTAAGAGAATCCTATCCATTTTGGCATACCAAGCCCGAGGGGCTTGTTTGAGACCATAGAGAGACTTCTTAAGGTGACAAACAAGGCTAGATTCTTTTTGGATAAATTCAGGGGGTTGTTCCATGTAGATTTCTTCATGCAAGTCCCCACGTAAGAAGGCATATTTAACATCCATTTGATGGACTTCCCATTTAAAGGAGGCATCAAGGGAAAGAAAAAGGTCGATAGAATTCATTTTGGCAATAGGCGAGAACGTTTCAGTATAGTCAATGCCTTCAACTTGTGTAAATCCTTTAGGAACAAGACGAGTTTAATGTTTATCTACTTTTCCATCTGGTCCAAACTTTGTTCTGTAAACCCATTTTCATCTGACAAGTTTTCTTCCCTTTGGAAGAGGAACAAGATCCCAAGTATCATTTGTGAATAAGGAATGATATTCTTCATTCATAGTTGCATCCCAATCTGGATGACTTGAAGCTTCTTCAAAGGTATCTGGATCATAATTTTCTGGAACTTTAGCCAATAAAGAAGAGGCTTTGTCGAACTGATAATGTGTACGACGTTGATCTGCAGGGTCACCTGCAAGAGAACCCGATGCATCACGAGTAGATCAAACCCAATTTGGAATTTATGGAGCTAAATGGAGATCTTAAGTAGGTGGAGGAGGATTGTCATCCTCATTGTCATCATCTGAAATAGAAGGAAATGTGTTAGACTTAGAAGAGCTAGAGAGAGGTCGCACATATGTCGAATTAGGCTCGCAGGCCACAAGTGGCACACCCGCCAAACTAGGCTCGCAGACTGATATATTTTCATCAAATTTTAGATCTGTTATAATTATTACATTTTTGTATTTGGGTTGAAGAAGTCTATATCCTTTGACATCTTCAGAATATCCAAAAAAAATACATTTTGCACTCTTATGTTCTAAGGCTTTATGTTTCTCATATGGAATATGGGCCCAAGATTCACTTCTAAAAACACGAAAGTGACTTACATCTTGTTTGATTGAGTTCCAAGCTTCTTCTGGAGCGATATTCCTTAAAACCTTAGTAGAAGTGTGATTTAAAATGTAATTTTCACAGTTAATTGCTTCTGCCCAAAAATTAAGACTAAGTCCTTTAGATGGAAGCATACAATTAGCCATTTATTTTAGAGTGTGATTATTCCTTTCGGCTACACCATTTTGTTGTGGATTATACATAACAGTATGTTGCAATTGAATGCCATTCTCAGTGAAAAATTTGATAAATTTGTTGTTAACATATTCTCCTCCACTTTCATATTGTAACTTAAGAATTTGATGTCCAGATTGTTTCTCAACGAAGGCCTTAAAGGCCAAGAACATGTTAAAAACTTCACTCTTGATTTTTAAGAATTATACCCAAGTGCATCTCGAAAAATCATCAATGAAAGCTAAGAAGTACTTGTAGCCAGAGAAAGAAACAACTAGAAGTGGACCACATAAAGCATTAAGCACAAGCTGCAAAGGGGCTGAAGTGTTCCAAGAGGCACATTTGTCAAAACTATCCTGATTATGTTTTACGAGTACACAACCGGAACAAACACCATCTCGAAAAGATACCATAGGAAGACCTGTCACCATATTTTCTTTACATAGAGTTTGAAGAGAGCGATAGTTAAGTGACCAAATCGCTCATGCAAAAGTTTGCTCACTTCATCATTATGAGCAACAAAAATGGAGGGAAGACTTAATGACCCAAATTTTTCAAAATTATACAAACTTGTGGAATCATCAGCAACACCAGTAGTTAAAATATGTCTACGATCTCTTACACATCTCTTATGTCCTTAATTACAACATCATGAGGTGAAAATTCCCTTCACTTGAATGATTTATCTGATAAAAAGATAGAAGGTTGTTGGAAAAGGTAGGAACACATAATACATCACTAAACTAGCCATTATCTATGTTATCACTCAGTAATTTCTCAAGGTTAAAGAAATAAATAGTCTGAGGTAACCATAGGCCAACTTTTAAACTCTAAGATCTAGCCTTCCTAGGGTTCAGAGAGGGCTCTCTCTATAAAATTTAACTTTGTTTTAATTATAAGATATTGGGATATTTATGATTGTGCAATTGGTTTTGGTTTTATTGGTTTGGTGGGAAAATCACTTGAAGAGATGGATAGTGGGAAATCTATTTGTCCATTGGGCTAAGGAGTCAAAATCAAGCAAACAAAACTAGGGTCAAGGCCAAAAGGTCAAATGTTTTCAGGGCAAGATAGATAACCCTTGAATATCTTGGAAATTTGTTTTTTGTGAGGTGGTATGATCGGGATAAAGGGAAATTAAAAATCCTTTGATCCGGAAAAAGGAAGTAGTAGGAAGAGGTCAAACGAGAGAGGGAGCAATTAAGGGTTCCCTACACTAGAAATCATAAGAAAACATAGGAATGATAACTAGTTAAAAACAGGGTGCTCTTAACAAATCTTGTAGTAATACTCCTATTTATTCATTTAAATTTAGAGCAAACATAGATGAATGCATGTAACAAAGAAATATAACAATGACAAGTAAGGAAATACTTCACTCCAAATAGCTCATCACAGGAATCCTGAAGTATGATGTCAATTGGTTTGATCTAGTCTTCTACTCGAAATTTGGAAAAAAAAAGCCTTCAAGTCCAACAAAAATTACTATAGCAATCTCCAGCAATTTATTCCACAATAATACTTCAAAGGATGAAGTCTTTATACAAATTCTAAACTAGAATATCTTGAAAAAATATCAAGACTGGTTTACAAATATCTCAAACTGTTTTACATAAATAGAACTTTAATAAAGGACACTCCAAACTAATGCATCTATTTGGCACTATAATTATGTATGGATGGTGACAAAGAAGATATTTCAAATTTTATATCAACTCTTAGTTGATGATGAGGCATCCAAGGCACTAACTGTCTCCTTTCTTTGTGCATTCTGCTCCAAAAATTATGTAAACTTGGGGTCCAATGATACCTTTTTATATCTCAATAAGAAATATATATGTAAAAAGTGAAAGAGGTTATTGTAGATGAATATGTTGGTGAGATAAACCTCTCTCTATTCCCTAAAATTCGGCTGCACCTGTTCACAATAGGCTCTTATAAAAGATGTGTAAAACAGAGCTTTGCACATTCTGAAAAATAGGCTATAAATATGTGCATTTATCTCTCATTATGTAATACCCGTGAAAAAAGTGAGATAGGTTTTTGTAAATGGGTCTGTTATGAACAAAAACCTCCTTTATTTTTGTAAGATGTATTTCTGATTGGCCACAATATTCTCTGCAAAAATATGACTTAACAGGAATTTTCTGTAAAAAGTGCTTTCAAATATTGTTTAATATTTCCAAACCCATAATGGCTGTTAGAAACGTGAGAGAGGTTTTTGTAGTTGCACATCTTAGGAACATAAACCTCCTTCAGTGTTTAAAAATTCATCTTGTATTGGTCACAATATTTTCTGCAAAACAATTACTTAAACAGGGAATTTCTGCAAAAATGTCCCTTCTTGCTCTGTTTTCATCTTTTAACCTTATTATTATTTTAACTGTTTTTACTTTCACTTTGGATAAACTTCATTGTTTTTGGTGAAAGTATTTTCATCTCTGTTTAAATTTACTGCCTATGTAGTTACTTTTACTGTTTTACCTTGACTGCTATGTTACCTTTTCACTTTTACCTTTTACAGTAAGAGTGAGTAAAATATGTCCTGGAGAATTACTGATGGAAATGTTTTCATCCTCTGTTCTGACCACTTGTGTAAATTTCTTCATTCTGCTCTGCTACTGTACGAAATATTCTTGTTTGTAGGAAAACAATTCGAACTCATTTCCTTGTGAATTTTTTGAGTAAACAGGCCTTTAACTAGTATTAAGTTGTTTATCCAAATTATTCTTTTGCCAATAACCTGCAAAACAAAACAATTGTTAATGAAACCTTGGCTGCAGGGAGGGTTTATCTGGGTTAGCGGAGGTTTTCTGAGGGCTATTTGAAGTCTTTGTGTTGAGGAGGTAAATCCCCTCTGCGGACAGAGGCGATCCCTACTAGCCCAGATCGGGTCTAGCAACAATCAAACATGCTACAGTGCAGGTTCCTAATTGCAAATAAACCGACTTGCGAGGAAGGCTTACCTGGAATCCAACGCTATCGTTTGTAGAAGAGGTGGTGCTCCCGTTCCTTTGCCCTGGCAGATCACAATCCTCACGATCTCCGTGATTGGACACCTGCACATGCAAGAAACAACACAAACGCAAGCATAAAATCCAGTACATACAACTATATGTCAGTCGAAGATGACATAACTCATGAACATGATCAAGAACAAGAGTGGAACCATAACCGATAGTCGCTTATCATTAAAGAGTCAAAAGACGAATACAACCATAGCTTCGACGCAGCACTCTCCTTTAGCGGGTCGTCAGCACAACATGTCTCGATAAAGCCTGTCAGGGATGGGACAAGCCTCTCTCTCCGGATACTTGGCAATAGTCTCCTTGCTTGGATTTGGCCTTAAGGGAATCAACAAGGCTCTTGCATTATAAGGATGTAAAAGCTCTTGGGAACTTGGAGATTCTGGAACTAGCTTGCAATGGAAATGGACAAGATTTTATAGAAGGAGGAAGGGGAGTTGGGATCCCTATAATTATGGGATTGGCCCTATCATCAAGGAAGCTTCCATGAGAGGCGGAAAACCACTTCCTCTCTATGGAAATCCGTAGCCAAACCTCCCAACTCAAGATAGAAATCAGTCTAGGAATTTGTTAGGATGAAACTTCCGCTTTTATTTTTAAAAAACACCTCTTAATATGGTTGGCGCGGGTGCGGCTCTATGACAGAGCGCCAATTGGTGCACCCTCTTTGGAGGATTTGCCCCCTTGGCGCGAGGGCTGAACTGTGGAACCGCGCCAATGGAAAAAGAGCTATTTTTAGGGTTTTTGGCAGGGAGATGTCTTCAGGGAAATTAAAGCTCATCTTCAGAGGGATGCAATGAAAGTATTTTCAAGTCTTAACCCTGCCCACAAGTCACGGAATGAGCCCTCCAATGTGCGGGATGGGGATTGTAGGGACGATGACAAATTGCTGTGTAACACTTTGGAAGTAAATTTGAAGCTTTAAGCGATTTTAACAGCAGCTGCAATGGCTTTTTTCAAGTCCTCTGGGCGTAAAACAGTGTAAAATGCTTCTTCTATGCGAGTCCGAAAGGCGGATATAGTCAATAAGCGCTGACAGGGATAAATGATGCATTTTCAAGTTCTTTTAGGCAATTTAGGGTTAATTGACGCCTGTTATAAGTGGCGGTCAAGTCAAGCAATGGCGGTTTTCGGGCTTAAAGGGTGTAAACTGCGAGCTAATACATAAGTTAAAAATTCATATGAAATAAAGGGTTAATATATGATATGAATGAAAAAAACATGTTTTAACACTAAGTGTAAAATATAGACAAATAAGCATATTTTGCCCCTTTATGTTTTTCACACTTAAACTTAGGATAAAATGCATTTTATCGGTTTTTGAGTGATTTTGAAATCGGAATGAAATTAATTATTTAGGGTTTTTACTTTTACTAAGTAAAAATGGTTTTTTACTTAGGAAAAGGGATCATGATTATGTATGAAGGGTAAATGTTGATGAAATGGGGTTTTATGCAGGAATTCAATATTTTTAACCAATCAATCATTGAGCCTTGGGTCCGGTCCCAACAAAAGTCAGAGAAATGCTCTGAGCCTTTTTAACTGAAGGTTTAGAATACTGAATCATTGTAGGGGAGGGGAAATTAGTAATTTTTACCGATGATGCTTTATTACATGCTTGCACAACTGCTTTCTACCTACCCATCATTATTTCTAACATTTTTTACTTCATTTTCATGAGTGCATTTAAGCTTACAACCCTAAATCAATTTTCTTTCAAAACATAAAAACTATCTAATTCTAACCTTATTTCATCTGAGGGCTCGGATTAAACTATTGAGCTCCTCATTTATTCTCTATCTTATCTATTGATTTGTCAAGTTTAAACTGTTTGACAGATCTTTATTCTCTATCTAACAACATGAAATTTAAAGCATGAGAGGTCAAGTTTAAGTTGTTTTACCCTCATGGATTTGTGGCATTTAGGACAAGATGCACACAATCTTATTGGCAAAAATTAAACTAAAGTAGTGGCATTTAAACTTGCAATACTTTCATGATCTATTTTTGATGGGGTTCATATTAATATTCTTTTGATCTTTGTTTATTTTTTTCCTTTGATTGTTCTTTTAGGACATACCCTCTGTTATCACAAAATTAGACCGGATAGGCTGCCAATCAAGTTAATCTCATGTAACTGTTTCAAACCAATATTTTGGTTGAGGCTTAGCCTCCTCAACCTGAGAGGGCTCTCTCAAGGGTTTATGATTTTTGATAAATATGTAGATGGCTAACTATATGTGGGATAAAAACAGATAAATGATATAAACTGGTTGTAAATCACAATAGCAAGTGTACATTGGGCTTATGGAGTCATAATATCTCCATCATAACCAAAACAATCTAACTAGAATGGAAGACAAGGCATTCAAAGTTCAATTCAAGGAATACACATGTAGAACAATGAAACACAAGGTCAGTTTGTCTATGAAGGAAGTCAGAGCATCATTGATGAATTCTGAGTATCATAAGCAAAAGCCACTACAATAGGATATTTAAAAAAATTCCATCAAAACAAGAACATACAAGAACTCCTCATGAATATTGAGTTATCTAAGTAGAAATTCTGTATTAAGCTGAACACAGTCACTTACAATAAAACAAAGTATTTTTGCTAACAAATGTCCAACCCTTTCTATTTCATCTTCTTGATCTTTTACAGAACATTTAAATTATGAGATAAGCTTCTCCATAACTAGATACATCCAATTCTCATGCTTTGACACTTATTCTAACTATAAAACATAGTATTTATTACAAACACAGCTGTAAAACTAACATAGAGTCCTATTACCAATATAATTAGAACTCTTTTGGTTCTACTCAAAACAGATTTATCTAAACTTAAACACTTCATTTGCCACCTATCATTCCATTAAGTCGAATCTTGATGATGAGTTTCAACTTGTTATAACCATAATGTTGATGATGTTGATCCCGTGTAATCTAGGAAACTTCTCCCCTGTTTTTAGGCTTAGGATCCCTTTAGTTTCTTGAGATATTCTGACCACTTCCAACTGATAAATTCGAGGCTAATTGATGTTAGGAACATGATTGGCATATATCCCAAGTCATCCCTTCATGCCAATTGTGCGAAACCAATTTGAACTTCTCAAAATAATGAAAACAGACCTGCGCTACGAAAGCAACACAGTTTCGTAGCGCTTTTCATAGCGCAGTCTGTTTACTCATTTTGCTTCAAAATTTAGCTTCCTTTCCTTCAGATTTACCTTGATATTCACTTGATATAACTCCCTTGGAAACTTTAAATCAAAATACCTGGTCTTCCCTCCAAAATTTGATAAGAAAAAGGGTGAAAAAACTGCTACAGCAGTTTCGTAGTGCATTTCACCCTTTTTGCACTACTGGCGCTACGAAAATACTGTGCAAGCAGTTTTAACCAGATTTTTACAAAATTTAAAAAAAAAAAGGTACCACAGCTTCAGAAGATCATTGGCTTCATCAAAACCATTAGCTATTTGGACTAAAAACATAAACTTCACAAAATTTAATCCTCATTTTCCATTTAGAGTTTGTTTTGAATTTGTCATTTTCTACCTCTGCTCTTTAGTTCATCTTGAGACTATTTTAATTGTAGCTCCAAATCCTCTACTTGGCCTCTTAGATTTCAGTTACTTGCTCTCAAATGAGTTTTGATCACTCTAACAAACTTTGCTTCTTTAATGGCTGGAACTGTCCATGTGAAGAATTGTTGTGCACTACTTGGGATCTATAACCTAGCAATTGTTTGACCTTCCCAAATAGCCTTCAATCTCTTGAATTCTGTCTTTTTAATGTTGTGCTATCTTGCCCTCTTTCTCATCATTTCCAGCTCTTGATTTTCTAGCTTCAAAATTTCTTCCAACAATTGACACTCTAACATGTGTTCTTTTCCCTTCTCTACCTTGTGGTGTAATGGCTAGTGATAATTGTCTCTTTATTCCTAATTCCTTGTTCATCCCTTGGTTTTGAACTCAACTCTTGTTTGTTTTCCATGCTTACATTTTTTACATGAAGTACTAGTTGGTTTATAAATCTCTAACATTTCTCTAACAATGCACGTTTTACTAATTCTGAATAGGTTGTCGAAGTTCATGTGTCCCATACTTTTGTGCCAGAGCCAATTTTCATCCTCTTTAGTGAAGAAACATCCTTCCTTTTCAATCTCATCCAAGGTGTATATGTAATTTGTATTTCTTGTTGTTGTTTCCACCAACCTACCTGATTTCTCCCTTCTTATTTCATATTTTTTTGAGTCAAACAACAATGTGTGTCCTTGATCATACATTTGACTCACTCTTAGTAGATTGTGGTTCAAGTTTTCAATGAGTAACACAATGTTTGTTGTGGATTTCTTGCTTCTGATCTTAATTCTACCCTTTCATATCACATTGACAGAGCCATCATTTCTGAATGAGACTATTCCATCGATATCTTCCTATAGGATAAAAAAAAATTTTAAATTAAAAAAAAAAAAAAAAAATTAAAAAAAAAAAAAAAAAAAAAAAATCTTATCCCCTGTCATAAATGTTGAGCAACCACTATTGACATACCACGCACTTTTATTGCTTTGCTATTTTAAGGCGAAACACAAATTTCATTTTTTTTACGAAACCAGCTCCAAAAATAGAAGAAAAGAGAGATCAATGCCTTAGAATTCAGCCACTTCGAGGGGGCAACCTCCTTTACATTACATAAATGAACAATTCTTGGATGATAAAAATGACAAAACTTCCTTCTATATATAGGAGTCCATGGGGTCACAATATAATCATAGCCGACCTAACAATAATAATGTAAGGGCACAATAATAACAATATGGGGGTTACAGGGGTACAACGATAAAAATAAGGGGGCTACACTAACAAAAATAAGGGACTACACTAGTAATACAGGGACCTAACATGCCCCTCTCCTTCAAAAAAATTTTGTCCTCAACGCTTTAGTAGCTCTGGATGATTTTGTATAAAATTTTCATCCTCCTATGTATAATCTTCAGTGGGTAAGTTCTTCCACTTGATGAGATACTCTGAAATTAATCGATTTCGTAGCTGTTGATTTCTTGTTTCCGTCACTGCTTCAGGTTCCAATATGATTTTTACTTCCTCATAAAGTTTTGACAATATTGTTTGAACTGGAAGTTTGTCACCTATAACCTTCTTTAAGCATGAGCCATGCAAAAGTGGATGCACTTGCAAAGAAGCAGGAAGCTCCAATTTGTATGCCATAGTACCAATCTTTTACAACACCTTGTAAGGACCATAGTACTTTGGCGATAATTTATTATCCTTCTTAGCTTGCTTGAGGGACATTTATTTGTATCGTTGTAGCCATAAAAGTACCTAGTCTCCTACATCAAAACTTCTCTCACTGTGATGTTGATATGCATGTTGTTTCATTCGATTTTGTGCCAAATTTAGGTTATCCTTTAAGAGTTGGAGAACTTGTCGGTGATGCTTGATGTGATCTTCCACTGCTTGAACCTTAGAATTTTCTCTTAAAGATGATGTGATGGACGGTGGATGATATCCATAAAGTGCCATAAATGGGGTCATTTTTTCTACAGTATGGAAGGAAGTGTTATACCGCCATTCAGCCAGAGGTAACCACTTGACCCATTGTGTTTTTTTATCAGATACAAAAGAACGAAGATATCATTCCAAACACTTGTTCATTATCTCAGTTTGACCATCGGATTGAGGATGATAAGATGAGCTATGAGATAGTTGAGTACCCAAACAAGAAAATAATTCCATCCAAAAATTTCCAGTAAAAATGGGATCTCTGTCGCTTACCATAATCTTTGGGTTTCCATGTAGCTTTTGAATTGTTTCCATAAATGCAGTAGCAACTGTACTTGCTTTAAATGGATGAGATAATGCACAAAAGTGTGCATACTTGGTAACTCTATCAATTACCACAATGATGATACTCTTTCCTTCGGACTTAGGTAAACCTGTGATAAAATCCATTGAAATCTCCTCCCAACGTTGACTTGGAATAGATAAAGGTTATAGAAGACTCGGGGTCTTAATTGTATCAACTTTATTTTGTTGGCAAACCAAACATTCCGCCACAAAATTTTGAATACCAGATTTAATGCCATCCCAAAAAAAAAAAGTCTTCATCCTGTGGTAAGTTTTTAAAAATCCCAAGTGTCCTCCTAAAGGAGAAGTGCGCAATTCCAAAAGAATATTTTGTTTTAGTTGGGAATTCTTACAAATTGATAAGCGATCTTTGTACCATAAGGAATAATTTTTTCAACTAAATGTATCAGATGTACTAGGATCTTGCTGCAACTTTTGAATGAGTGTCCACACTTCTTTGTCCTTCTTCCATTGATCCCTTGCTTCGGTTATCCAATCTGGTTGGATAAAAGAAATGCTTTCACATCTTCGTCCTTTCTTGAGAGTGCATATGCAGCAACAAGATTTAGCTTCCCTTTTTTGCATATGATTTCAAAGTCATAACCCATAATCTTTGTGACCCATTTTTGTTGCTCTTTTGAAGATATTCTTTGTTCCAAAAAGTGTTTAAGACTATCATGATCAATTTTTACCTTGAAGTGTCTTCCCATTAGGTAAGGTCACCATTAGTTTGAGCACCTTGTCAACATGTTGAACATGATCCTTCCAACACCTGTTGTAGATTAGTATATCATCAAAAAATACTAACACAAATGTTCTAAGGAAGGGTTTGAAAATGGAATTCATCCACCCTTGAAATGTATAAGGTGCATTGGTAAGGCCAAAAGACATGACCAAAAATTCATAATGACCCTCATGAGTTTGAAATGTTTTTTTTCGAAATATATTCAGTCTTCATTCTAATTTGATGATATCCTGAATGAAGATCCAACTTGGTAAAATAAATTGCTCCATGTAATTCATCCAATAATTCATCAATCACAGGAATCGGAAATTTATCTTTAATAGTGAGATTATTGAGTTCCGTATAATCCGGATACATGCACCATGATCCATCTTTATTATGCACCAATACTACTGGAGCAGAGAAAGAACTTTGACTAGGTTGAATTATACTAGCCTCTAACATTTCTGCAATCATACGTTCAATTTCGCTCTTTTGGACATATGGATATCTGTAAGGCCTAATGTTTGGAGGAACACTTCCTAGAATCAAATGAATAGCATGATCATGATCACGAATAGGTGGGATTCCTTTGGGAGTTTCAAACACCTTGGACTGATTGTCCAAGACTTTTTGGAGATCTAGAGAAATAGATGATTTTGATGTTGGAACTTCTAGTGAGCATAATTGTGAAAGTATGCCTCGTTGTTCTTTCTTCAGAAGCTTTGTCATGAAATTAGATCTTATTATCTTTCTCGGCTTCTCTGAGATACCCGGTAATTCTACTTAGTTTCCTTCCGAAAAAATGTCAAGAAAATTTCTTGAAAATTAAAAGCTACTATCCCCAAATATTGTAACCATTGTACTCCTAGTACAACATCAGCACCTCCCACTGGAATGGAAAGCATTGGACTATTCAATACATATTCCCCCATGGTTAGCTTGATATTATGGCATTTTCCAAAGAAATTTATATTTCCTCCATTTGCAACCATCACTTGATAGGAAGAAATTCAATTCCTTGGCTACCTTACAATGATTAAAATTATGGGTACTACCCGAATCAATCAACACTATTATCTTTTTCTTCTTGATATGTCCTTATATCTTGAGAGTTTGAGGAGTGGTAATTCCTACCAATGCATTATAGGATATGGACAGACTCATTTATTCTTTCTCTAGGGTTGGTTCCTGGTGTATATCCTCTTCTTTTGAAGTTTCTTGTTCATTTTCTTCCTCCTCTTCAAAATCTATGTAAAATAATTTCTTCTTAGCACACTTATGACCTTTAGTATATTTGCTATCACAACTGTAGCAAAGCCCTTTTGCTCTTTTTTCTTTGAATTTTTGTGGTTTCAACCTTGTAGGTTGTGGAAGTCTAGGAGTAGCAAGACTTCCATCTTTATAATATGTGAGTGGTAGGCTTCCTTGCCGCCGTAATTTTACATTCATTTTTTCTTGCCAACCTGAATGCCTTCTCGAATGAATGGAAAACCTCATGTTGGATGTTATCCTTTAGTCCCTATGAATACATCAATCATGTGTTCCTATGTAATATCATTTACCCTTACATTCAATTTTTGGAAGTCCTCAATGTGCTCCACCACTGAACCCTTTTGTTTGAGATTTATCAATTAGCTAAAGAAGGTGTTGCTCTTTGTATCCTCATAATGTGGCTATCATTTCCTCCGTAAAAATTTACCAAGTGACAATTTTCTTACGGGATCCATCGATACCATACAAATGTATTATGTTCTAAATTTAAAGTTGCAATGCATACCTTTTGTGTGTTTTTCACATTATTGAGATCTTAAAATTGCTCCATATGTAGTATCCATGTTACGGGATCCTTGCCATCAAACTTCCTCATATCTATATTTGGAATATGGTGGGTCTTCCATCCAACATTTGATTTTATGAAATCACCATTAACATTTGTTTTTTTCTCATCGTGAGTTTCCTCTACTATATTTTCGCCATTAGGAATCATTTATTGTATCAACTTTGTCAAGCCTTCCATGTCTGCTTTTATATCATTCTTCATGTCTTCTATTTTTTCTTCCATGCCTTCTATGTCATTCTTCAAACCATCCATCTTAGCTTCCACACCTTTCTTCAAACCATCCATCTTAGCTTCCATTCCTTTCTTCAAAACTTCCATTTCATTTTTTGTTGCTCTTTGCGGGAGCAAAATTTGGTGCACTTGCTCTTGTAATTTTGATATATCATGCTGCACTTCTTCCTCTTCATGAGTCATAGTAGAGTATTCTGAGGACTTAATGGGTGTTGAATTCTTTTTAGGAGGAATTATAGAAACCAATATTGATATCTCTGCTTCAATATGCCCTTGGAATCACTTCAAACTGATTTTTCAAACAAGACTTATGCAATTTGAAAAACAAAATACACACCTTTTTCTTGATTTTGAGGAGCTTGATATTGAAACTGAATTATATTTGTGACTTTGGATATTCAATATCAGAAATTCGGTCCTGTAGTAGCCCTCTGAATATTATTTCGAATACCATAGGTCTGACCTTATTTGGATGCCTGAAGACAAATTTATGGCCAATCTCCCACAATGACCTAATTATGGACTAGTTCAGTAGAGCGAACTTGTATGGTGTGCCATGTGTCATTGTTTCCTCCTTTGGCTCTAAAATTGATACACAGGCAACTACAGTCCATGTACTTTCAGCCACTTTTTTTACATAATTCCAATCTAATGCTCAAAGAAAGAGTTATGAAAATTTTCCCAAGCTCACCTCTTTTAGATGAAATTCGGGAGCCTGAAAAAACCCTAACTTCCACAGATCATATCTCCAAAAATATTGCGAACCAAGATCTGAAATTTTTACACAAAGTTCCTCAGGATTTCGGCTATGCGTGATAAAAAATTTAGCTTCTGAACCTTCATAGAAAAAAAAATTATAGCAAAAATTCCATGATGGCATGTTTGGAGCAACGAAACCCTAGAATCCAAAGCTCTAATACCAGTTTTTATGAAACCAGCTCCAAAAATAGAAGAAAAGAGATATCAACGCCTTATAATTTAGCCACTTTGAGTGGAAACCTCCTTTACATTATCTAAATGAAAAATTCTTGGATGATACAAATGACAAAACCTCCTTATATATATAGGAGTCCATGGGATCACAATATAATCCTAGCCGACCTAACAATAATAATGTAAGGGAACAGTAATAACAATACGGGGGTTACAAGGGTACAACAATAACCATAAGGGGGCTACACTAACAACAATAAGGGACTACACTAGTAATATAGGCACCTAATATTTTTCTTCTTCTAAACCTTTGGATGAGCATCTGAAACATGTTGTGGTTCCCTTATGGAAGTGGTTAACCTATAGTCTTTAGCCAAGTGTCCAAAGTTGTTAAATTTGTAAAACTCTCTTCATTACTCAAGTGTCCAAATCTGTTATAACTTTTTTTGTAATCTTCCTAATATTATTTTAGAATAATCATTCCTGGAGTAGATTTTATCCCTAGCATAAGCTTTGTAGTTTATATCCTTATGTCCAAAATTGTTGCAAGGATAGCATACACCAAGAAAGATAGTTTGATACCAGGGAGAATATATTATTTTTGGTATAGTTCTTTAGAGGTCTTCCTCCAGTGATTTCTTCTTTGTAGGTTGATGATATCACATCGAATGACATTGAGCCCTTTATTTGATAGGGATTCTTTCCCCCTTGGAATCCTTGGCTATGTCAGCCTATTTTTTCTGTTGAGGTTTCTTTTCAATCATTATGGAGCTCAAGCATTTAACAAATGTGGGCTTGTATCCTAATCCAACCTTGTCACTGCATGATCTTTGACTGCTAACAATTTCGTCAGAAACTTTGGTGTTATTTGCAAAGTTATGATGGATGTTATTTTTTTGTCCTTCCTTCCATAGAGAGACAAATTCTACTTCCATACCCTCCCTTGACTTGATGTTATCTTCCAACTCCTTGTTAAGTGATTCTTCGATTTTATTTGCCTATTTAAACTGCACTTTGAGACTAATGATAATACCTTCTGATTCTTCCATCACTTTGTTGAGACCTTTAGCATTATTCTTTAGTTCACATAATTCAGCTTCTAATGTATCGATATTACTTCTTTCTACTTTTATATCCTTTAAGGTGCTAATAAGTTCTCTCTCAAGATCTACCTCGCATTCTTCGTCTTCATCATCTTATTTTTCTTTAGGGAATTCCTTCCTATCATTTCTTTCCATGAACAACACCATACCTATTTAATTTTCATTGTCATTGTCACTCTCTTCTTCAGATGAATAGTTATGTTCATTTGAGTAAAATATTTTGTTGAAGCCTTTATTTTTACCTTGCTTCTTGTATCTTCTTTTATTCTTCTTTGCTTTCCTCAGAGCTTCCTCTTGATGATCGTTATTTGAGTTATTTTTATAAGGACACTTTGAAGAAAAATGACCAATTTCACCACCATTGAAACATTTTAAGTGGAGCTTACCTTTATCCTATCTTGTTCCCATTTTTAGCTTCCTCACAAAGTTGGCTATATCTTCATTTGAAATCTCATTGCAACTACAATTGGGGCTTGGCTTATATTTTTTCTTATTTTCCCTACCTGAATGCCATAAAATTTGCTTCTCTTTTGGATGATTTCTCTTGTTTTTTTCTCATTTCATAAGTTGTAAGTATTCCATGTAGCTCATCCATGCTAACATTTTCTAGGCTTAATATTTCTTCTAGCAGAAATACGTCGATATCAAATCTCATCAGAAGTGATCTTGGTATTTTTTAGAAAAATACTTTGTTTTCCATTGGTTCTTTGAATCCTTATATGGTGTTTACTACTTCATCAACCTCGAGAAAAAAAGTTGCAATATTTTCAACATCATTCATTTTCAGTTACCCAAATTTTTCTCTAAAGGTATAAAACTTGGCCTCCTTGACCTTTTTTTCTCCTTCATATATATTTTGAAGCTTGTCCCTGTTAACTCCCCGTAATCAGAAAGATTGGAAAAAGTCCGACTGCGGGGAGAAACATCGTTTCAACCACTTTGGGATTCTAGGATCTAGCCCTCCTGAATCTAGAGAGGGATCTCTCCAATAAGTTAAAGATGAATTTATCTTTAAGGTTTTGGGTAATGATATTAGGCTAGTTATGAAGGCCGAGGGTTTTGTTTGTTTTTGGATGGTTGAGCATGATTATTATTTGAGGTGGAAAGTCCTAAATGCAAAGAGTTTCAAAGGTGAGAAGTTGCAAGCAAATAGAACAAGCTTTCGCCAAAAAGATAGATAATTGCAGGTTTTAGTCCATTGGGCTATGGAGTCATAATAGGGTTTAATTGGAGCAGCAAGGGGCAAGAGTGGTCCATGGGGCAAGTCATCTATGTCTAAGGATCTCTTTAAAGTTTGATTTATGGAATGAAATGATACAACAAGAAGGGGAATTAAAATAGATGAAGAACAAAGAGAAGTCCAGGATCTAGTAAGTACTTTTAAACTAGCCAGCCTTTGACACACACTTAAGAAAAACATAAAAGTAAACTAGGATCTGGTAAGTACTTTCAAACTAGCCAGCCTTTGATACACTTTCAATAGAAAACATTTTAAAACAAAGGGAAACTTGAAGGCAACTTTTGGAGAAGAAACTGGTGGGTCGGGCTCACCACAAATCCTCTCCTAGCTCTGCTTTACTTGGTAACTTTCAAGACAAACACAAAGATAACAAAGAATGGCCTAAGATATGGTAAGTACTTTTAAACTAGCCAGCTTTTAACACATTCCAAGGGAAACTTTCAAACAGTCTTTTGGGATAAAACTAGGACCAGGGCACACCATATCTTCCTTAGTTCATCTCTACTTGACATGAAATGAAAATAACATTAAAGAAAAATATTTAGCTAAGACAGGAGGACGAGGGAACGCCAACATTCCTACTGCTTAAACTGAATTAAATCATTCCTAAATAACACAATTTGGAATAAAACATACAGATAAAGATTTTCAGTCAGAGAAGGGTACTGATATACAGTAGGTCCTAACTCTATGTATGTTGTTCTTTATAAGAGAAGATGAACAAAGTGAAAACAGAAGTAAAATAACAATTCACAATAAGAAATAACATCACCGTCGACATAGACCAGGATCCCATAAATCAGCTTGTATTGATGCTCCAAACCAGTTACAGCTTTAAGTCCAATGCTTTAGTTTAGCAATCATCTACACTTCCCCGAATAACTTATCTATCACAAGCAGAGCTCCAAGAGCCAGTGAACACTATTTACAAGTAGAAGTCTCAAGCTCAAGTATATTTCAAAGTTCAGCAACCAACAATTTCTCATCTTCTACTGAAGTATTTATAGAAGAATGAGGAGGTGGGATCTAATAAAAGATCTTCTGAGTTAATTAATACAGACTAATGACTTCTCGGCCTTTGAGGGGCTCGATGGAGAATTTTACAGGTGTTTGTCTGTATTAATTGATTTACATTAAAGATTAAGCTCGGTGTGATCTTTTGTTGACTTTTAAGGCTCTGCATCATGTAATATTAACTCTGCTGATATTTGTGCATTAAGTTCTTTGGCAGAATTAACTCTCTAGCTGCGCTGAGGCAAATATTTTCTTTTGATCAATAACTTCGGCCTCTGTTTGAATGCTTGTGGCTACAGGTGGCACTGTGGTAGCTAAGAGGAATCAATTCGCCTCTGTTGAGGCAGTGGAGGCCTTTCTGTCTGTTAACACTTATGATTTTCTTTAATTGTGTTTTAATTTGGAGGATTAGTCTTTTGATAATCAATCTTAGTCGTAATCCCCAAACTGGTCTTCAATCTTCTGTTTCTGGTATGTTTTGTCTTCGACACTGATACTCTTTGATTGTGATTTTACTCAATGTGTCTTGTTGATGTGCAATGCTGCGCAAGGCTCGTGAGGCATCCATGCCCATGAAGCATTGACAAGACATGGAAATTGAACCCATGGATGGCTTCCTTTTAATGAATCGAAGGCGTGATAATCTCCATTCCCAGCCTTCGGCTTTTCTTTAACATAATGGATAAACCATTAAACACCTGCAAAATACAAAACTATTTAAAAAATCCTGCGTTAATGGGTTTTACTGCTTCAAAGGGTGTGGGGAAGAGCGTGATAGTTGGATGGCATCATCCAACGGTGTAGATCCATTAGAGGAGGTTAAAAGAAGAGAAAAGGGAGAAATAAGTCAGAATCGTTGATCGCGCAGAGATCAACGATGGGGATTACGCATTAAAATCCTCTTGGTGGAAGGCGGAGGGCGATGAAACCATGAGGGAAAAGATCTGGGACTGCCCGATCTGGACACGTGGATGGCCCAGATACAATCAGAGGACTCATGATCGAAGGAGGAAAGAGGGAGGGTGTTACGGAAATCTCTGATGCAATTAGATGTGGACCGTTGATCTGAGGGCCAGATCAACGGTGGGGAATGAATCGGGAATCGACGATCGGAGGTGGGCTGATGCGATTGCGCGATCAGGGAAGGCCGATGCGATTGCGCGATCGGGGAATGGCCGATGCGATTATGCGATCGGGCCATCGCAATCGGAGGCTCGGGCTTGGTATTTTTGATCTAACCATTTTCTTCATTAAAAATCATCGTATAGGCGCATTTAGACCAAAACTTAGGATAAAAGGGTTTTTTGATATACAAAGGAAAATAATGGATCGGAGATGAATTTTCACAGTTATTTAGCGCCCGATTGTGGGCCCACGGGTTACATGGATCGATAATATGATCGGGGAATATAATGCGCAGGGCTAATCGGCATCGGAGTTTTCAATGTTTCCACACAAAAAGACTTGCGTTTGTTCGGAAGTTCTGATGCCATTAGCGCTCGATGGGTCTAGCGCCTGGTTCCTAGGGCATGGGCACATGTGGGGAAGTGATTTAGGACTTAGCCCAAGGGGGCTTAAGTCTGTAATACAAAAAGGTATTTTTAATGGAATTTTTCAATTTTTTAAGGGATTTTGGGGGTTTCGACAGAGTTTAAAAAGGAGTTTTAAACTCTGTAAATGGGATTTTATGAAAGGGGAAAAGGGAAAAATGAGAAAATAGAGGATTTTAATGAAAATGAAAGGGGTAGAAAATGAGGTTAGTTTTGAAGTGGAAGGAGGGGAGAATGGTGTTTGCGGCAGTATTTTCTCTCATGGAATCAGCAGAATTTCTGATTTCTAAATGGAAACAGCAGTGATTGAAATAAGGGCGTGATGTCCTCAAGAGTCTTCAAGAGATAACACTTTTTAGCAGTAAAAATTTTTCCTTGAAGACTCCAAAAATGTTTTAGCCACCATTTGATATGACAAATTTTATAGGTGGCTAACAGTCCCAAAAATATTTTGTAGATGTGAAGTGTATCACTTTTACATATACTAATTTTGTTAGGCCATTCAAAATAGCATTTATAGCTTTAACTTTGATCCGGATTTATGCAGGAACGCAATGATCGAGGTGGATATTGGTGGCCACCCGCCTATTCCACTTGGGGCCCCACCATTGTCTCTTTTAGTTTCAGTTTCAGCACAACTTACTATTTTTAGTAGTTTTTCGGGTCCTGAACTTCCGAAGCCATTTTGAGGCCCTAAACGACGTTTTTTGGGAAAACCGGAAGTAACATGGGTCCATGGATTGATGTTGCTTACATCCAAATTTGCACTCCTTGGATATATCTTTCTAACGAGGTATGGTTCGCGTCAAACGGAGATCGTATGCCAAAGTTACGTCCCTGGGAAGTTGAAACACCAATTTACCCAAACAAGGCCCATAGTTTTGGCGCTTCATGTCCTAGGGTTATGGTTTTGGATGTTTAGGGTTTTCCATTGTTTCTAAAAATAAATAGGCCCTCGAGCCTCATTGTAGCTCAGTTCAGAGGCCTGTAGCCGCCACATCTCTTCTCTGTTCGTAAGCAAATTTCAGTTCTTTGATATTAATAAAATGAAGTGTTATTTCTGCTGCATCTTTGTATTTATGGTTACATGTGTATTTTGTTGCATTCCATCATAAATCTGGATCAGTGGTATCAGAGTGGTCTGTTTTTTCTTGATCGTTCTTTGCATGTCCCCAATGAGGTCAGGCTATAAGGAGTTAGGGCTCGATCTGGTTGAACCTTTGCAAGAACAGCCTCGCAAACCCTATCGACCGCCCATGGGGGACAAAAATAAAGATGAGGGAGCAGGAGATCCTATCAAAATATTTCTCAGGGAGGCCCTTGAAAAAAAAAGGAATGCGATGATGGATAACTTTTCCCATATCCTTCAATGACTACCCACCGGCGGTGCATCTGCATCCAGCAGCCACTCTGGAGGCGCAACTCCCTTTAAGGTACAAGTAAACTTTAACATTCCCATATTTTAGGGTCAAATAGATGCAGATTTTGTAGATAGATGGTTGAATCTATTAGAAGGATATTTCTCGGTTCATGACTTTTCCGACCAGGAGAATATTATTTTTTCACTCCTCAAAGCTACCCCCCATGTGAAGGACTGGTGGGAAACCTACTGTGAGAAAAAGGACGAGATAGAATCCTCTTTGTTCTTAGTCGTACCCACTTGGAATTATTTCTGAGACGTTATCAAGTAACAATACTATCCCGTGGGGAGCTATGAGGACAAGTACATGCAATGGACCACGCTGCCGCAACAAAGGGATCAAGATGTGCATGATCTGACGAATTTGTTCCATACCCTGTGGACAAAGTTGGGTATCAAAGATTCGAAGAAACATTTGGTGCTAAAGTATCGCAGTTTTATGCATAGATACCTTCAAGAGGAAATGGAGTTCCTCAACATCTCCTCGCTTGGTACGGCATACCGGTATGCTACCAAGATTCAGCAGAAATTCAAACAGAAGAAGCGAGACTTGAATCTGCAAATCAAAAGCAAGGTAAAGGTGCCCACAAACCACATAACAAAGGAAAAAGCTAAGGCATGGCAGCCCAAGACAACCTACCAAAGCCACAAGAAAATAACAACACCGCGAAGCCAAAGAAGGACACGATAAAGTGGTGTGAGTTCCATAAGAGCTCCACTCACAACACAAGTGAGTGTCGGGCCAAGTATTTGCTGGTGGTCGAGATGAGGGCTTCTGAATCATATGAATGCTCTGACTCTAAATCATAACCTAACAAGGGGAATGACAAAGGGAAGCAGATTATTGATGCGGAGCCCAACGCCATTGTTGCCACTGTGAAGATCCAGAAGGAGGAACCGGAAGATCCAGAGGAGGAAGAGCATCTCTTCCACTCCCATATGTGGGAAAAGGGTTCCCTGCTATAGTTCATTGTCGAAAATGGGAGCCAAAAGAACCTCATTTCAGCAAATTTTGTGAAGCGGTTGGGCTTGCCGACCACAATGCACCCAAAACCATACACCCTCGAGTGGCTTCACCAAGGACGAGATCTCCGCATCAGCTAGTAGTGTCGCCTTCCCTATAGCATCAAGCCCTTCACGGATGAGGTATTGTGTGACATTGCTCCTATTGATGTTTTTGATGTATTATTAGGCCAACCATACTTGTGGAAGCGACATGTTGTGTATTAATCCTGGCCTTGCACTGTTATTGTTACTTTGGGAAATAAGTTGTACAGGATACCAGAGGTACCACCGCCTCCCACTATCTCTTTGGTTACTGCAAAACAATGCAATAAGCTCATTTCCCAAACCAGGAAATTTGTTTTCCTGATGATCTGCCCCCGGGGAAAGAATAAGACTGTGGCCAAGACCTCCAGACATGGCTCCTCTGCACGACAACAACAAATGGATAAGGTTGTGGAGGAGTACAGGGACATCTTCACCTCACCCACAAGGGTGCCTCTGCACTGTCAGGTCAAGCACCCCATTGACCTAACCCCAGGTGCGCCGCTACCCAATGGACCGATCTATAGGTGCTTTGTTCTGGAGAACAATGAAATCACGAGGCAGATTCAGGAGCTACTGCAAAAAGGTCACATCCGGCCAAGTTCATTGCCTTGTGGGAGCCCGATCGTGTTGGTACAGAAGAAGGATGGGACTTGGAGACTCTGTATTGACTATCAGGCGATGAATAAGATCACTATCTGGAATAGGTACCCAATCCCACAGATTGATGACCTTCTGGACCAACTCAAAGGGGCAAAATATTTCAGCAAGATCGACTTGAAGTCTAGGTATCACCAGGTACCAATCGAACCCTCTGATGTGTGGAAGACTGCCTTCAAATCCAAGGAGGGCCTTTTCGAATGGCTCATCATGCCTTTCGGGTTGACGAATGCTCCCGCAACCTTCATGAGGTTGATGGATGACATCTTGCATCCATTCACCAACTCATTTGTAGTGGTGTACTTGAATGACATTCTGATCTTCAGCGAGACTTGGGAAGAGCACCTCCACCACATCCGAGAAGTCCTCCAAACACTATGACAACACAAGTTGTGTGCCAATTTGGAGAAGTGCACTTTTGGCATGACCCAGGTTCAATATCTGGGATACATTATTGATGAAAGGGGGTGCATGTGGATCCAACCAAGATCCAAGTCATTCGAGATTTGCCAGCGCCAACCACTCTAACAGAGCTTCGTCGCTTTCTGGGTCTTGCTAATTTCTACTGCAGGTTCGTGTTGGGATTCTCTCATATCACTTGGTGCTTGCATCAAGTCACGAAGGGAGGAGTGAAAGCAAAATTATTTTGGTCGGAAACTCAACAGAAGGCATTCATAGAATTGAAACATCACCTCTTTCTGCCCCAGTGCTCACATTACCATACTTGCAACAATCATTTGAGATCGAGATAGATGCCTCTGACTATGCTATTGGGGTAGTTCTTACTCAACAGGGGCATCCAGTGGCATATCATAGTGAGGCATTGTCCAATACAATTAGCAAGTATCCCACTTATGACAAAGAAATGTATTCCATTGTGCAGGCTTGTCAACAATGGAAGCATTACATTTTGGGGAAGGAAACAATCATCCACATAGACCACTGACCCCTGCAGTTCATACAGACACAAGGTAAGTTGCAGAACGATCGCCATCAGAAGTGGTCCACATATCTGCAAAAATTTCATTTGAACATCAAGTACAAGAAGGGTAGCACAAATAATGTGGCATACTGCCTCAGCCGACCACCAATCGTGGCCATAACCACCGTTCTCAACTCTTGTGGGCACGAGACTTATGATTGGCCACTTCTCTACAAAAGCGATCCAGAATTCATCCACACATACAAGGCACTCCTGGGGGGTACACAAGTTCCAAATTTTCACCTCCAAGATGCATTGTTATGTCACCTGGGACACCTTTGTGTTCCTTCAAGCGAGCGTGCCAAGATGATATGGGAAGCGCACTACAGTCGAGTCGCTGGGAATTTTGGGGTCGAGAAAATAGTGGCATTATTGCAGAAGTATTTCTATTGGCCGAACCTTCGACAGGATGTCAGGAAGTACATCAGATCTTGCACTACTTGCGCCATTGCCAAACCGACCATCAAGAAGTAAGGCCTCTATACTCCGCTATCTACCCCTAGTCGACCTTGGGAATCCATCTCCATGGATTACATGTCAGGTCTTCCTTCTACTAAGCATGGAAACGATTGTGTTTTCGTGGTCGTCAACAGATTCTCGAAGATGGCCATTATTGCGGCCTGCAAGAAGAATATCACAGCAGAAGCCACTACTAAACTCTTCTTTGAACGAGTGTGGGTGCACTTTGGGATCCCACAGTCTATCATACCATATCGCGACAACAGGTTCCTCAGCACATTTTGGTCTAGCCTCTGGTCAATGTTGGACACCAAGCTCACCAATTCCACAGCTTTCCATCCCCAAACTGATGGCCAGATAGAGGTCGTCAATGGGATGATTGTACACATTCTACGCATGTACAATTCAAAGCATCCACGCACATGGGATGAGAGCCTCCCCTATGTACGAAACAGTTATAATCGGGCTCTCCACAGCTCAACTGGCCACAACTCCTTTCAGGTGGGCTTGGGATTCCAGCCACTATGTCCCATTGACGTAGCCATGCCATTTGCGGCTACTCAGGCTGATTCGGCTCATGTCCAGTTTGAAGCTAACAAAGCGAACAACTTCATCGAGCGCATTCAGCACATCCGCCAACAAGTTCATGAAATATTGAACAAATCCAATGATAAGTACAAGAAACGACATGATCAACGTCGGGTGCCACACAACTTCCAGGTGGGTGACAAAGTGTGGAAACATTTGTAGAAGGAGCGCCTCACTGGACCCCACCGCAAGATTTTCCCACTCCGATATGGGTCGTACACCATCACCAAGGTTGTAAGGAACAATTCCTTCGAGCAAAATATTCTACCATTCCTTGGTCTGCACCCAGTATTCAATGTAGACCGCCTTCGTCCCTACTTCCCACCTCTACTGGACACCTCTAACATTGCAGAAGAACTCACACCAAAATATTTAAACCCATAATACATGGAACATGCCACCACAGATTGTATCATGGAAATTAAAATCAAGAACACTCGCCAACAGAAGATCTAATTGTATTGGGTTTTCAAAGCTGGCCAACTCCTACACCAAGGCAAGTGGCTCACCAGGGACCAAGTTCAGCAAAAGTTTCCTCATCTCATGGAGGAACTCAATGCAATGGGGACCATTGCTTCCTAAGGGGGGATGAATGATCCAAGTGATATCGGTGGCCACCCACCTATTCCACTTGGGGCCCCACCATTGTGTCTTTTAGTTTCAGTTTCAGCACAACTTACTATTTTTAGCAGTTTTTCGGGTCCTGAACTTCCGGAGCCGTTTTGAGGCCCTAAACGACATTTTTTTGGAAAACTGATAGCAACAATGTCCTTACTTCAAAAGTTGTAGTCCTCGGATAGATCTTTCTAATGAGGTATGGTTCGCGTCAAACAGAGATCATATGCCAAAGTTACGTCCCCGGGTAGTTGAAACACCAATTTACCCAAATGTGGCCCATAGTTTTGGCGCTTCATCTCCTAGGGTTAAGGTTTTGGATGTTTAGGGTTTTCCATTGTTTCTAAATAATAAATAGGCCCTCGAGCCTCATTTTAACTTAGTTTAGAGGCCTGTAGCCGCCACATCTCTTCTCAGAGATAAGCTACCAGTGCCCTAGCTAGTTTATTTCCATTATGTCTGTAAGCAAATTTCAGTCCTTTGATATTAATGAAATGAAGTGTTATTTCCGTTTCATCTTTTTATTTATGGTTACATGTGTATTTTTTTGCATTCCTGCATAAAGCCAGATCACACAATAATACACAGATATAAACATAAATACAAAGATGCAGCGGAAAGAACACTTCATTTCATTAATATCAAAGAATTGAAAGTTGTTTACAGACAAAATGGAAATAAAATAGCTAACGCGCTGGTAGCTTATCTCTAAGAAGAGATGTGGAAGCTACAGGCCTCTGAACTATGTTACAATGAGGTTCGAAGGCCTATTTATTGTTTAGAAACATTGGAAAACCCTAAACATCCAAAAAAATAACCCTAGGAGATGAAGCGCCAAAACTATGGGCCCTGTTTGGGTAAATTGGTACATCAACTTCCCGGGGACGTAACTTTGGCATACGATCTTCATTTGACGTGCCCAATACCTAGTTAGAAATATCTATCTGAGGACTACAAGTGTTGATGTGAGAAACATAGAGGTAACTTCCATGTTGCTCCCATTTTTCCCAAAAAATGTCGTTTAGGGCCTCAAAACGACTCCAGAAGTTTAGGACCCGAAAAACTGCTAAAAATAGTAAATTGTGTTGAAACTGAAAAACTAAAAGAAACAATGGTGGGGGTCAAAGTAGAATAGGCGGGTGGCCACCAATATTCACCTGGATCATTCTTCCCCCCTTAGGAAGAAATGATCCCCATTGCGGTGAGTTCCTCCATGAGATGACGAAAATTCTGCTAAACTTGGTCCCGGGGGAGCCACTTGCCTTGGTGATGGTGTATGGCCCATATCGAAGCGGGTGAATCTTGGGGTGGGGTCTAGCGAGGTGTCCTTCTGCAAATGTAGCCACACTTTTTCGCCCACCTGAAAGTTGTGTGGCACCCAATGTTAATCATGGTGTTGCTTGTACTTGGCATTGGATTTGTCCAAGATGTCGTGGACCTATTGGCAATCGTGTTGGATGGGTTCAATGAATTTGGTTGTTTCATCAACCTCAGATGATACATGTGTGGATTCCATCTATGTGGTCGCATGAGGTATGGAAACATCAGGTAGAAGCGCGCCTAGGGTCAAATCAATGGAGTGCTTGACCTGACAGTGTACAGGAACCTTTGTGGGTGAGGAGAAAATGTCTTTGTATTCCTCCACGAATTTGTCCATCTGCTGATGCTGTGTAGGGGAGCCTTGTTTCAAGGTTGTGGCCACAATATTCTTCTTTCCATGTCAGAGAATTCTAATTAAAATAAATTTTGCTGGTATGGGAAACAATCTTACTACGTTGTTTTGCAGTAGTCAAAGAGATGGCAGGAGGTAGTACTACCTTTAGTATCATGTACAATTTATTTCCCAAAGTAATAACAACAACACGAGGCCTAGACTCATACATAGCATGTCGCTTCCACAAGTATGGTTGGATAAATAATACATCATAAACATCAAGAGGAGTAACATCACATAAAACCTCATCCGTGAATGGCTTAATGTTGTACGGAAGGTGACACTACTGGCGAACGCAGATATCTCTTCCTTGGTGAAGCCACCCAATGGTATATCGTTGTGGGTGTGCTATGGTCATTAGGTCAATATGCTTCACGACCTCTGTTGAAATGAGGTTCTTTTGGCTTTCTCTATCGACAAGGAATTGCAGTGGAGAACCCTTCACCCACATCTATGAATGGAAGAGGCGCTCCCCCTCCTTTGGATCCTTGGGATCCTCCCTCTAGAGCTTGGTGGTGGAAGCAATGGCACTGGGATCTGCATCAATTATTTTCTTCCCTTTGTCATTTCCCTTGTCTAGTTCTAACTCAAGATCAGAACATGCATCTGATTCGGGTGCCTTCAGTTCGACCACCAGCGACTGTTTGGTCCGACACTCGTTTGTGCTATCAGTGGGGCTGCTTTGAAATTCACACCACTTCCCCATGTCCTTCTTTGGATTTTTGGTGTTGTTTTGATTCGCCCCGCTTTGGCTCTGCCCCTTCTTCTGTGATTCGGGGGCACCTTTCCCTTGCTTCAGATTCGCGGATCCAAAGTCTCGCTTCTTGTGCTTAAATTTATGCTCGATCCTGGTGGAATAGCTATATGTCGTGTCAAGTGAGGTAATGTCGAGGAACTCCATTTCCTCCTGAATGTGTATGTGCAAACAGATGTGATACTTGAGCACCAAATGTCTCTCTGAATCTTTAATACCCAACTTTGTGCGCAGGGTATGGAACAAATTCGTCTGTTCGTGAGCATCTTGATCCCTTTGATGCGACAACGTGGTCCATTGGATGTATTTGTCCTCATAGCTCCCCATGGGCTAATATTGTTCCTTGATTCCGTCTCGGAACGCATTCCAAGTCGGTGCGGCCGAGCATAGAGAGGGTTCCCTCTCGTCCTTTTTCTCACATTATGTTTCCCACCAATATTTGACATGGGGGTCGGCTTTGAGAAGTGAAAAGATAATATTTTCTCAGTCAGAGAAATCATGGACTGAGAAATACCCTTCCAGAAAATTCAACCATCTTTCTATGATGTTTGCAATCTATCTGGCCTTCAAATATAGGAATGTCAATGTTGACTTGTACCTTGAAAGGAGTTGTGCCTCCAGAGTGGCTGTTGGATGTAGATGCCTCGCTAATGGGCAGTCGTTGAAGGATTTGGGAAAAGTTATCCATCATCGCGTTCCTTTGTTTCTCGAGGGCCTCCTCGAGCAATATTTTGATAGTATCTCCTACTCCCTCATCTTTCTTTTCTTCTGCCATGGGAAGTCGTCAAGGTTTGCGAGGTTGATCTTGCAAGGGTTCAACCAGATCGAGCCCTAACTCCTTATACCACAACCTCGTTGGGGACATGCAAATAAAAATAAAGAAAGAGCATACTGTTATGATACCACTTATCTGGATTTATGCATGAATGCAATAGTACATATAAATAAACATAAATACAAAGATGTAGCAGAAATAACACTTTATTTCATTAATATCAAAGAAATGAAATTTGTTTACGTATAGAATGGAAATAAACTAGCTAGGGCGCTGGTAACTTATCTCTAAGAAGATATGTAGCGGCTACAGGCCTTTTAACTGTGTTACAATGAGGCTCGAAGGCCTATTTATTGTTGAGAAACAATGGCAAACCCTAAACATCCAAAAATCTAACCCTAGGAGATGAAGCGCCAAAACTATGGGCCCCGTTTGGGTAAATTGGTACATCAACTTCCCGGGGACGTAACTTTGGCATACGATATCCGCTTTACGCGCTCAATACCTTGTTAGAAAGATATATTCGAGGAATACAAGTTTTGATGTGATAAAAATCAAAGGAACTTCCATGCTTCTCCTGGTTTTCCCAAAAAAACATGTTTAGGGCCTCAAAATGGCTCCAAAAGTTCAGGACCCGAAAAACTGCTAAAAATAGTAAACTGTGTTGAAATTGAAAAACTGAAAGAAACAATGGTGGGGATCCAAGTGTAATAGGCAGGTGGCCACTAGTATTCACCTGGATCAAACATTATTATCATAGAGCTTCTTACCTACATCATTTGTTGGAGGAGTCGAGGGTTCTTTGTATCCAGTCATTACATATTGTTATACATCATATCCTTGTGCGTGCACATGCTCTTTGATGCTTCTATTCCAAAGTGCATAGTTTTTTCCATTAAAGGAACTTTGATCTTTATGCACTCCAAGATCTCCCTTCCAGCGCTTAAACTACTTATGAAGGAACCTGCTCTTATACCAATTGTTGGAAATGCTGAGAGGGGGTTGAATCAATATATCACTTGTAATTATTTAATTATAAACATTTTATATCATGAACGATATAGCAGAAATCGAAAACACAACACATGAGTAGTTCACAATTAATTTTTAGGTGGAAACCTTCCGAGAGAAAAACCATCGTATGATTTTATAATATTTTTATGAGTACAATAATGCTTCAACTCCAACTAAAAAGGAAGACAAAACTCCCTAGTACTCTAGAAAAGAATTCACATTTATCAGGTAGCTCCAAAACCTGAGAGAATGTTCCTGCACCCTGGTTTTACCAACTCCAACTAGAAGGATGCTCCAATGCCCTGGTTTTATCAGCTACAACTGATAGGATTCTCCAACACGCTATAAGTTCCAACTTTCCCTAGCACCACCATGTGACCCTGGAGTATTTTTTGGCTAAAAACTAAAGGATACTTAACTCTCCTACCTTGCACCACCCTACCACCCTTAAAATTTAAATAAGAATACATAAATTGTGGGCTCTCGTAGCAGGAACAATGACCCACAGAATCCCTTTCTGCAAATACATGCTTCAAATATACAATTAAAACCAAACTTCTTTGAAAACTTTTGCTAAATGATGTAACCTTATAACTGAGAAAAAATAGTCTCTATATCAATATGAACAATTCAAGTACATGATGCAATGATACCTTCAACTTTCTAATGCAAAGTAGATGAACCTAAAAATGAGCAGAGTCACTGAAGATGTTGCTCATACACACTGACATCTCTTTCCTTAAAAGTTTTAGATGATACTTCTCACAAAATAAAACATAGTAACCTCATATTTAGAAGGCTACTGCCCAAATGTCTTTAGTCATATCAGTTATTAGTTTGCAACATTCTCTATTCAAGATATAAATACTCTACAACATTGTTGAATATGCTTTGAGGACTCAGACTTACTTGATATTTGTAGCAACTGTCTATCACAATAAGATGAAGATCAACCCTTTTGTCTTCAACTCAGTCCACGGGCCAGTGAGGGTTTCTATCATACTGATTGTTGCCACCAAAATTCCACAACAAAATTTATAGACACAAACACACTTAATTGATCCTTCAAACCTTCCTTCTAGGGATGAATTACTGGTTAGAAAATTTTGCTTTAGATTGTGTGCATAAGTTCTTCAGAGACGTTGAAATGACACTTAGGACAAACCTCTAAAATATGATGAAGTGCTTTAGGTGAGGGTTATCCACAGGCTAGTTTACTTCAAAGTAGTCCAAAATTTTGTGTGCCAAAGAGCTAAAAGTAAGAGGTTGAATACCCTTTTAGTGCTCATCAAAAAATTTAAAGATTGGTCTCAAATAGGGAAGGGTGTGGAATACCATGCTTCAAGATAGTCTCAAAATCCCAATATTAATGCTACAGATGTTTTCCCTTCATGGAATTGCTTCACAAATATCCAATTGAAATGATCTGAAAAAATTGAAGAACTCCAATTCTAAGGCCAAGTAGACCAGACTTCATAAAGGTTTGAATGCTTGAACAAAAGACTTCAGTCAACACCTAGAATTAGACTCAGGAGTAGGGTTTAATATATGCACACATATATTCCATTGGAAAAGAGACGAATAACCCTAAAAAAACCCAATGAATCACCAAGAAGAAATTGAAAACTAAACCCTCCAACAAAACCCTTCAAGATTTGGCTTGTAGTGCTTGAAACTTCCTCAAGAGATGCTCTCAAATGAGTGCATACAATGTATGGTTAGGGCTTGTAAAAATGCATAAAACAGGGCTTCAGATGATCACATATTGGTATGTAAAGGAGGTCAAATGACCTCAGGAGACAACGAATTTTATTTGATGTATATAGCCCAAAAATTCTTAGATTTTCCCTTCAAGAGAGGCCAAAATGTCTCAATAAATCACATAAAAACATTTCCAAAAACCATGACCCAAGTCAAGCTAGATACCCAACCAAATATTCAAAAATTGACCTTATCTTCAAGTTTTGCGTGACTACTCTAAGTTGAAAATATTAGATAAAATGAGCACGAATTTGATGCAACTATTTGAGGTGAGATCAAGCCCTTTTATAATAGTGAAAGAGGCCTCTAGGAGCTGAATTTGAGGGAAATTTTAAATTTGAATTTTGCAATTTCATTTTGGAGCCAAAAACCTTTTGGAACAAAATTTTTTAAATGTGAATATTTTAACCTGGGTGGAGAGATTAATGATAAATTATCCACCAAGGTTAAAGTCTCATTGACATGATGCATATTTCTCTTGCGTAAGCTTCCTTTGTACTACTCCATTGGCAGTTTCCTATGTAATATTTATCTTGAAGATGCTTAGGCGCGACGGGAGGGGGAGGGATCTTTTGGGATCCCATTGAGCAATAAGAAATCAATTTTGCATGGGGTCTTGGTACATAAACTAAAAACATGGTAGAGATCTATAGGATTTTATTAGGACTTGATTTAGCCAAGGAACATGCAATCTCCAATATCGCCATTGTGGGGGACTCTCTTATAACAATTCATTTCCTACAAAAGGGTTCAACCCCCAAAGAAAGCAAGTTAAATCTTCTCCTACAATAATCATGAACATCTTGGAATCCTTTCAGCATAAAATATTCTATCATATCCTTAGAAGCCACAATTTTGAGGCGGACAAACAAGCCAATCAAGCATGTTGTCTAAAGAAGGTCCAAACAAAGATAAATGGGAAAAAAGGTTGGAAAAACATTCCATGATTTTGCAAATTAAAAGGATAACTATATTTATGCATCCATGTCATAAAAACATTAGAAACAACTTGGGAGATTATGAATTGATTATCGATATTATGGGAATAAATGTGGCCCTGGTGCATCTAATGGCAAGCAAACTAAATGATCTAATCAATGACAGTATTTTTTTGGAGGTGGCAATGGGCTAACATGCAGGCCACACTCCCTCCTATACTAAGCTCATGGCAAGTATGCATGGTATTAACATGTTAATAAATTTCTATTTTGATCACTCTAATCACTCTGACTTGAATAGCATATCATTTGCATCAGTGGAAAGGATGACGCTCGTGCAGGAAGGATGGAGATTTCTTCAAGAATTCATGGAAGAGCGCACTTAGTTGGATCAAGTATCTATTTATGAGAAGGATAACCATTGGAATTGTGTAGAATATAGGTTTTTCCTCCTCTATCCTCAGGAGTCCCCAATGAGTATGAGATCTATGGATGAGAAATTAGTATTGAGGCTATTTTTGGAGGGGGTTGATTTCTTGATTTTTCATGTTGCAGTCGAGCTCTTCCCTCTAAGTTTCCTAAATGAAGTATCTAGAGCAACAACCATAATTGGGGTACCTTTTGGGGGTAATTGACAGGGGCTAGGACATTCTGATGATTAGCAGACCAAGAGCTCATGGATCTGGAAGGAACCTTGTAGATTTTAACCCTATACAAAAATTACCTATGAAACGAATCCTTAAAACATAAAAATAATCAATGGCGAGAAAACAAAATATACAAAGATATTTTCTCCTGGAACCAAAACTGGGAAAATCAGATCGAGTTTTCATTATTCAATGTTACAATACATTATATACATGTTGAAGCATTCATAAACCCAAATCCATTAACCCTGGATTAGAACATAGTCGTATTTCCTTTTATCATATCTACAAAATACCATGGGCAAAAAACCTTCATACCCAAAATCATGTGCAAAACCATGGGTAGGTCCAGCCACCATCCTTGGGTCCACCCCCCCATCCTTGTGTCTGCCCAACTATTGGGTCTCGATAAAAGAAAAATTCTTAGGGTGTTGTGCCCGGTGCAAGTTAATAGCGCGTGGGGCTAGTCGTGGAAAGAATATAACACATACCCAACACAACTAGCCCACGTGCACTTCTTTGGCACTCAAAGAAAAAATTCGTAAATAGTCTCTTCTATTCTCTGCATGAAACTTCGTAAATAGTCTCTTCTATTCTCTGCATGAAACTTCGTAAATAGTCTCTTCTATTCTACGACATCTCGTGTGCATCCTTTGTGTCAATTAGTTCACAATTTAAGGGGAATTGGGGTAGTATTTCCCAGCAACAAAGGTTGGAACCAAGGAAAGGTAATTTGCAGGGCCGCAATGGATAACATTAGTTGACGTGATGGAGGAGAGCAACCCTCCAAGTTTCCTCTTTGCCCTCATCCCCCAATCAGTGAAAACATAAACTACCATTTTCTTTTGTATCTTATTGTCCAGCTCTCTCTCTAGATAGTGGAATAATCAGAATGACTGTAGGAATTTCAACATCAGGTTGATTATCAAAATGATGAAATTTATGTCCTAGAATAACCTCCCTTTGGAAAGCACAACAACAAGACCATAACATGCATATGGAAATGGAAGTATAGACATGGTAGAAATAATGTCAGTGGGCTCCTCTCACTGTGAATGAAAAAATATTGTAAAGTTGTTTTTCTATGTGGCTAATTTTGCAGGATTTATAGTTGCAAACATGCCAATAGGAAGTATGTATCCAATAGTCTATTTGTCGATGATGTAGAATCTCTAATTAAATATTCTGATGTCGAAGAATATGGCCTTCGATTTTGATTTAACTCTCCCAGTTTTTGTTGTGTTCTGGGCATAGATTTTATAGAAAATATTATTGATCAATGTTTAAAAAAAAAAAAAATTGTGAATACCCCTCTAATAAAACATTTTTGGAGCCAAAAATTTTGGGATCAAATTTTAAAATGTGAATATACCTCTAATGAAAAATACTCCAACAGTAAATAATTAATACCTCCCAAAATATTTCGAGTCCCATGAGATGAAAGAGTATCTAACCAATGATGAGCTTCCACAACATATTATTTCGGGACTTTAACCACAAAAAATGGGCTTCAATCTTTGATTGAGCATATCTCTCAAACTATGAGGAGCCTCATGACATGCCACATATTGTTGGAATTAAAATGATGAGAATCATCCAACAAATGTGATATTGACCTCAAAATACTTGATTTCCTTGTCATCTTTGTCATCAAAGGCGGGGCTTCTTCTCCCGCTGCTTGAGTGACATCACTAACAACCATATTTCACTAGGGAGAGAGGGAAGGAAGAATATATACATAGAAAGATAAAGGTAGAGAGAGAGGAAGTGACAAGGGAGAGATGGACAAATAGTGAGGGAGACATGAGATGAGGGAAGACAAAAGGAAGGAGATGAGAGAGAGGGAGACTAGAGATGGAGGGGGAGAGAGGAGGAAGGGGAGAAGGAGAGAGCGACAGAGATATTGAAAAAGTTGGAGGGTAAATAGAGAGTGAGTGAGTGAGTGATGGGGGGAAGATATAGAGGGATGTGGGATAGAAAGAGAGAGATTAAGGAAGAGAGAGAGAATTTGAGAGAGCGAAGGAGATAGGTAGGGAGAGACATATGGATTTGAAAGGAGAGAGAGAGAGAGGGAATAAAAAATACACTAAGAGATAGGGGTGGATAGAGATGGGGAGTGACAAGGGAGAGATGGAGAGAGAGTGAGCAAGAGAGGAGAGAAGGAGGGAAGAGAGAAAGAAGGAGAGGAGGTAAATAGAGAGGGAGGGAGACATAAAGATGGAGGGGGGAGAGAAGGATATAGTGACAGAGTTGGAGGGAAGAGAGAGAGAGAGAGAGAGTGAGTGATGGGGGAAGAGACAAAGGGATGTGGGAGAGAAAGGGAGAGAGATGAAGGAAAAGGGAGAGGGCTTGATAGAGAGAGAGATAGGAGAGAGATATGGAGTTGGAGGGGGGGAGAGAGGGAGGGAAGAAGAAAGACATAAAGAGAGAAAGTTGGAGATAGAGAGAGAGAGGGTAACATGGGAAAGAGGGAGAGAAGAGAGAGAGAGAGAGAGAGAGAGAGTCTATTTGGTGATTAAGATAAAGAGACAAATAAGGGGATAAGAAGGGAGATAGAGATATAGATGGATGGGGAAGAGAGGAAAGAAGAGATTCAAAGAGAGGGATGGAGGGAGAGATAGATATATATGGAGAGAGTGTGTGTTTGTGTTTGGGGGGGTGAGATAAAGATACAAAGAAGGAGATGGAGTGAGATATAACCAACCTAGATCCATCTTAACTTCGGATGTATCAAGCATCAAGAGGGGTCAAAACTCTCAAGGTGTAAACATTTCCTCAATTTGTACACTCAAATAATATGTTTGCACCTCGAGAGATTTGATCCCTCTCGACGCTTGATAGATTCGGGGTTAAGATGGATCTAGCCTGGGTTATTTAGTATATTTGATCTCTTCTATGTTTTTGTTTTATATTAATTTAATAATATATAATTACCATGATGATTATTAATAATAAGAGTATACTTTAATATTATGAATTGTAGATATTAGCTAAGAAATATTAAAGTTCGATTATCAATGTATTCATTAATTTTCCAAGGCTATAATGTATTTTCTTTACTAAATAATTCTATTTATTTAATTAAATTTTTCAATAAAAATTTACCCTAGTTATAATAATTACATAATTTTGTAATATTAAATAATATTTTGTATTATTAATTATTAATTAATATTTTATTATAATTATTAATTTATTCTAATAATATTTTAGGTTTATTATATCTGGCATTAATTTTGCTATTAGTTTGTTTTTCACAAAAAAAAAAATTATCCATAGTTTAACATTGGGTATTCAATTTTTGTTCATTTTTATTATTATTTAAATTTATTAATTTGTAAAATGATTTGTTGAGGTCTTATTATGGATTATCTAGTAACTTTCATTTCTATTTTTCGTTTTTAGTTTTATGTCCTTTTCATTTAAACATTGTCTACGCGTTTCGAACCAACCAGTGTGGTTCATCATCACGACTAGGTGAGAGATCAGATCAGGAAATTAAGTTTAAATAGATGTAAAGATGGGTAAACTAGCCGTTAGTTTGACTTTAAATTTATTTAATTATTTTATTTTTATTTTTATTTTATTTTTTAACGGCTAGTTTCATTATGTTTATGGCTTAAAATATTTAATTTATATATTCAGTTAATTAATTGACTAATTAATTTTTTAATTAATTATTTAATCAATTATTTAATATATATATATATATATATATATATATATGAATGAGTGTGTGTATTTCTTATTTTATTTAGATAGTTTGACTTTTAGGACTTATTATTATATTAAAAACATAATTTAATAAATTTAATTATAAAAAACTATATATATTAATTAAAAAACAAAACACACAAGCTACACATATATAATAAACATAGATATTAAAGTATATATATGTTAATATAAACAATATTAGTTAATCATATTTCTTATTTTTTAGTGATAACTTTCAACAATACAATATTTTATTAATTGTTTTATTTTTGTGTTTATATTTTTAATTTAATTAAGCTATATTTAAGCTAAGTGGCAGATAGTAGCTACTATTTAGCTTTTGTTATTATCAGGATATGAGAATGCTAACTGCTATTGTAATTATTTTTACTAAAATAAAAAATAAATATATATTATATTATTATTTATAGGGAGGTAATGTTTTCTTCTTGACTTTCTCTAGCATTGATTTCGGTGTTTGGCCCTATAGATTTATCTTTCAATTTTCTCATGCATTTTAACCCTATTTAACCCCTTCGGCTTGATCAAAATTTTCATTTAGGCCCTCATGATAAACCACACTAGCTGGTTTGAAACATCGACCCAAAAATATTTCAATGTGATCTATATGGAAGAACTTCATAAAAGCAATATGAATCACATAATCCTAAACTCAGTAAGAATCCATCCTTGTCTATTGTTCTTCCAAGTTCTGAATTATGCATCTGTCATTCTAATTTTTCAACATTGTCCCATATTTTTCTAATTCTAACCAGTAATTTCTTGGTTTTTATCCATACCTACCAATAAATTGAGCCATACTTCCTCTAATTGATCCAACACTTTCATAGGGGAGATACGATCTCGCTTTTGAGCTTCAAAATTGACACACAATGATAATAATTTAATTGTAGTAATTTAGGGAGGAGTAATCTTGTTATTAAAAATTTCATTATTCCTACCAAGCCAAACATCCCAACATATAAATTCGGGGAGGGCTTCCCAATACATTTTGAGAAGAGGTTTCTACATAAGATTACCTTTGTAATTATTTTCCCAAGAGGAGAAGAATTATTGTAGATTAGAAGGTCATTTGACATTGTTGTGGAGAGGATATGTTGCCTCCATCCATACCTTTTTTGTATATTCACATTCCAAAAAATATGAGAGATATGTTCCACTTTTATCTTGCATAGAGAACATCTTGAGGGGTCATGTATGACTCTCTTTCTAAGGTTCTCAACCCTCGAGATTTTCTTATGTGGGAGGAGCCAACTAAAGGAATTCACCTTTGGATTAGCATTAATCTTTAATCATTTTTCCCCAAAACTGAGCTTTGGAGACACGTTGGACTGAAAGAGAAAAGCCACATAACCTTCCTTAACTGAAAAATTTGAAGCATTCCAGCCAATTTGATCTTCATCAACCTTTCTCAAGGGTGCCCAACTTATCAGTCATTCACGAAGCTTGGCAACCAAGCACTAGTGGTTTGGTGGAACATTCCTTAAGTTCCATTAATCTAATTTCCATCTTCATCTCAACTGGGGATGTCCATCAACATAAATTTCCTCTAAGCACAAAAACATTATGGTAGGGGAAGGAATTCAAGAAATCGCTCAAGAGGCCATTGGTTCATAATCTTATTAGTTGAAATATTAATATTGTTACCAATTCCTGGTCTTAAATACATCCTTGAGTGGATGAGGGGGGGAATTAAAAAAAATATTTTCTAGATTGAGGAACATCCTTTCATTATCTCGATGGATTCTAGGCATCAAGCTCTTTCTCCTTGAACATATTTCTCCCTTGAGGTTGTGTTGTAGCAGCTACAACACCCCCTAATATTTTCACTTTGTACATTTAAAATTTTGGGCCCCCCTTACTTTTCCAAGTTTCCATTGATGTGTTTGTTTTACTATTTAGATAAAATCATCATTGAATGCAATTCACAAATGAACCATGGTCATGATAGGCTTTTTTATTTGTCTAGGTTTTTTGCATTATCTTTTGATGCTTCATTCCTTTATTCTTGAACCTATATGAAATTCAGAATTCATATCCATCGTTGGACATCAATTACATGCAAGTACTTTAATTTAGGAAGACAGTGAAAGCATATAATACACATTAACCCTGACTCAATCATGTATTTATAGGTCTAGGGTTTGGACAAGGTTGCAATCAGACCCGAAAGTTTGTCATTATCAAGCATTGTTCTTAAAGAAAAATTGATACTATTGGATCAGCATGCATTTAGTAGATCATCATCTCCATATGCATATGTAGGTTTAACCAACCACAGGTCAAATCAGCTTATGATTTCCAATGTTGTTAGGAATGCCAAATTGAAGAAACATTGGATCTTCCCCACAGTTCCCAAATGTGCAGAATAATGATTTTGCTCAACCATGCCTAGCAACACCCATGAATTGTCATAGATATTGTTCTTGACAGACACTTACATCAAATGGACATAATGATAGTATTGACACCATATTTGTGCATGTTGTTGGTACTAAAGGAAAAGGATCAAAATGTGAATTTATTAGTATTTTAAAGAACAAGGGTATTATGTTGGTGTTTATACAAGTCCATACCTTCACCTATCTAAGAACACATAAACACTAGAAAAAAGGATGACATTATATCTATAGAGGCTCTCCAAAATCTCTTTCAAGGTGTACATGATATTATAATCGAAGCATTGCAAAATGAGTATTTATCTCTCACTCACTTTGAGGTTTTGACATCTTTGGATCTTAATTGCTTTGCTCAAGAAGAAGTAGATCTTGCAGTGATACTAGTTGGTATTGGTGGAGCACATGATGCCACTAATGTTATACGTAGTGAAGGGCTTGTTACAACTATTTCCACAACAATTGGAAACAATCATATGAATACCTTAGGATATTCTCTAGAGAACATTGCAATTGCAAGGTGAGGAATTATCAAATAGAGATGCCCAATAGTACTTGGAGGTTCTTTCAAACCATGTATTGAGTATGTACATTCTTCAAAATAGAGTAGCCTTGATGAATACACCAATAATATCATCATTTGGTCCAAGAATTCATAGCACAATTACCAAATTCGATTCTACACAAAATCAACCTTTCTAGTATGCAAATATTTTAATCAAATTTGATGAAAATGATCCAAACACGATTACTAAATTCTTTGATGTGAGGATTTGTATGCTTGGGTACCATAAAATACAAAATAAATAGCAACCATATGCACTGTTATCTATCTATTTGGGTAAGACACCTTCCATTTCATCAAAACTTGAGGTATTTGCATGACAACAACATCCAGATTTGATAATTCCTATATTGAAGGCTTTGGACGGAATTTTGAAGGCATTAGAGTAGGAAACACATTCAATAACTCAATAATATTTCCAATATATATCACATATTAAATATGAGATTCCACACTTGAAACAAAGGAACCAAGAGCTTTTATCTGGATCTTTTATAGTGTCTTCAAGAATATCGTCTAGTTCTAGTCATAGGGACACCGATTTTTCTTTGAATAAAAATTTTAATGAGGGAAAAAAAGGTGGATTCAATGAAGGTGTTTCAAATTTGGATCATTGGCAACATTTTTTGCTGGCATTTGATGATATAAGAAGGTTTTAACAGTCGATGGGAAGTGTTGTAGGGTCATGCTTGACTGCGTCTATTCCACTCCTAGGTTCAAATGCATCAGAGGAATGTCTGATATCATTGGATCTAGTTAAGAATGAGATGGATACACTTGCTATCATGGAGGAAACACTCATAAATGAAATGGAATCTATAGAAGTGATTGAGAGGGTAGAAAAACAATTTTCCTTTTACACACTTTGGGACAACATAAAATTCAGTCAATGAAGGGAACGATGGAAACATGTTTTTACCTGTAAGGAACAAAATATGGCCTTATCTTATTGTTTGCCTTAAAAACAAAAAAATATCAAGATATTATCCAAGGGTGTATGTTCAATAAAGGTTAAGTTCCATGCATAGGAATATTTAATGCTTCATTTTAGAAGGAATACCAAATCTATCGATCAAGTAGAAATGGAAAAAGCCCCCTATTCATAATACAAGAAAAAAATTTAGGATGATTAAAACCATTTCTATGGATAAGAAGAGTACTCATGCTCTAGAGGCATTGTTGAAATATATAGTAGATCTCTGTGTAGGTTTTGGTTGTTGTATTTAAATGTTGCACCAAGCTGCTACAAATGCATTACTTGGCTTGTCATGCATCGACCTAGACCTTGTTTGGTTACTTTTGGCTGACATAGTTTACTCATTGGATGGTAAAGAAGTTCCAAGTCCACCAAGTCTAGAGTTTCCAAATTTTTCTTAACCTCTTCCTCCTAAGAGCCTGAAGAAATATCTTTGGGTTCAATATGCAGGCCAAGATTTTGGTTTGACGTTTGATGTTTCTTTGGCAAGCTTGTTACATGAAAAATAAATTTGTGTCGTCATGTTGATGTCTAGTGATAAATTTCAGCGTTCGATAATTTATAATAGTTAAGTTTTGAAATTCATCGATGGTATATTTGTGTTGTAAGTGTTATAAACGGTTTGCTTCCTTCATGCCATTGGATTAAATATTGGAATTGGATGGAAGAGGATATGCCACAACAACGATGCAAGGGATAGCAATAATCCCCTTACCAACAACTATGAACCTTGCCAACACACTACTCACCTTTGATGTGTCGCAATGCTATCCACTATTGATTGGTATAGAGAAGCAAGGGTTATACTTGCCTAGGTGCTAAGGGTGACACAGGGACCCACAAGACAACCACTTAGCAGATTATTAATTTAATTAATTATTCCCTAAAGTTATACTTAGGAAAAATTAAAATCTTAAAGTCAACATATGATTTAATCTCATCCCTTCATCATGATATAATATCAACCATTGAAGGTGATGATGGGGCCCAGGTCGAATTATAAGTGGAAATAGGGTGTAGAAGTGATTAGTTCGACTTTGGCATGGAGTGTGTGTGTTAGGTCAACAAGAAGTTCAAGGTTTTTAGCAGTCTGTAGAAGGTCGATGACCAATAGGAAGAGAAAAGAGGGTCGAAAATCTCTCACTCAGCGTAGCTTTGGTGTAGTTATACACTGCACACGGAAAGAGTGTATTGCATATCCATACAAGTTGTACAAGTGCACAAGAGGTCGTACAACAACAAAAGTGCATAGGGGGTTGATTTTCTTTTTCTCAGGAGTTATTCAAAGGGTTTGGTTGTAAAATGAAAGTGTTCCCTTGTTGTATTAATTTCCGAAGAATATTATTTTGTTGAGTGTTGGGTAATTTAATTTTTATTTAAATTGTTTGCCATTAAATTGTCAAACTAGGGGTTCGTGAACTTGCGAAGTATACTTGCACAAAAAATGCTAGGAATCAATTTTCAATTTAAGAGTAAATTAACCTATTTAAATGATGGCAAACGTATCCATGAAAAATTTCTAATATGAGTGTGCACACACTTTGTTTTTCAAAAGTCACAAATTCATAACTTGGAAATCAATCTTTTAATCTATGAAATTGAAATGACAGCTGAAATTAAAATAAATTTACTCTATTGACATGAAAATAAATCTATTCTAATGACATGAAAGTAAATATATTTTACCAACATGAAAGTAAAACTATTCTAATGACTTGAAAGTAAATTTAATCTAGAAAGAAAGAAATCATATACTAAGAAAGCATTGAATTCTTAAACTATGAAATTTAAAGGCAACCTATTCTGAAAGCAGTGAGAGATCAATTGAAATTACGAATGTGTGCATTGTCATATTAGAATCATTCATGAGTATCTATCAAACAAATTGAAAAGTAATGAATCTATGAAATGAGAGCAATAACACTTAACTCGCAAAATAACATAAACGGAATGAGCGTGAAAGATTGTAAACAATGCATCTAATCAAAAGACTTAAAATGAACATAAAGAAACTAAAAAAAATAAAACATTATAATACATCCCATACTCATTAGTTGGCCATCCCAATGTGCGTGAGAGGTGGAAAGTTGAGAAAAAACTTGATCAGACACCAAATGAAGGCACAAACATATCAAAGTGAACTATAATGGTATTCATTACTGTGAAAATTCCAAACCGAAATCCTATTGCAGCAACTTGAAATTATTATCCTAATTGTTAATTTAATTTAACAATTTATTTGATATTTGCTACGGAAAATACTGAATAAATCACACTCCAATCTACACAAATAAAATTGCGAAAGAATAAAACGGTGGAAGCTGAGAAGTGTTATACACACACATAAAAAATAACACAATTATTTTTGGACAAAATAGGGCCAAAAAAACCCAACTTGGAAAAATTGGTGCAGTAGCTGAGGGTTTTTATTATTAAGCAACAGTGAAATAATCTGAGTACAATCTGGAAGTCGAATACTGGCAACCCACAGATAGAATATTGGCTAAAATATCTAAAATTAAATTACCCTCGCTCCAAGCAATCCTAACACTTGACTTTTTACTGAAAATCAAGTCGTCCTCCTTGCTCTACGTTGTTACTGCGTCACCACTGCGCAGTCAGCTACACACTTAGCCCGAAATAACTGAAGATCAATCTTTCCTTCTGTTGATTGGGAAACTGACCCTCTAGCACTCTGTAAATACTCTTTGGCCTCTAAAACTGAAAACCAGCTTCACCCCATCAAAATCGAATTGCTCACTGAAGCTTCTATGCTGCCTCTGCACAGCTTCCTAGAGAAATATCGACCTTTCTCTGCAATGCACTAGCCGGATTTGGAAATATTCATCCGACTTCACTATATTTTCCCCTCTCTTACTACTTCGATATCTGGCTCTCTCTCCAGCAACTAACCATTGCTACTCTGGAAATTTATTTGCCCAAAAAATTGAATTGTTGAAGTGTCTTCTCCATCACCACATCAACCTCCTATTATAATACTTCGTTCAAGCACCAACGACCAAGATTAAAACTTAATCAATGGCTAGGATCATCTCTGGATCGATCCATATGATTTTCTAAACTATTATCACCTTGAATTAATTAATACTGATTAATTAACTAGTTTTCCTAAGTCTTAGTTTTCTTAAGTTTAGACTTAGGAAACATTAAAAAATTGGTTAATAATCTAGTTAAGCCACTTCTAGGATGAATTTCTGGAACGATTTTTAGGTTCTAGAGTCTCATGTATTCTAGCCTCTCCACAAATTTTTGTGGATAGAACACATCTGCTGCTATAAAAACTAACGTTCCCTCTTAGCAAGGAATGTGTTCTAATGTTGATGCATACCCTGTAGAAACACTCTATCTCTGCATCATCTCACGTCTTACTACTGATGTATAGATGTTGCTACCCACCAACTACTTTGCAACTCTGATATACTTGCATTTGTGCTACTTCTGCCCCTGTTGAACTGCTGCCAACACTGCATCTGCACTACAACTCTGTTTTTCTTTCTACTGCAACTGAAAATCATCCAAAATACTAAATCATTTGTGATCAGTATGATGCATCTTTCACCCAAGTATCTGACTGGTACTAGCCTCTGCATTGTCCATTGAAGACTATGCACTACTGCTAACTCTGCATTGTGCCAATTGCACTACTACCAACTCTCCACTGCGCTCCCGAGAATCTGACTGTTACTAGTCTCTGCAATTGTCACTCTGACATCTGACTGCATCATCTGTCACTGATCCATCCTGCTACTGAATATTTTTGGACCACGTAGCAACTTATTGATCCAAGAGGTGGAATCCTCAAGGATCCTGACCATTTGTAGCTCTCTGGGACTACAACACCAAGTCACCTCACCTCACTCCTGGAGGTATATCAACAAACATAGTGAAGTCTTCCCCCAACCTAGAGAATTTTCTATCAATCTCCTTGAGTTGATCTGCAGCCTATGGAACTGCCATTACATTATCAATATATGACTTCAGACCAAATTCATCTATAAGGAAGGACATCCTAGCCTTCCAGATGACATATTTAGATGATCCTTCCAACCTATCCTGGTCCCGAAGCCCTACAGTGGCCATCTATGATCAAGTCGAAAACTCAATCTTTCCCTGTGCTTCGTTGTTGCTATGCTACTCTCACTTCCCCTTGGAATACGTGGCTCTTCTAGTTGCTACTTCCAATATTCAATTGGAAATTTGAACTTCTGATACTATAAGTTCCCTAAGAGAAATTTTCCCTCTGTGTGTTCTCTTCTCTCTTCCACCAGATGCAGGTTATGCTCTAGCGAACTATTGCAAAAACCCTCTGCGTCCAGATAGATATATGCCTAACGAAAACTCTAAGCTGCTCCCTCTTCCTCTAGAATCACTTGATATGGAAAGATCGAATTTTTTTGCCCCTCACTCGTTAAAATTGAACCTCCACAAGTAACTTGGCCTCGTGAAAGCATCACTGCATTTCCCTTGGGAATTTTGATTCGTTGCCCACATTGAACAAAAAAATTCCTTTGCTTCTCCTCTGAGCTCTCCAGCTGATTAATTGTGCTCTTATACCATGTGAAAATTTGAAACTGGAATCCTATTGCAGCAACTGGAAATTATTCGCCTAATTGTTAATTTAATTTAACAATTTATTTGTTATTTGCTACAACAAATATTGAATAAATCACACAGCAATCTACACAAATAAAACTACGCAAGAATAAAATGCTTGAGTTTGACAAATGCTAGCACATACACATAAAAAATAACACAATTATTATTGGACAAAAGTCCCCGAAAATACATAACTTGGGAAAATCGGTGCAACAACTGAGGGTTTTTATTAATAAGCAGCAGTGAAATAATCTGAGTACAATCTCAATGTTGAATACTGGCAATATTGCAGAGAAAATACTGGCTAAAATATCTTGAGGGAAATTACCTTCACTCCAATAAATCCCAGCACTTGAATGCTTACTAAAAATCAAGTCGTCCTCCTTGCTTTGCGCAACTACTGTGTCACCACTACACAGTCAACTACACACTTATCCCGGAACAACTGAAGATAAAGTCATTTTTCCTTCTACTGGCTAGGAAACTGACCCTCCGACACTTTGGAAATACTTTCCAGCCTCTGAAATTGAAAACCAGCTTCACCCCTGTAAATTCGAATTGCTCACTGAAGCTTTTGTGTTTCCTCTGCAAAGCTTCCTCAAGAAATCTCAGCCTTTATCTGCAATGCACTCACTGGATCTGTTATGCAAGATTTACGATTGCGAACAAAAGTATCTCCCCTAGGTTTGGTGGCCAACCTAGAAAAATAGAGAGACAAGTAACCCAATGCTTTCCTTGAATTAAATAGATGACGGAATGAAGCCTACCAAAAATATGTTGTATGCTTCGCTCCTTCTTCAGCTTGAATGCTCCAATTCCAACTCTAATTTCCAAAATTAGAACATGCACAGTTAGATAACACAAGCCAAGAAACTACGGGATCTGTGCAGTATCATCTAAGTGATCTATTCAATATATCAACATGGTATTTAAATATATGAAATAATGACATCACATATATGAAAACACATAACTCTTTGCATTAATATAAATGGAAGGAGATTACAACCATAAATAGGTGTTGATCTTGTAGAAGAGATCCTTCAGCCTGAATTTTCCTTTCCTTGTCAGAGTGTTCACCTCTAGTCACCCTAAATGCATGGAATGATACCTCTCGCCACAACAACATAAGGGTAGAATCACTCTCCAAAATCCAACCCCTTGCATATGGAAGGTTGTAAATATATAGAGGATTCGGGTAAGTTGGGTGTTCTAATCCAATTACCAATCTAAGGTTTTAGATCCACCTTTGATGGGAGGATGGGATCAAAGGATAAGGGATGGAAACTCCAAATAAGGATAGTATAGGATCCCAGTGTTTTATTTGAGGTGAATGTTTCTAACAAGTTCTGGAAGCTTATGGAAGAGGAAGATTTCATAATTTCTCTCTTTTTCCTGAATTTATAGAACCAAATCAAGTGCAAAGAGGAGCAACCTGTAGGTGATCAATGCAGACCACAAAGGATCAACCTGTAGGTGAACGCTATCCAAAAATAGGCCAGGGAGTGTTGGTCCTAAAACTGGCTCAGATGATGTAATTTCAGGCAGAAACTCGGGGGAACGAAAGATGCATGGTTAGGGATTTATGCAATGATGATGACAAGGGGGAATAGGATGTTGAATGATCCCATTAGGAGGCCTATTGACTGGATGTGACAAAATGGCCTATAATATATTACTCCTTAAAGCACAAAGTTAAGAAATATGACTAATGACTGAAGTTCTTTACCTTGTGATAAGTCGGGATCAAGAACAACCGATGAGATTCATCTGTTGCAATACATTTATATCATGACATCTTTTTTATGAGGGAGGCATACCCATACTCAACACATATGATAACATAACATGTACAATGATCAAAAGATGCATCCACAAATGACATCTAGTGGGCCCATGACTGGATGACTATCTGTATGATCATGGCCATCATACATTTTTATCTATGTATAACTCTTGAAATTGCAACCCTGATGGATGACACTAGATATGGGGTCTTCTATCTCATTCACACGAACAACCAACATATGAGCCTAACCATGTGAATCGATGAAATGAGTTCAAACATGGTAGACACCATCTGATTACTGGACGATGATGTAAGCCATTAACAGACGTGAGAGAAACCATTGATGATGTTAATTGTTCTCAATGTACTACAATATAATCTATATGGTGTGAATAAATGAGTTGATTTCGAACACCACACCATTGATGTAAGCAAGCACCAAGGTACCAAAGGGTTGTTTCTAAGTCAAATTCCTGGATGATGTACTGATATCGATAGGAAGCGACCTGTTGTAGGAGGGCCTTGATGTATCCCCCATAAATGACACGAAACATATATCATGATTGAGATAGAATGATGATGATACATAACTGGATCAAGAAAAGGCAAACATTGAATGTAGGCTTGAGAGTATTGTAACATATATCAATTGAATGACATCTATTGAACACAATGACGACACTGAATGGAGTTGGCAACATTGAGCCAAAATGGAAATGGAGGCTCTGAAAAGGTATGATGAACCGAAAGAAAAGCATATTACCCAACCCAACAACCATAGATATGAAGTGGAAGAGTGTCGTGTTCAATATTGACTCACTGCCATTAGCAAATGGAGTACCTTGTTTTCCAATTTCCCCAACCATACTCGTCAGTACCTCTTTATTTTTTAACAAGATTGAGGAGGATAACATATGCTTGATCTGTAATTCCATCCTTCGGATGAAACCCTCCAAGTATTTTTAATGAACCCTGAGAAGGAGTGGTTCAGCCTTGTCATGTTCGAAAAGTACATCATTGTTTGATGTTTTAAAGAGTCCAGTGAAGGTAAAACTTGACATGTTTTTCATGTTTAGAGAGTTTGAAAAAGAGGTGAAAAAGAGAACTCCATATGTCCCTTTTCGTAGATAGTCTCTCAAGTCTGAAAAGGTAGAAAAAAATACTCAAGAGAACCTCTTAGTCATGTTCGACTAAGTTATTCCTTTTTATTTAATAGTATATCTCAGTCTAGAAAAGGGTTAAACTTATACTGAGCAGACGTCTTTTCATTTGCTTTAACGAGTTCGAAAAGACAAGTGCTCGTCAATATTTTCATATTTTGGTAGTCTAAAAAGACTGAAAGAGGAGTCCTCCTGGAGGAATGAGTGGTATAAAAGGTATAAATTGGTTCTGATCATGATGGAACTTCTCAAAACACATAGAGGTCAAGAGGTCGGCTAATAAGACCATTGATCACAGTGGTTCCCCGGGCAAGGGTAAAAAAACAAGTGAAAGTGTATGATAGGCCAAGCAGATGGTGACAATGGAATGAGAAAAACAAGGCTCATATGGAAAAAATAGGCTGATAAAAATGGCAATCATGAGAGGTAAATTGGGAATGGTTTCATTTTTTTCACAAGCTTGAAACATGGAAACTATGCTTGGAATTGGTTTCTTTTTTACACAAGCTTGAAACAAATGAAAACTATGCTTGAAATAAGTTTGCATGCCTCCATCATAATGAATAAATTCTAGCTACATGCCCCCTAAGCTTCATTTCATGCACCTAAGTAGACTATTGGTTACTGGGCGGATGGAATAAAGGTTCATTTACGAGATCAATTGAAATACTCGACTCGGAATTTACGAGATTTAATCAAAGACTCAAATTGGAAGGGGATCTGTTTCATTTTTTTAATGAGATTAATGTAGGAAAAGAACTATGCTCAAAAGAGCTTGTTTTATTTTTTTTAACGAGCTTGACAGAAGAAAAGGAACTTTGCTTGGAAAACCTTGTTTCGGTTTTAAGGAGCTTGACACAAGACAGGGAACTCTGCGCATAGGATCTTGTTTCATTTTTAACGAGCTTGACACAAGAAAATGGAACTTTGCTTAGGTGGCTTGATCATGACCTGCAAAATTCCATGACTTCAAAGAGGTTCTCATCAGATGGGAGAACAATGCTCTAGAAGGGATACATATCAAGGGGTCTAATGGAAATATTGGGCTCCAATGCCCCTAGTACATGATGCACTATATCACTGACTATATCATCAGTCATGGAACAAGTTGCCACATAATTAACCTATGGAGAGGGAGATACCACTTGCATATAAGGACAATTTAGGGATGTTGGTTGACTTGGAGTCAAATTAGGACCAATTAATTAAAATTGGTTGATGTTCATGATTCTTCCTTCATGCACGAAACAAATCACATGAAAGAGTGAAGAGACAAGAGCTCCAATGACATACACATAGTTATGCCCAAGGATTAAATTAAAATTCAAATGGCCTTGGACTACCATCACATCAATATAGGCAATATTTCCTCCAAAAGTAATAGGCAACTTAGGAAGGATCCCTAATGGTTTACTCATTCCTCTATTAAAAGCCAAAAAAATTTGGGTAACGAGCACAAGTTGCAGAGAACCTAAAGCTTTCCAAGCAGTTGAGGACAGAATACTAACATATGTGCCTTCTTCTATAGTTGTTCTAGGTACGGACATATTATAAGCATGCATTATGATCTGGGAGGGCACGTAAGGAGGAATACGATATCTTGCCAGTCGACTCGAATCAAAGGAAGTGACCAGTCTACTTGGAGGGGGTGTTTTTGGAACGAGAGAACTGCCCCCTTGCACCATGGGAATGAGAGAAATATTCCCATGCATCATAGGAACAAGAGGATTGTCCCCATGTATCGTGGGAACGGGAGGATTCCCCCCTAGTTCATTGGAATCTAAAGAAACGAGAAAAAATTGAGCGGTATGAAGTTCATTCTCTACAGGAAGGGTACGATAAACTGAAGGTGAAATGGAGTCAACTATTTCATCAACTAATGGCTGGCCGGAAACAGACTCATGGAATTCACGTTCAGAGAGAGTGGGAGTGATTCGATTCAGATTATGATCAATCACTTCATCAACTAGTGGAGGATTGGGAGAATCTTTCGATAACCAGCCGGAAGACGAGGCTGAGAAGTTGTAAGTTTTCCGAACACTTTTTAGGCTTCATTCATATAAGGAAAAAGGTGAATAAAATGATTCCCTTCACATAACCTACACGGAAATTTGACTTTTCCCTTTTTCACATGGACCTTACTATCACTAGTTGATGGTTTATCACCAACATAATTTCTAGAGGTTAATAACAAAGGTTGATGTGAGCTTGTAGACCACACTGCTAATATCTTTAGAATACCAGGACAATCTCTAAGAAGGTAATCACCCTTACAAAGCTTGTAAGGGAATTAAATTTGCAGGGTTGATTGTAAGGTTCCTCCATATTATTTTCTCCATAGCAATGTCTACTTGGTTGCCCCCTTGATATTTTGCTTCTTCTTCTTCCTCCTCTTAATCTTCTTCTTAGCTTCCTTGTTATTAGAATCAAGACTTTCACTAGGCGAGGATGAAGAAACAACAAGTGAAGAACTCAAAGGGCCAACTTTAGGATCAACTTGAGGTTGATATTATTCAAGTGGAGGAGAACTTGGTTGAGGAAAATTTTGGAAATTCAGAACCATAGTGGTTGAAAACAACCAAACTAGCAAACCAATGGTAAATCCAGGAAGGGACAATGTTTTCACATAAGGAGCACCAATATTTCCAAAAGGAGGAAAAGGACCAATATTCCCTTGAGAGGGGTTTCCTTAATTGGTGGACTCGGGAACTGTTTCCATTAGTCTCAACCTAAGATATACTAAGGAGTTATTCCACGAAGAGGATATTATTCCACGGTCAATTAATTGGTTTTAGAAATTAAAGACACAAATTAAAAGAAAGAGAGGTAATTAGGCGAAAAGGGATTACCAAGCAACCGTGAAATGAAATATACCACGTTAGAAACCAAGGATTACTTGAGTGAAAATAATATCCCCTGAATGTTGTGTTTCGTGTATCGTAGTATAGCAACCAACTCAGTTACTTATGGCGAGGATAGAAACCTATAGGGGAATTCTAAAATATACTCGATAGTACGTGGAATTGCAGTCTGTAGTAGTGTTGTCTAATGCGTAACCATTCGCTAAGAGCATTCCCATATAATTTTCATGCGTGGAACACCATTCGATATACTCGAAGGTATGTGGAGAACGATTTGATACACTTATGTACAGGGAACATGATATCACCCCAAAATGAAACGCTGGCAAACAACTACAACTCCTACGTTTAATTACGCCGAAACACGTCTCTAGCCTAGACCTCTATGTGTGTCGTTAAGTTTCAAATGATGCTTAGGTTAATTGAAGTGAATTTTAGCGTTGATATTGAATTAGATTTAAATTTCAAGGCTCAAAACTCGATGTCATGTGAATACGCCTATGATGCAACTAACATGACAAAAATAAATCTTTTCATTTTCGATGAAAGTTATCTAGTGTAGGGAAGAGGTGCAAACAATGATACAACAATCGAATATGCAGCAAATGAGAGCTTCCTAACTAGATCTTTCAATTTCACTATTCCAATTCAATTCAAAACATTAAAAGATTCCAAACCATGCAATGTAATCTATACATGATTCCCCTGAAAACTATGCAAATGTAATCTATGCACAATTTCCTTTCGTGTTGTGAAAATGAGAATTATAACTATGCAAATGTGATCTATGCAAGGGAATTATTAAAAAAAACACACACAATAGGAATCCAATAAAATTAAACATAATCTAAGATTTCATGAACAAAGGACTCAAATTGAAATTGGGTGAAATTTTCAAAAATCAAAAGAGATGTCACTCAAAGACGATTAACACTCATACACAATTCAACAAAAATGTGCAATTTCACACTAGAAAATTCCAATTTCACACACAAAACCCTAGATGCAAATGCAAATATTTTTCTTTTCTTAATTTTCAAAATGAAGAAAACTAAGATTTAAAAGTTTAATCACTGATTCAAATGCACTTTTCACAATGAGGACTAGAATAAAAATTCATCCAAGCAACCAATGACCAACCAAAATCAGTTTGCAAGTGATCTAATGATAAGAACAAATAAAAATTGAAACAAATCCTTACCAAAGGAAATAAAACACGAATGCAAACCGAATAGAGGATTTATAGAGACCATAAGACACTCAAGACTCAGGGAAGGGAAGTTGGAAGTAGGATGATAAAAGAGGCAATAAAAAACAAGAGAAAATTTTGTGCAAAAGTAGGGGCCAAAGTTGAAGCAGAAGAGGCACCAGTGCTTTGCAACACAGGTACAGAAAGGGCCCAGGTGGGGTGCAATGCTCTATTAAAGGCACAGGGGGTGCGTTGATCCAGGGATAGAGTATTCCAACACAAAAATTGCAAATAATACTCAATGAAATCACTTCCTAGGTCTGTTCTTAGCTGGTTAAGGCAAAAAATTCTATCAAAGAGGTAAACAAAAAAAATGGATAAAGAAACCATAAAGGGAATACATCGTTCCCCAGCAGAGTCGCCAATTTGTTATGCAGGATTTATTATTGCAGACAAAAGTATCTCCCCTAGGTTTGATGGATATCCTAGAACAACAGAGAGACAAGGAAACCACTGCTTCCCTTAAAGTAAATAGATGAAGGAATGAAGCCTACCTAAAATCTGTCGTATTCTTCGCTCCTTCTTCAATTTGAATGCTCCAATTCCAACTCTGATTTCCAAAATTAGAACCTGCATAGTCAGATAAAATAAGCCAAGAAACTACGAGATCTATGCAATAACATCTAAGTACTCTATTTAATAGATCAACATGGTATTTAAATATATGAAATAATGACATCACATATAGGAAAACAAATAACTCTTCACATTAATATAAATGGAAGGAGATTACAGCCATATATATGTGTTGATATTGTAGAAGAGATCCTCCCTACTAACTTATCCTTTCCTTGTGACAATGTGCACCTCCAATCACCTTAAATGCATGGAATGATATCTCTCACCACAACAACATAAGGGTAGAATCACTCTCCAAAAGCCAACCCCTTGCATATGGAATGTTGTAAATATATAGAGGAGTGGGGTAAGTTGGGAGTTCTTATCCAATTACCAATCTAAGGTTTTAGATCCACCTTTGATGGGAGGATGGATAAGGGATGGAAACTCCAAAGAAGGATAGGATAGGATCTGAGTGTTTTATCTAAGGTAAATGGTTGTAACAAATTCTGGAAGCTTCTGGAAGAGGAAGCTTCCGAAATTTCTCTTTTTTTCACAAATTTCTAGAACCAAGGCAAGTGCAAAGAGAAGTAACCTGTAGGTGATCAACGCAGGCCATAATGGAGAAACTTGTAGCTGAACATTGTCTAATAAGAAGCTAAGGAGCGTTGGTCCTAAAATTAGTTCAAATGATGCAGTTTCAGGCATAAACTCTGGGGAATGAAAGATGCATTCTTAGGGATTTTTTCAATGATGGTGATAAGGGGGAATAGGATGTTGATTGATCCCTTTAGTAGGCTTATTGAATGGATGTGAAAAAATGTCCTATAACATATTGCCCCATAAAGTGAAAATTCAAGAAATATGACTAATGACTGAAGTTCTTTACCTCGTGATAAGTCGGGATCAAGAACAACAAGAGAGATTCATATGTTACAATACGTTTATATCATGACATATTTTTGCTGAGGGATGCATACCCATACTCATCACATAAGCTAACATCACATGTACAATGATCAAAATATGCGTTCACAGATGACAATTGGTGGACCCATGACTAGATGATTGTTTGTATGAACATGGCCATCATACATTGTGATATCTGTAAAACTCCTAAAATTGTAGCCCAGATGGATGACACTAGATCTAGGGTCTTCTATATCGTTCACACGAACAACCAATGTGCGATTCTAACCATGTGAATCAATGAACTGAGTTCGAACATGGTAGACACCATTTCATTACCGGTCGATGATGTAAGTCATTAACAGGGATGAGAGAAACTATTGATTATGTTAATGGTTCTCAAGGTACTATAGTACAATTTGTATGGTGTGAATAAATGATTTGATGTCGAACACCACATAGATTCTTTTGGTCGAAGTCCAATGATGTAAGCATGTTGCCGAGAGTGAGGAAACTTGTTATTGATGTATGTAAGCACTAAGGTACTAAAGAGTTGTTTCTAAGTCAATTTCCTCGATTACGTGTTGATGTCAACAGGAAGTGACTCGTCGCAGAAGGGCTTTGATATATCCCCCATTAATTACATGAAACTGATATCATGATTGAGATAGAATGATAATGTTACGGAACTTTATCATGAAAAGACAAACATGGAATAAAGGTTTAAGAGTCTTGTAATAGATATCAACTGAATGACCTCTCTTGAACACACTGACGACACTAAATAGAGTTGGTAGCATTGACCCAAAACCGAAATGGAGGCTCTAAAAAGGTATGATGAACTGAAAGACAAGCAGATTTCTGAACCCAACAACCACATAGATGAAGTGGAAGAGTGTCGTGTTCAAGAGCGACTCACTGCCATTAGCAAATGGAGTATCGTGTTTTCCCAAGTTCCCCAACCATACTGGTCATTACCTATTTATTTTTTAACAAGATTAAGGAAGATCAAATATGCTTGATCTATAAGTCCATCCTCCAGATGAATCCCTTTGAGTATTTATAATGAACCCTAAGAAGGAGTGGTTCGGCCTTGTCATGTTCGACAAGTCCATCGTTGTTTGATGTTTTAACGAGTCCAGCAAAGGTAAAAATCGACATATTTTTCATGTTTAGATAGTTTGAAAAATAAAACTCCATATGTCCCTTTTCATAGATAGTCTCTCGAGTCCAAAAAGGTAGGAAAAAATACTCAAGAGAACCTCTTAGCCATGTTTGACTAAGGTATTCCTTTTTAGTATATAGTCTATATTGGTCCGAAAAAGGGTTAAACTTATACTAAGTAGACATATTTTCATTTACTTTAACAAGTTCGAAAAGACAAGTGCTCGACAATATTTTCATATTTTGGGAGTTTGAAAAGAGTTGAAATAGGACTCCTCCTAAAGGAACGAGTATTATAAAAGGTAGCAATTGGTTTTGATCGTGATGGAACTTCTAAAAACACATAGAGGTCAAGAGGCAGGCTAATAAGTCCACTCATCGCAATGGTTCCCTAGGCAAGGGTAAAAAACCAAGTGAAAGTGTATGATCAGCCAAGCAGATGGTGACGATGGAATGAGGAAAACAAGGCTCCTCTGCCAAAAACAAGCTGATAAAAATGGAAATCATGAGAGTTAAACTGGGAATGGTTTCATTTTTTACACAATATTGAAACAATGGAAACTAGAATTTGTTTCATTTTTACACAATCTTGAAACAGAGGAAAAATATGCTTGAAATAAGTTTGCATGCCCCCGGCATAATGAATCAATTCGAGGTACAGAGATTTTGGGTTCGATCCCCAGCAGAGTCACCAATTTGTTATTCGGGATTTATGATTGTGGATAATAGTATCTGCCCTAGGTTTGGTGGCCAACTTAGAACAACATAGAGAAAAGGAACCCAATTCTATCCTTAAAGTAAATCGATGACAGAATAAAGCCTACCTGAAATCCGTCGTATGCTTCGATCCTTTAGCTTGAATGCTCCGATTCCAACTCCAATTGCCAAAATTAGAACATACACAATCAGATAACACAAGCCAATAAACTACGAGATCTATGCAGTATCATCTAAGTACTCTATTGAATAGATCAACATGGTATTGTTATGTATGAAATAATGACCTCGCATATAGGAAAATAGAGAACTATGTGTATTAATATAAATAGAAGGAGATTACAACCATAAATATGTGTTGATATTGTAAAGAGCTCCTCCAGGCTAAATTGTCCTTTCCTTGTCACAATATGCACCTCCAATCACCCTAAATGCATGGAATGATACCTCTTCCCACTACAACATAAGGGTAGAATCACTCTCCAAAATCCAACCCCTTACATATGGAAGGTTGTAAATATATAGAGGAGTGGAGTAAGTTGGGAGTTCTTATCCAATTACCAATTTAAGGTTTTAGATCCACTTTTGATGTGAGGATGGGATCAAATGATAAGGGATGGAAACTGCAAATAAGGATAGGATAGGATCCGAGTGTTTTATTTGAGGTAAATGGTTGTAACAAATTCTGGAAGCTTCCTCTTTCCAGAATTTCTCTCTTTTTCATGAATTTATAGAACAAACGTAGGTGCAAAGAAGAGAAACCTGTAGGTGATCAATGCAAGCCACAGTGGAGCAAACTGTAGGTGAACATTGTGTGATAAGAGGCCAGGGAGTGTTGGTCCTAAAACTAGCTCATATGATGTAGTTTCAGGCAGAAAATATGGGGAATGAAATATGCATGAGGGAATTGTGCAATGATGGTGACAAGGGAGAATAAGATGTTGATTGATCCCATTAGGAGGCCTATTGAATGGATGTGAAAAAATTGGCCATAACAGGATCTGGAAATCTTCCTCCGGGTTCACTGTCTCTGCCCCTCTTCCACTGCTTTTATCTCTGGCTCTCTCTCCGACAACTAATTGTTGCTACTCTGGAAATCGATCTGCATAGAAAATCGAACTATTAAAGTGTCTTCTCCATCACCACATCAACCTCCTATTATAATCCTTTGTTGGAGCACTAACGACCAAGATTAAAAACTTAATCAATGAATAGGATCATCTTTGGATCGATCCGTGTGAGTTTCTAGACTATTATCACCTTGACTTCATTTATACTGATTAATTAAGAAGTTTTCCTAAATTTAGACTTTGGAAACATTAAAAAACTGGATAATAATCTAATTAAGTCACTTCTAGGCGAAATTTCTAGAAATGATTTATGGGTTGTGGATATCTCATGTATTCTAGCATCTCCACAAAGTTTCGTTGCTAGAACACATCCGATGCTAAAAAACTAACAATTACATCAATCATAAGAATAATGTCGATCCTTAACATCAAAAATCTACATTGAACCATGAGAATAGCTCCCAAACTTTTCACACCTTTTGAGAGTAGGAACTCGTACCTATACAAAAACTAAGATAACTAAATCATAAATGTAGATCCACAAATCTCTCCTAGATCCACAAATATCTCATATGGTTACAACCATGTGTTGACATCTAGAAATTAGCATCTCTTCATATCCTCTCACAAATATCTCCTAGATTTGATAAGAGACACTTATGAAAACTTCCATGATTATTCTCCAAGAATTGTGCTTGACCAATGATATCAAATCTTCAAGAGTTTGAAGAGGAATTCGAATTTGAGTCTTGGAGGCAAAATAGGATTGTCTTGGAATCTTCAAATATGCCTACAAATGTCACAAAACTCATCCAAATTTTGTATATAAGTGAGTGCATGTTATTTTTCTAATATTTAACCATAAATTCACTTAAAATACCAAAATAAATGTATTGGAAAATCATATGTCTAAACCCATGTTTGATCATGAAGATGGTCTTCGTGCATGGTTATAGAGTTGCGGAATATGGAATATTTTGAAGCAAAGTGAAAGAAAAGAGGGTGAAATGAATGATATTTTGGAGAATCAACACTGAGCTAATATAAAACACACATAATTTGCAAGTTTTCCCTGGAGTTTGGGTTTTGTGGGTATATCAGGTGTATTATGTGTTGAATGTGTTTGTCTTCAGCTTTATTTATTTCCATTGTGCATGTTATAGTTAGAAAACTCATTGTATTGATGATTTCAGTTTTCAAAACAATAGTTTAGTTATTTTATGGTTGCATATTTAGAATCATAAATGAGTTGTTGGGTTTTAAGGAAATATAACATGATATCAAAGCTTAATCTCTTATTGAAGACCAAACATGATTTTATCTCCAGGAACAGTTTTGTGTTCTATGGGAGCGAGTTCACTAGTTCGACTTGGCCGCTATGGTTTTTGGACAGTATGAATTGGAAATATGGCATATCAGGGTCTCCTATTAAAGGACATGTTGGACGGTCCATCCAAATTTTGCTCATGGCATGAGATGATTGACATGGTGTTGGAGGAGCAAGGGGTGTGGGAGTTTGTGGATAATGTCTCAGTTGTCTACAGTGAACCTTGATAGTAGTCTCAACATAACATAATTTTCTGTCAAGGCAAAGAGAATCATCTTGGAAGGAGTCAAAGACCACATTATCCCTCACTTGACCATGAAAAAAATCAACCAAAGCTATGGGGATGACCATTATTGGCCTCTATCAAGGTTCGAGCGAGGCTGAAAATTTTATGTTAAAGGATAAACTGAGGACCCTCAATATGACCAATTCAGATTTTGTGGGGTCATACCTTGCCAATTTTACCCAAGTTAAGGAGGAGTTGGCTAGTGTGGGCAAGACAGTTCTAGATAAAGACCTCGTGAGTGTTTCCTTGATGGGTTTTACCAAGGATTGGGAAACTTTTATAGATGGAATATGTGAGGGGGGGAATATTCCAAACTAGGAGTGGTTATGGGATGATTGTGTTTAATGAGGACTTCACATATGTGCTTAATATTGGTGTCTCACCAATACAAAAGATGAAGAGAATTTTTCCCTAACCAGTAAAGTGGCTAAGTCGAAGGGAAAGAAGAACAATGGTGTTGGTGAGACGAAAGTGCCCTAACCGGAAGAAAGGGTCCAATAAGGACCAAGTAGTAGCCTCTACAGTGATATATGAGTTCTCTTCTCACTTATTTCTTACACGATAATATCATAGGCTACCAACATATGGTATTGTTGTAGCCACTACAACACCACCCAATATTTTGGGTATATTCAAAATTTCGGGTCCCCTTCTGCTAGCCTAGCCATTAGGGTTTTGACCCGGCCTGTAGTCAGTGACATCCCCGTGACCCATTCCCATCCCCGCGTAAACCTTCTCACCATCATGACGAGATACTTTCGCCGCAGCCACGCCATGTGTGGGGGGGGATCATCATGCATACACTCGAATGAAAACTTTTCTGTGTATTAAGTATATTCGTTAGAAGCCCTTTCACCATGGATCATTTAGGCATTCTGTTTGGATACTTCACCAAGCTCACGTAAATTATTTGCGGGCATTATTCTCTACAGGGTAACTGTGAACTAATTGATATTATAATGCTTCATACAAGTCAATCTCACGGATGATATACCCAACAATGTCATCACCACACCGAGGGAAAGTAACTGAAACTAAAATAACAAGGCACAGTTGTGGAACATGAAACTTTCATACCCTGTCCATATAGGGATGAGAACTAAGGCTACAGTTGAAAACCTCGTCAAGGCGAATGACAAGGATATGTAGAGATTAGTCCAGCGTTGGCAAGGAAACAAGTCGAGACTGTTGGTGAAGTGAAAAGTCATTTAAAACACTTTAATGTAGAATGTCGGGATGCAACTGGCAGAAGTGGATGGGGTAATGTGAATGCGTAACCATGTTGGGTTATAATGCTTGAGGTTCTTGACAATCTTCCACATGACCTTATCTATAGCAAAAATCAAAGTTATCCTTGGATGGAGGTCATGCTTGAGAGGAAGCAACACGAGTCTTTCATCTCAGAGATATTCAAGCCCTTACAAGATCCACTAATTAAAAGGTGCATAGACATTATCGAAAGGAAACGTGTTGATGCTGGCTGGGGCACTAGAGCATTTTTAGCAGCAAGAAACATTTGTTCAAGGATTTCTCCAAAATCACGAAGGTCTTGGATTCCTACAGGTTGCCTGCAACTATTAGAGGTTTAGCATGGAGCACTACCAAATATGTCTTTAATTGCATCAGATTTCAGCTATCTACCAGATGTAAAAATCTATAGTGAAAGGGCCCCTTTAGTTTCAAGAAAGAAAGGTGGTTGCACTGAAGATTATGGTTCCTACCTTGAAGCTAAGGGAGATGCAGACATATTCTTTCAACATAATTTTTTATCTTGGAACGCATTGATCATTACCATGTAGAAGATGGCAATGAATTGATTAATGATAAAAATCTCAAACCAATCAAGAAACGACGGTCAACAATTCTTGATACGGCTGATTTTATGGAAGGGTTTGGTCTTCCATCCAAGAAAAGGACAAAATATGGTTACAATCCTCTTTTGGATGATTTTAAGAATACCAAGATTTACCTCAATGTGCCTACATAAAACATGGTCCAAAATAAGTAGCCTATAAAAATATTGAAAAAACGAGGAATGCCTGAGAAATCAAAGATGCAGCTCGGTGACATACTTTAAGGTGCCCATATTAATGTCTTGACGTTTTTAGATGCACGACATTACATGGAAGTGAGACATATTTCCAATTATTGATTTTTCACTAAGCAAATAGTTTCAAGCTTTATCTGATTAAACAGTTAGTTGTATATCAAGCACAAAGGGAAATGGGTCGAAGAAGCCATCTACAAGCATTGAATGGTATAACAAGCTCAGTAAATGTGGCACCATGGAGGTGCTCAGCAAAACATAGCAGGGTACTTGAGATATCCAAAAGACAGCCTGGGTAATTGTCGTAAAGGCCAGTGCACTCCAAAGAAATACGTAAGGGCGAAAACGAGGGAAGGAGGTGAAAGGCACATCTCCGCTTTCGATATGCCATCAAAGATGAAGGGCCATGCACAGTGGCCGTCTCAGCATAAACAGGGGAAGAACGCTGTCAAATAATAAAATATATTTGGGCATTGTATGTTAGCATTGGCAGTAAACGTGGAGGTTAACGCTGCATAGACATGATGAAAATTCACTGAAATAGCGTTCGGACACCACAACACAGGCGCATTAAGAGCAGCGCATTTGTTCTTGCGTCCAACGGAATGCCAGGAAGGGAAGATGACAGGATGCGCATGCTTACCAACAACAGGTGATGGTTGCATATCCATGGAGCAGAAGCGGTGAATCTAAGTACCTCACTTCAAAATTCAACCATGTGAATGCATGAAAATTATGAACTTGAATCGTAGAGTCACAGGGAGGATTTCGCATGGCTGCGTGGTTCAACCTGTAAACAACTATATCAAACACATTTCGTCTCACAGTTAATGCAGGAAGTGGGCATACAGCTCACTACGTCAATGATGCCGGACGCAAGCAAAATTCAAAGAATATGGGTATGGAAGAACCGGCAAGTCAAGAAATATGCGCGAATGAGAAATCCATGTCTTGAAGGAGACACCGTTTCGCATGGTTCAAAATGGGTTGCAAGAAACACTGTGCGACCTTCTTGCCGAGGTGCAGACTTCCACAGGTTGCAAAGTTGCAATCTTGAAGCATGAAAGACAAAGTGTGACCCAGCCCGAAATGCGACTGTGCGACCTCCTTTCAAGTCGCAGACCTCTATAGGTCGCAAAATCGCAAGCCTGAGACACGGAAAGAAAGTGCGTCCTATCAGAGTCTGCGACTATGCGACTTCCATAGGTCGCTATCCTCACCCAGGTCGCCAAGTCGCATGCCTCAAAAGGGGTAAGAAACATGGAGATGCGACCTTGCGACTTGCTCAAGTCGCAGACCTCCTCCAAGTCGCATCCTACCAAAGCTTTGCTAAAGTCACACACCGCAGCCTTATCCTAACACGCACAACATTTGAATATTTTCTTTGGTTTCGGGCATCATCGCATTTGGAAAAGAATATCAAACTGGGGCTAACTATACATTTCTATTATATGATGAATGTTGTTTGACAGTTCAAATTTAATCCCCATTCCATGAGTAAAAACAATGCTCGAATAAGTTGTTCATACATTTCCTACAAAACGGGACTATGTAGGGGTCCAAGATAGTTGTTAAAACTCCCCTGATTTTATTCTGATGTTCCCTTAAGGCATCTACATTTTTTTGCTTCCTCAACGTGTGTGTATATATATATATATATATACATATATGTATACACACACACACACACACACACACACACACACACACACACACACACATATATATATATACATATATACATATAGATACATATATATATATATATATACACATATATACATATAGATACACACACACACATATGTGTGTGTGTATCTATATACATACATATATATATATATATATATATATATATATATATATATATATATATATATATAGATACACACACACATATGTGTGTGTGTGTGTGTGTGTGTGTGTGTGTGGCTAATTTAATGTTTTCACGTGCAGGTAATATGAGGAATTATGATGATGACCAGACAAAGAATTCCTCACTTTCCTAGAAGTCGCACAACCTGGATTCAAGCCAACAAATAAACCCACGTTATGTAGATACTCAGGATCTCGCTCAAAATGAAAACATCACTCTCCCACTTATTGATTCATGAAAATTCCCTTAGCACGGCAATGGCATCACCGGCAGATAGAAGCTGCTGGTTCATGTGGCGAGAGCTAAGGCTGTCCTTCAGAGAGAAAGGTTCTGACATCTCCAAAAGAGAAATATAGAAGGGACAAAACTCCAGGATGCAAGTCGCAGAAGGATTTAGGTCGCAAGTCGCAGATTGGTCAAGGTCGCAAGCCGCAGATGGATTCAGGTCGCAAGTTACAGATGGAATAAGGTTGCAAGTCATTGAGTGACCCCAGGTCACAAGTCGCAAATGGCCCAAGTCGCAAGCCAGCCCAACAGTCGGGAAGACCAAGAGTCAAGGGCGACTCAAAGGGCATCTCAGCCTATATATACAACTTTGGAAAATTAACCAATGGACTTTTAGCTCGACAATGAAAGCCATTATGGTAGAGGAATTGTTGCTAGGGAGCTAAAGGCACTCAGCTCTTGGTATCAATTAGAGAGAGAGGTAGCGAGGCTAGGGTTTTTTATCATGCATTGAGATGAATAACCCATGTTCCACTATTGGGTTTTGACGAGTTGTAAACATGTATTTGATGTTGCAACAACATTAATAATATATTCCCCTTTCCGGCACTGATTCGCGTGTTCGTTTGTGGTGATAGTACTAGCTGTCTAATACTTCATTATGTTGTATGTTTGCTTTTGTGCATGCCATTGGTTATGAACTTTTTCTCAGTGGTTGTATGTATGTTTTCTTTTGGATTAGTGTTCGTTTTTCCTTGCCACGACGGTGATCTATTGTGAACTACTTTGCAGTTAACTTCCGGCGTGTTTTCTTTCATGATGTTTGACTAGTTTTCGGCTCACTGATCTTAGTCATGGCATACCCCCTTTTTATTTTTTCCGCTCAGACTTGCTTGTATCTTTGTTTATGGTTCGTTAATCTTGGGCTAATTTTGCTTCGCTGATTGGTTATTTCATCTTCCCCTCTGCTCCATCATCTTCTCATCCGACAACCGAGAGCGGAAACAATTATGGCGACAGCCGGACCCCCATACCGGATGGGGCTCCTATCCCAAACGGTGTGAGGTCTAATTGGGACCTTTCACTGGGGAGACCCCCCTTGTTGTCGGCAGTACAATTTTGCCCGTCAACAGGTACATAGACAACATTGCATCTTGTCATATGACGAGGAACAAGAACTACTTTAGCAAACTGACAAAGAAGGAAATTTAGTTCAATATTGAGATGGGAGATGATGGGAAGTACCGAGCCGAGGGAATTGTTATAGTCAGATTTGAGAGGGAGTCAGGAAACCCTTTGTTTATTAGAGATATCCTTTACGTTCCAGGGGTTAAGAATAACCTCATTTCAATTTCAACATTGGAAGATAAGGGGTACGAAGTGACCTTCATACAATGTAGGGTTTCCATAAAACCCTCAAACTCCAAAGTGGCAAAGCATATTGGGGTCAAACATAAGAGCATATACAAATTGCAGTTCTATACAATTACAACATTAACCAACATAGGGAGCCATGACTTAGGCAAGGAGCTTAGGGAGTTATGGCATAGGGACTGGGGAATCTGCACCATAGCACGTGAAAATTCTTAAGGAGACAGTGACAGGGATACCATAGTGCAGCGTGGACCAACATGAGGTGTGCAAGGGCTACATACTTGGGAAGTATGCCCAAACCTCTTTTGCTAGCAAAGAAAATAAGGCCAAGGGCACATTGGGCCTTGTTCATTCAAATTTTTGTGACCCCGTCCATTTAGTATCCCTCATGTAGTACAAGTATTATGTTACCTTCATAGATGATCACTTAAGAAAGACTTGGATATTCTTCATGAAGAAAAAGGATGAATTCTTCTCAAATTTTCAGTAGTTCAAGGTCTTGGTTGAGAACTACTATGGCAATAAAATCAAGGTTTTGAGGTCAGATAACGATAAGGGATACACTTTAAATGCATTCAAGGAATTTTATGTTAAGGAGGGTATTAAGAGGGAGTTCAACACACAATATAACCCTAACTAAAATGAGGTAGCAGAGCATAAACACAGGGCCATAGTTGGAGCCACCAAAGCCATGTTGCATGACCAGGGATTGCCCAAGTTTCCTTGGGCTAAGGCATACAATAGAATAGTTTTATTACAAAATCAAAGCCCACATAGAGTTTTGGGGTGAATTACACCAGAGGAGACCTTTATAGGAAAGAAACTGAACGTGTCACATTTCTGGATTTTTGGCAGCTTAGTTTACTACCATGTACCAGCAGAGAAAAGGTTGAAGTTGGATTGTAACACCCTCTTCCCACATCTACCCAAGTAACCAACCAACCGGGGTAAACATGGGCCGAGAGGCTACTAAAATGAGATTCAACCTCCTAGGTGACCTTAAGGAAGTGGAACTGACGGAAATAAGACAAACACACCTTACACAACATCAAAAACATCCTCAAGAGGTAACCTAACCTTCCAGGCCCCTGAACCCTGAGTGAGACTGGCTTTTTGACCCTTTTTGAGCCATAGATACAGGCATGCCAAGGCAAGGTAGTAGCTAGGAGCCTGTAGCTGCAGGCATGCCAAGGCAAGGTAGTAGCTAGGAGCCTGTAGCCACAGGCATGCCAAGGCAAGGGAGCGTCCAGGGCCCCAAATGGTCAGTTATGTGCCTGAAACTTCGGGATTTGTGCCACCTTTTCAGCCCCAGAGCCCAAGTCATTGCCCATAACTTCATGAAACTGCAGGGGATGATGAATAACATTAAAAAAATGTACAAAAGAAATCACATCATCAAGAAATCATCTTGACCCATCCTAACCATGACAGGAATTTCATAAAACATGTCACAAACATTACATCCACATGTGTAAACAACGGAATTAAACATAGAGGTCTTATAATTATATGAGAATCACTAAGAAGCATTGCTCCCTTACATCATAAGCTGCAATACAATCTATTTGACTATAGATACATTGTGCATTCATTTACAAGTAAAAACATGGAGAGAGCCATAAATCATCAATGATAAATTACATGTTTATAACAAACATAATAACAACAAAAATACAATAGATATAACAGCAAGAGAATCCACATAATAACTAGTACAATTATACAACAAATACCAAAGGAATGAATTTCTCATTAATGAATATAGAAACCAACCAAGGATGGAACTACCACGTTCCACCCGGCCATAGATTGGCTAAGCCAAATCTCTCTTCAACCAACCATCCCTGTGTCATATTCCAAGCATGAATGTGGGACTCTTAACCAACCAAAAAGAACCAAACAAGCATGAATGCTACCGAGGTTCTCCGCCTACACCATGAGAAATTTTAGTGCCTCCTAGTCTCTCAGGATTTACCGTAATCCACAGTATGAATTAGGGATCACTAGGCCCTAAACCGAGACATATTCTCTAGAATTTACCGTACATCCCATCTCGGGACTACTAGGCCCAATGGAGAGAAATCCACCTCTTGGATTTACCATATATCCCACCATTCACCAGCAAGGATTCCTAGTCCCACTGAGGCACATAATCTCGCTTTACCACAACCCACAATTTGGCTCAGGGGTTACTAGGCCAGTGGCTTTACCATGATCCACAGTTCCGTTCAGGGACCGCTAGGCCATGTGTTTTTAATTTTGAAGATCCACCCCATTCAAATTCGAATACATCTGACAATCCAGCTTAACCGAAGTATTAGAAACCCATCTCATCAAGGATATACAGAAATGGAAAGGCTAGGCTGCAAACATTGTCACACCTAGAAAAACCCATGCCAAGATAGAAAAGAACCACATGAAATACCATGCATGCCAGATCTAGCAAGGAAACCACATATGCAAATAAACACCTACAAATAATCCTGTTGTAGTTGCTTGATCCTTCTCTTCCTTGCTTTCTTTTTCCTTTCGTGTTCCAATGCCCAAGTGCTCCAAGAAAACTCCAAGTGTCCAATAGTGAGAGAGAGAGAGAGAGAGAATAATAAGAAAGCTCTGAAATTGAGATGACAAAAGGTACCAACTAATCCTCATAATCCTTTTTATACAAGAGGCCTCTATTTCCTTCATTTTCCTCCTCACATGCAACCTGTGACGTTTCATCTCCCTTTTCTCCTAATTTCCATTATTTTCATAAACAAATGTGCCAAAAATACTTTTTTCCTCGTTAATGCCTTCGCCATATCCTTTTCTAATTTCCTTAGCCATAATAAACCATGTGAACACCTGCACTAAGATGTTTTTGCCAACATTCAACTTGGAATAAGTGTCTCAACAATCGTGGTTATTATTTTTAACTTTATTACATGAAATTTTCACCATGGTTGTTACATGGATCCCAAATTGGAGAAGGGAATATTTTTGGGCCATGGCAAGATAGCCAAGGCGTACAGGGTTTATGTACCAACACTCAAGAAGATATTCATTAGGAGTGATGTGAAGTTTGAGGAATAAAGGGCCTTAAGGAAGTCCTTGAAGCATGGGTAGGATATAGTGTGGGAGGAGGAGTTGTAGGGTCCCAAGTAGGAGGCTCAACCATCACCTCAGACTACAACTATACACTTTTATGGGTAGGGCGAGTAGCATGAAGATGAAAGGGACATGCAGTTGGAGGAGAGAGTGGAGCCCACTCAGGCTATGACTCCCAACGCAGGGAGAAGGAGAGTGAGATGTGCAGAGTAGTTGATCTAGAAGGTGCATGAGCAAGTTATTGCTCCTAGTACATTGATTACATAGAGGAGACAAACACGAAGGTATAGATAGTATATGGAACTCATGACATAGTTATCGGATGTCGAGCCTTCTACTTGCTAGGAGGAAACCACTCAGCAGGTGTGGAGAGATGCGATGGTGGAGGAGTATGCCTCCATTGTGAAAAATTATGTTTGGGAGGTGGTACCGATACCAGGGGGAAAATTTGTGGTGGGATCTCGATGGGTCTATAATATCAAGCATGGGATTGATGGGAACATCTAGAAATACAAGGCAAGATTCAGGGGTAAGGGGTTCTCGCAAATAGATGGCATTGACTATGAAAATACACTTGCCCCGGTAGCCAGATATTCATCTGTCAAGACCATTATAGCCATTGCAACTCAGATGGAGTGGAAGGTCCACCAGATCGACATTAAAACAATGTTCCTTAATGGATTTTTTGAGGAGGAAATTTATATTAAACAGTGAGAGGGATTTGAAACATGTGATAGGGAGACTCACATGTGTAGAATTAGGAGTGCCTTGTATGGGCTAAAAAAGGATCCACAAGCATATTATCCTCGTTTGAAAATTACCTTTAGGGCTTGGGCTTCACTAAGAGTGAAGTGGACCCCGACTTCTACTGCATTATTGTTGGAGTTGAGCCACTCATTCTAGTGTTATACGTGGACAATCTGATTTTGGTAGGCACATATAAGCTCATCAAGGAGTGCAAGATAGATCTTGCAGGTGAGTTTGAGATGAAGGATATGGGGCTGACACACTATTTCGTTGGATTCAATGTTTGGTCTTGGAGCAATGCAAGTACGCCCTAAAAATTCCGAGGAGATTCCACATGCATGATTGCAGACCCATGACCATGCCTCTAGTCACAAGCTGGAGGAAGGTGGACACATCCATATCATATTGAGTAGACTCGGTTAGTGTCTAATATTAACAGTGATAAACTTTACTATTTCCACTGTAGTTAGAGTCTTATGGTCAAATTTTTATATTTTCAAACAAAATTTGACATCTCTCTTAGTTGTCAAATGGTCCTAAGTCATTGTCTAGGTGTCATGCTACTCTCATGCCATGGTCATCAAGGTAAATTCATAATAATTTTCATGGGTCATTGAGTCACCAAAGGTAAATTTTCTTCATTAAGTGTCAAAAGAGTCATGGTTTCATAAGGTTGATCATGAAAGTGTCATGAGTGTCTTGGTTGGTCTAGTCAATAATCGTACTCATTAATTTGGGTGTATGGTCATCATATTTCCATTTGAAGTCATCATCATTCAAAACTAGTAAAGTGTCATGAGAGTTAGCACTTAAGGAATAAAATACATCAAAATAATAAAAAATACATCTATGTCACATTGGAGATGTAACCTTCCTATTGAAAGAAGCATTGTTGCAGTACAAATCACATCATCAAGCCATATCCTAGCTCAAATCATCCAAATGATGGAGAAATTGGTCATCATGAAAAAGGGACGTAAAATTTGAATTTTCAAGTTATAAAATGCCTCAAGAAGTTTGATTTGGTTCTATTAACAGTGACATGCATTCAAGGAGCTCAAATTTAGCCTCAAAAACTTTTAAACTAAGCCAAGAAAGAAGAATTAAAGTAGCATTGCGCATCTGCTGCACTTCTGGGAAGCTATTAGGGTTTTTGCTACGCTCTCCCTCTTCCATGGTTCATAGCTTCATTCAAGAGTCAAAACCTTTATTTTTATGTTCACACATCCTCCATTACCCTTCATTGAACATTTCCCATCATTCCCTGCATTAAGATCCTTTCATTTCCTTATTTTCCCAGAAAACCCTAGAAATTTGTTGTGCTTTTACCCTAGGTCTATGCTTTGACCTTTTCACCCCTTTTTTATCAATATTTTGAGAAATTACACTTCTATAATTTTCCTAACATCTATCCCTATCCCCCATAATTTTCTTAGAATTTTTCTACCCCCCTTCCCTCTGATTTCCCTACTTCAAAATTCGCTGCGTTTTTTACTCTATTTTTTTTCATCACTTTCAAAAGAGGTTTCTGACCAAATGAGGATGAATTTTAGAAAACAAAAGGAGGTTTTTGTTAAGGATAGACCCAATCATAATAAAATACTTCAGTTTCTACACAGGTATTATATATTGGGAGATATTCAACTTTCTTGGAGGCCTATTTCAGAAAATCAAATTCTTCAATTTTTCTTGTCTGTTTTAGTAATCATTTTGTGGCACAATTTCCGAGTAAATGGAAATGAATTTACAAAAACTGAAAGAAATTTTCTCCACAACAACCTTATCTACAAAAATCTCTCCTAGTTTTGTAAAAATTTGTATGGTTAAAAAGATATCATTTCATCTTTGACCCCTATTGTTTCGTTGCGCTTCTGGAGAATTTGTTGCGTTTCTGGACACTTGGTTTTAAAATAAATTTTGAGGGGGCTAAAATGATGATTTTGGATGACTTAATGGTCCCAAGGTATAGTAGACATTCTAATATTTCTTCACCAGCTTTTAGAAACATTCAGAACCTCTTCCAAGTCATTAAAAAATCAAGCCAAAGTTGTTGTGTTTCTACTAAGTGTAGAAATTATACAAACATTATGTATATCAATGGATTCAATCCGATCATGCAATATGCTAAAGAAAGATACTGAATCCTTCTACAAATAAATTGCGAAAAACAAACACGATTGCCAATCAAAACAAGTAAAGAAAGAAGCAAATCAAAACCACAACACATATGTTTTTCCTGGGGAAATCTTGCTGCTCAAAACCCCTCTATCTATATTGTATATTCGTCAAGGAATAATGAAACAATTACAATGCACTCTTATCACAAGAGTCTCCTGCACTATGACTATCGTCTCACACTGATCCAGACAAAATCGACCAACACTTAGCCAATTTCTTTCCTCTCTTGAGCCTGCCTTAATCACACAATTCATGAAGAATGCAATCCCTATTCCTTAGGAATTTCAGCCTTTCTCAATTGCGCAAGTATCATGGGAAATCTTGTGGTGTTTTAACTACATCTGGGCAGTTTTCTAATATCGCAACTGATAGTCAACTTCCCTTTAACCTTTGTCTCAACTGGGTCTCCACTGGAACTGACATGCATGCAACTATTAATAGCAAATCATCAGTTGCATGACAGATCACTGCATGTGAATTAAATCTTATTTAATTCACTTGATCTCTAACTAGTGCAACAAACAGTTACAACTAGTTCAACTGACTTTAACTCAATTAATTGAGTTAACTGATTTCTCATGCATTAAGCTAATGCACTAACCGCAACTTGAACTCTAAAACACATAGAATCACTCAGCATGCCTCACCAACCACCCTCAACTCGAAATTCATGAGCTAACTGAGTTTATCACACTCAGTTAACTATTACAAGTGATTACGAGATAAGATTACAATTTATTGTCCAATTTAATTAAGGGAAAAATAAAATTAGACGCATTTCCAATTTATTAAATAAATTGGTTTGCACACTTATGTATCACTAGGACCCATCGTTGTGTGACCTATGATCCCACACTAGTGTGTGTGCTATCATGTTGTTTCTGGATGCCAATTTCATTGTTTCTTGTTGCAAATTTCAATACTCCCTCTCAACAAGAAAGGAATCAATCTGTCCCGATCCAGTACCTTTGGAAAGTTCTTGCATGCAACACTTATATAGTGTTGTTCGCACATGCAAATCTTGCATGCAACACTTCTCTAGTGTTTCTCGCACATGCAACTTTTTCATGCAACACTTCTCTAGTGTTTCTCGCACATGCAACTTTTGCATGCAACACTTCTGAAACTGAATAGCCTCAAAACAATTGAATCGGTATAATGCATCTGTCATCAGAGTCTTCTGACTGCTGCTAGCTACTGCACATGTCTATTGTACTCTATGCGTTGTTGACATCTACATCCATGTACTCTACACTGCTGCCAACTCTGATCTGCGCTCCAGTATTTGACACCTGTAACTTTGATTTATGTCTTCCTGACATCTGACTGCATTAGTCTAACCGATCCTGCTATTGTTGTATTGGGCTCCTCGTAGCCAGGTTCGATCCATGAGATGCACCATCTCAATGAATCCTGCCCAAATTTCTTCTTGGGATTAATTTTTCACATCGCCTCACCTCACACCTGGAGGTATAGCTGCATGTACTCCCTCTGCCCATCTAGCTCGAAATCTCCCCCTCCTGGAGGTCTCTACTTGAGTGGTTTCTGCCACTCCATGATCCTCCGCATGTGGTTGCTCCACATCTTGAGGTTCATCCTTTGGAACCAAGAGTTCCTCATTTGCATGCAAATCAAGCTCCCTCTCAAGGGACAATTTCATGGCTTTCTCACACTTCCCTATGGTACATCCCTTGCACGTGTCTATCTGCGCAAGAGTACCCTTTGGAAACCCTGTAGAAATATGATGCATGACCTTCAAAGCTCTGTGATGTAGATGGCCCAATCTCTTGTGCCATAACTCATCCTCATCCCGGCTCACCACTTTGTCTACTTTACCCATCAATGTTTCACAACCATCTACACCAATTTTATAGAGATTCTTCACACGAATCCCAATCTTCTTGGCTTGTCCTGTGGCTTTGTGTCGAATGAAATATTTCCCTTCACGGAAAACTACATCATAACCTCTATCCTCCAACATTGCGACTGAAACTAAATTCTTTTTCAAGCCCGGTACATGCATTACATATTTTAACAATAAGGGTTTACCTTACTATATTTGGAAGGTAATTGTACCAATCCCGGTAGCACTGTACCTCCCGTCATCACACATTTTGATATGCATCTGGAGGTCCTTCTCCTCCAAGCTATTGAAAAGTTCTTTGTCTCTTGTCATGTGGAAAGATGCACCACTATCAAGTACCACATTGATCCCATTGCACTTGACACCATGCATGAAATGAGTGAGAAGTCTAACTCGAATTGTGAGGCCAAAGCCTCACCCGCTGTAGATCCTAAAGCCTTCTTGTCCTTCTTATTTTGTGGAAAATTAGTGGCATAATGTCCATGCTCATGACAGTGAAAACACTTCACTCTGGACATGTAGCGCTCCTTGCCTTATTCGTCGGTCTCAGATTTGGAATAGGATTTCTTTCCCTTCCCCTTCTTCGCTTTACCAGCCAAGGCACACTTTTCTTCATCATTTGTCTTAGATGAAGATCCATCCCTGGTATTCCGCCTGAATTATTCTTGCACGAAATCCGACCAAAGTCGCTCCCAATATGGCAGTTTCTCCCTCCCACTGACAGACTCCTAATAACTATGCCAACTCTTGGGAAGGCCTAGAAGAGCTAGGATTGCTAATTCATCATTCGCGACAGTAATTCCGATGCTCCCAAGCTCATCTCGACATTGGACAAACTTGGTTAAATATTTCGGAATAGTGTCGCCTTTCTCCATTTTGATTTTCTTGAGCTTGTCCTTCAGTGCCAATTTTCTATGATTACTGCTACTCTCAAACAGATCTGTCAAAGCCTTCAACATTGCATACGGATTCACTTTTGCATGGAGACTTGAGACAACATGGTCTCGTACTCCCTCCAATAAGATCATCCTCGCCCTTGAAACCTTCTTTTTCCAAGCATCAAGATTTGCGACATCTACTGCAGTGGGTTTGGGAATGTCATTATCAATTAATTATTTCAACCCATTGTCCTCCATAAATGCCTCCATCCTGTCTATCCCTGCAATATAATTGGAACTTCCCTCAAGTGCATACTCCAATCTCAAGCCATTGAAAGCCATCTTAATCCTGATCTGCCTGTTGCACCAAGAAAACTTTTGCAAATTCGAATGTTATTTAGTCACAAACTCAATTTATTCTCCACTATAGTGATTTCCCGTGCTCTGATACCATGTATAAAATTATACAACCATTATGTATATCAATGGATTCTATCCGATCATGCGATATGTTAAAGCAAGATATTGAATACTTCTACAAATCAATTGCGGAAAATAAGCATGATCGCCAATCACAACAAGTAAAGAAAGAAGCAAATCAAAACCACAACACAGATGTTTTTCCTGGGGAAAGCTTTCTGCTCAAAACCCCTCTATCTATATTTTATATTCATCAAGGAATCATGAAACAATTACAATGCACTCTTCTCACAAGAGTCTCTTGCACTCTGCCTATCGTCTCACACTGATCCAAACAAAATCGACCAACACTTAGCCAATTTCCTGCCTCTCTTGAGCCTGCCTTGCTCACGCAATTCATGAGGAATGCAATCCCTATTCCTTAGGAATTTCAGCCTTTCTCAACTGCGCAAGTATCATGGGAAATCCTGTGGTGTTTTAACTGCATCTGGGCAGTTTTCTAATATCACAACTGATAGTAAACCTCCCTTTAACCTTTGTCTCAACTGGGTCTCCATTGGAACTGACATGCATGCAACTATTAAGAGTAAATCATCAGTTACATGGAAAATCACTACATGTGAATTAAATATAATTTAATTCACTTGATCTCTCACTAGTGCAACACACAGTTACAACTAGTTTAATTGACTTTAACTCAATTAATTGAGTTAACTGATTTCTCATGCATTAAACTAATGCACTAACTGCAACTTGAACTCTAAAACACATAGAATCACTCTACATGCCTCACCAGCCACCCTCAACTCGAAATTCATGAACTAACTGAGTTTATCACACTCCGTTAACTATTACAAGTGATTATGAGATAAGATTACAATTTATTGTCCAATTTAATTAAGGGAAAATAAAATTAGATACATTTCCAATTTATTAAATAAATTGGTTTGCACACTAATGTATCGCTAGTACCCATCACTGTGTGACCCATGATCCCACACTAGTGTGTGTGCTGTTATGTTGTTTCTGGATGCCAATTTCACTGTTTCTTGTTGCAAATTTCAACACTAAGGACATTTGTTGCGTTTATGGGAAAGTTGTTGCGTTTTTGTGTTTGGAGATTTTTCACTACAAGTGGAGGTCAAAAGGAAAACTTGGTTCATGTAAATAGTTGACTCACGAGTTTATTTGATGTTAATAGTCTTGTTAATGATTATCATTGTAAAGGATCTTGTGATCAATGCTTTGAGAGATAATCTCAATCAGTTATCTAAAAAGGGGGAAAGTTGTTTCTAACTTCCCTAGGATTTGGCAATGAGTTAATAAGTGCATGAATCGGTTGCTATGGGTCAAGATTCGACACCTTAAAGGGGAAATATTGTTTGTATTCTATATATACTCAAAAAAAAGTCTAAGTAAGGATTGGATATTTGAAGTTCACACTTTTTTTGAACTGGTGTACTTGACTTTTTGTAGAGATAATATACAGGCAGTTGCAACTATTTTTATGGGATTCATGTGTTGTGGTTGGTGATACTTGTTTTCCTCAATATTTCTTATGCATTTGATTATCATGTGTTTCTAGCAGCCATGTACATTTCTTCTTGTGTTAATCTCCTAAGTTTTTAACAGATTTCATTACCTATAATGCTCTGTTTTGTTTGAGATTATCATATAAGTGTTTTATCCTCTAACAAGTGAATTCATGCATGTATGCTCACTTAGTTTCTTTATCTGATTTCCTCATCACCATACTACAATGACAAATATATTTTGTTTCACTGCTTACACCTACCTTGCCTCATTCTATGTCTGCAACTGATCTTTTGGAATACTTGGCCTAATTCCTAGGCCTGGTGTTTCTTATCGAGCAAACCCTATTCAAAACCCTATTGAGATAATAACTAGCCTAAAACCCTAATACTCTCCAGTCACTTCCATTGGTTGTGAGGTTGATTTTGAGAGAGCCATCTCTGATTTGGTAGGGCTAGATACCAAGTGAAAAAGTTGTTATGTGGTTACCTCTTTGGTTTCTTTTCTCAGCCTTGGGAAACTAAGTAGTGCTAACATACCCCACACTTTACCAGGAGTTCATTAGGTCACCAATGTATTTCGTGAAAACAAAAATAAACATATGTTTGCAATTAACTCTTTGAAAATTTTTATGGTCGAACCCAATAGGATTCATTAGGTTACTTCCAAGAATCATTGAGATATCTCAAGGGGAAAATAGAGTATGGATTGTGGTACAAACAAGTTTATTGGGTGAAGCTCTAGGGATTCACTGGTGCAGATTAAGCAAGGAGTTCAACAGACAGGAAAAGCGCATTTGACTACACTTTTAGTATTGGAGGCAGATGTTTCCTGGTTCAACCAGAAGTAGAGATAAGTTGCATTGAGCTCAGTGTAGGTTGAGTATATAGCTACTAGTTTGGCAGCATATGAAGCCATTTGGTTGAGGAAGCTACTCGTGAGCTTGTTTGGACAAGAGCTAGATCCCACTGTCATCCATTGTGATAATCATAGTTGCATCAAGCTCTCTTAGAATCCATTGTTTCGTGGTCGCTCAAAGCACATAGATATACATTACCATCTCATCAGGGACATTGTTTAGAGAGATACAATTAGACACCAATACATACAAATAGAGGAGGAGACAACAAACATTATGACCAAGGATTTTCCAAGGGATAGATTTGTTTACCTTAGAGACAGGTTAGGTGTAGTGTAAGGCACCTTCCTCTCTAAGAGGGAGTGTTGATTGGAGTATAGTAGAAAGGCTTATGCTTTCCTAGGTGCCAAGGTTGGAAAAGGGACCCACAAGACAACCCCTTGGGAGATTATAAATGTAATTAAATATTTCCTAAAGTAGGACTTAGGGAAAATTAAAATCCTAAAGTCAACACATGATCTAATCTCAACCCTTCATCAAGATCTAATCTTAGCCATTGAAGGTGATGATGGGGTTCAAGTCGAATTATAAGAGGAAATAGGGTGTATAAGTGGTAAGTTCGACTTTGGCATTGAGTTTGTTTGTTATCTCGACAAGAAGATCAGGGTTTTCAACAGTCCGCATAATATCAACAATCAATAGGAAGAGAAAAGAGGGTAAAACAACTCTAACTCAACCCAACTTTAGCGTGATCGTGTAGTGCACAAAAATGCACAAAGAAAGGGTGTATTACATGTTCTTATAGTTCGTACAACTACGTAAAGAGGTTGTACCACACACTCATACAACAACACAAGTGCATTGGGGGGTGATTTGATTTTTCCTAGGAATTGTTCAAAGGGTTTTTTTGTAAAAGGGAAGTGTTCCCTTGTTTTATTAGTTTATGAAGAATATTATTTTGATGAGTTAATAGAAGACACACACACAATTTCCAAGTTTTCCCTGAAATTTGGGTTTCCTATGAATATCTAGTGTCTTATGTGTTGAATGTGTTTGTATTTAGCTTTATTTATTTCCATTGTGCATGCTATAGATAAAATAATTTGTGTATTTGTGATTTAAATTTTTAGAACAATAGTTTAGTTTTTTTTCTTTTTTCTTTTTCCTGGCTACATGCTGGAAAATCATAAATCAGTTGTTGGATTTTAAGGAAATCTAACGTCCACTTCGTGGTGGTGCATCACTCCAAAGTTTCCTTGTGCTGGATGTTAGCTTTCCATGTGCCACACTACTTAACTTCCTTGTGTTATAGCACAGGGGATCGATCGATGGATAATGAAATGCTTTGAATTCCCCATGCATGTTAGCACAATCAACAGGGAGTAATACCATGTTTCCTATCTCAATCACCAAACACTCATAATATTTGGGGCATTTTAGTAGTTACAACAGTGATGTCCTTCTAGTATGCAACAATAGGATTTGGTGTCAGCTTTGCCAAATTAATTGAAAATGGAGAGATTTATGAAAATATGGATGAAATCAACTAGAGGACCTCTATTATTAGAGCCTAGAAAAGTAAAGAGGACTGATGATATGGGAAACTTCTACTTTGAGGTTCAATCGGGCCCGTGATGATATTCATGGATTAATGATGTGCAAGAGATTTTTCTTCAGAAATTTGGAATTCATGCAAAATTTGTGGAAGCATTTGACATTAATAATATTGCAAACAAGGTTTACAAGCACAATTTTGGGCATTCTCCATATCAGGGAAATATCCCAAGTCTAACTATTGCGCAGTTAAACAAATTCAGGGCAAAACATGGTTATTATCTCCTCCATGTTGACCATACACTCGAAAAGGTTTGCAGAAATATGTTGAATATGCTCGTGCATCCCCCTTTATGAATATACTAGAGCTTATCTCTCTAACAATGTTTCCTCTAACTATGTTGTTTATGGAGAATGTTGTTGGGTTTGATTCCTCTGTTACACACAAGTGGACGATGGACGTATTAGAGAAAATTGAATTCATTATATAGGAATTCATCTTGAGTCCTCTTCAGTTCTATGTTATGTCATAAGGTTCATCAAACTTCAACCTTGAGGTTCGAATTTTGGCAAACCTTAAAATTATTTGAGTTTCGATGAACCTCGCCGAACCTCATAGCCATTAACTAATTCCATAGATCAAAACTCATAACCTCGTGTCATAACTCAAGCTTGTAATATATCTTTGTAGTTTCCATGTTCGTGATAGCATTTTTTCTTTTATTGATGTTGATTTCTTACAAGTTTATCCTATATTTCATTTTCAAGTTAATATGTTTATACATATAGAAAATGTATATTCACAAACCTAATGGCAAACCTTATCTGAACCCATTAAAAATTTTGAAATCGAACTGAACCTAATCATTGTCGAACCCGAATTCGAACCTAAACTATGTGACATTGATTCTATGTACCTTATTCTCATCCTCGTTACTCTTGCCTTGCCAAAAGGGAAACTTTGTCACTTCCTATGCCATAATTCAATGGAAAATTGGTCACAAATATCGGTCCACTTATTTAAGGTGAAGATGAAAAATATCTTGGCACATCTAAATGAAAAATGGAGAATGTGAATGGGGTGGAATTGGACACTAATAGTTCATGTTTACCCATGAAGTATTTCCTATAACTTGAAATTCTTAGAAGCGATAGATTTGGTAGCACATAAATGTATTCCTCCACAAGTTCTCATGAAATCCTTGATATGAAAGAATTTAGGGACGAGTTTGAAGATCACCATGCTAAAAGAGGATTTTGTAAGATTGATGAAAAGGAAGGTTTAGTTTGTTCGACATATTTTTTTGGGCAAGATGATTGTGATTATGTTGGAGTCATCACTAAAAATATATCCAATATTCCTTTTGAATGTAAAGACCACTGCGGAAATTCAAAGTGGGAACAATTCAGGGTGCCACCAGGTTTTATTTAGACATGGGGGAATGTTATGTATATTATTTTTCTAGATTCAAAATGTTGTTGAAGTTTTACTAGAAGTTATGGTTGTTATGTCAAGGGTATTGGTTAACTTCTTGCTACTTCCAAGGATGCCCTAAACAATCCATTTATAAATGCATATAATTGCATACAAGCAAGCAAACATCAAATCTCATTATTACAAGAATTGGATCTGTGGTATTTCACACCTCATAATATTGCTAATCTACATTCCTTCCTGGAAATTTTCAACTTTCCAAATCATGTTAGTCCAAGGTAAACAAATGTTTGAGATCCAATAAGGAAATATCATTACTGGACTAATGTAGCTAAAACTAGGTGCAGAACATATGTCTATATAGGAGGCATCACATTTTACATGTTCAGGTTGGTTATGGGTTTGATTTAATATCCAAACATATATTCATCTTGAATTTGTATTTTAATTCAGATAATGGGTGATACAAGCGTATAAGTGTTTCATACAATGCTGCCATGATCTTCAACACAACCATGACTATGAAGTTGTCATCCTCTGATCTATCTTGCAAGATTGTTAAAAGGAATGTGGGGGACTTTGAAGGCAACATTTCACATGGAGTCCAAGTATTTTCTGCCATGACATAGTATTAAGAACTAGACTTCCGGCAAGGGTTTTCACGCTCTCCAACCATGAAATGATCAGAGTTCAACATGTGAACACAACTTCATTAGATGAAAGATCATATTCCATATCTTTTATTTAAAGAGTTGAAGCTGCTTGGATGGTTTCAATGGTTATATGATTTTACAAGATGCAACATTAAAATTCATGATATTTCTTTCCTCGTATTGTAAACATTATTTTATCATGAAAATATAAAATTCCAAAGTCATGTAAGAGTCGTAAGAATATAAAAAGTTACTGGGAGTTTAGTTGTGAAAGTTCATGAGTTAGTCGAAAGTTCATGGGGAAGGTGAACAATCACCTGCCCATTTGTATAATTGTATCGTCATGCCTTCAACGACAAGGGGGATATTAGCACTTGAGTCTTTTAGCATTTGGGCTATTGTTATCACTTAGGTAGCTTGAAGCACTCTTGCTCTTGGTGATTTTAGACTGAGTTGTGGTGATGCTAGGAACTTATTTTGGAGATGATATGAGCACCATTATTATTCTTGGGTGACAAATCTCCAAAGTAGTTTTTCTCCTATTGCCTTATGCAATAGAAACATATCTCATATTACCAAACCCCCATGACCTTTAGGAGACTTCACCAGAGCCCGTTTCAACAAATATAATTTTTCGGAGCTTTCCATACCACCTTCACATAAGAATTTGTGGGTTTATTTTGTTAAATCTGAAAGGATGCTCTATGGAGAAAGGGGAGTTGAGAATAGGTATAAAGGAAGAGAAAAGAGAATGACCTTGAAAATAAAAGATGCCCAACAAGGTTTAGCCATCGAGCTCCCCAAGAGGAAAATTTCCCTTTAAATTTTGCTAGGAATCCTTCCCATGCTTGAGATGAATGTGATTTTAGGCAGATTGGAATTCCTGGATATTTGAATTCCTTCCATGATTCAACTATTTGAAAACCCAAAATTCTTCCAGTTTGTCATTGCTTCCTTGATGATACATTCCATGTATAAATATGAGATTTCCTTGAGTTTTTTTGGCCTCCATATGCTTCAAGGAAGGAATCTATTTTTTTAAACCTTCTAGCTATTATTGTGGAGGCACCCCCCAACATGATTGTTTAGTCAGCAAATTGAGAGTGCCTGATGCTTTTGATGCCTTTGGAAAATCTAATTCTCGTAAGGATCAAACACCTCCTTTCATATTATAGCCCATTTCTAAGAGAATCTATCGTTATATTATATAAGAAAGGAGATAAAGGGCAGCCTTGCTGAAGCCCTCAACAGACTTAGAAAGAACCAACCACTCTCCCATCAACCAAAGGGGAAATCCATGGCATTTTGATACATAAAGAAACCCATATAATATATTTAGCTTGTGGCTAAGAGAATATTCCATGGTAATATATAAAAAAGGAGATAGAGGAAAACCTTGACGAAGCCCTCAAGAGGCTTATAGAAAACCAACCACTCTTCAAATAACTAAAGGGGCAATCCATGGCGCTTTGATACATAAATAAACCCATCGAGTAAATTTAGCATCAAATCCAAATTTGTTCATTACTTTGAAGAAGAATTCGTGACTTACTCTGTTGGAGGCTTTTCCATATCTAGTTTTACGGTCACGCCTTTGTCTTCTTGATTTTTGCCATAGTTGATTCCCTATTGAACCAGGATGATATTATCAAATATTTGTCTCTCATGCACAGATTTTCCATGATTTCCTAAAATATTATGGGCTGAATAGGCTTAAGCTTTTTGGCCAAAATCTTTGAGACTCACTTTATAAGAGACATTACAGAGCGATATCGACTAGAATCTTGAAAATAAAGCAAGATTTAGATCTTTTAGGACTAGGGCTAAAAAGGAAGAATCAATTCCTCCCCTCATGAAATTGTTCTTTAAGGTATAACCTATCATTATGTAAAAATAAAAAATTTTTACCTTCCAAAACTATTGGTAAAAATGAGCAGAGAATCCATCTGATCCTGGTGCTTTATCTAAATTGAAGGAAAATACAACTTGGTGGATTTCTTATTTAGTGGGTTCTTTTGTCAGCACATCATTGCCTTCTTGTGAAATAGACTCAAAAATATGTTCTAGCATCAACTGTTCTACTTTAGGGCTACCAGGCACTGTGGCGCTATGCAAATAATTGAAGTGAAGAACCACCTCCTCTTTGGGCGATACAAAATATGAAATTTTTGTACCCCTTGTAACAATCCCTTGAATTTTGTTTTTCCAGACTCGATCTTTTGCTTTCTTGTGAACACATATCGTGTTCATATCTCTGGTCTTTAACTAAATTTTACGAGATTTTATACGCCAAATATCTTCTTCCTCTTTTAGAGCTTTATGATAGGATACAAATTCAACTCTTTCTTCTTGTAGCAAACCGTGTGTCACTAACCCATTCTCCATCTTATCCTACATAATTTCCAATATTTTTTAATGTACCTATTTCTCTCCCTGTTTTCTTGATTGTTAATCTCGAGCCCATTATTTTTAATGCAAGCTTTAAGTGCTTGAAATTTTTCTCCCATATTGTAACTGGGGTTCCCAATTCCCACTCGCTCCAAACCTTCTTCATTATATTGCTGAAGTTTGGCAAGTTTTCCTAAATCAGACAATAGCGAAAGGGTAATGGTCTGGAGTCAATGACTTTTGAGATATCAAGAGTGATCGATCTATGATTCGAGTTGATCCAAGAAAGGATTTTGAAACCGATCAATATTTTTTGGGATAAGAATGAATTTGAAATTAAAATTTTCTCTAATCAGAAAACAACATGGCATGGTCTAGTTTGCTTATTTCTCTAAGTGAATTTGTTAGTGGAAGGCTTTATATCTAACAAATTTAATTCATGGATAATTTCTTCTAAATGTTATTGGTACTGATATTGAATATGAGATCCCCATTTTTTCTCCCACTGATGCAACAATGTGTTGGAGTTGCCACCCAATATGCATTTTGATCCAAAAATTGTGTCCCCAAGGGCCACTAAGGGATTCAAACAAGCATGTTTTTCTCTAAATCGAACAACCATGTAAATATTGAAAATGGAGCATACCTGATTTGATGGAATATGTATAAAATGAGTAACCAACCAGTGAGATGTCAAAGTAGATTCTGGAAATTAGAGCAAATATTGAGACCATGTGGTGGATATCCCACCTGAATATCGTCTTGCACTAAAAAAAAAATCCCACTACCATTCCAAATCTTGTGGTAATTTAGGAGGACTTCTTGATCCCCCATTTTTGTCTCCTAGAGAAAGAAAACTAAAGGTCTCTCTTTCTTGATCAAAGATTTCACTTTCTCCATCCTTTTTGCCGACCCTAATCCCCTACAATTCTAGGAGAGGACCCCCATTACTTATTTATTGTACAAGTATCCCCTTGGTGAGGGAATAAGTTGGTACATTTTCTAGTGTTTCTATATCCCTTTAGTTTTGTGTCTATAATTGATTTTGTTCACATTTCCTTATCCTTCTTTGTTTTTCGTGCCTTACTTCTCTATTGGTCTACCAACCAGCCTTACGTTGAAGCCTTTCTAATTATTTTTTCTTCTTTGCCTCTGACTTCTCGTTAGTTGAGCTAAAAAAGGAAGGCCCCAATTTGGATGGGGGAGGGGAATTATTCCTCTTCTAAGGAACATTCCACTGTTTGTTGCTCTGATATTGGAACATTTTTTAATGGAAACATGCATTCATCATTTTTCTTTGGTTCATGCCCTGGTCCTGAATATTGTACCTGTTCTTGTACATTGTTTTCTAGAATTTCCCCTTCTTTAATCATTAAATTGAGAGCCTCAATGCTATTATTTTTCTAATTTTATCCTTACTACTTACTATATCCTTCCCCTTCCCCTTAGTGGATTTCTTACGGTAAGCTAGTCCTTCCCTTGTTCCCATTATGATCTGGTTTCTTAGGAAATTTTTTATGTTGTTTAGCTAGGCCTCTTCTCATATTCTACTATTTTCATTGTTCTCTTTCATTCTCTTGTTATTTTTCTCCTCTTGCCTCATTTTGCATCTTTTTGCAAAGTGACCATATTCATGGCAAACATTGTAATTAAAAGGAGTTTGATCATTGTCAACCTTCTGAATATGGATCCAACTATCCAGATTTAGGGTAATTTCTATTGGGAGCCCCTTATCTAGATATACCTCCATGCATATCCTTGCACAAGAGAAGAGCCCCTATGACCTCGATCAATGTATTTCTAAAGTGCATTGCAAATATTTCTAAAATTAGTATCATTCCAACAATGTAGGGGAAAAAAGGAAGCTCTACCTAGATAGGGATGAAAGATGGGACACCACTTTCAAGGTTAAAACCTGGCTCTATAGATCGAGATATAACCCTTTGGCCCCTATTAAGTAAGGTATTCTTTGAAAGATCAGGTCCTAATCATCCTTGTTCTAAAAAAAAAGGTAAAAAACCTTTTATGCATAAATATGAAGTGACAGAACCCTTGATCATGTATTTCCAATTTTTTTCAATCCACAACCTGACAGAACGTGGGGAGGGCTAGATCCCCATGAATTGGTCTATCAATCCATGTTCAACCAGTTGTAGAGTTCGTGCTCTTGACTGTGGTGCAGAAACCTCAACCTTTAGAATTTATTCTAGATTCTTGACAAAATGATAAGGATTTTCCTTGTGGTACAACGACCCATTTGTGACCATTAGGTTAAAAGCAATGATATTTAGAGCATGGTGTGGGAGAAGAGGTAGAGACTCACCCAATTTGGCCATCTATTCATAGAAAAAGTGTTGTATCCATTGAAACTTTTAGAGCTGAAAATAAATTTGGAATATTAAACCAAGGAAATAAATATTACTAAGGAATAGAGGATAATTTTTGAAGACCCAGGTTGGTGTCTATATATTGTTTTTGTTGAGTTGGGTGCTCAACTATGGATATTAGAGTCTCCTGTAAGTTGGTTCCTACAAAGTTGTTGAGTTGGTGCTTAGTTAGGGGACTAAAATCTCTTGTAGGTTAGTGCCTACAAATGTTATAAGTTAGTGCTTTGTACAAGAAATCTATAAAATATTTATAAAGAAAATTGTATAAGTGTTTCTTATAAAAAATTGTGTATTATGATTTATGTTCATCTAATGTTTAAAATATGAGAAATTATTGAAAGTAACAAAACACTAATTCACCCCCCCCCCCTTTTTGTGAGTATTTCCAACAAAGTACAATGGTGAAATGTTGAATAACTAAGGGGAAAACTTGTTTTATAATCCCAAAAACCTTTTTGACATTTTTGACCCTTTTAAAATAAAATAATATGTCAAATAAAGGGTCAAATCACTATATTGTGTACAAGGAGACAGTGGTTCAAAATTCGAGGAGATGTGATGTATCACATAAGAAAACTTATGATGTGATATGACAAAGAAAAAAACAAGGAAACTTCTTCGCATATGACACGTTGTACCAAAGATCACCTTTCACAGGTAATGTAGCATGATTGGAAACTTTTGATGAGTGTGATACATCACAACATAAGGATTTTTTGTGTTTGATATAGCATGAGGAAGGGAAAATCCAAGCTATGTAATATGGTGTGGTTTTCCTATAATTTTGAAACCTTCTCCTTGGCTTGATGAAGGTAGAGTTGGTGTGATGTGATGTATTGTGCCCAAAATTGATTTTAATTCAATGTGACATAAGGAAAACAAGTTTTTGTGCAATGTGGAAAATAAAGTTTTTCATGAGTTTTGAAGACTTCAAAATGACTAAATGGCTAAATAGGTTGGGGAAAAATATCAAGGGAATTATTTGGAGCTCAGTGAGTTCTAAGAAATAAGAAAAATACCAAATTCACGAGAAATTTCAAAATAGAGTGATCAATCCAAAGCAGGGACCATGAAGACTTATAAATACAAAAAAGAAAAGGAGGGGCCCCATGTTATTCCTTTTTTTACCTTCATTTGACGGTGAAAACAAAAACAATATTGGGGCTTGTTGCTAGCTCAATAAAATGGTTGGTAATGCCTTTTTATATAGTGAATTCTAAGAAAGAAGAACAATACTAGCTTCATGGGAAATTTCAAAGTAAAGTGATCAGTCCAATGCACAAACCATTAAGGCTTAGAAATCCAAAAAAGAAATAGGATGGGCCCCATGCTATTTTTTACCTTCATCGGGTAGTGACAAAAAACAATATAGCGGCTTGTTGTTAGCTTAATAAAATGTTTGGTAATGCCTTTTGATTTATGTAATGCACCAGTTTAGATTTATGCGATTAATGAGTGGTGCATTGCATCTCTTTCTTGATTCTTTACTAACAATGTACTTGTATGATACATTATTTTTTATCTCTAGTTAGAAAGAGAACAGCTCACATCCAAAGCAAGTGTGAGGGACTCTAAAAACGAATTAACAAAGGGAACACCTTAAGAAATGTGAGTTTGCTCGATAATCCTATTTATACTTTGAGAATGTGATTGGTGGAGGGGAACTCAAGATTGTCCTAATGAATATGGATGCCATCATCAAATTGTCTGCTCTTATTAATGCCATTGAAGTTAATAAATTTATGGTGGTAGCATAGTACCTTCAAAAGTTCATAACATCATTTTTAGTTGTGGATACAATACTCCATGACATAACAACTAACAAAAAGAGTTTAAAGTGAGGAAATAATCAATAGAGTGTTTTTGAAGAATTAAAATGAAAGGTTAATCAAGAACCAATTCTTAAATTTCCTCATATGCATAATCCCTTTGAAGTAAGACATGCAAATGGGTGTATTATGGGAGTAGTCTAAATGTAAGGAGGCAAGCAAATTTGTTATCACTCTGAATTGTTTAGTAGTCCTAAATTACCCACATAAACAAAGGAGTTTGATGTTATAGTGCGAGTCATTAAGAAATGAAAGCACTATTTGATATGTAAAAATACCATCAACCACATCAATATCCAGTCTCTCTAATATTTTAAGCTCCTCGGGAAAATGTCTATGTTTCCATCACAAGCAACAATGGAGTGTATTTTGGATGCCTAACTCCACAACCCTAAGCTAGATTAAAAAATGTTTTTGGTCATCTTGAGAGGATTCAAGTGGTTAAATTAATCAATAGCTTGTGTTTAAAAGAAATGTTTTGCAGAATGAACCAAACATGTTGTCTTTTAAGGAGTGTTGTAAGAGGTATTTCATATTGTCCATTATTTATGATTTCCCAAGATCACTGATAAGCACAAGGTGAATACCATAACTCGACGTGGAAGACTCTTTAGGTCCTTATTTGTGTGCATAAATGTCACGATAAACAAAAAATGACCATACAGAAAGGAGAATTGAAGGAGAACTTGCACAACAATGCAAACAGAGGGAAGGTAGTGACATTAATTCCCAGGAAAAGAAAAAATACAAACGTTTGAACCACATGGTTGTGTGCCAAGGTCAAGGGGTGGCCTTTAGGAACCTACAAATGACCAAAGGGTTAGAGTAAGCTTGAGAAAAAACCACAAATAATATTTATGTCTCAAATCCCTAAGTATGGTCACCTTTTTACATTGTTTTTTTTTTGGTGTACTAAAAAGTAATATCAACCAATTGTTAGAAGCCATGGTAGACAAATATGATTGATAAGCGTAGTAACACAAAACTATGCTAACCATTATACATGCACATTAATTGATAAGCCATCCAAAAAATGAATTTAAATAGCTTAAAAAACATATGGGTGAATGCAAATGAAATCTTAATTATCTAATGGGAAGGCAATAATGAGTAATCAAGTGAGGAGTGCTTGTAGACATGGTCTACAATCCTTCTTTCTAACAAGGTCCTTTATTTCCTCCAACGGGTTTCCTATTTGTTGCAACAATGATTTAATAACAACCCACCCCAGCTCCCCCCACCACCCACCTTATGCCATTAACATTTTGAAAAGGAATTTGGGCAACATGAGGCTAAGGAAAGAGAAGGTAATGTGAGTGGAAGCAAGAAACTTTTCACTCTTTGACAAAATCTCAATAATTTTTGTTTTATTTCATCATCATTATTAATTTTTTTGTAAGATTGGTAGGACTACATCTTCATCATGTCCAATATATCACTCCGATCGGGGCGGGGAATTGAACTAGTGAATTCACATCAAGGAGTGCCTTAACAGAGCACCTGATTACTGTCTATCCAAGATCCCGTGGACTTCATTATTATTATTATTATTTTTCAGAATTAATGGAAGAGGCTTGTATTTATAACCCAAAGCTAAACTTGAAGGTGAACTAATTTCAATGGGAATGCACAAGAGTCAAGTATGGGCACCCATGTGATTGAATTGAATAAAAGGAAGTCAAGTACACTTTTATTGAATGAAGAAGGATGATTGATATGGCCTTGAACTTACCCACCAAGTTCTTGAAACAACATTTGACATGAATGCCCCATAGAATTGTTCAAATCATGCCATTGCAAGGATTATGTAGGTATAAAGAGAAGTCTTATACTAGCCATATGGTTGATGGAGTTAATATCGCATGACCCTTATGATGGTCAACTAGAAGTTGCCTTGTATTTGAGATGTACAATTGGATCAAATTCCAAGATGTTGAGAGTAATAAGTGTGGTTGATGTTGATTTGGATCGTCTCTAGGTAAAATCACTTAAATATTGCAAGTGGACGAAATGAGCGTGACAATAGGGTTGACCAATCTTTTTAGAAAATGAAGATATTACACATGAACGACATAAGATTTAACTCAAATGACATACAAAAGTTGGATGAAGGCTTCAACAAAGATATCTTCACTTCAACCAACAAAACAATGAAGATATTCATTAACCTTGAGTCACAATAAACATGCGATCAACAATATTCCTAAGTTTAAACCAAAAAAAACCAAATCAAATTCTTAATATTAAATACATACCAACCAAATTACCCCTAACCTTAAGCTCAATATTACATCTTTTATTCCAAAAAAAGAAATACCATATACAAAATAAGCACCAAAAAAACATACTCATTAAATTCAAATTATTCTTCCTATATTCATTATAATGAATTTTAACAATTCCTTCAAATAATTTACTATGTAAAATACCAAATCCCTTATTATTATAAAATAAAAAATATCTAAATACAATAAACCAGTCCAAAAAACCAGTCCAAAAGAGCCATTGTGTAAAATAGAATTGCAACAATGACAAGAGTAAAGACTAATAGTATTATACAACTCTTGAAATCCTACGTTATAATGTTAAAGTGCAATCTAAACTAAAGCAACTAAATCGTTGCCCATCTTTTGCATAAAACATTTTTAGATGCAATAGTAACGGGGGACTACTGAAAATTCATTTGGACCGAGAAGGCCCAATTGCTTTATAGCTTTATGTCTGTAGTTCGATTTTCACTTGCATTTGAATTTGGTCTTTTCTTTTGAATGTGCCGCTGTTGAGATCTGAGACCTTGGACAAGTGCTCTGCACTCAAAAATTGTTTTGTAAGGATGCAAGCGGGATCTGGGGGCATTGCTTACGGTCTCAAATATCAGGTATTAATAACACACATTAAATAACCCTGCCAATTCTCCGAGCCTTCATAAATACTAATTGTTCTGTATCTGTTTGTTAGCAGGCAAGATGCATTGCCAATGTCACAGCTGATTCTCAACACACAAGTTTCTTAGTGGGCACTCTCAGTCTACGCGAAGAAAATGAGGTACTGATACGTGATTTATGCTCTTTCTTTTGGCAACTGGTTCAACAGTTCCCGATTTGCTTGTCTACGATTCGAACCTCGTGATCCATGTTCTTTCTTTTCGTAACGTGTTCAACAGTTCCCCGATATGCTTGTCTAAGATTTGAACCCTTGACATTTTGGTTAAAACCATATTGCTCTTTTCGACCTTTATCACTCGCTGTGAATTCTAATTTCAGTAATAGCCCACTGGATACAAATCAAAATGGTGCTTTTGGCAAGACGGGATTGATATAATTGAGATCCGAGGATACACCAAGTAGTTCCGGTACAGTGCCTAGCAGGTCGTATATTTTTAGCTGGTAATCACGAATTCAATGATATGGAAAAAGAACTGCATTCATGATTTGTGGTTTGAACCACCGCATGTTCAATGACTTATACAGGTTATTAGTATACGGAAAAATGAATGTCAGCCTTGGAAATTCAGAGAGTTTGAGGATCTTGGTCGAAGGCGTAGGAAGCCAATCTACCTAGCTCTTTGTTGAGTTTCTGTGGCCTTAGTAAGACTTCTCAACAAAATCAGTAATTGTATAATTAACAACATACCTCAACGGAATAAAATTACCACGAACACTATTGCAAGGATATCCAAAACAAATCGCATGCGGGAATCGAGCTCCCATTGACACTTTTGCATCTAAGTCGTCAAATCCACAAGCACAGTTCCAAACGAGCAGGTAAACTTCGTCGATTCAGTTCATCTCTAAGCATACGTTCAGGTCAACTCTCGCACATTAAACATCTGCAATATTTATGCCAATTTGGTGCAACTATCAGATTTTACTGCCCGTCTTCAAGAGCTAGTGGCAAACCCTTTTTTGATCTATACCCAAGTAGATAGGTGTTAAATTTAGACAGATATGGAATATTCTATGCTTAATGCAGTTTTACTTCAATCTTTCTTATAGGCCCGATACAATTTAGCAATCACATAAACAGGAAAGTAAAATGCCGATAGAACATAATAATAGATCAACAAAAGACAAGTCAATAATATGGATCAGAATTTACAATTCTTCTTGTCCATCAAAGATAGAGAGTAATGTGCGTTAAGGCAGTCAACAGGATGCACCAGCCAGCAAAGTCTTTCTCAACATCAGATCAGCCAATCCTCCAAGTGTCACACACCCCTCAAAGACAGCTCCAAAAAAGTCAACGCTGGTCAACAAAAAAGGCAACACAGAAAAGTCAACGCTGGTCAACATTGCAGATTAGGGTTTCGGTCAACGATCTCTCTTTTCCTCGATCTTGGTGCCCTCTAATGCGGCCTCAAGAGATCGGAATTTCTGCACTTGTTGGAGGTCAAAACTCCAAGTTTTGACCATGGTCAACACTGGTCAACGCATCAACAAACAACCCTAAAACATCCGCACTTTTTCCCAGCTTCAGCTTCGCACGTGTGGGAGAAACAGGTCTCCAAAGGTTGATCGAACCAATCAGATGACAAGAGAGAATGTGTGATGAGTTGATGAGCAAATGATCTCCAAGTCTCTCCAATTTATATCCATCAGTGAGGGTGTGTGACACATCTATTGGGCTTGCAAGCCTACATTACAAATCTGGCTGACCTTGTACATGTGTGGAGAATAAAATTAAAATATATGTTCTGCTCATCCAAACAAGATGATCTTTAGATCAATCTTGCACCTCTCCGAAAGAGGAATCCAACAAAAATATAATCATCATAATATGAGCAGTGCAACATGGAGTTTGGACCTAGTTGCCCAAAATTAACACTCCCTCTCAACTAGGGAGAACTCCGTCTGTCCACTAGTGCCATCCAGTGATCAGTACCATCGTGTATTATCATATATCATCCTGCACTCATGCGTCATCCTGCCGTAACTTGCTTTGCTGGCTCTTCTTCGCAAATAGAACAAAAAGGGTGAGTCACAAAGACATCACGGTCTGATGACCCGAAGTTAGCTTAGAGGTTAAAACCTCTCTCAAACTCAAAAGAGTCTCATACTAACTCGAAGTCAGTTTAGAGGTAAGAACCTCATTAGACATGATCCCAGATCAAGGTGTGGACACGTGCCATCCTAGACACAGAGAGTACGATAATCTCTGATGCGTCCATTGGTCTCTATCCACATTTCCCACCTCATTGGCCAAATGAGAGGTACTTCCCATGAGTCCGAAACTCCATGGGTAGGATGCGTGCGGGGCATAGATCAAAGAGAGGTGAACCAACTCAATATCATAACGGTGGGGCAGAAGCACAACAAGGCTCGGCAAGCCTAGCCGCGTGTGTGCTTATAGCTCCAAGAAGCTATCCCCAAGCCCCCTGGAGCTCCCAGAGCTCATTCTCCAACTCAGGCAGGACCCTCACAATAGGGTCTTTCCACGATTCCAAGCTTTTCACGGAAGGTTAAGAGTTTGACCTTCCCCAGGGGCTTCGTGAGAATATCCGTGACCTGCTCATCAGTCCCAATGTGATCGAGCCTTACGGCGCCTCGCTGTACCATATCCCGAATGAAGTGGTACCTAATATCAATATGCTTGGATCGATTGTGGAACACGAGATTCTCAGAAAGACGAATCCCACTCTGGTTATCACAAAGGATAACGGTGGTATCTAGTACATGTCCAAACATCTCATTGAAGAGCTTTCTCAACCAAACATCTTCACAACAGGCCATACTCGCTGCAATGTATTCGTCCTTAGTGGTGCTCAAGGCCACCGACTTCTGCTTCCTGCTCATCCAAGATATCGAAGCAGAATCCAAGGTGAAGCAACATCCAGATGTGTTCTTGTGATCCACCACACTACCAGCCCAATCGACATTAGTATACCCATGGAGTCTCAAACTCTCGACAGTGTATCAATCGACATCAGTATATCCATGGAGTCTCAAATTCTCGACAGTGTATCTTAGCCCATGGTTGATTGTGCCCCGAAGATATCTCAATAGATTCTTGGCACCAATCCAGTGAATGTGAGGAGACTCAACCATATGTTGACTCAAAGTGTTCACTGCAAAACATACGTCCGGACGAGATTTCACTAAGAACATTAGGGCCCCCACGAGTTGTTGATACTCGGTGGGATTTCCTAGCTCGGGCCCAACAACGTTGCCACACAACTTCTTAAAGTTGAGTTCCATCGGTGTCGACACAGACTTACAGTCCACCATACCAAATCTCTCCAACAGCTTCACGACATATTTTCCTTGAGAAAGGAAAATCTCACTTGGCCTTTGCTAGACCTTCAAGCCTAGGATGTAGTGCATAAGTCCTAGGTCTTTCATTTCAAACTCGGAAGCTAGCTCCCTCTTACATTGATGAATGAGAGGGTCAACACCTATTAGGAAGAGATCGTCCACATAGAGAACCAGAATGAGAGGCCTTTCTCTATTAACCTTAAAATAAAGGTTTGGATCAGCATTACTTCGAGTGAAGCCCAACTTCATCAAGTAGCTATCTATCCTCTCATACCAAGCCCTGGGGGCTTGCTTCAACCAATAGAGGGCTTTCTTCAACTTGCATACATAGGTGTCTCTATCTTGGACTTCGAAGCCCAGGGGTTGCTCCACATAAACCTCTTCCTTTATTGAACCATGCAGAAAGGCAGTCTTCATTTCCATCTGATGGAGACTCCATCCTTGTGTTGCAGCAAGGGCAATGAAGATCGGATGGTGGTATAGTGGGCGACAGGTGCAAATATATCATCATAATCTATGCCTTCTTTTTGAGAGAAGCCTCGGGCAACAAATCTTGCCTTGTACTTTTCAGCACTTCCATCGGCTCCATGCTTGATCTTGAAGAGCCATTTCGAGGTCACAACAAATTTGTCCTCCGGTCTCGGGACCACTTCCCAGACATCATTCTTCATAATGAATTCATATTCTTCGTCCATAACATCCTTCCAAACTTGATGCTTTATGGCTTCTTCAAATGATCCAGGCTCAGATTGTACAATTGTACTCATGGCTGCTAGATACCAAATCTATTCGGATTCTTGCTTTCACGGAATGTCCCCCTTGGGGCAATATGTCTCTCGGCATCTTTGAGAGTGTCCCCGAGCCATGAGGGTCTCTTCTTATTTGAAGGAGGTGGATCAATAGGATCCATAGGTCCTTCAACATCGAGCATCGGTTCATCCTTCGATTCTTCCTACCTTCCAGCTTCTTATTCTTCTTTGTCTTCCTTTGAGCTAGGAAGATTCCTAACTTTCTTGAGGGCAACATCTTCATCGAAGGTGACATTGTGGCATATCTCCACTTCTCTTTGACCAGGCACATAGATTCTATATGCCTTCGAAGTTTCACTGTAGCCCACAAACATTCCCTTCTTTTCAGAAGCATCCAACTTGCTTCTCTTTTCTTTTGGCACATGAAAATAAACAGGACTACCAAAGACTCTAAAATGAGAAACATCAGGTTTCTTACTAGAGAAGACTTCTTCGGGAGTCTTGGAGTCCAAGGTGGAATGCAGGCATCTATTTTGAACGTACACAACAGTGTTCACAGCTTCTCCCCGTAGAAACTTCGGAAGACCTTTGTCATATAGCATGGCGCAGACAACTTCCACAATGGTCCTGTTCTTTCTTTCATCAACACCATTTTGCTAAGGAGTATACATAGTTGTGGTCTCCCTCTTAATGCCAGCTTCTTTGCAAAAGTCATTGAACTCATTTGACTCATACTCGGTCCCATTGTCGGTCTTCAAAATTTTGATTCTCTTCCCGGTATGATTTTCCACCGAGGCCTTGAAGGTACAAAACCATTTGAAAGCTTCGTCCTTCTTCTTCAAGAAATATATCCAAGTCTTGCGAGAGAAGTCATCTATAAAAGGTCATGTAATAGGAACATCCTCCCAAGGATGTTACGGGCAGCGTACTAGATAAATCAGAATGTATCAATTGCAAGATATCAAATGTCTTTGTGATACTTGAGGGGAATGGTCCCCTTGTATGCTCACTTCAACACAGCCTTGACACATACCTTCACGATCATCTTTAAACTCGGGCATCCCTATCACCACCTTGCTTTGGGAAGGGCTTTGTAATGAAGGTGAGTAAACCTCCGGTGCCATAACTCAGCTTGAAGAGTTGTATCACATGACATAGTCCCCAACGGACTTCCTCCAACCTGGTAGAGTGTATCAACTCTAAAACCAATAGTAAGAGCTTCTTTGAAGTTCTTCTTCCAGATGTGTACCTTTCCATCAACGAATGCCACCTTGAATCCTTTGTCTTCCATTGCCGAAATAGACACAAGGTTCTTCTTTAAATCAGGTATGTACAACACATCTTGTAAACCGAGGACATGACCTTGAGATAGATGAAGGGTCACAGTCCTTGACGGGATAGGTGGCATTATCTCCAAGGATAATTTTCAGATTAGTATCATTCTCAATCAAATCAGAACCAGTGAGGTGCCTTGAAGCACCACCATCAATCAACCAGACATCCGAGGTGTCAGGAGGAGATGCAGCAGAGAGGGCAGATACAAGAATAAATTAATTTTTATTATTATCAACAACATTAGACTCATCGTACCTGGAATTTCTTGACCTCTTGAAAGGTTGCCCATTTCCACTACGATCAGAGGGAGCCTTCCTTTTTCCTTTGAACCTGTTGTTCCTTTGATTGCCATTCCCCCTGGAGTTGTTGTTGTCATCATCCCTGGGAGAGTCCCTTTTATTGGGGCACTCTCTTGCATAGTGACCAAACTTGTTACAAGTGTAACATCTTCCTTTCCTTCCTTTGGGCCCCGCTCTTCCATGGTTTCTCGGACCACCATTGTTCCTCTTCTTTGCATGAGCGGCAAAGGCAGTAGGGTCACCTCCATTTCCATTAGAGGGATGATCTCTCTCCATCATTCTTGTCTCCTCTTGAGTGCATCTCGTCAATATTTCATCAAAATCAGGAATCACATTATTATTAAGAATAATGGTATTGAATACATACCAATCACGAGGGAGACCTCCAAGCACAATAAGCACCATCTCTCGATCAACTGTTTCTTCTCCAATAGCTAGGAGGTTGTTCCTGATTTCAGTGAGCCTCATAAAATAGGATTGAATGGATTCTTCTTTGCCCTTCTTGATATTCTTCTTGACTAGCATTGCTAGCCTTGAACATGCTAACGAGCTTATCATACATCTCTTTAGATGTGCCCAGCTCGGAGATGTAAGCAACCAAGTGCTTATGAATAGAATCCCTGATAATCATCTTTGCTTTGATTTCCCCTTTTCTATACTTCGTCTTTGAGGTAGCAGGTGCATTTGATGGAGGCTCAGGAATCTTCCCCTGCACATAATTCATGACATCTTGATCTTCTAATGCCAAATCCAAGGACATCTTCCATGCATGATAATCAGACTTGTCAGTCAACTTATCATCAGATTTGAAACCCTTATAGGTTGAGGAGGCCATTGGTCCTTGATAGGATTTCTTCTCTGGTGATTGCTTTTCACACTAGCTTGGGCTTTGTCTTCACCTTAGCTCTAATTCCATGTTAAATTTAGATAGACATGGTATGTTCTATCCTTAATGCAGTTTTACTTCAATCTTTCTTATAGGCCCGATACAATTTAGCAATCACATAATAATAGATCAACAGAATACAAGCCAATAATATAGATCAGAATTTACAATTCTTCTTGTCCAACAAAGATAGAGATTAATGTGCGTTACAACAGTCAATAGGATGCACCAGCGATCAAAGTCTTTCTCAGCATCAGATCAGCCAATTCTCCAAGTGTCACACACACCCCTCAAAGTCATCTCCAAAAAAGTCAATGTTGGTCAACAGAAAAAGGCAACGTAGAAAAGTCAACGCTGCAGATTAGGGCTTCAGTCAACGGTCTCTCTTTTCCTTGATCTTTGTGCCCTCTAATTCGGCGTCAAGAGATTGGAATTTCTGCACTTGTTGGAGGTCAAAACTCCAAGTTTTGACCATGGTCAACGCTGGTCAACGCATCAGCAAACAACCCTAAAACAGTGTGCACTTTTCCCCAGCTTCAGCGCCGCACGTGTGAGAGAAAGAGGCCTCCAAAAGCTGATCGAACCAATCAGATCACAAGAGAGAATGTGTGATGAGTTGATGAGCAAATGATCTCCAAGTCTCTCCAATTTATATCCATCAGTGAGGGTGTGTGACACATCTATTGGGCTTGCAAGCCTACATTACAAATCTAGCTGACCTTGCACATGTGGAGAATAAAATCAAAATATATATTCTGCTCTCCAAACAAGATGATCTTTAGATCAATTTTGCACCTCTCCGAAAGAGGAATCCAACAAAAATATGATCATCATCATATGAGTAGTGCAACATGGAGTTTGGACCTAGTTGCCCAAAATTAACAATAGGTATTCCTTATCTTTTCATGGATGGCCTTAGGTTGACATACAAATTTTATTATCATATCAGATATTAGATATTAACAACCATTTCCGACAACCATTCTTTAATTCAAACCCACACCATCTTCAAACATGGAAATAATGTCAATAATAGCTCAACAAGCTATTCATTTAATCTTACATCTATTTTTGACAAAGGCATTCTACTATAACCTATAGGATACTTGCTTGCCAATAATGTGACTAGGATACCTGTTTCTCATTCCGTTCCTGTTCTCATTCTCATTCCCGTCTTGACACTACATTAGTAATCAATTTTATATGCATAACAGACTCCCACATGTCTGGGGATGTGCACATTTCTTATTCCCCAAAATGGTCTAACCCCGTTTCTGGCTTTGTCCTCATTTCCTGTTTCTTGTTTCTAGTGACATAGTAGGTGACCACGAAGACCATGGGTCCCATGCTGACCAATGAAATATTCTGAAACAAATTAGATATAAGATGTCAACTTTTGAAGTGTTGTATACAACTGCATCTAAAAGAACAATACACCTGTTATTCCTTTTCAGGTATATCTACACTTTACAAATAGCCATAAAGTAAACCATGGTCCATAACCCTATGTCACAAGGTTTGAGGAAATTCAATCACGAGGTTCAGGATTCAATGAAACTAAAAGAATTTTTGAGGTTTGACAAATCTCATTGAGCCTCATGGCCGTTGACCAAGTTCACAACTCAAGCTCATAACCTTATGTTAGAGCTCTAGCTCGTAATCTATCCTTGTAGTTTCCAAGTCCATCATAACGTTTTTTATGTTTATTGAGTTTGATTTCTTACTATTTTATGTCAAATTTCATTTTAATGTTACATACACACACACACATATATATATTTGTTTTTCATGTGAAGTATCTTTATTATTGACACCTAATCTTTGGGATTAAGAAGTTATTGTAAATACTGTAAATAGACAAATGAGAAGATGAAGAGACATTGGAATACAAATTCCAATAGTTTCCCTCGCCTTGTATATATTCATGATTTTTCTAAATGCAAAATACAATTCGTGGAGTTACTCAAACCTAACCTGACATGGCATCAAAGCAACAAGTCTCAATTCAACTCTCTACTCCTGTAACTCATATTCCTTGCAGGCTGCCATTATTTCCTGCCAAATTCTGTTCCTCTGGTCGTTTCATTAATTACAAACTTTGTCCATTGAACTCTGTCTCCTATTTTGTGCGCTGGTCCGTTAATTAAACATTGGTGTCTCCTCCTTGAATAAATCTACTGTGTGTTTTTTGCATGAACTATGCTGCAATATCCTGCGTTGGAATTGTGCTTGGTGCGTTTGAACATCGTTCCTGCTATGCGTTGAACACTGTGGGTCTGGTCGTTCCTGCTATGCGTCGAAGACCACGGGTTTGGTCGTTCTTGCTATGCGTCGAAGACCACGGGTTTGGTCGTTCTTGCTATGCGTTGAAGACCACGGGTTTGGTCATTCCTGCTATGTGTTGAAAACCATGTATCATATTCCATATGCTACATGGTGCGTAACAATCTGTTGTACACTCTCTGCATTTGCAAATGGTATGCTGCGAATATCCTGCGTTGGAATTGTGCTTGGTGCGTTTGAACATCGTTCCTGCTATGCGTTGAACACTGTGGGTCTGGTCGTTCCTGCTATGCGTCGAAGACCACGGGTTTGGTCGTTCTTGCTATGCGTCGAAGACCACGGGTTTGGTCATTCCTGCTATGTGTTGAAAACCATGTATCATATTCCATATGCTACATGGTGCGTAACAATCTGTTGTACACTCTCTGCATTTGCAAATGGTATGCTATGGATATATGCTATGCGTTAAAGACTGTGTAATGGTATACGCGTTGATGTATGTATGGTGCATAACAATCCGTTGTACACTCTCTGCATTTGCAAATGGTATGCTATGGATATATGCTATGCGTTAAAGACTGTGTAATGGTATATGCGTTGATGTACGTATGGTGTTAGTTTTGGGAAACTAGGTCCAAACTCCATGTTGTACTGCTCAGATGATGATGCCAATATTTTTATTGGATTCCTCTTTCGGAGAGGTGCAAGATCGATCTAAAGATCATCTTGATTGGATGAGTAGAACATGTATTTTGAATTTATTCCACATGTGCAAGGTCGGCTTGATTTATCCCACATGCCTAAGAGATGTGTCACACACCCCCACAGATGGATTTATATATTGGAGACTTGGAGGTCATTTCTACATACACATTTTGGAGGCACTCTCTTCTCTCACGGATGGTGCAGCGTTAGGGCTTCCTTTGGTGCAGCATCTTGGTGCAGCGTTTTGATGAGCCATCTTGGGGTTGTGTGACACATGTGGTTGGCTGACCTAATGGAGACTTTGCTGGTTGAAGCATCCTGCTGATCTCCGTAACGCCACCATTCTTCCTCTCTGTTTGTCAAAACAATTAGTATATTATTGGCTTGTCTTCCATCGATCTATTGGTATGTTCTATTAGCATTTTACTTTCATGTGATTGTTATTTGGGCCCTAGAAGTTTAAAGTAAATTTGCATCTAGCATAGAACATTTTCAAAAATTTACATGGTATTAGAGCCAAGAGAGGACAAGCCCAAGATGGAGGAAAAATACAATTCCAAGGATAAGACCTGCAAGCTTTAGCTTTTGCTTCCTATAGGAATATTTACCCAAAAAGAAAGAAGGGGGATATTGCTTTGCAGCCGTAGAGGGAGGGGATCGAATCTGTTATTGGAGTCTAGCCCGACGACTACGTCAGATTATCTGATACGATATGCTTACTGGTATTGCCGCGTGAAAAAGTGACATGTGGGCATTCGTATTTTTACCATCGTCCTCACTCGCTGTGACGTCAGGGGTTTGTTTGAATTTAGAACCAAGTCAGGGGGGTTTTCTAATATTCAAGGCGCACCTGAGTTGTGTGAGGCACCTCTTTATTTATTTTTGGTTCTTTAAAATCCGAGGAGGTTTTTCGGTGTGAATATCGTGTTCGATCAGCTCTGTTTTGGGGATTGTTTCCTCAATTGCTCGAATGGCTTCTAAGTGCATACTGAAGGAATTGAAGGACCTGTAGAAAGACCTGCCTACATCCTGCAATGCAGATATGATTTCTCGCACATGGTTCAGGACTACCGAATAGCTCTTTCTCAAAGGATCTTGCTGAAATGGTCATGTTCGACACTGTATGGCATTTATCAAATATAATATGGCTCTTGCATATCATCACAGTATGTTATGGACTGCTCCTGGTATGTTTTTGCTCCATCAATCTATGCACTTCAATACATATGGAATATCTCTACAATATATATTGTATATAATTCGTGAAATTGTTGATATAGTTTCAACACAGTTCAGTATGTATAGTTTGGCATTATCACGAGTCACAATATGTATTGTCAAGGCATTGTATGCAGTAAAGAATGGGCAACATGTATATTATTGAGAAAGTGACCAATGGAAATCAGAGTTCCTCATGGCAGGCAATATGTATGAATGGTATGGCTATATGACATTGATCTTCATGGCAGACAGGACAGGGTATGTATGGATGATATTATTCCTCATAGCAGACAATATGTATGCATGTTATGGCAGACATATCTTATGTGTCCAGACAGATACTCTGCATGGCAGACATGTGATGGCTTCGACTTCGTCATAGTTGTGACTTAATATTTGATATCTTGGTCAGGCCCCCATTATAACTAAGATGTATATGCTCGAAAATTTGTATGAAATGTGATAGGATGGCAGATGCCAGTGACATGATGTTGACTTTGCTGACGTAATCTCTCCGCAGATTTACTTTGTATCTTAGTTGAACAATGATGAAATTTAATATGGAAGAAGACCTCTCTGAAAAATGTGAGATTGCATAACCTTTGTAGAAAGACTGTGGTCTGCTTCAGTAATTGAGATTGATGATATAGGATATATCTCTTGAATGTTTATCTAGCAGACTTTGAAGATGAAGTATTCAGGCCAAACCTCAAGCACTAACAATGCGACTAAAGATATCATCCCTTGTTTGTGTGCTGTTCCAAAACCAAGAAACATAGCAGTCTTGTCATCGTTCGAGGAGGTAAAATCTGAAGGTCACAAAATGATGTGCTCTGTGGTCAAACTAGAAATATGGCATATTCCTGCTTCTGTGAATAATCCGCTCTGTGGTCAAACCAGAAATATGGCATATTCCTGCTCTTGTGAATAATCCGCATCTCTGGAAATAGCTCCAGTATTCTTGATACCCTGTGTTTCAAAAGAGGGTGATCTGATGATATTTAACAGTAAGGGCAACATATAAGGTTTGACATACCACATAAAGTTCAGATGCGACAGACAGTAAGAGCTGTAGTAAAAGATTTCTTCTTTCGGTACTGCAGTCTTGTTCACAATTGAAGACGTGAACAAGACAATCAGATAGAATATCCTTTGAAAAGTTATCATCTAAGAAGAATCTACAAGGATCTTCCAGTAAAAGAAATTGCAGCAGCCTTGATGAGGAATGCAAAAGAACTGTTAGAAGAAGAAATGCATGACACTGGAACAATCGTTCTTTGTGACAATCCTCATCAGCATAAAATCAAAAGTGCCTTGGAGAAGATATATGTCTGATTCTATAACAAGTATAATAAGTTGCAGATCCTATTTTTGACAATCCGAGTTGCATTAATCTTCCTTGTAAATGAATTAGTTGCCTCATGATTAAAGGCCGATTGCTAAGGATTGAATTTTCGATATTCAGAGGGAGTTTATACAGTTATTAATGACGTCTGATTGATGACCCTCCTGTCTATTAATGTAAAAAGAAGTTGACTTTTACGGTCAATGACCTAGCCAGGTTGTCGTAGCTCTTAAAGGTTTGATGAGATGGAAAGACTGCTAGTCTGCGTATATATATCTTGTGGATCTCTAGTATTCCTAGCCTATCAGTCATATACAGTGAAGTGAACATCGCGATTAAGTCGCGTTTTTTTCAAAAAATTGCGATTTTTTTGCTGAGCCGATTTAATCGCTGATTTTTTCGGTGATTTGTTTATTTTGAAAAAATCGCCAAAAAATTGCGATCCGATATGAAAAAATCGTCGGCCCAAAAAACAACGACGTTTAATATGCAATTTTGATTTTTTTTTTTTTTTTCCTCATTTTTGTAGACAGAGGTTAAGAAATAGAGCTAAGGAGAGCTAAGGAGGAGGATAAGTCATCTACAAGGGCAAGAGAGGAGAAAAGTGAAGGAATTTAGCAACCCAAGCCAACAAAATTCAAATTTGGACCAAGTTTCTTCAACAAAACGTATTTTCCAGGTATGGGCATCAAATTTGACCCTTTTTTTTTGTTTTTTTCTTGTTCTTCCATGGGTTTCTATCACCCATGTATTTTTCATCATTTTTGATTGCATTTTGTCAAAAATGCAGAAAGTTGGTTGTTAATTTATTTTTATTTTTTTTAATTTCTTCTTGTGCTCCTAGTTTCTTTCCATTATTTTTGCTTGGGTTTCAATATGTATTTTTTCTCATTATTTTTGCATTGAGTTGAGGGGTTTTTATTTGTGAAAAAATCAAAATGTTGTATATAAAATTGTAATTTTTTAATTTTATTTTTTAACTTGCAATTTTTCTTGTACTCTAGGTTCAAATTTCAAAGTTCAAAGTTCAAAGTTCATCTTACAGTTTACAAACATGCCAAGGAAATTGAATCCTTTGTGGGAATTTGGTGAACCTGATCAGGGGTTTGACCGATCAAACTTGAGTTGCAAGTTATGTGGTCAACACATGACAGGGGGGGTATATAGATTGAAATACCACCTTGCACAAGTTACTAGACATGAAGTAGGGCCTTGCACAAATACCAATCCAGAAATAATCCGAAGAGCCTTCAAATCATTGGAAGAAATAGAAACAACTAAACTCAGCAAGGCAGCTCTGAGGAGTCAAATATCAGGGTTTAGAGGTGACCGTGAGAGTGGTAGTGGTTCTTTAGCATCAACATCTTCTACACCCAACCCCGTAGCTGCCTCCTCATATTTTGTTCCTAGAACCACTCTCGGTGCACAACCATCTATCTCCTCACTTATTAAAAAAAATGAGAAGGAAGAAGCTGACAAGTTGTTGGGCAAACTGTTTCTTTGGAGTGATATTCCTTTCAGTGTTGCCAGGAACAATCCATTTTATCAGGTTGCGATTTATGCTATCACTGTTGTTGGCCCAGGATACAAAGCCCCTTCATATGGTGACTTTAGAGGGCGCATTCTTCCAAATGAAAAAGTTGACTGCACCAAGAGATTGGAGGAGTTAAGGGCATCATGGGAAGTCACAGGATGCACTGTGATGTCAGGTGGGGACTGATCAAAAGGGTAGGACCCTTATTAACTTCTTGGTCAGTTGTCCCAAGGGGACAATGTTTATGAAATCTGTTGATGCATCTGCACATGTCAAAGATTCACAATTATTATGTGATTTATTGGATGTGTTCATTCTGGAGGTGGGTCCACAAAATATTGTCCAAATCATAACGGACAACGTTGCAAATTATGTTGCTGTTGGCAAGATGCTTATGGAGAGGCATCTGAGCATATTTTGGACATCTTGTGCTGCACATTGCATTGATTTGATGTTGGAGGACATAGGAAAGATTCATTTTGTCAAAGATATTGTTGAATCATCAAAGAGCATTACAAAATTTATATATAATCATGCATCTGTGCTTCATTTGATGAGAACATTCACCAACAAGGAGTTGGTGCGCCATGTTATTAAACGGTTTGCCACTATTTCATATCTCTTCAATCCCTCTTGAATTCTATGTGGGATTTGAAGAGAATTTTTCTTTCAGAGGAGTGGTGTGCTTTGACATACAGCCGCAAACCAGAGGGAGAGGCCATCTGCAGGTTGGTTTCATATTAGGAAAGCTTCTGGGCGGGAGTGCAAGAGGTGTGTAGCATTACTGAACCTTTGGTAAAGGTTCTTAGATTGGTTGACGGAGAGAAGCCCGCAATGGGCTACTTGTATGAGGCCATGGATAGGGCCAAAGAAGCCATTCGCAGCTACTATGATGATAAGGGTAATGAGGGGTTTCAGAAACAACTTCTTGTATGGGAAGTGATTGATGAGCGACGGAACAACACACTCCATCGTCCCATTCATGCTGCAGGGATCTTCTTGAACCCCGAATTTGCTTACTCATGTAGTTTCTTATTTGATGCTGAGGTCATGGATGGCTTTTTCACTTGTGTTCAGAAGATGGTGCCATCTCCATCAGAACGTGCAGAGATATCCAAAGAAATGGAGGTATACAGAATGGCAGGTGGCACATTGAGCTTTGACATGGCTGTTCAGGATAAGACTGCTAAAATGCCAGGTAAGATTTTGTTTGTTTCAAAATTCATTGTCTCCTCAAGTTCATGAATCATAACTCCATACTTTGCTTCAACTTTCAATTTTCCAATTTTCATTATTTTAAAATTTTTCTTATGTTTGTAACTTTATAAGTTTATCTTATTTGTTGTAACTTGTAGATGCATGGAGGAGGAGCTATGGTGGCAGATTACCAAAACTCTAAAATCTTGCCATTAGAATACTTAGCCAAACATGTAGCTCTTCAGGATGCGAGCGCAACTGGAGTTTATTTGAAAAAATACACACCAAAAAGTGTAACAGGTTAAAAACTTAAAATATTTCAACTAATTTTTTGAGTTCATCTAATATTTTTTTAAAAAATTATTAATTTATTATTTATAATATATATTTTTAATTTATTAATTTATGACCCTTGTACAGGTTGGAGTCCCAGCGCCTCAATGACATGGTTTACGTCTACTACAATCTAAGATTGTGGGTGAGACAACTTGAGAGGACACCTGATATGGAGGCCATCTCTTTAGATGCGATTGACACCACTGCTGCATGGAGGGTTGAGGCTGAGAGGCCTATCATGGAGTCAGCCTTTGATTGGATAGAGCAGGAGGTAGTGGAGGGGGAGGAGGACGAGGAGGAGGAGCAACAGCAGGAGGAGCAGGAGGAGGAGGTGACACCACCTACCCTGCTACCGGTAGAGGACGTGGTCTACCTCCTTAGGCTCCTGGTGCTTTAGGTTCTAGAGCACAACAGAGTCCATTGCCAGCCCCGCCAACTTCTTCATCTAGAGGGAAAGCTGTTACATTTTCTCGCAAGAGGGGCAGAGGAAATCAATAGTATAGGTTATATGGTGCATTCCTTTGTATATGACATTATGATTCATGATATGAGATACATTACTATATTTTTTGTTGATATTTTGAGGCTGAGTTGAGACTCAGGACTTAGTATTCAGGAGTCAGGATATGATTTAGTTTTATGTGTGATGTAGCACTAGACATGATATTACACATCTTATATATTAATTTTTTTTTCATATTTTTGTGTCAATGCATTTATTTGATGTTGTGGATGCTTTAGATATTAAAAAAATTGAAAAAAATGAATATTTTTGTATGTGTCGATTTTTTCCCCTCACCAATTTAATCCCGATCGCGATGTTCGCAACATTGGTCATATGCCTATCTATGAAGGCTCTGAGTCGATTTATGAACAAGCCTCATATATTGAACAGTTGCTTGCTGTGATATCACTTGGATGCTATAATTTGTGATCTGAAACTCACTGCCAGAACAGAGGATTTCATGACTACTTCGATACTGACTCAATTAGCAGTATGATGCATTACATTTTGACTCTGTTAAAAGCATTATTGAGGCTGAATATATATGGTAGCTAGTATGGAGCCAATTGATTAAGGAAGCTCTTCTGTCAGCCATGTGAGGTAACTCTTTAGTGAGTCCTGTCATATTGCAGAAGAGGATTCTGAGAATCCTGTACTTCTCACAGCTATAGTATGGCTCAGATCAACGAGAATGGAATTGTACTTGAAGAAAAGGTTAAACTCAACCTTGGAGAAAGAATTGAAGATCATGGCCTTGAGATATGTCTGTGATTTTATCAACAATTTTCCTCTATCGTATATGCCTCATCTTTTTAGTCTCAGAGGGAGTAAGATCAACATCTTCTTTTTCAAGATATACAAGAAGCTGAGGATTGCTAAAGTGCTTCTATGATCTCAAGGAAGGCACAAATTATGATGATATATTTGCACCTGTGGCCCGCTATACCACCATCCGATCTATTATTGCCCTTGTTGCAACGCAAGGATGGAGTCTTCATCAGATGGATGTGAAGATCACTTTTTCTGCATGGTTCGATAAAGGAAGAGGTGTATGTAAAGCAACCTCTGGGGTTCAAAGTCCAGGATAGAGACTCTCATGTATGCAGGATGAAGAAAGCCCCCTATGGGTTGAAGCAAGCACCCAGGTCTTGGTACGAGAGGATTGATAGCTACTTGATGAAGCTGGGCTTCACTTGAAGTAATGTTGATCTGAACCTTTGATAGAGAAAAGCTTCTCATTCTGGTTCTCTATGTGAACGATCTCTTCTTGACAGGTGCTGACCCTCTCGTTCATCAGTGTAAGAGGGAGCTAGCTTCCGAGTTTGAGATGAAAGACCTAGGACTGATGCATTACTTCCTAGGCTTGGAGGTCTGCCAGAGACCTGACGAGATTTTCCTTTCTCAAGGAAAATATATTGTGAAGCTGCTGGAAAGTTTTGTTATGGTGGACTGTAAGTCCGTGTTGACATCGATGGAGCTCAACTTTGAGAAGTTGAGTGGAAACGCTGTTGGGCCCATGCTAGCAAATCCTATCGAGTATCGACAACTCGTAGGGGCCCTGATGTTCTTAGTGAACATCCGTCTGGATGTATGTTTTGCAGTGAACACCTTGAGTCAGCACATGGTTGATCCTCATAACATTCACTGAGTTGGTGCCAAGAAACTCTTGAGATATCTCTGGGGCATGATAGACCATGGGCTGAGATACACTGCTGGGAGTTTGAGACTCCGTGGATATACTGATGCTGATTGGGATAGCAGTGTGGTGGATCGCAAGAGCACCTTTGGATGTTGTTTCACACTTGGTTCTGCTTCGAGTAGGAAGCAGAAGTCAGTGGCTTTGAGCACCGCTCAGGTCGAATACATTGCAGCGTGTATGGCTTGTGGTGAAGCTATTTGGTTGCGAAAGCTCTTCAGTGAGCTGTTCGAGCATGTGATAGATACCACCGTTATCCTTTGTGATAACCAGAGGGGGATTCGTTTGTAAGAGAATCTCGTGTTCCACGATCATATTGATATCTGGTACCATGTTATCCGGGATATGGTACAGCGAGGTGACGTAAGGCTTGATCATATAGGAACTGATAAGCAGGTTGCGGATATTCTCACAAAACCCTTGGGGAAGGTCACGCTCCTAACCTTTCGTGAGAATCTTGGAATCATGGAGCGACCCTATGCTGAGGGTCCTGTTGGACGATGAGCTCTGGGAGCTCCAAGGGGGCTTTGGGGATAGCTTCTTGGAGCTATAAGCAACCACAGGGCCAGGCTTGCCGAACCTTGTTGGTGTGCTTTCGCCCCACTGTGATGATATTGAGTTGGTTTACCTCTCTTTGATCTGTGCCCTGTATGCATCCTACCCATGGAGTACCAGACTCATGGGAAGTACCTCTCATCTTGGCCAATGAGGTGGGAAATGTGGATAGAGACCGATAGCAAGACCGATGGACGCATTGTAGATTGCCGTACTCTCTATGTCTAGGATGACATGTGTCCAACCACTTGATCTGGGATCAAGTCTAGTGAGGTTTCAGACCTCCAACTGACTTCGGCTCAGTTAAACTAACTTCGAGTTAGTATAAGACTCCTTTGAGTCCTATAGAGGTTTCAGATCTCTGAGCTGACTTCGGGTCAGCCGAGAGTGATGTCTTTGTGACTCACCATTTGAAATAAAGAATCCAGTAAAGCAAGTTACGACGGGATGACGCACGATGTTTGGATGGCATAGGTGGATGGAGTTCTCCCTAGTTGAGAGGGAGTGTTAATTTCGGGCAACTAGGTCCAAACGCCATGTTGTACTGCTCAGATGATGATGCCAATATTTTTATTGGATTCCTCTTTCAGAGAGGTGCAAGATCGATCTAAAGATCATCTTGATCGGATGAGCAGAACATGTATTTTGAATTTATTCCACATGTGCAAGGTCGGCCAGCTTTATCCCACATGCCTAAGAGATGTGTCACACACCCCCACAAATGGATTTATATATTGGAGACTTGGAGGTCATTTCTACATACACATTTTGGAGGCATTCTCTTCTCTCACGGATGGTGCAGCGTTAGGGCTTCCTTTGGTGCAGCGTCTTGGTGCAGCACGTTGATGCAGTGTTTTGATGAGCCATCTTGGGGTTGTGTGACACGTGGTTGGCTGACCTAATGGAGACTTTGCTGGTTGAAGCATCCTGCTGATCGCTGTAACGCCACCATTCTTCATCTCTATTTGTCAAAACAATTAGTATATTATTGGCTTGTATTCCATCGATCTAGTGGTATGTTCTATCAACATTTAACTTTCATATGATTATTATTTTGGCCCTAGAAGTTTAAAGTAATTTTGCATCGAGCATAGAACATCTTCAAAAATTTACATATACGCTACGCATTAAGTTCTCAATTGTATGTATGTATGGTATATGTGTAGAAATTTATGAATCTTAATTCTTATGCATAAATTATTTCTGTTAATCTGATTAAGCTTCTCCTACTTATACAAGTTATCAACTGAATAAATTCAAGTTAACATCAAAGCAAAACACATAACAGATCTCTACCAATTCAGATCTAGAATAAGCACATGTACACATAGACAAAGTGACACAGTTATTTCTGGACAAACTGTCCCCGGAAAAACCCAATGTGGGAAAACCGGTCTCTGGCTGCTAGAGGGCTCTATTATTAAGAATATTTCTCATCACACAACTCGGGTTCCGTATCTCGGAAACCCTACGTAGAAAACTTGATCCAGCACGGCCGATCTAAGACCAAAATATCGGATCGATCCACACCTCAAACGGATTTACAAAACTCAGCCACATCTAGGCCTAGAAACCCCAGATCTACCCCTGAAAGACACTGCGTCAGTCTCTGAAGGCCTCTAAATGCTCAGCGCTGTCACTAGAAGGGACTGCATTACCCCAGACTGGGTGACGCAGTCACTACGCTGCCCCTAAGAGTCTCTGCGTAACCCCTGAAGGTTTTCCTGAAAATCACGCTGTCCTTGCTGCTGCCTTCCTCTGCGTTGTCTTTCCTGATCTCTTCTTTGCTTCTTGTGTATTTTATACCTTGGGATCAGATCATCCCCTTGGTCTAAATTCCCCTCTCTGCAACTGAAACACTTGAGAATTCTTAGCAACCCCACCCTAGAATTTCGCCCGCCCTAGAATTTCAAATTTAGCTTCTGTTTAAGCCTGTGTATTTTATATAAATGACCCTGCTTCCTTATACTTTTCGTTGACAAATCACAACTGCCGCATTAAATCTTTAATCAATGGCTAAGATTAAAAGAAAGCTTGGACCTAGAATTAAGTAAATTTCATCACATGTTTAATTAAATTCACTTTAATCTACTTTATTTTCTCCTGTTTTAACTTAGGAAATACATTAAAATAATTAATTAATTTAATATCTCTTAAACCAGATGAAATTTCCCAAATCCATTTCTGGGTCTTGTAGATCAGGTGAACTCTACTCCCTCCACAAAGTTTGGGAGCTAGAGCACAACTGATGCTACCCCAAATACACAAAATCTCAACACTCCCTCTTAACATCAAGGGTGTGTTCTAGCAATACATCACACTTATGCATTACATGATTTTGGGCACTGGTTTTGTGTTGTTGAAGCTTGGCCTTCTGCCACTCAACTCTACACTGTCGTTGCCATTTTGTACTGCTGCCCATGACTCTGCCACTGCCACTGCAACCACTCTACTGCAGCTCCCTCTCAATATGTTGCATCTGTGCTGCTCATAGCACTACCATTGCTGATTTGTTGCACTGCAACTTCAGTTGTTGAGAGAAACAACTGGATCTCCTGCCCAATCTTTGACAAATAAGTCTGATGGGATGCATCCTCATCACTGAAGCTCCATAGGCTACAAATCTATGCTGGCATCTAAAGAACGATGCACAACTACAGCTCTGCCTGCGTAATCAGACTCCCTCTGCACTACTAAAGTCACATCAGCTCCTTGTGCTGAAATTCCACGTTTGCACCGCACCGTGTCGTCCCTCTCGAAGTTTCAAGATCAAGTAAGCGTAAGTACAACGCCGTCGAAGTCACATCGGCCTTGCGCCGCTACCATTCTACGCCGTCGCTATGCTCTGTCGTCCTCCAGCCTCCGATTCGCTCGCTTATGCCTCATCTCGTGATCTATGCACCCACTGCCCACTTGTCCCGTTACTGCCCATGCCATCGTAGGGCTCGCTTGTGATCCAAGAGATGAGTTGCTCAAGGATCCTGCCTTACTTCCATGTAGCTCCTCTACATGTCCATGTCACCCCACCTCCGTGGTTCATGAGCACTCATGGCTACATCATCTCCTGACCCATCATCTGCCACCACTGCTTTGGAAAAAGATGCTTCCTTGTCCTTCTTCTTTTCTGGACAATGGCTGGCAAAATGTCCCATTTCGCCACACTGGAAGCACTTGATCTTAGAAAGATCCTTCTTCTTCTTCGACTGCTTCTTCGATGCCAAGGCTGCATCTTCCTCCTCTTCCTTAATCCTTTCTCAACACAGACGTGTCGATTTTAGTGAATCTGTAGTTCAAATCTTGCAGATTAACCACAAGATGTCCCAACTGAGGGCCGCTTCCTCGCCATGATAATTTGGACAAAGGTTTCCCACTCATCCGTGATCGTATCGTGCGCCTTGACTATCACTACATCATCTCGCATGGGCGCACCCGCTACAGCTTAGTCACATTTGACTTGACTGCAATCTGAAGAGGAAATGCTCAATGTCTTCTCCCTTGGTCATCATGAATGACCTCATTTGGGCCTCCAACAGCATCTTTCTTTGGACTGATTTTCCCTCATATAGGGAAGTCAAGGCCTTCCACATCTCATTAGTTGTCCTCTTCTCAGCTATGTGTGGCACAATATGATCCTTGATACTGTCCATTATCAGCCGCTTGGCATGCCCAGCAGCTTCTCTATGCTTCCGTAGGAGATGCTGTCGGTGTGGCCAGGGTCTACTCTTCATGATCTCTTAGACCATATGCCTCTAGGACAATCAGGATCCTAGCTTTCCATACCGAAAAGTTTGAGAGGCCCTCTAGCCTATCCTGATCACGCAATCCATGAGAAGCCATTTGCTCAGAATGTGTCGGAGCTCCTCCTCTGTGCTAGAGATCTTGGATCTAGGGTCCTTTTCGAACTGGGAACCCTCTGCTCCCTCTGACACTTGATTTCCCTCCTTGGAAATCTACCAAATCAACTATGATTCAGCTTCTTCTTTGATCCTCTGACCAAACTGCAAGTTTCCTTTGGAAATAAACTCTCTGAGAAGCTGATCTCTTCCCAAACTTTGTCACTTGTGCTAAGATTAAAAATTTGAAAACTTCAGAAGTTTAACCCCACCAGCTCTTTTGAATTTCTGCAACTTTTCTGCAGACTTTTCCTGGATCTGACAGATTCAGATCTGAATCACACTGGCTGGCTTCAGACCTAACCAACGCTGTTTCTGAGCTGCCTCTGCGTAGTAATTGCGTGGGCTTGCTAGGACACAACGCTGGACATCGTCACCCTTCCCTCTGCTTGAATCTCCTCCTGAAAACTGCGCTGTCCCTTCAGATCTGTTTTTCTGCTGCCTTTCTAGCTGCTTTCTGCAGCTAGATCCTTCAGATTCTTCAGCTGGTGACCCTTTTAGATCTGCAATTGCTCTGATACCATGTAGAAATTTCCGAATCTTAATTCTTATGCAGAAATTATTTCTGTTAATCTGGTTAAGCTTCTCCTACTTATACAAGTTATCAACTGAACAAATTCAAGTTAACATCAAAGCAAAACACATAACAGATCTCGACCAATTCAGATCTAGAATCAACACATGCACACATAGACAAAGTGACACAGTTATTTCTGGATAAACTGTCCCCGGAAAAACCCAATGTGGGAAAACCGGTCTCTGGCTGCTGGAGGGCTCTATTATTAAGAATATTTCCCAATACACAACTCTGGGTTCCAGATCTGGAAAACCCTACAAAGAAAACTCTAGATCTGCAGCACCTGGCTGATCTAAGACCAAAAATACTGACTGATCCACACCCTCAAACGATTTTTACAGAACTTAGCCAGATCTAGGCCTAGAAACCCTAGATCTGCCCCTGAAAGACACTGTGTCAGCCTCTGAAGGCCTCCAAATTCTTAGCGCTGTCACCGGAAGGGACTGCGTTACCTTAGACTGGGTGACGTAGTCACTACGCTGCCCCTAAGGGTCTCTGCGTAACCCCTGAAGGGTTTCCTAAAAATCACGCTGTCCTTGCTGCTGCTGCTGCTGCTGTCTACTGTTGCTGTCGTTTGCTGCTGCTGGTACTGCCTTCCTCTGCGCTGTCTTTCCTGATCTCTTCTCTGCTTCTTGTGTATTCTAGACCCCGAGATCAGATCATCCCCTTGGTCTAAATTCCCCTCTCTGCAGCTGAAACACTTGAGAATTCTTAGCAACCCCGCCTTAGAATCTCAGCTTAGCTTCAGTGCTTTGCCTTTGTGTATCTTACAAATGACCCCTAGCCTTTCCTTTATACTTTTCTCGTTGAAAAATCAACGGCCGAGATTAAATCTTTAATCAATGGCTAAGATTAAAAGAAAGCTTGATCCATGTGACTTAAGACAATTTCATCACATATTTAATTAAATTCACTTTAATTATTTTATTTTCCTAAGGTTTAACTTAGGAAATACATTAAAATAATTAATTATTTTATTATCTCCTAAACCAGATGAAATTTCCCAAATCCATTTCTGGGTCTTGTAGATCCGGTGAACTCTAGTCCTTCCTCAAAATTTGGGACCTAGAGAACAACTACTGCTACCCCAAATACACAAATTCTCAACAATATGCGTTGAAGGCGTATGAGGCGTTTGGTTGTGTAATATTCCTAATCAGTAAATTACAGTTTTAATAGGCTAACAAGACATTAAGCAAACAACAAAAACAAAAATGGAATCAATACATCATTGGAGCCACAAATTACTGCTGAGCCATTTTATTAATATTGGTAAATTGTGTACAATAGAGGTGCTGGAATGAAGGCACTTGGGCTTGCTCAAGGCAAGCTGAAGATAGCCTTGGAACAAGCTTGAAATCTCCCTTAGAAATGTACACTACGTGGCTGTAGCTCTGTGCAGTTCTTGGCCAAAATGCTGCTGCTGCTCTTGAAGAAATGCTGCTAGGGCCTGCTAAACTACTCAGAAAATTCCGGGTATTTAACCCTGACCTCTACTCATGAAACCCACAATAACCCGCGAAGGATTTGTGGATTGCTTGACCCCAAAAATTGGCTCTCATGGGCTTAACTCTTTGCATTGCTGGATAATTCCATGCACCTGGAAACGCTGCTGCAAACTGCTCCCAAATGATGTGCAATAACCCTTTTAGGAAGCCATTAGCGTCCCCACCAATCTCCTCCTCAAAATATCCCGCACTCCTCAACACCCGGATGAGCTCCCTCTCACTATTGTGCAGTGACTGCGCTGCTGATATTGTGCTTCGCTGTCTCTGCTGGTGAATACACTGTGAATGGATCCCACAACTCCTCCTTGAATCGGAATGCTGAATTCTCCTCCCTAGGGCAGACATTGAAGTCCCCCGAAGCAGAGGTTGAGATTCCCGCTCGGGAACACTCGGTTGCTAAACAACAAATGTAGACTTGGCCTAGCTCAAGCGTGTTCTGTCAAAAGACAAGTTCAATAGATGATGAATGAATGACTAAAAATGAGCTGCCTCTTCCCTTTTGTCTCCAAAGGTCCAACGTTCCCTTTGGGCCCCACCAAATTCTGCGCTGCCCCTCCTTGAGCCACTCCTCCACTGCCTTTCCCTGTCAAATCACTGCGCTGCCTTTCTGGATGGCGCAGTGCCTCCTCATTGGCTCATCGTGCCCCCACCAAGGCCACAATACTTGCGTCTCCACTATAGGAAAATACCATAGTTTGCTCTAATATAATTTGTGGGTCCCCGACCCACATTATTTCTAGCTAACATTAGGAAATACAAAATTCAAAAATTTAATTTTTCTAATTAGCATAATAGCTAATTAGGAATATTATAGGTTGTATGTATTATATGAGCGTTGAGCCATTTATTGTATGATGAATATATTGATATGGCATTGGTATTATATGAGTGTTGAGTTGAATATATTGTATGCTGCTCTTCATATATTTTGATTTATATGCACATTGGCTTGGTTTGTTTGTTGTCATATAAAAGGCAGAAAGTAAGGTTGTGGTTGTTTTGGAAATTAAAGCAGATAGTCCTTTTTTTGATGATGCATTCAATCATCTCCATAGTTGGAGTAGTTCTATTTGGCAAAGAGAACTGCCATGAATGGTCTAGAAGATAAAGCGTACCTTGATTTTTAATGAGTTGTGAAAAGGAGTATGTGAAGGAGGAGGCAATTCTCCTGAGAAGCCCACTTTAGACAAAGATCTCGCCATATGAGAGAACAAGAACAAGGCCTATGCCTTGATTGCAACATCGACCAACGAAGAGGCGAGCCGTCATATTATGCCATTTACAAATGCCTTTGAAGCCTTAAAGAAGCTAAAAGATTTATATGACTCGCACTCTGAGCTTGAAGTTGTCCGATTAATGATCAAAATGTTCAATTCATAATTGAAGGATGATGATCCCCTTGCCTTAGCCTCTGAAATAAGAGCCATTATGCATGATATAGAAGCTACCGGTGTTAAAATGGATGTTCCTCTCACAACTCTTGTCAAGGCATTGTATCCCACTTATTCTCATTACCTTGAGTCATTACAAGCAAGTGGCAAACTTAAGGAGATTTCCTTTGACTCTCTTGTGGAGAAGTTTGCTGAAAGAGAGAAAGATTTTGGGAATAAGAAGACAATTGCTCAGTTTTCTGAAGAAGCTGTGTGCCTTGCACAAAAAGAGAAGAATCAGGCACATGATTCTTCTAGAGGAAGAGGTGGATGAAGAGGACACAGAAGGAAGAATAATAGAGGCAGGGGAAGCAAATATTACCAAGGAGGAAGACCCGATCTTCATTGTATACGGTGCAATAGAAATGGACATGATGCTTCCGCACGCAAGCTCTCTTGGGATAGGATCAGACAAGAAAGGGGTGAAGAGAAAGGAAAATCATGTTGAAAAGTGTAACTAGGATCAGTCTTCATGTTGAATATGTAATTATGTATTTATGTAAAGAAGAAGACAAAGATAATAAAATATATATTTGTTGTACTTGCTTCATGGGTTTCATGAGCAAAATTTTATTATAGGTTAAATTGACTTCTTCTTGATGTCTATTAGGGTTTTGTATTATAGGAATAAATATAATTAGGTGTCATATGTATGAAGAATCTAGTCTAAATTCTCCAAGACCTTGTCCAAGAAACCATGGAAGAATGGCTCTAATCAGCCCTCACTCAAATGTTGAAAGATAAGCTAAAATGATGTATTAAAGTCGGCCTTCAAACAACTGGATAAGTCGGCCTACAAGCTAAAGTGATGGGTAAAACTCTCTATATATACCCCTGTTCTGCAGTTCATTAGCAACAAGATTTTTCGGTCATCTCTGATACAAAAGTGCGGATTATAGGATGAGTTTCAGTGCGGATTTTTGATGTGCTTCAGGTCTGTTTAAGATACATACATCCCTGTGGTAACTTAGTGTAATAGGAGTTGCAATTTGCTGAAACAAGAGTGCGGACTATTCACTAGAAGAAGTGCAGACTATCCTGAAGTATTTACAGTGAGAAAGGGTCAATTCAAGGACAATGTTTATATGTTGATGTGTGGATCTGTTTATATGTTGAAGTGCGAATCTGTTTATATGTTGAAGTGCGGATATGTCTGCAGATAAAAGGTGACATTGGTATTCATCCCCGATTCGTGAAAAGTTGGAACAATAAGGAGCAGTGAGAAAGTGACGGAAAGTAGGAAAGTAAATATGTGATTTACTTTCCTAACTGTAGCTTATATATATCTCAAGTATCTGAAGAAGGAAGTGTTGATACAGAACAATGCAAGTTGGTGAAGGAAAGAAGGATCAACATTGAAGGACATCAAAGAAGTAAGGGCAAGGTCTTGGATGTATATATAGGTCAAGGGTCTAATTCTTGGTCATGGTACTTGTCATCTCAAAATCTATAAGAAGAATTTCTCGTGAGTTTTCCTCTCCAAGAGGGAGAGGTTTTGCCCTGGCTCTAAGAGCCTAATCTTGTGTCTCGTGTATTTTGATAATTGACTTGATGAAAGATTTAATAAGCTAACGAAGGGAAGACATAAGTAACTCAAGTAACCTCACAAGTAATTATCAAGAAGAGAATTTTGAATTAATCTCTAACCCTCCAAATTCTCAACAAATCATTAGATCAAGGGAAAGGTAAAGCACCTGAATCTACTCATTATGTTGTGGCACATTGCAATATTGGAGTAACTGAAGACTTGTTTAATGCTTCACTTGCTTTGTGGAAAGATGCATGGTTGCTTGATTTAGGAGCAACTTACCACATGACTTTTAGAAGAGATTTCTTTGAAGAATTCACTGTCAATGTTGATGGAGCAGTGTACTTTGCAGACAAGTCAAAACTCAAGTCATCAGGGCTTGGCACCATCAGGCTCAAATTGCCTGGTCTACTAGAATTTCTTCTACATGATGTTCTCTACCTCTAGGAGTCGCGGAGAAACTTGCTGTCTTTGGTTCACATCCGCCAGCAAGGTCACTCCATCCATATGTTTGATGGAAAGGTTGAGGTCAGAAAAGCATCAGTCAACTCACTTGTCATGACTGGGATAGAAGAAGAAAGAGTCTTGAAGTTGTAAGGAACTTCTGCTTGTCCACAAATTTTTGCATACAATTCTCAGTTTGATGAAGGTACAATACCATCTAGTCTCTTATGGCATGCTAGATTCGGACATCTGAACTATGACAGTCTTCACTTGTTGAAGAGGAATGGTGTTACTGTGAAAAATCCTAGATCCGGATTCCTACTGCAACAAATCTGAATTACTTCTTCTATTATGTTTCATAATTATTTCATTACAGTGAAATATCAAAGTAATTTCTGAAGCAGTTTACACAAATAATACTGCGGAATAAATCTAAGTGCTGAAACAATATGAGCAAAATACAATGAAAAACATCCACATTTGACATAGTTATTTTTGGACTAAGTCCCGGGAAAAACCCAACTTGGGAAAACCGGTGCAGCAGATCTGAGGGTTTGTATTATTAAGCAGCAGAATCTTGAATACAACTAGGGTGCTAACATCCGACAAACCCTTTAGAGAAATCTAGACAACAAATATAATTGTGAGATATACCTCACTCTGCAAGTTTCCGGCAGATCTAAACAGCGTTGGTGAAGCCCTCACTGCCTCTGCGTGATTGCCTACGCTGGAACTGCGTAAGCCTGTGTGGGCGAGCTTGAGGAACTGCGTCACCCCTTTCTGCAAATGATCTAGCTGATCTAAGATTGAATTTTGGTTCTCCTGGCTCAGAAACCCCAGCCTCTAGCTATCTCCGGACTGACTCCAAGAGACACTGCGCTGCTTCTGCGTGATTTCTTGTAGGGACTGCATCACCCCTTCAGAAAATTGCCCTGTCTCTCCCTGCGTAAATGCTGCCTCTCTCTGAAATGCACTCCTGGTCCTCCTGACGAGTCTTTGCTTCTGCCCCTCTCTGGATCTTATCACTGAATCATAATCACTTAGCAAACCCTGCACTAGTGATTTGATTATGATCAAAAGCTGTGTCTCCTCACACAAATTCGAAAATGCTCAATGGCTCAAGTGTCTCAATGTTCTATTTTCCATAGGCCCCTTACCCTCCTTCTTATATTCTTCTGTTGACCTTCAACGGCCAAGATTAAAACATAATCAAGGGCTAAGATTAACTTGGAGCTGATCCATGACTTTATCTAGAAGATTCACACTTGACTTAATTAATACCCTTTAATTAATCAGTTTCCCTGGACCCTAAGTTTAGACTTAGGAAAACATTAAAAAATGATTAATTAATTTAATTAAACCATCTCTAAGTGGAATTTTCCAAAACCATTTCTGGGTTTTATGGAATACATGTCTCCTAGCTTATATACAAAGTTACAAGGCTAGAGCACAATCGATGCTACCATAAATCAACACTCCCTCTTAGCGAGGAAAGTGCTCTAGAAAAACAACTCAATGTGCTGCTCTGACCTCTAGAACATCTGCTGCTGTGTTGTTGAAGCTGCTCACCAACACTGCACAAGAAAATGCTGCAACTGTACTGCTGCTGACTCTGCATGCTGCTGCCAACTGCCACTGTACTGCAACTCCCTCTGAATTCTGCAACCATGCTGCTGCACTGCGTGAGCATTGCTCTGCACCACTTGTGCACTGCGCTGTTGCTGCTCATCTGCTGCTGCTGCTCAACTACTGTTGCTGCTGCACTGTTTCTAATTGCAACAGAAAAACATCCGAAATTGGACAAGTAGATCTACAACTGCAAAAATAAGATTGACTGCTGCTAGTTTTTGCACTAGCTCACTGAAAAAATACTGCGCTGTTGCTGCTCTGCACTGCGTGAGCAGTGCAATGTACTGCGCTGCACCAGTGTGCACTGCGCTGTTGCTGCTCAACTTCTGATGCTGCTGCTCCCTTTCTGCGCTGATCAAGATCTAGTACTGCTAGTCACTGCATTATCTCATCATCTTCTGCTGCAACTGTCCATCCTGCTACTGTCTTTAGGCTGTCGTAGCTCACATGTGATCCAAGAGTTCATAAATACTCAAGGATCCCGCCTTTTTGTAGATTCTAGATCTACAAGTCCAAGTCAGCCCACTTCTCTCCTTTTGGAATATGAGCTAACATAGCACAATCTTTTATTGCCTCAATCTTTGTAGCTCCTTCTTGTGGATCTTCCTTTTCCTCTTTATCCTTTTTCTTAAGAGAACACTGTGTGGCATAATATCCCATTTCTCCACACCGGAAGCACTTGATCTTGGATAGATCTTTCTTCTTCTGCTTCTGTTGCCCTTTGGATGCAAGGGCAGTGTTATCTTCTTCCTCCTTCTTGACCTTGGAACCGCTACTGCCATCCTCCAACTGGATTTTGAGGAGATCTCTTCTCAACTCTTCTTGCTGTAAGGCTGCCCACATCGCTTCCCATCTTGGAAGTCTTTCTCTGCCCAATATACTTTGGACAAAGACCTGATAATCTTCTGAAACAGAGTTCAGAGTGAGCCTTACTAGCTCTGAGTCTCTAGGAGCAGATCCTACTGCTGATAGTTGATCTCGGTTTTCCTGAATACGAGATAAGGAGTCAAAACGCTCTCCCTTCTTCATCTTGATATTATGCATCTTCTCTTCAAGGTACATCTTCCGCTGCTCGGAAGATCCTTGGTATAGCTTTTCCAGCCCTACCCATATCTCTTTAGCCGTGGTCTTTGCTGTTATGTGGGGTACGATATGATCCTTCACACCATCTAGGATCAATCGCTTGACTCTTGCCATATTATTCTTGAATTGTCTCAGATGTGCTGCATCCAAGGGTTCTGCACATGCACTCTCTATTAGGGCCTACAGATCATGCTCATCAAGGAGAAACTCTATCCTTGATTTCCAAATAACATAGTTGGAGGCACCCTCCAATCTATCTTGGTCACACAGTCCATTTCTGGCCATCTCCTCAACTGTCGATTTCTTTCTCTAACCTTCTGCTCAACTAGACTTACGCACTCCTTGAGGAGTAAGTCACTCCTTCTGCTGCTGCATGGGAAAAGTTGAGTTTCTTTGAGTAAGAAACCCTCTGAGGTCAAGAAATCCCCAATTGTGTTTTTCAGAAATTTTCTGACGCTTATGCACTGGCTGTTACTGCAGTTCAGTGACTGCGTCCTTCAGCTACGCTGGTCTGCTACACTGCCTCTTCTGCAACTGAAAAAGCTCTGTCAACTCTCTCAGAGGGAGCCTTTTCTGCGCTGGAATGCCCTTCTAGCTTGGACAATGTAACTTCTGGGAGGGTCTGCTGCTGCTTATGCATATCCCAGACTCTTCAGCGCTGATCTGCTGGTTCACTTGTGTTTCACTTGCACTTCAGCTTGAATAAGCTCTTATACCATGTGAAAAATCCTAGATCCGGATTCCTACTGCAACAAATCTGAATTACTTCTTCTATTATGTTTCATAATTATGTCATTATAGTGAAATATCAAAGTAATTTCTGAAGCAGTCTACACAAATAATATTGTGGAATAAATCTAAGTGCTGAAACAATCTGAACAAAATACAATGAAAAACATCCACATTTGACACAGTTATTTTTGGACTAAGTCCTCGGAAAAACCGAACTTGGGAAAACCGGTGCAGCAGATCTAAGGGTTTGTATTATTAAGCAGCAGAATCTTGAATACAATTAGGGTGTCAACGTCCGACAAACCCTTCAGAGAAATCTAGACAACAAATATAATTGTGAGATATACCTCACTCTGCAAGTCTCCGGCTAATCTAAATAGCGCTGGTGAAGCCCTCACTGCCTCTGCGTGATTGCCTACGCTGGAACTGCGTAAGCCTGCGTGGGCAGGCTTGAGGAACCGCGTCACCCCTTTCTGCAGTTGATCTAGCTGATCTGAGATTGGATTTTGGCCCTCCTGGCTCAGAAACCCCAGCCTCTAGCTATCTCCGGACTGACTCCAAGAGACACTGCGCTGCTTCTGCGTGATTTCCTGTAGGCACTGCATCACCCCTTCAGAAAACTGCGTTGTCTCTCTTTGCGTAAATGCTGCCTCTCTCTGAAATGCACTCCTGGTCCTCTTGACCAGTCTCTGCTTTTGCCCCTCTCTTGATCTGATCACTGAATCACAATCACTTAGCAAAACCCTGCCCTAGTGATTTGATTCTGATCAAAAGCTGTGTCTCCTCACACAAATTCGAAAATGCTTAATGGCTCAAGTGTCTCAATGTTCTATTTTCCATAGGCCCCTCACCCTCCTTATATTCTTCTGTTGAACCTTCAACGGCCAAGATTAAAACATAATCAAGGGCTAAGATTAACTTGGAGGTGATTCATGACTTTATCTAGAAGATTCACACTTGACTTAATTAATATCCTTTAATTAATCAGTTTCCCTAAGTTTAGACTTAGGAAAACATTAAAAAACGATTAATTAATTTAATTAAACCATCTCTAAGTGGAATTTTCCAAAACCAATTCTGGGTTTTATGGAATACATATATCCTAGCCTATATACAAAGTTACAAGGCTAGAGCACAACTGATGCTACCATAAATCAACAGTTACTGGTTTGCCAACCATTCCTAGGAAACTTAAGCAATGTGATGCCTCAAGACTCACAATAATAAATTTATTTTTCTCTTTTCATTAAATACATAAAATCATGATGATATATGTCATTATGAAGACCAAACCTGGTTACATATTTCAACAAAATGTGCCACCAACCATGATAGAGAGAGAGTGCTGCCATGATCCAAAGAATCAACCATCTCAATAAATCATGGCCATGCCTTAAATTTTGTTGAAAATAGTAGCGAGTAAGGTTTCTTTGACTTGTGCCTCAGTCAAAGTGTAATGTCCCCATTTTCAGTCTCCTCTGTAGTACGACCAAGATTGATTTTCATGGTATGTGATCTCTAGGTCACAGGAGCAAGACTACACCATTAGGAGTTCCAAAAGGGTTTTGAGGAGTTTTTATGGGATCCGATGTCATTTTCTTTGCATTTCCCATCATCAGCACAAATTGCCTTTTGTTTTGTTGCATTCCGACAACTTTTGTAAAACAAGGTAATTATTGGGCTTGACTTAATTAATTACGTTTGAGGTGGCATTCCGAGAGGATTATTTGATAGAACACCTCAGTGTAATAGCTTGTTGGAACCGGAACGAGAAAATCTATAGGATGGGATGATGAGAAGACAGTTCCAATGGCCAGATAAAACATGGTGAGCGATTTACCATTTGCCTAGACTAAAAGTGACTCTAATTAGTCAATTAAATAAAAGGAGGGGAAAATAATTATTTGAAGGAAAAAGGCCAAAAGTGAATTAAGTGAAATAAAATAAAATTAAAAGTCACTTAGATGGTGTCAAAAAGGGAGCTTCTAGAATATTATTAAAATAATCAAAATAAGATACTTCTAGAGGCTTGGAGATTTATCTATGGAGCCTTTAAAAGGTGGAGGGGATCATTTGGGACATCTTGGTTTGGAATGGTTGTCTTTGGAGTTGGTTAGAGAATTTAGTGCTCTGCTATAGTAGCCCTAGGACGAAATCCCTCGGGTGATTCAGTGAGAGTGGGCAAAAACCCATATCTCCCCTTGGTGAATTCACTCAGAATTCACAAGAGCAGTCATCAGATCAACTTCTTTTGGAGGCTAGTTGCAACATTATTGTAGATATTTTGAGGCCATCACCTCAACCATTTACAGTTCTTATATCAGCATATGTAATATTAATAAAATAAGGCTGAGTTTCACTGTATGTGCATCTTATCAATTTTCAGTTGCAGTTTATATTTCCTTGTTTTTGCCCTTAATTTTGTGGTTCAATGTGTGCAAATTGTTTATGGAGTTGACGACTTAAATTTCTGAAGCTATTTTCTACTAATTTTGTATTCGGGGATACTACACAAAGAGACCACAAGTAGACTTGTCTCTAGCATGCACAATTTCCTACAAGTTAGGATGAGTTCAAATAAGTTAGGACAGGTTCCTAAAAGTTAGGATGAGTTCATGAAGCAATTTAACTCATGCGTATAGTTGGAGGCTCAGTTGTTTGTCTTCTAGTGCGAGATAGAGTTGGAAAAGGACAAGTGACAAAGTCTCAAAGGTTATTTGTGGCTAGGACGAGTTACATGAGTCAGTTAGACTCAGTTAACTAGGCAATCACAAGTCCGAGTTCCCAAAATAAACTTGCCAAATTTAGTTTATGCGAATTGCTTATAAGGAGGAAAAAGGAACATAATTGATTCGTTGTTTTTGTGAGCACAAGGTTGTGAGACAAGGCAATAGAGAGCACGAGTTTGTGTAAAGGAGCTTGTGAGAGGAAAAGCGTACTAAGGAGAAGCATGTGCGCAGTTGATAAAAGCCAATTTGTGAGAGGCAGAGCGTACTAAGGAGAAGCATGTGCGCAGTTGATAAAATCCAATTTCTGAGAGGAAGAGCGCACTAAGGAGAAGCATGTGCGCAGTTGATAAAAGCCAATTTCCTTGAGATTTGCACAAGGAAATAAGGAGCAGGATCATGGCTACCTGTAAAGTGTTTCAAGCTTAAGTCAAGCAGGGAGAACAAGGTTGTTTTCTATTGAAACAATATTGTATTGTAAGAGATCTATTGCTCAAAATTCTATCAATAAAATTCTCAAACAAACAGAGGGTTTTCCCAGCTGGGTTCCCTAGAAAATTTTGTGTTTTTTTCTATCGTGTGACTCTGATTTATTTTTGTTCTATTTCGTTCCAAATTAGTAGATAAATTCTGTGTCTTGGTGCAACGTTTAGTTTAAGATTTGTTCACTACAACATTTGCAAAATTTCAAGCAAATTCTACATGGTATTAGAGCAGAGATCAGAGTAGAGGCCAGCACACAGTTCAGACTGGAAGGATAGATAAGGGAGCCGTAGCCTAGAGGAGTCTTGCCAAGATAAGAAAGGACGAAATCTGAAGTATCTTTTTTGTGTTTGGGAGGCCGAGATAGGCAGAGGGCAGTCTGAAGTGTTTGAGGACAAATCTGGGCAAGTTTAGGGTGCTCTTTCTCTATTCAGGCCACATGTTGCTCTGTGTTATTGCAGGTGGATGGATCTCCTTTTTGGGAGGGCTGAGAGGCCTAGAAGGTGGCTAAACCTTGGCCGCAATCACATAGAACAATAACGTAGGTGTAGGAGCCTTAAAGTGGAGGAATTGCACAGTTGTATGAGGAGTTTTAAGGCAGAGTATTAGGGTTGATGTGGACTATCAGAAGCCCTAACCAAAGCGAAGAAAAGAAACTCAGAATACAGTGCACAAACATAGGAGATTTCTAGGGAGAAATTGTCATCCAAATAGAGGTTTGTTGTGTCCTTCCAAGTTTTTTTGTTAGGTTGATGTGTTCAGGTTGGACAATTTGTAGATCAGTCAAAGTATAGTATTGTGGAGGGCTGTTAGTGGCTGATTTGAACCCTAAGTTCAGTCTATTGTGAAGGACTACAAGGCTGTTAGTGGCAAGTGTTGGAGAGCTCTATGGGGAAGTAAGATGGTGTACTAAGGATTGAGAGCAGACCACTGTTTATAGGGAGCTTCTAACTTTATCTCTTGGAAAGGGAGGATCACGATAGTGCTAGAAGATAATGGGGTGGGAGAGTTTATCAAGCAGGTGATAGTGCCACCTCAAGGTCCCCAACAATTGGCCCAACATAATAAGAATGATATCAAGGAAAGGAGGATTATTCTAGAAGGGATCAAAGATCATATAGTTTGTCATATCCATGAGAAGAAGACAACTTTTGAGATTCAAAACTATTTTAGATCCATATCAGAGTATTGGTGATACTAGGAAGCCTACTCTTAAGGAGAAGCTAAGGAGTATCCAGATGAGCAAGGATGAGCCCATCGTCACATATTTGTCAAGGTTTTGTAATATTCCAAACTAGGAAAATACAACAAATAACAGTTGCAGGAACTAAACTACAACAATAAAAATCTAAACAAGAACATAAATAAAAAACCCCAAAATTTGGGCAATAGTTCTGAGCCATTTTATTAATTATGCATGGAAAATCAAGTACAATAGGATGAAATCCATAGAACATGAGCTTGCTACAACAAACAACGCAAAACCCAGGTGAGAATGTGTAGGATCAGATGTCGGAATTGGCCTAAATTTGTAGCTCAAACTTACCCAAAAACTCTGCTATTGATTGCTGAATGGAATTGGTTGTCTTGCTCAAAATAATGCCTGGAATGCCCTGAAATTGCAGTTGCAAGCTCCTCTCCTCAGACCCGAAAATACCCAGAAAAGGTTTGGTCTATCTCCAAGCCAAAATGGAACCCACAAAGTGATACAAATTCCCTAGTCAATTCACCCTGCTATAAGAATGAGGATTTCAGGCCTGAATATCGCCCGAAAAATTCTGTAAAATTAGTCGGAGACTCCTCTCAATAAACCCACAAAAACCCAAAAGGGTTTGGGTTGAATCCACCGACCCTAGGTGACCCCCAACAAGTGTGAATTACCCAATTTGGCTAGAAAACGCCCCATAGAATGGCACTGCTGTAGGTTGCCCAAAATATGACACTGAAAGCCTCCCAAAATCCTGCAAAGGTTCCCTCCGGAAAGTACCTGATTTCTCCAACCCAAATTTCCTCGGAAAGAAGCCACCTCCTACTCCTGCGCAAACTTGATCCAATGAGCTCTGTGCACTATCAAAATGATGGGAAATTCATCCCAATTCTAACCTCAATTGCTGCCCTGCAAAATGCTCCAAATATTTGGCCTCAACTATGAAGAATGTCTCAAAAAAAGCTTGGAATCTCCAACCAACTGTAGCTGCTCCAAATGACGTGTTGCGAACTCCTTCCTTAACCGGGAAATGCGCAGAGCTGAGTAAATCTCCTGCAGTAAGCTCAAGGGAAGCCCTGAATTGGACTCCCAATTACCTCATTAGGGAGACAGTCAAAGTTCTTCCAAATGAGGGTGGAATTCCGCTTGGAATTCCTAGTGCTAAACAACACTCTGGCCCTTGTGCTAAACAACTCCAAGGGAGGATGTAATGTAAAGTGTCATAGTCAAAGATAACAAATGAGAGCCTCTCTCCCTTATTTATACTTGTTGGCCCTCTCTCCCCCTTGGGTGGCCCCACTCTCCACTAACTCGCACTCCCTTCTCTTGGTGGCCCCCACTCCCACTCACTCGCACCTCCTCCTCTCTCTTTCTTCTCAAAAGTGCGAATTGTCTCCTTGAGGTCGTGGGACCTACTTCCCATATCTCTTTTCCTCCAAGATTTCCCCCCATTGCCGAAGTTGCAAAATTGTGCTATGCTTATTAGCACCACCCCAAGAATCTTTGCTAATCTCCTCAAATGAAAAATCAAAATCGGGGTTATTACAATCCTCCCTTCCCAAAATTGCTTGTCCTCAAGCAAAGCTTGAACAAGCGCTCTCTCTGTTGGCCTACCCAAACTGTCACCGTAAGCATTACCAGGGTCCCAAATGTGCCACTACAGCACCCTAGATCCATGCACTATCTTGTCATAGAGGAATCCCTCAACACTAGGATCCCAGACCATCCTGCTCAATGTGGAGCACCCCTTGGTCCATGCGCAAACCATTAGTGTATGGGTGCAAGAGTCCTCCCACATATCGCCGATAAGCAGAGTACCTCGATACTGCCAAATTCCAGTCAATTTCCCGGGACACTGTACTGCTGAGAAACCAATCCTGGGTACCTCAAGAGTTGACTCCTGAAGGTACAACTATAATCTCACAAAAGAGGTCCCTTGGCCTTGCGAGTTAATCATGGTCAGCTCTTGCTGGTCATAAGACCACACATGTTAAGTGCTATCCCATCCTGCAATGTCCTTGGAAAGTGTAATTCCTGCTGCCAAATGGAGACCCACTATAGGATATGGATGTCCTCCCCTTGCGGGACCCCACTCTGCCAAATTTGTGCCTCAACTGCTCTGCCCTATAGCCCCATGGCCCTATGCTAATCCTGAAGTGAGACCACTGTGTGGTCGCTGTGCCGTATTGGTCATAACTGTTACCCTTTCGTGCTCCTGCTGAGTCATCCACCTTGGTAACCCTTCGTCACCACACCAATAAGGAACATCTCTATTGCGTGGAAGTCTATCTTGCCAGGGCATCCCAGCAAGGCCGTAATCTACCAATCCACGCCCAACCTCCTGTTGAAACGATAGCGAGGAGGACCCTCCTCGGGTTTTAGTGGTAATTCTAATGATCCCTAACCTGTCATCCCAGGGAAAATGTAATCTTGTCTTGGTCATCCCCATAATCCTCCTGGAGTAAGGTGATCCACTGACCCAAAAGATCCGTGGATTCCAAAGCTAGATTGGAAGCCCATTGCTCCCAATTCTTGCTTCCTGCCACTACGTAGTATCGATGTCTACTGGGAACCCCACGTGCCATAAAGCTAAACCCTGAATGCCACCAATAAGTGGGTATCTGATACTTGCAACCGACCAAGTGTATGTGGATCTGTCCAATTGTCACCACTAAGCTTGCCATTTGCGCCCTCGGTAATGTGCTAATACAGTGTCTGAAACCCGGATACCCACTGTAAAACTGTACACGGTATCCTCTGCTCACACAGGATCTTGACATGCCCTACTGAAATAATGTCACATGTCTCCCCTATGATTAGCTTCCCAAGTGTGGGCTTAGTGATGAACAATATACCACCCTTGTGGAAGATCACCTCATCTCCTAGCTTATGGCTGCCAACTTGCACACCAACCCTGCTCCTCAATTGGAGAATCTCTATCATGTCCTCGATGCACTGAATCTCATAGAGTCGCCTCAGGAAAACCTCCAAAGTCCTGCTATCCACAATGTGGGCCTTGATCGGACATAACAAGGCTCCCCTCCATTCGGTGTGATGCTAATGACTGAAAGATGCGTGGGCTCCGACGGGTATGGTCGAGAACCTGTGTGGACACTCCTGACCAACCCTGTGACATACTCGCTCCCCAAACCTGGGTATGCCCACCCCAATGGCATGTCTAGCACCCTCGTCAAAAGGTCTCCTTGCTAGCGACACTCCCTCAGTCCGCTGTGTAGCCTCGCACACTACTACATATAACCATGTATACAACTGCACCCAATTGCACATCTATGTGCATCGCTGGATGTCATGGTCTAAAACTGAGTCAACATGCATCAACTCGTATCCTGTCAGTATCGTCATCTCCACCATCACATATCCGTAACCGCAGGTGAGTGGACCTCCCCTCCTAATCCTCCCTAAGGGATTTGAGCGGCAAATCTCTCCATGTACTAGTGGTGGTGAAATTATGACGCTGCTCCTCAGTGATCTCTGCGCCCCACATATTCGCGGGGAATCCTCATCCCCATACAAGGTTCTGTGTGGTGGCCTGGCAACGCAACCTCCTCCGATTAACCCCTGCCAGAGTACACTAATCATCCTATAACCCCATGCATGGCCAACATGTTAGGACAACTCGCGGAGTCTATCTGCGCCCTGTCAATCTAGTCGGTCACTAGTACTGCTCAGGACTCTGACGAAAATCTGGAAGTGTGTGTGCACTCAGTCATCGGATCCATCACACAGCTACTACCCTTGCCTGACGACTCCATGATGTGATGGGGAACCCCACCTAGATCCCAATAACAGTCTGACCCTGGAGCTCCTCTATTAACCCACGACCCGTGCGGAACTATAGCCATGGATATTACTCAACACCCAGTCCGCTCCAACGGGTACCAACTCAATACCTCGCGCCATCCAATCCCAATGAAAGGGTCAAGTGCAGGAATACTGGTCCATGTAATAACTCCATCATTCGAATGCTGCGGCCTGCGCAACTCATGTCATCTCTTCCCACCGGCCTGATTAATACATACAATATGTCTAGGTAACTCTGCCTCCCTCTCTCCACTGTGCGAGGTAACCTAATAATGCTGCAAGCCCCATCTATATAGGCTTGAAGAGAGCTACTATATGGAGGTATTGCAACTTTGCTGATAGCCCGTGCATCTGCCTGCTCCACATCGATGGCTGGCCCAAAAGTTTACTGCTCGTCCTCCTCCACCATGGGCTCAACACGAGTCATGAACTGCCCCTCCACAGATAGCTCTTCCTGCATAACATCCCCATCTGGTTCACGCCCCTCCATGTGCTCTCCATGTTGTTGTAGATGGATGTCGTTTAGAAACGAAGTCACGACTCTGGGTACCTCTGTGCCTACTCGCACCTCGTTAATGAATGGCTCAACAGGTGCATGCTCTACTCTCTCTACCAATGCCTCATCTTGCGCCACCATTGGGCTATCCAACGGTGGTGACTCTGGAGTCACATTAGGTCGATCTATGTCCTCCCCACACCTATTAGTGTCATATGCCTCCTGCGCAACCTCCTCTTCAGGCTCTTGATCTCTAAAGGTAGGTCGCCACCAGCAGAAGCGCCTCTTGGTCTCACCCTCTAACTGCCCTTGTCGTGTCTATTCCTTTTGAGGAGGTTTGGCACCCTGATTTTGTTGACTTTCCCCACCTGGTGTAAATTGCTTCACCCCCATGGCCTGTGCACCTTTGGTGTCTCTATCATAAGGATGAAGGTGGTCCTGGTTTATCCCCTTACTGCTACAAAACTAGGCTCCACATTCTTTTTAATTCTAGCATTTTCTCATTATTTATGTGGATTTATTCTTGGATCCTCTGTGTACTCCATCTTTCTTGCGTCATTGGGATGGCCATACTTTCACCAATCAATGTGCATGCATGCCTACACCTTCATGATCTTGCTAGCTTCCCCCACAACTGGCCAAGATCATGATCTGATACCAATGTAATATTCCAAACTACTAGGAAAATACAACAAATAACAGATGCATGAACTAAATTACAACAATAAAAATCTGAACAAGAACACAAATAAGAAAACCCCAAAATCTGGGCAATAGTTCTGAACCATTTTATTAATTATGCATGGAAAATCAAGTACAATAGGATGAAATCCATAGAACCTGGTCTTGCTACAACAAGCAACGCAAAACCCAGGTGAGAATGTGTAGGATCATGTGCGGGAATTGGCCCAAATCTGTAGCTCGAACTTGCCCAAAAACTTTGCTACTGATTGCTAAATGGAATTGGTCGTCTTGCTCAAAATAATGCTCGAAATGCTTTGAAATCGCAGCCGCGAGCTCCTCTCCTCAAACTCGAAAATACCCAAAAGAGGTTTGGCTTATCTCCAGGCCAAAATTGAACCCATAAAGTGATGCAAATTCCCCCTTTAACCAACAATTCACCCTGCTATAAGAATGAGGATTTCAGACTCAAATATTGCTCGATTTTTTTTGTAAAATTAGGCGGAGACTCCTCTCAATAAACCCACAAAAACCCAGAAAGGGTTTTGGTAATCCACCAACCCCCGGTGACTCCCAACAAGTGTGAATTTCCCAATTTGGCCAGAAAACACCCCACAAAATGGCACTGCTGTAGGATGCCCCAAACATGACACTGAAAGCCTCCCAAAATCCTGCAAAGATCCCCTCCAGAAAATACGTGATTTCTCCAACCCAAATTTCCCTGGAAAGAAGCCACCTCCTACTCCTACGCAGACTTGAGCCAGTGAGCTCTGCACTATCAAAATGAGGGGAAATTCGTCCCAAATTATGACCTCAATCGCTACCCTGCAAAATGCTCCAAATCTCCGACCTCAACCATGAAGAATGTCTCAGCAAAATCTTGGAGTCTCCAACCAAATGTAGCTGCTCCAAATGACGTGCCACGAACTCCTTCCGTACCCGGGAAATGCGCAGAGCTGAGTAAATCTTTTGCGGTAAGCTCAAGGGAAGCCCTGAATTGGTCTCCCAAATTATCTCACTAGGGAGACACTTGAAGTTCTTCGAAATGAGGGTGGAATTTCGCTTGGAATTCTTGGTGTTAAACAATACTCTGGCCCTTGTGCTAAACAACTCCAAGAGAGGATGTAATGTAAAGTGTAATAGTCAAAGATACCAAATGAGAGCCTCTCTCCCTTATTTATACTTGCTGGCCCTCTCTCCCCCTTGGGTGGCCCCACTCTCCACTAACTCGCACACCCTTCTCTTGGTAGCCCCCACTCCCACTAATTCACACGTCCTCCTCTCTCTTTCTTCCCAAAAGTGCAAATTGTCTCCTCGAGGTCGTGGGACCTACTTCCCATATATCTTTTGCTCCATGATTACCTCCCATTGTTTAAGTTGCAAAATTGTGCTTATGCTTAGCACCATGCCAAGTATCTTTGCTAATCTCCTCAAATGAAAAATCAAAATCGGGGATATTATAGGTTCACTCACGTAAGAGATGAGCTGGGTGGTGTGGGCGTGATTGCACCAGAGAATGATATTGTGAGTTTTGCTCTTCTAGGACTTCACAAGTCTTGGTATGAGTTCTAGGATGCTGTCAGTGGCAAAGAAAATTTTCTTAGTTGGTAAAGGCTATGGATTGATTGTGTTCAGGAAGAGATCCGGAGAGGGACCAGAGATAGTAGAGTGATGAAGACAAAGGACGAGGAGAAGTTTGCCTTGTCAGGCAAGAGCACCAAGGCCAAGGGCAAGGAGGGCCAAGGAGTGGGTGAGTCCAGTAAGAAGGGCAAGAAGAAGTATCTAAGCAAGATCACTTGCTTCCATTGCCATGAGTTTGGACACTATGCCACTAAGTGTCCTAAGCAAAAGAAGGTGTCTAGTAAGGATCATGTAGCTACATCAGTGGAGGTAGATGCATTTTCTGCCCAGTTTGAGAAATATTTCTCATTGATTGCTTGCATGGCAAGCTCAACAGACAACTATGTATGGTATATTGATTCAGGAGCATCCTTTCACATGACCGGGAACAAGAAAAATTTCGGCCACCTGAAGGAGAGGGACATGCAGTTTCAGATTGAGCTAGGAGACGATGGCATGTATGTAGCTAGAGGAATTGGTATTGTCAGTTTTTAGAGGGAGTCAGGTAATCCTCTTCATCTCAAAGATGTCCTCTATGTTCCAGGATTAAAGCAAAATCTTGTTTTGGTAGCTACCCTTGAGGACAAGGGTTATGATGTCATCTTCAACAGAGGTAAGGCTTACCTCCAGCAGAGGTAAGGCTTACCTCCAACACTTAGCTTCTAGATGTAAGAAGCAGATAGGTGTGAGGTTGAAGAATCTCTACAAGTTTTAGGTAGAGATAGGTGCAGCCTTGAGCATCAAGGTAGGGAGAGCTCAGAGTAGAGAAGTGATGGTTGAGGAGAGCAGAACTCAGAGTGAGTCCTTAGAGCTAGAGAAAATTAGAGCACCTGAGAAGATGCTAGTCAAGATGGAGCCTCAACCAATATCTCAGTTTGAGTCTCAGCTTGTTGGCAATTTGGGCGACTAGTAGGATGACGAGGAGCATAGCCTGGGGCGAGTGAAGGTAGCCACTCAGTTAGTGAATCCTAGTATAGGGAGAGTTAGAGCCAAGTGGGTAGAGGATTTGTTTACGAGAGATCAGGATAGAGTTGGATCTTGCAGTATCACCTTCATCCACATGAAGCAGCCACAAAGGTACACAAGGTACATGGCACTTATGACTGAAGTGATAGACTCGCAAAACATGGTGGGAAAGAACATGCCTTCAAATTAGGTTCCACAGAAGAAAGCAGGGAAGTCTTCTAGTTCAGAGGGAGCAACTGCAACAGTGGAGAATGTGGTAATGTTGGAGACAGATCTAGGTGGACAAGGTTCTTTGAAAAGCACCTTCCTCGCTAAGAGGGAGTGTTGAAGAATCAAGATAATAGCAAGTAAGGTCTTCTTTGACTTGTGCCTTAGTCAAAGAGAGCACAAGCAATCCTGTCTTTAGCATGCACAAGTTCCTATAAGTTAAGACAAGTTCATGAAGCAATTTAACTCATGCGTATAGTTGGAGGCCTAGTTGTTTGTCCCCTAGTGTGAGTTAGAGTTGGAAAAGGACAAATGACAAAGTCTCAAAGGTTATTTGTGGCTAGGATGAGTTACATGAGTCAGTTAGACTTAGTTAACTAGGCAATCACAAGTTCGAGTTCCCAAAATAAACTTGCCATATTTAGCTGATGCAAATTGCTTATAAGAAGGACAAAGTCACAGAATTGATTCTTTGTTTTTGTGAGCACAAGGTTGTGAGACAATACAATAGAGAGCACGAATTTGTGTGGAGCTTGTGAGAGGAAGAGTGTAATAAGGAGAAGCTTGTGCGCAGTTGATAGAAGACAATGTCCTTGAGATTTGTACAAGGAAATAGGGGGCAGGATCAGGGATACTTGCAAAGTGTTTCAAGCTTACGTCAAGCAGGGAGAACAAGGTTGTTTTCTATTGAAATAGGATTGTATTGTAAGAGATCTATTGCTCAAAATTCTATCAATAAAATTCTTAAACAAGCAGATGGTTTTCCCAGTTGGGTTCCCTAGAAAATTGTGTGTTTTTTGCTATCGTATGACTGTTTTATTTCTGTTCTATTCCACTGCCAAATGGTAGAGAAATTCCGTGTCTTGGTGCAACAATTAGTTTCAGATTTGTTCACTACAGCAGTTGCAGAATTTCAAGGAAATTCTACAAATATCCACATCAATTAAGGTGCTCCTCCATCTAGGCAAAATGTGCAAACAATATAGCCGTCGGGATCCTTAATCATCCTCAAAATGTATGCATGAAGTTAGTGCTCCACTAGAAAGCCATGAACCATGATGAATAATCCAATGGTAGTGAACACCATTCAACCAAGGTGCATCCTGACCCACCAACTAATTGCAATCTCCAAAGAAATGTGCTCCAGGGGGCAACGATAATAGATGAATAAGTATGCAAGATGACAAGTCTCCTGAAGATGCCTCAACACCCACTGAAATTGTCAACAATGAGATTGTCTTGAGGGAAGTGTCGAGGAATATGTGCACACTAGCAAAATGCCCCTCAGTAAGCCATGATGCTCCATCAATCAACTTTGAATCTGTCTGTCATGTATGAAGATAATCCAACTGAATATCAATTACCAACTTGTAGGACTCCATCTAGCAAAACATGGTTCAATAACTATCATACACCAAGTGCAAGCTGCATGGGCATGGTCTTCATTCTGGGACAAAATTTTCATGCTACATGAGGGGGTAAAACCCATAAATCACCCTCACTAGGACACCTCAGCACTTGTGGATTGGTCAATAGATAAATTATCACAAGGGAAGTGTCTAGGAGAGTCTGCACAAGTAAAATGCCTCTCATCCAGCCAAGAGCTCCATCACATCAACTTGTCTCTATTTGACATATGCAATAAGGATGCCAACTGAATGATAATCAATGATACATGGGGGCACTCAAATAGTGAAAATATGGCTCAACAGTCATCATACTCCAAATGCAGCCTGCTTGGGCAGGTCTTCAACGTGGAACAAAATCCTCATGCTATATGAGGGGTCACATTCACTACAGATGCACTGTACAAGCAAGATATAGGCTTCACTGAGGGCTAATTTTTGGTGTAGGAATTTATGCAACATTGTTTCTTATAAATATGGTACTTGTTTTGAAATTTGACAACCTCAACTCTATTGGCAGATAATCATTAGCAGGTTGGTGCTTTCATTTTAATGGTAGGTAGTTCTCGTAGCATAGTTTCGACTAGTCGCTTCATAAATATTTGTTGATAAAGATGGTTTTTAAAGAAATACAAAAAAGAAAACTGTAGGTACTAGGCCCTACTGCCAATTTTGTATTGCACCTTTGTCAGGTAGCTGGGGCCCCACTTACATGCTAAATTGAAGCTATTGTCATTTTATATGATATACTATAATGAAAGTTGTTGGTGCAGGTCCATCTTATCCAGCTTTCACCGTCCAGTTCAGAACTCACTTGTGAAGGATTTTATTCACATCCGCAAGAGATTTGGGACCTTTCAGCCTGCCCCTTCGATTTTCATATTTTTTCTACAGTTTATGGTTCAGGTACAAGGAAGCTTTTCTTCTTTGAGGTTGCAGATAATTTTGTTTTAGGAGGGTCCCTTTCATTTTTCTGCCATAATGCAACTTCTGACTAGTTTGCCCTGCTTGTTTTTTCAATTTTTGTTCAGCATTATACATGTTTCTTGGAATATAATAGTTTGAAAGAGACTTTTCTTAACAAGATGTTATTTAGGTCTCCATGAGTCCTTTTCAATAGGAATCAACAAAGAAAGGAACTGGTTTTGGAAGATTATTAAATGTGCAATTTCTTTTGATTTTTCATCAATCATCTTGGGTTGCTAAACAAGAATGATACTAATAATCTTTAATGAAGTTGCCAGAGTATTTCCTATCGAGTTCTTCATTTTCTCCCTTTTTATGCAACATTGACAGGGGGTGATTATGGAGCTGCTTTGTGGAGAATTCCAGAACATTCTGAGCACTCTAATGTTCCTCAATTAGATCAGCTTGCCCACTTCAATGCACATACACATAAGATAAAATGGTAATTTCTGGTGTTAACAACCTGGAAAACACTAATTCCGTTTCAGTTAAAGGAGACATGTTGAGAGCATGGGTGCTACATGTAATGTCTATATTTTTTTGTGATCATAATGCAAAATATTGCTTCGGAATTTGTACTTTTTAAACCCAAACTATGTGCTTATTTGGAGTTTCCTCAATGAATGGGTAATTTGATGAAGTGTTCACGGAAGAACCTTACCTTTTTAAGGAGCCATTGATGATATAATATAATTGGACACAAGTCATAGGTTTGACTAGCAGAAAATGGGTATGGTGCCGTTGCATCTATACACAAACACAAGCATCCAAATACTTATGGTGTATAGATACATACCCTTGTTCAAAAGAATTGCTCATCTGCCAGTAGTGCAGATTTGTCAAAATAATTTGAAAATTATGTAGAACTGTGAGAATGATTAAATACCTATTTTTACAGTAAATTTATACAAATACTCAAAATTATGTTAGTTGAAGAATACAATATGTTTGAAGAATAAATTTTGCCGGAAAAGAAAAAAAGCTGTTATTTATATTAAACCAAGACAAAAATAGAAGTGGACATAGATTATATTATTGATAATTATTTCATTATATTTTAATGTAGAAATGGAAAGAGAGGGTTTTGAACCCTGTCATTTGCTGATCTACAGCCAGGTGCAACGGACCACCCTGCCACACTCCCTTACTGGTGCTGATTGTAGGAGTTGAACCCACAACCTACCACTTGCAAGGTGGTCGATCTGCTATTTGAGCTAAATCAGCTTAAAGATTGTTTCCTAAATATGTTCCAATTTCTTTTAATATTTTTTCTCATGTTTTTAGCTTTTCTTCTTTTTGGAAAGTATTGATACATTCAAAGTCCATGCTTACAAATTAACAACTATTCAAGCAGGGTCACTTTACCTTTACAAACAGTCTTCCACAAATTATTGTATCTCATACTGTGTTTGCATGCAAAGCCTTCATTCTCTCTCCTATCCGCAACCTCTTCCATATTATTACATTCTTCAACACTACCTTGATAGTTAAACATATCAGATCTGAGCAAATGCCTATATGACCAATTGATTGCAAGTCACTTTGTACAAAGACACATATGGCTTCCTGTGTCTCTTCTTCTTCATATTTTTGAATTGTATATTCGTTTTCTAGTTGCAATAAGATGGATTGCTAGAATTGCAAAAGAAATTGACAATAAATAGTTGCAGTTTCTGTACACTTACTCTGCAAGCCTCTTCCTAAGACAAGGGTGTAGTAACATGCTTCTTGTTTTCAACAGTTGTCTAACATCCACAGTACCAATTTATTTCTGTGCAGATGAATGGGTGTTTTTCTAAGTTGTAGTCTTGGAATCAGATGTTCCCTTCATTTAGGCATTTACACTATGCTCAATGACTTTTTTTTTATATTTTTGTTCTTTGTTGTAATCTTAGAATGAGGTGTTCCTTCATGTAGGCATTTACTGTATCTGCTTAATATCTATTTTTTTAACAAATAAAATGTTTCCTTTAACTATTATTATGATCAAAATATTGTCATACCAAAAAAGTGGGTCACATAAGCAAATACCACAAACTAATGGCACCTGGAACATAGGAAACCAAAAAGTCTATAGTCAAGCACAAAATTGCCTTGGCTCAATGGTCATGCACAACAATTTTTTTATTATCAAAGTCCTAGTTTAGCTGGCTTGTGCATTCCAACCATAAATGAAACATAAATTAAGTAGCAGAGGGGATTAAGCTTGCATTGGAAGGCAGGTTATCTCTATCCTCAGGGGCATCCTCCATCCATCCATAGCTGGTTCTACGATAGTAACAAAGGGTTCCCACCCAACATTCCCCCATCTAGCTCTGGAGGCTTTTCAACCTGTGAGATAGCCAACACAAGCCACGGGGGCTCGCTGTCTCATGGAGGATGCAATGACAAAACTATTGCATTTCTCTCTATATTGAGAAATGTAGCTTGAGCAAGAACTTCTTACATAGGTTTAGTGTGCATGTGCAAAAAGTGGTGAGACATTTCGAGGGTGATTACCTAGGAAACATGGTCATCAATTCTATTTTGTAACTGAAATATCATATGTTTTTCAGTTTAATGTAATGAAGTGCATTTAATGCATTATCGACTTAGACTAGATTAAATCTCAACCATACATCTCAAGATCAGATTATGGTTTTGGAAAAGCATGAATACGACAAGATAGATATAAGGTAAGATAAGATAACTATATTAATGTCCAATGGATGGCCATAAATGTAGGTCAATGGGATTGAAGAGTATGACCAGTATGAATACAACATGAGAGTGCAAGCATAACTCCTGGAAATATCAAAAATAATATAAAGAAAGAAGCCTACATAGGAATAACATCATAACATATGTATATATGCATACAACTGTGAGAAAGGTACGATGTTACAAAATACCAAGTGAGTTTGGGCAACTCATATGTTTTTCAGTTTAATGTAATGAAGTGCATTTAATGCATTATCGACTTAGACTAAATTAAATCTCAACCATACATCTCAAGATCAGATTAGAGTTTTGGACAAGCATAAATATGACAAGATAGAGATAAGGTAAGATAAGATAACTATATTAATGTCTGATGAATGGCCACAAAAGTAGGTCAATGGGATTGAAGAGTATGACCAATATGAATACAACACGAGAGTGCAAGCATAACTCCTGGAAATATCGAAAATAATATAAAGAAAGAAGCCTACATAGGAATAACATTATAACATATGTATATATGCATACAACTGTGAGAAAGGTACGATGTTACAAAATACCAAGTGAGTTTGGGCAACTCAAGAACCCGCCAAGAGAGAGAGGGTGAGAGAGAGGAATATATGAGTGAGAGATACTCTTAACATCAAAGGTCGGAAGAAGGAAGCTCAAAATGTATCTATGCTTGCTCCTCTGGGGTTGGTGTTGGAAATTGTAACTAGTTTCGGTCTTCATAATGACTTGTAATTATGAGTTTATGTAATGAAGAAGACAAAGATAATAACATATATTTTGTAATGCTTGTCTCATGGGTTTCATGAGCAAGAAGTTTTTATTATAGGTCAAGGACTTCTTCTTAATGTCTTTAGGAGTTTGTCGTCTTGTCATAAATATAATTTAAGAGTCATGTATATGAAGTGATGTTACACTTGTAAAGGGACAAATTGTTGATATGATTGCATGCTCCAAGACCTTTTCAATATGCTCCACAAGTCGGCTCGAACATGATGAGAAGTCTCCTTGATGATGTTGGCCTCAAGATGCACTATTAGTCTTGTCGGCTCACTGAAATAAGTCACAGCGGTTCACTGGCTAAGGTCGGCTAATAAACAGGGTCGAACCACTATATATACCCATCTAGATTTCACTCAAATGAAAGACAGAACAGTGCGGATATCTCTGAGAATTTCGGACAAGTCTGAGGTATAATGCGAAGTACAAATTTGTGATCTAATGCGAGAAAAGGAGGACATCTTAGCGTGGAACAACACTGTGTTTTTTGGGTGCGGAAAGGAAGGACAAGCCAACAAGGATCAAGTCTGCAATTAAGTACTAAACTGTGATGCAAAGAGAGGTGCCATATCAACGAAGGAAAGGAAGGCTTATCTCTGTCTCTGGGCCATATACACCAAGGTCACTTTATGACTACCGAGGGCTACGTCAAGGAGAAATAGTTTTGTGATCAAGAATGAATCAAAGGTCTGTTCTAGTGCGAAGTCTAGAGGGTGATCTACTAAGGAAAGGGAAGGACTAAAGGTCTATTATTTTGAGAGCAGCATGCTTGGTATATCTTGGAAAAGGACTAAAGGGAAGGATCACTACAACAAGCTAAGGATCTTAGACTTGGAGATAAAGAGGTACAAAGAGAAGGTCAAGTAAGAGTCTTTGGAAGGCCGAGACCAGTTCAAAGAAGGGCAAGAAAGAAGCATACTATCTAAAGACTAGGAACCGAGCTTTCCTAGTGGTGGTGCGAAGAAGTGCAGAAAATGAGGTCAGCATAAGGAGCCTAGAAAGAGTAGTGACAAGGTCTTGGAGGCATATTGAAGTCAAGGGTCTAGGTCATGGTACTTGTCAATTGAAGATCTATAAGAAGAATTACTTTCGGGTTTTTGTAATGAATAAAATAATATAAATAATGATTAATTAGTTAATTAGTAATTAGGTTGAAAGGGTATGTCTGATGAGACATGAACTTTCGTGAAGAGGCACCTACCTAGGTATATAAGCAGGCCTCATTTGTAACATTCAAATCAATTCATCATACTTTCTAATATAATATTTGTATCCTCATGCATATTATGATATTCCAAGTCTTTTGGAGTACTTAACTTGAGAAAGAACTTTGTTCGCTTCATTTGGTATCAGGGCATTTTGAGCCTTCGACTGCCTAACCGCTGCACAGAGCGACGCTCCCCAATCCAGGCCCTTGGCCATAAAAAATTCGTCAACGTTGTTGCCATCGAAGCGTTTCGCTACCAGAGTTTGGAGTTTCTCCAGCTTGCCAGTAGGCCATTGGCCATATATATATATATATATATAGAGAGAGAGAGAGAGAGAGAGATTGATTTAAAAAAAAAGAAAAAGAAAAGAAAAAGTAGTAAATACTATAGACTTTCATATAAAGACTATATATATATATATATATATATATATATATATATATATATATATATTCAAGCAAAGGGAACTTTGAAGGAGTTTAAAAAAAAAAACAAAAAAATCAAAAGAAAAATATATTATTATATTGGAGGGTTCCTTAGTGTAGAGTATAATAGAAGGCATATTGAAGAAATTTGACGAAATTATTAACGAATACAACATAGATTCCAAGACAAAAGTGAAGGAAGGAAGGTTTTTAGAAACCTTAACCATTGACGTTAAAGTGCTATTTAAATTTAAGGGAACTCTCGCGGGAAAAGATGTCACTCTTGCTATATCACTTGCCGAAGATAAAAATTACATAAACCCTAAAATTGCAAACCAATTGGTGATTCTTGAGTAAAATATAATCGAAAAATTAGACTTTTTTGACAAAAAAAATACGACATAAAAAGTCTACAACTAAATATTGGGGATTATACTTTTATCTCTCAATTTACCGTGAAAACCTTACTTTTTGACAATAGTGACATTGTGTTAGGTTCACCATGGATGGAAACCCTAGGTTCATTTATCCTAAATACAAAAAAGAAGTTCTTGACATTCTCCTACAAAAAGAAGAAAATAACGCTACAGGACGTTAACTTGAAGCCAAATTCAGTGACGCCTGAAGATATATTAGATATCTCAAAAGTAGTTCTTCAAGAAAGTAAAAAAGCAATACAAAATTTGCAAAGAGAAGTTGACAAAACCACCACTAACAAGAATGAAGAAGTTGTTCGCCTCAAGGACCACAACGAAAAATTATTATCGCAAATTAAGAAGCTGAAGAAGGACAAGAAGTCATTAGAAAACAAGGTACAACAACTTAACAACTTGTCGAAAAGGAATTGTCGAAACCTTCAAATGTAGAAATTCAAGTTGATGAAAAGACATCAAATAATGATCCAGTCAGTAACACAAATCCAGAAAACGACACAAACAAGATAAGGGAAACGTAAATCACTAGAATTCCCTATCAACATCTGAATCATGGGAGTAGACAACTCGACCAAGCTATGTATTCAGAACAGAAACAACAAGCTGATGTTTTGAAGAATACTAATGTCAGTGCAATCCTCTCATGTGATAATTCATCACAAGTTTGAAGCCGCTGCAAGATGCCGCAGAAGATTGATTTAGGATGGTCCGATCCATTCTCAGTGCAACAATTTTGTTTGTCACTTCGAGAATCATATCAACTTGTATCGACAAGGATGACTGCCTCGAGACGAGAAGACGTTCGTAGCAGGAAAAGAAATAAAGGCCTTTCATCAAACAAGCTTTGAGGACAAAGCTTCTGAGGAGGAAGGCAATAAAATGAATAAAATAATGTAAATAATGATTAATTAGTTAATTAGTAATTAGGTTGAAAGGGCATGTCTGATGAGACATGACCTTTCGTGAAGAGGCGCCTGCCTAGGTATATAAGCAGGCGTCATTTGTAACATTCAAATCAATTCATCATACTTTCTAATATAATATTTGTATCCTCATGGATATTTTGATATTCCAAGTCTTCTGGAGTACTTAACTTGAGAAGGAACTTTGTTTGCTTCAATTTTCCTCTCCAAGAGGGAGAGGTTTTGGCTCTGGCTTGAAGAGCCTAAATTTCGTATCTCTTGCGTTTTGATAATTGACTTGATGAAAGACATAATAAGCTAATGAAGATAAGATCTGAGTAATAGAAGCATAACAAGTTCACAAGTAATTATCAAGAAGAGAAATTTGAATTAAACTCTGCCCTACTAAATTCTCAACATGATATCAAAGCTAAGGTGCTGAAGACAAGAAAGGGCTATTTGACAAGAAGACACTCAATTACCAAGAAGATCAAGGATCAACTTTCTAGAAGGCAAAAGTTAGAGATCTACATTGAAGAGTCAATCTTCAGATTCTAAAGAGGCAGTTTGCAGAAATTGGAAGGCCATCTCAAGAAGATCAAGGACATCGTATAGAAGCCATCATCATCAATAACTATTTGGTGTTGAAATCAAATAAGTATTGTTGAAGTCACCATGAAGCCATCATCACTGTCAAGGATTCAAGGTGATGTAGCTCTCTTAAAGAAGCCAATCTAAGAGAGAGCTCCTGCTGCTATCTACATCATCATCAACAAGGAAGTTGGTAGAAGAAGAGAAGTATCTACTCAAGTAAGTATCTTTATGACTTCATCTGAATCTGTCAAAATGCCTTTTTGCATAGAAAGCAACAAACTGGTTGGGGTTTCAAACTTTCTTGCATGGAAGAAAAGGAAAAATCTAACTCTTATTAAGAATGAAGTCATGACAAATACATGAAGGGAGACATAAGAGCCCAAAGGATTCTTATAGAATCCATAACGGACTCTCTCATCTCCTATGTATCAAAACTAGAATCTTCAAAAGAAATATATGACAAAATTGGTGGAGCTATTCTTGGTGAGTACTGCAAGAGAAGTAATATCTATACAGGTTGAAGATGTCAAGAGAAGGAATAACTTCATACTTTATGAAGCACGAGATCAACTGCAGGAATTGGGAGAAGTAATGTCTAATGGAGAAATGAATACAGTGGTGCTGAATGCTCTACTGGAGGGATGGGGAAACTTCACTTCAAGTATCTATGAGAAGAAAGAAGCAACACCATTCCAGGATCTATGGTCTATATGTAAGATAGAAGAGACTAGGTTAAAAGCTAAAATGGATATAGGATCAAATGAAGAGAATAGAGCCTATGTTGCCATGTCAAGGAGAAAGGGAAGATTCGGTAAGTGTGGTCCTCAGAAGAAAAGGAGAAACATGGATAAGATACGATGCTATGGATGTAATGAACTTGGGCACTATAAGAAGGATTGTCCCAAATCTAATGAGGACAAGAGGAAAAAGGAAGAAGCCCATATCGTTTGAAGAAAGAAAAGAACCTGATGCAAAATAAATCTAAGAAAGAAGAAGCGAAAAATATCTACTATGATTGAGATCATCTTCCTCTTTAAGAGGTTTTTGTCATTTGTAAAATAGTATGGTAGGAAACATGGTATATTAGATAAATGCATAACTTTAGGATTGGCATCATGATGGAATCATTGAAGGAGGAGCACTCGTTGTAGGAGGATGTTTGTAACGCATATGTGACATCTATGCTATAAGTGGTTCCTGGGAACCTCACTGAAAACAACATTTATAGAAGGCAGTCATTAAGATCAAAGGTCATCATTCAATAATCAATAAGGAAACATGTGTTGACATTTTCTAATGGAATCCTCTTTGGATTCACTGGTTAGAAAGAAAGCAAAAGGTTTCTTCAAGAATTCTAACTTGCAAAAATTCTAGGATTAGGAATTGATGACATATTGATGAAGCAAGTCAAGGGAATGAAACTCTTCATTCTAAAGGAAACTTGCTGCAGGATGACTCAAAAGGAAAAGAATGAGGTACGTGTATATATATATATATGTTGACATTGGATGCTATGAGGTCATATGGTTGCAGGTAGTATACTTCTATCTTTGTAAGTATAATCAAAATAAGAAAGCAGAAACTCTTCCGATGCTTAGGTTGCCAAAAGGCATGATCTACACTAGATGAAATCAACATAATATGTTCTCATGTGGAATATGAGGTGATTGAACTGCTCAGTGAAAGTTCCTGGGAATGAAACAAAACTGTGTGGAGGAAGAGATCGTGAGAAGTACAACCATGGAAAGAGCAGTCAACATCCAAGGAAGCCAAGAAGATTTGACTAAGAGATCTCTTGGGAAGATATGTAGACTCTGATAGAAGTCTGGAAATGTTGGAGACCCTTGACAATACATATCTTTAGTGTTGAGATTTGTGGATTGTTGGGGTAGCTTCGGATGTGCTCTAGCTCCCAAAATTTGTGGAGGGACTAGAGTACATGAGATCTCCAAGACCCAGAAAGGGATTTGAGAAATTCCATCCAGTTTGGGAGAAAATTAATTAATTAATATTTTTAATTGAGGACCCTAAGTCTAACTTAGGAAAATTAAAATATTAAAGGTAATTAATTTAAACATGTGATGGAAATGACTTAATTCACACAGATCAAGATTTCTTTTAATCTTAGCCATCGATTCAAGATTAGATCATGGCCGTTAGTTTTCCAATGAGAAAAGTATAAAGGAAAGGCTTGGGGTCAGTTGGAGAACACACACACGGAGGCAGAGCATTGAGACTAAGCTGGAATTCTAGGGTGGGTTTGCTAAGAATTTCCAGAAGTGTTTCAGCTACAGCGAGGGGTAGTATCGGCTAAGGAGATGATCTGATCCCAGAGCCAAGAGTCAGCAAGAGGCAGAGAAGCAACAACCATGGGCATCGCAGAGGAAGCAGAGGCTATGTAGCTGCTGCGTAGCACAGAGGGTTTTAGCCGCTACGCAGGCCTAGAAAGGGCAGTGTAGAGGCAACATGGAGACATCAGGGGTTACGCTGGTCCAGCTAGGGAAACGTAAGGATTGCGTCACCCAGTCTGGGGTTACGCAACCCTCTCCTGAGCAGTGCAGGGGCATCAGTAGGCCAGCAAGGCTGACGCAAGCAGCTTCAGAGCAACGCAGGGGCATCAACAGGTCAGCAGGGCTGATGCAAGTAGCTTCAGAGCAGCGCTGGGGTTTCTAGAGGTAGAAAGGGGCTGAGTTCTGTAAATCCCGTTTGAGGGTGTGAATCAATCCAGTTTTCCGTCTTCGGAACTACAGTTATTGCTGCAGATCTTATATTTCTCTGTTGGGTTAACCAATAAGGTGCCCAGATTTGTTGTACTTAGATTCTACATAATAAGATAAACCCTCCAGCATCCAGGATACCGGTTTTTCCGGGGACAGTTGTCTAGAAAATCTTGTGTGTCATTTTGTCTGTGTGCATGTATTCTGTTTAGATGTGAATCTGTGAAATCTGTTAATGTGTTTACTTCGATGTTAATGCTGTAATTTCAGATTAATAACTTAATTAAGTAGGAGAAGTATAACCAAATTTAACAGTAGGGTTTCTGCATAAGTAATATTCAAAAATTTTCACATTTAGGAGATGTGTCAATCTGTAAACAAAGGATGTCGATGCCTACAAGATGTCATGATAAAAGATCATCACTAAGGTAACTTTTGATTTAAAAGTTCATATTTATAATTAATCAATATCTGATGAGCTTATGTAGGGCTGCCAAAGGGAAGTATATGTCTTCCACAATTAATAACCATATGACAGGATGAAAGATCCTTGAAAGAAATATGGTCTGAAGAAGAGCAACGTGACATGAAGCTAGACCAGATGAGAAGATTGATGGATCACTTTCTGAAGACATGACTCATGGATGAAAGTGATGGATGATCTGTGCCCTATGAAGAGATCCCAAAGTTGAAGGCTCCTCAATTCATGACATCAACGGAAGGAGTCCTTCATGAGCAGCTCGATGTTTTCATCATTGCTGCTGCAGGTCCCTGAAAGTAAGTCCCTGAAAGTAAGGAGGCTAGTAATAAGCTTCTTACTTGATAAAAACTTGAAAGTAAGTCCCTGGGATCCTGGACAAGTCCTTGGCTAAGAGGGAGCTTGAAAGCAAGTCCCTGGGAGCCTGGATAAGTCATTGGATAAGAGGGAGCCTAGTTAATAAGTTTCTTACTTGGAAGAAACTCGGTAATTCCTAAGCCAAGATGGAAGCTTAGGAGTATGTTCTCCCTAGTTAAGAAGGAGAGATAGACACATCATTATGGAAGACAAAATGCAGGATTGGGTAATTATCTGGCATCCGATACTCTTTTGGGATGTATTAGGGCATCTATGGAAAGGGTAATCGTGAAAGGATGGATATTCTTTGAGGATTAGCTATCCTGATAAGAATAGTCCTTAAAGGTCATACTTAGTGAACACCTAGGTGGAGTATGTACCTTGGAGACAATGATGAAGGTGTCTATAATCATTGGACTCACTAGCATTATAGCTCTTGGTCTCGGAGAGATGGAGTTGTTAGTCAAGGCCTTGCACTGTGACAATGCTAGATAACATGATGCTATAACAAATGATTACCAATCAAATTCTTCTTATGAGATTCTTCAGATTGAGAGTGACCATGTACCATTATGAATACCTCCCTAATTAAGAGGGAGTGTTGGAAAGTGTAACTAGGTTCGGTCTTCATAATGATTTGTAATTATGAATTTATGTAATGAAGAAGACAAAGATAATAAAATATATTTTGTAATGCTTGTCTCATGGGTTTCATGAATAAGAAGTTTTTATTATAGGTCAAAGACTTCTTCTTCATGTCCTTAGGAGTTTGTCGTCTTGTCATAAATATATTTTAAGAGTCATGTATATGAAGTGACGTTAAACTTGTAAACGGACAAATTGTTGATATGATTGCATGCTCCAAGACCTTGTCAATATGCTCCACAAGTCGGCTCAAACCTGATGAGAAGTCTCCTTGATGATGTCGGCCTCAAGATGCACTATTAGTCATGTCGGCTCACTGAAATAAGTCACAATGGTTCAATGGCTAAGGTCGGCTAATAAACAGGGTCGAACCACTATATATACCCATATGGATTACACTCAAATGACATACAAAACAATTCAGATATCTCTGAGAATTTCAGACAAGTCTGAGGTATAATGCGAAGTACAAATTTGTGATCTAAAGCGAGAAAAGGAGGACATCTTAGCGTGGAACAACACTGTGTTTTCTGGGTACAAAAAAGAAGGACAAGCCAATGGGGATGAAGTCTGCAATTAAGTATTGAATTGTGATGCGAAGAGAGGTGCCATATCAACGATGGAAAGGAAGGCTTATCTCAGTCTCTGGGCCATATACACTGAGGTCACTTCAGGACTACCGAGGGCTACTTCAAGGAGAAACAGTTCTGTGATCAAGAGTGAATCAAAGGCCTGTTCTAGTGCGAAGTCTGGAGGGTGATCTACTAAGGAAAGGGAAGGACTAAAGGTCTACTGTTTTGAGAGCAACGTACTTGGTATATCTTGGAAAAGGACTAAAGGGAAGGATCACTACATCAAGCTAAGGATCTCAGTCTTGGAGATAAAGAGGTACAAAGAGAAGGTTAAGTAAGAGTCTTTGGAAGGCCGAGACCAGTTCAAAGAAGGGCAAGAAAGAAGCATACTGTCAAAAGACTAGGAATCGAGCTTTCCTAGTGGTGGTGCAGAGAAGTGTAGAAAATGAGGTCAACATAAGGATCCTAGAAAGAGCAGTGACAAGGTCTTGGAGGCATACTGAAGTCAAGGGTCTAGGTCATGGTACTTGTCAATTGAAGATCTATAAGAAGAATTACTTTTGGGTTTTCCTCTCCAAGAGGGAGAGGTTTTGGCCCTGGCTTGAAGAGCCTAAATTTTGTGTCCCTTGTGTTTTGATAATTGACTAGATGAAAGACATAATAAGCTAATGAAGATAAGATCTAAGTAATAGAAGCATAACAAGTTCACAAGTAATTATCAAGAAGAGAAATTTGAATTAAACTCTGCCCTACTAAATTCGCAACAGGAGGCAGTCTGATGGGATGGAGATTGTTGGTTGCAATATTGAATTGTATTTAACTCAACATTTGTTTTGTCAATCCGGAATCATCAACTTCGAGGCGTAGTACTATATGTACCACAAAGACTCTGTAAACCATATCTAATTTCACTGTATCAAATCAAATCATAAGCAATTCTTTCACCCTCCAACTTAAAACAAGATCTCTACTTTGAAGTTTCACTGCTTTGGTCACTCTTTTTTCTACAGAAAGAGAGGGCAACTTATTAAAAAAAGCAACTAAACTACCAGTAACATTCAATCTGGACAAAACCTTCAAAACCACAACCTCACTAGTCAAGCAAAATAAATTATCTACCATTCATTCGCACATCTAACTTTGCAGTATAATTCATCATATGCATTAATTAAAAGTTTTCCTGCAAATAAATCTCATCAATCTTTAAATCATGCATACCTTATGTTTCCAAATGTTCGTGTGGAAAGCCCAACAAAAAATTAACACTGCTGTTTCGAATCTTGATTAAACACCAATCAATGAAACTGCCATCACACCTTTCATGAAATAATTGTCACTTACAACAATTCTCTCACAAATCTCAGTAAATGGAATGCAACACACAACATAAAATGCAAACCGTAATATCGTCTTCTTAACAAATTAATTGGAAATAATACTCTATTATGCTTGGATGCCTGCACTCATTATGATACACGTATATCGTATAATGCCTATATTGAAATAAACAACCCTAGTCCTGAACTTAATCCAAATGGACAGAATCGAGAATGATAAGAACATAACTCAAACGAAATCACCTTTACTTACTTAGGCAAGGTAAGTCAGAACAACCGATGTTTCAATTCATTATATGGATCATAATCACTCTGGACCGTGTCAGGTCAGGTCACGATAGAGCACATGGAAATAATGATAAGAGATTAGAAACAAAGTGTAGAATAGGGATTGATAATATAAACCAATTGCTAAGACTTAGAGCAATTGTGCATCCACAATAGTTCACTCAAGAGGGTTAAGCGTGTCTCAACCAATCGACTTCAGCTCGAGGTGACCCAAAGTTACAGATAACGAGTTATTTCGACTGATAACAATAAAGCTATCACATGTAAAAATAATCAGTCTTTACGCCAAACCACAGTCTTTGAAATGTTCGACAGTCAACCCAAGAGGAGACTCAAGTCATGAACATTAATAGAAAAACAAATGCGCGAGAACAACCATCTAGATCAATGAATAACTAATCAGGATCACACTAGATCTAACAGTTTCAAGTCAAGATCAAAACCCTCAAACAAAAGTATGATAGATCTGGATTCCCTGCAATCATTTAAAAGAGAACAATTGTGCGTTACATTGACGAAATAAAGATTCAAGTCCAACTCAGATATTCACAAAACTATTGCAAGCATGAAATAGCATTCTTCAGTATGAGAGCAGTGCAATACCAAAGGATCAATAAAAAATTCCACACCGTGTTTAAGATTGAATCTACAACAATGCTTCAACCACAACGCACACACACATTTACTCTACAGATGATGTACAATGGGTTGTGAAGCTGGGTTGGTGGGCCCTTACCAGACCAACTCTCACACTCGGATTAAAGAGATAATTTATAGAGGCGAGAAATTAATCATGCATAAATATATAACTTACAGATGTAGATAAAAGCCTGGCACAGAGGTTGTATTAATTCAACAGTCTTTACATCACAAGTTTATCCAGTTGAGGAGCGAGAACTTCCAACAACAGCTCCCTATTCTCACTAGTTTGGCCAACGGCCGAGTTATATAATTTATACATACTTCTGAATATCAAAGAGGCACTACAGACCAACTCCTTTTAGAAACAGTTGGATATGAGATTCAATTTTAGTTCAACATGAAACCAAATGATCTAGACTTAGACAATAGAAACTGGATCTCTTTGTAGAAGTCTACCATTGAGTCTTCATCCCTGCTTCCTCGGATTGTTACCATCGATGGAGGGAAACAAGTGGTCTTGCCAAATCTTGTCGAATAGTCTGATTGCTAGCTCATACTCTGAAAAGTTGACTGCAAATTGTGGTACAAGTCGTGTTTTAAAAACAGCCAAACCGATTCGGAATCGACCGAGATGACAGAGCCGGACCCCTGCCCGGGCCGACTCGATACAAAAACCGGGCCAAAGGGCAGTCTATTAAAGAATCGATTGAGCTAGTCACCGACTTAGCCGGTTCGGTCACAGATCGATCGACTTGGTAGAGCCCGACATAAACCAACCGAGCTAGTCAAAACCGGTCCGCGACGGAAAAATAAGGGAAAGCAGACTCCAAATTAGATTTTTTTTTGGTTTTAGGTTTTTTGCGAGTCCATCTAACCTCTTCCAAGCCTATAAAAGTTACCCAACTCCCTCAGATTTCCTCACAGCTATCTCATTGCAGAGCATTTGTGAGGAGTTTATGAAGAGTTGTGGAGTTGGTTTTTGGAGCAACAGTGAGGAGTCTCTTGGGAAATCATTGGAGCAGCAATGAGGAGCTTCTTGGGCAGTCATTGGAGCAACATTGAGGAGTTGGTTTGTTGGAACAAAATTGAGGAGGCTAGAGCCTAGAGGTATTTTTTTTATTCACTTCTCAAATCCGCCTTTTCTTGTTTTTTTGTTGTTGCAAATATGGAAATTGAAAATAGTAATTTTTGTAAAAGAAATGAACATTGAAGAGTTGTTTTTCTTTTCATTTCATTTTCAGATTTTTGTCCTTTCATTTCCAAGTCCAAATATCAGAAAATGGCTCCTAGAATGAAAGATGTTGCTTGGGCATATGCTGAGATGATTGGTAATCAAATGCATTGCAAATTTTGTCAGAAAAATTAAGGGAGGTGGAGGGGGCATTCATAGGCTGAAACAACACTTGGCTCGTATTAGAGGCCAAATTGTTCCATGTGCAGCAACGACAAAACAAATTGGGGATATTAGGAAGGAGTTGCTAGAAAAATTTGAGAAGTTTGAGGAAGAAAAAGCTAGGCAAAAAGAAATAGAGGTTGAAATTGGGAGGAAGAGGTGTATAAAATACATGATGGTTGCCAACCCCAATTTTGATTATGAGGGCTCTTCATCTATCCCTTGCACTGATGCATCCAACCCCTTTCGCTATGTTCTTCGCTCTTTGGAGTCTATTCAAGAAAAGGGTAAGGGTAAAATTAAAAATAAGGGTGATATCAAAAGTTATTTCACACCCTCCTGTCCCTCTGATAGTGCACATGGTCCTCAAGCTAATAGAGGTCAAATGCAACCCACTTTAGATGGCCATTAGAAGAAAGAATTAAGAGAAACTTCCTGTGATTACATAGCTAGATGGTGGTGGTATGATGCTGATATCCCCTTCAATGCTTCTCATTCACCATATTATGAACCTATGTTTGATGCCATATTTGCTACTGGAAAGGGCTTCAAAGGCCCTACTATGCATGAGTTAAGGGGATCTCTTTTGCAAAAAGAGGTTTTGTCCATTTATGAATTTTTGAAAGATTTCAAAATCTCATGGGAAAAAGCAGGATGTACCATCATGTCAGATGGATGGACTGATCAAAGGAACCGTACCATCATAAACTTTCTTATATTTTTCCCACGGGGAACCATGTTTCTAAAATCAGTTGATGCATCTGATAAGGTGAAATATGCACACTTGTTGTTTCAGCTTTTGGATGAGTTTGTTGAAGAGGTGGGGGTGGCTAATGTTGTTCAAATCATCACAGATAATGCCTCTAACTATGTTCTTGCTGGTAAAATGTTAGAGGAAAAACACAACCATCTTTTGGGCCCCATGCGCTGCACATTGCATTGACCTCATGCTTGAGGATATTGGTAAAATAGATTGGATCAAGAACATTGTAGAGCATGCCAAAAGCATAGCAAAATATATCTACAATCACTTATGGATTTTGAACCCGATGAGGAAAAACACAAGGGGCAAGGATATTGTTAGGCCTGCCATCACTAGATTTGCAACTCATTTTTTGACATTGCAATCTATGCTTTCCCAACATAGAAACTTGCAAAGGATGTTTTCCAGTGATGAATGGAATGAATATCAATGGGCTCCCAAACAGGATGACAAAGATGTGAGAAAGAAAGTTAATGAAGAAATATTTTGGAAAAAAGCAGCAGAGATTGTGAAGGTTGTTGAGCCACTGGTTAAGGTGTTGCGGTTGGTGGATGGGGAAAGATTGGCTATGGGCTTCATTTATGAGGTTATGGGTCAAGCGAAGGAGCAAGTATAGACAACATACAATGATAGAGTGGCTAAGTATGGGCCCATTTGGGAAATCATTGATCAAAGTTGGAACAATCAGCTCCATCGCCCTATACACGCAACTGGGTTTTTTCTGAACCCAAGGTATCATTATAAAGCTCTGGAGGCAGAAGCTTTGACTGCGGAGGTTAGAGATGGATTGATTGAGTGCCTTGAGCGCATGGTCCTTAAGAAGAGTGACCAACTGGAGATACACCCACATATCACTTGTTTCAGCAAAGCCATAGGTACCTTTGGCAAGAACCTAACAAGGATTGCAAGGGAAACAGATGAGCCAGATAAACAAACAATTTCAATTTTCAAATTCTTATTTTGTTAAATTGTTTATAATTTGAAAGTTGGATATAATTTGTTGAGCTAACTCATTACACAACTATGTTTTTTGCAACACAATAGTGGGAGGCATCTGGTAGCCATTGTCCTAAATTGCAAAAGTTTGCAATCCATATTTTGAGTCAAACTTACAGTGCTTTTGGGTATGAGCGCAATTGGTCTGTCTTTGAGAGGATTCACACAAAGAAGAGAAACCGTTTGAAACAAAAATGGTTAAATCATCTAGTCTGTCCAATACAACCTCCGACAAAGATGCAACCAATTGTTGAACAAAAGACTTGATATAGATCCTATTATGTTGGAAGATATTGATCCAACATCAGATTGGGTAGTGGAGAGTCATTCAGTAGAATTTGATTCTGATGAGAATATTGATCTTGATTTGGATTTAGAGATGGAGGCATTAGATGAACATAATGTTCAGTTAAATGCAAATCCACTAGTCCCAAGCCCAACCCCAAGTCCTCCAGTTGCGGGCACTTCCTCTACTCAGCCATGACATAAGCGCATGGCTCGTTTATCTCAGCATGCAGTTGCTGCGCTTGTTAGTGCTACTACTTCTACAGTTGTAGTTGGATATCGTGATGAGGAGGAGCCATGGGGTTCCCCATCTGAATCCGATTCAGAGTTTGAGCCAAATAATGATGGCCTCTCTAGTAGTAGCCACTAGTGACTAGTGACTAGTGATGTTTTGTTGGAGAGGCCATTTAGAGCCTCCTTGGTTATGTGTTTTTGTTCCGAAACCTATATATTACATGTATTGGACAGTGCACTAGGTGCCATTTTGATATAATGGATATTTTCATGAGCCTACTTTGATCATAAGTTGTCTTCTCTCTATATTCTAATGCTTTGTGTTTGGAAACATGAATGAAAATCTTTAAAATTATGTTTTTTTATAAAAAAATAAATATTTAATGTATTGTTTACAAAGACCGAGTCATTGAAATCAACTTGGCTGAGTTGATACCGAGTTGGAGTTGACCCTTGACCGGTTCAGAGTCTCAGTCAGAGTTTTAAAACATTGGGTATAGGCAACCACCTAGGAACGTGCATTGCGTAGATTAGGGTTAGTGGTTTATATTGATCACAAAAGTTTAGAAAATCACACAAATCAAATAATTCTGACACTAAACATAAATATGCCTACCTAGCTTTGTAAAATATTGTATCTGCAATACTTTTCTTCAAAAACCACATCAAAATGAAGGATAAGCACCATAGGTTTAGGCCAAAATTGAGTAAAACACAGGCGTGTAAGGGAAAAAATAAGACATTTTCAACACCCATCAGAGATACTCTACTTTGAGATTGTTTGGAGCTAATCTCCCTAACACTCTGAGAACGTGTGGCTTGATGTACAAATTGGTATTGACGAGCCTTTCTTGATAAGATCAGTTGGCCTCCTTGAGGGGGAGGATGAGGAGAAATTTGGGGTCTCACCATTCTATTGTCTGGTGCATTTTGGAAATTTGTTTGCCATTTGCTGCTTTGATCCGATGAATCGATAGGGAAATATGAGGTGATCATTCTAGTCATCTCAAGGTGAGGCATGGCTTGCAGGAGCTGAGATTTGTGGCAAAATATTTCCCTATTGAAGAGGGCTAAGCATCTTTGGTCTTGATATTGAAAGAAATTAGAGAAGGAGCTCCCTGAGTCCCTATAAAGGTAATGATAGTATTGTTAGTCTCCTGTATTCTACAGTATCACTAGATGACTGTGGATTTCTTTCAGTTTGCTGAAAATAATATTCCCTGATTATCATTTATTTTCAGAAATCTCACTGCCTTCATTATTTTCCATTTAAACTTTTCATTATCTCTCATCTTACCTTTTTCAATACCCTCATGTTCTGAAAACCCATTTTTGACCTTAAATCCTCCCATTTAGCCTTGCCCCTTCCTTAAAACCTCTTTCCCTATGCTAAAAACCCCATTATCCTTGCTAAAAACTCTTCCCCTTCTCTCATTCCCCTCCGTTCATTCAAAACAATGTAAAAACTCATTTTTTACATTGTTTTGAAATAAATATTTACCCGGGTCCCACCTGAAATAAACCCTGTTTATTCAGATCTCCCGACCCCATTATATTGACCCCCCGACACCCCTTATATATCTAAACCCCCGCCCTAAAAACCTTTACCCTCCGATTTCATATGACTCTGGCCCCCAGCTTATGATAAGCGTCTCCGCTTTAAAACTTACCATGGGCCCCACGTTATTTTAAACCCTTCGCTTCATTTAAACCCCCAACCCCACCTTCTGAACTAACCCACGATCCATTCTCACCCGACCATCGTCCGATCTGCTCCATCAAATCCGACGACCCACGATCATTATCGCAATCCCAAATGCCTGCCGTTTAAGCATCCCGGGAGGTTGCGAAATGGGCGGTTTGAGAACCGTCGCATTCGCCACACGTCGCTCCAGCGTTCTATCGCATCCCCGTGACATAAACCACCTAACCACCTATGCCTCGTGCGAAAACCACAAAACCGCTCCCGCGCCATAATATGAAACTGTTGACCCATTTGAATATTTTGAAGTCGTGTCCTGTCGCGATAAGCCCCGAATCTCTGCAATGAACCCCTGCGACATTTCTAAAGGACCTAGAAGGCCACGACTAAACGCAGAAACCAAAAACCTCCATTGTCCGGACTCTGTCCATAAATTGCCCTACTACCTGCAAACCACCATTGCTCCCCACCCTGCAGGATCCCGTTTTTATTTAATAAATTGTTTTAAATTTTGCAGGTGATCGATGTATCAGAAAATGCAATAATCATATTGCGTTTCTAAATTCCAAAAATTGTTTAAAATAGGCTCTTTGGGTGACGATCTAGAAGCCTTATTCATCAAAGGATTTGGAGCGCAAGAATAATCAGAAGTAGCAATGGGTCATGACCATTAAGGATCATACAATTACTCCAAAGACGACGAGTTTCCTTCAAAAGACAGGGTAAAGAAAAAGTAGAAGTTTCACAGTGGTTGCGCAGGCAGAAATGAAGACAAATGACAAACACAGTTAAAGAACAGTGACAGGTAAAAGGAATTAAAAGATCAGCCAAAGGTTAAAGATAAAAGACAGAGTTAAGACAAAGGACAGATAACATAGTAAGGTAAGGAAAGAGATTACTGTAAAGAGAAATAACAGAGTGAGAAAATAGATAAATCAGGGTTTAAAGACAAATCAGAAACAAATCGACAAAGAAGAGAGAGCCCAATGACAAGGCCACTCAGCATTTACTTCTTCACGGTCACATTGGCCACCTATAGCCTAATTTTGATTTAATAAAAGCAGCAACAGTTAATATTGCAGTCAGAGATATTTTGGCAGCAATTTAGAAGTTATTGTAAAAGTTAATGTTTGAAGGCAAATAGTCAAAGATATTTTAAAGTTAGCTCAGCAGTAAGTTAGAAAGTTATTACTATAGTAAGTCAGTCAGAGATATTTTGGCATTGGGCCTTGCATGGTTTCAATTGTCAAACATCATTTACTCTGTAGTAAATACAAATCTGTCACCCAAGATTAGGGCAACCTCCTCATCTGCAGTTAAATACTGCATGTATTGTTCATTATTATTGTTGGTTGGTTGGTTGCTAAGTTGGATTTTGATCAAGACTCTGAGTTGCAAAGATTATTGCACTGGAGCATTGTAACTGTTTTGAGCTGGACATCAGTAATACAATCACATTCACAGGATTCTTGAGCTATGTTAATGATGATGTTATCCCTCTTTGTTAATGTTTTCTCCTTTGTTTTCCATATTGTACATCAATTTCTGTGATAACAGAACAGAAGTTTTGGATTGAGATATGCTGTCTGGGCACCTTAACTCTGTCTGTTATTATTATCTTTATGTTTTCATCTGCAAAGTATAGCTAAAGAATTCAGAGGTGTTCTGCTCTTTAGCTTTACCTAATTGTTGTCTTAAGGTTTTTCTTAGTGAAGTTCAACTAAAGAATTGAGAGGTGTTTTGCTCTTTAGTTTCTCCCAAACTATCTATCTTAAAGGCCTTCTTTGAAGTTTAGTTAAAGAATTCAGAGGTGTTATGCTCTTTAATTTCACTGAATTGTTATCTTAAATGTTTTCTCTATCTGAAAGTATAACTGAAGAATTCTTAGTTGTTCTTTAGTATCACTGGATTGTTGTCTTGAAGGTTTTCTTAGTGAAGTTTAATTAAAGAATTCAGAGGTGTTCTGCTCTTTAGTTTTACTAAATTGTTATCTCAAAGGCTTTTCTTGTTGAAGTATAGTTAAATGATTCTTAATTTCCCTTTAGTTTTACTACATTCACAACTTGCTGTCATTCTCATATTCATCTTACCTAAGAAGATCCATTTGATGTAGTTAGCTTGTCCTATGAAAACCCTTGAAGAGTTGATGTACAATTTAACCTTTTTATGACTCCATAGCCCAATGGATTAAGCTTCCCACATTCTATCTGTCCAGCCTACAATCAATCAATCAAACAAAAGAAACAACCCTAAAACTTCATAACTAGCCTAAAATCAGAAGAATATAAGCATAAAGATAAATCAGTTAATCATAAACACAGAGAGAGCCCTCTCTGAGCCCAGGAAGGCTAGGTCCTTGGACTCCAAATTGGTTTGATGTGGTTCCCTGCTACTTGTTCTTGCCAATCTTGCAAATTACGGGGAGCCAACAAGTATCATATGATCTCATAGTATAGGGGACACTGAAAAATAAGGTGCATCTTCATCTGTCTCCTGAAGGTGGCATACTTGGAAGATCCTATTGGAGCAAGGTATTGTTAAAATTCTGATGTTCTATGTTGTAACAATCTCTTATTACAAAACTTCTTTATGTTGCAATATTAGATAAGCAATTGTAGATAGAACATAAATCAAATGCAAAATAGAAAACAACCAAGAATAGATTGAGACACAAAGAATTTAGGTCCAATAACCAGGGCAAAACCCACAAGGGGAAAACACAACAAGATTCCTCTTCTTTTAGAAATCAATTTTTCAGTAGAGATACATATTACAATGAGAGATCAAGAGAATGAGTAAGTTCATCCAAATCTAAACAAGATGTAGCATGAAGATCACCGGTAGTAGCAACAAATGCACACACTGAATCAACCTTCCCTTTGTTGTAAAATGTAACTAGTTTCGGTACATGTAATTGTGACTCTTGTAAATGATGTAATAAATTATTATTAGCTTGCTTCACGGGTTTCATGAGCAAAGGATTTTTGTTTTAGAGTCAATGTCATGTATGACCCTTCTTGGGCATATAAAGAATGTACCTAAGTCTATAAGTTGTCTAGAAGCCCTCCAAAAGACAAGCACAATCATCCTCTTCTTGATGTCGGCCTCAATATATATATATATATATATATATGTCATGTCGGCTCACATATGGAGACACACCCATTTGGATGGTCAAGTCGGCTCAAATGTAGGGGAAAACTACTATCTATACGAAGCTAGGGGTCACCACAGAAGCATTAACACAGTTTGGATTTCCCTCTGAGATTTCTGGTGATGAAGACAATGAGACAAGTTCAGATCTCCACAGAGAGGTCTCTTTGTGATTTAGATGGGTGATCAGAATGAATAGAGGTCGGATTACTCTGAAGTTCTCAATCAACATCACAAAAAGACAGTTCAGACATCATCACAAGTCACAGTGCTACTGTAGAGGATAAAGTCCTCTGATATACTGTTAAAATGCTACTCGGTGCTACATAATGATGCTATGTGTTAGGTGTTGTGTCACAATGTATAACCTCGATACTACTAGGTGTGGAAATTTCTGAATCTCTACACCTTATGCAGAAATTCTTACTGTTAATCTGGTTATGCTCCTCCTACTTAGATAAGTTATTAACTGAATGAATTCAAGTTAAAATCGAAGCAAAACACAGAACAAATCTCCACCAATCCAGATCTAGAACAAGTTCATGCACACATAGACAAAGTGACAGTTATTTCTGGACAAATAGTCCTCGGAAAAACCCAATGCGGGAAAACCAGTCTTCTGGCTGCTGGAGGGTTTTATTATTAAGAATTTTCTGAATACAACAAGCCTGGGTTACAGATCTGGAACACCCGACAGAGAAATAATAGATCTACAGCTCACTGGCTGATCTAGGGCCAAAATAATGACTGATCCACACCCTCAAACGGGATTTACAGAACTCAGCCAAAATTAGGGCCTAGAAACCCTAGCGCTGCCCCTGAATCCTCTGCGTCAGCCTTTGAAGCCCCTCTGTCCCTCAGTGCTGCTCCGGAAAGGGCTGCGTTACCCCAGACTAGGTGACGTAGTCCTTACGCTGCCCCTTAGGGTCTCTGCGTAACCCCTGAGGGTTTCCTGCAGAAAATCACACTGTCCTTGAGGGACTGCACAACACCTACGTAGCACAGTTGTTGCCCTTCCTGCTGTTGCTCTCCTGCTTCTCTACGCTTCCTCTCTGAGTTGATCTCTGCCTCTTGCTGATTCTAGACCCTAGGATTAGATCATCCCCTTGGCCTAAATTCCCCTCTCTGCAACTGAAACACTTCTGAGAATTCTTAGCAAACCCACCCTAGAATCTCAGCTTAGCTTCAGTGCTCTGCCTCTGTGTGTCTTTACAAATGAACCCAAGCCTTTCCTTTATACTTTTCTTATTGGGAAACCAATGACCATGATTAGATCTTGAATCAATGGCTAAGATTAAAAGAAAGGTTGATCCGTGTGACTTAAGACAATTTCATCACATGTTTAATTAAATTCACTTTAATTATTTAAGTTCCCTAAGTTTTAACTTAGGAAATACATTAAAATAATTAATTAACTTAATATCTCCTAAACCAGATGAAATTTCCCAAATCCATTTTTGGGTCTTGTAGATCAAGTGTATTCTAGTCCTTCCTCAAAATTTGGGAGCTAGAGCACAACTGATGCTACCCCAAATACACAAAATCTTAATGCTCTCTCTTAGCATCCAGAGTGTGCTCTAGTAATACATCACACTATGCATTACAAGATTTTGGGCATTGGTTCTGTGCTGTTGATGCTTGGCCTGCTGCCACTCAACTCTGCACTGCTGTTGCCATTCTGTACCGCTGCCCATGACTCTGCCACTGCCACTGCAACCTCTGTACTGTAGCTCCCTCTCAATTTGCTGCATCTGTGCTGCTCATAGCACTGCCACCGTTGATCTGCTGTACTGCAACTTCAGTGGTTGAGAGAAACAACTGAATCTCTTGCCCAATCTTTGACAGACAAGTCAGATGGGTTGCATCCTCATCACTGAAGCTCCATAGGCTATAGATCTGTGTTGGCATCTGAAGGATGATGCACAACTACAACTCTGCACTACGTAAGCAGACTCCCTCTGCACTACTGAAGTCACATCAGCCCCTTGTGCTGAAATCTCTCACGCTGCTGCTGCACTGCGCTGTCCCTCTGAAGCCTTCTGCGCTGCTGCAACTCTACACTGCGTAAGTAGCTCTGCTCTGCGCTGCTGCTGCTTCTATGCTGCTGCTCTGCGTTGCTCCTTTCAGTCTTCAGATCTGCCTCTACTTCATCTGTGATCTATGCACCCAGTGCTCCTCTTGTCCCGCTACTGTCTTAAGGCTGCCGTAGCTCGCATGTGATCCAAGAGATGAGCTGCTCAGGGATCCCGCCCTATACTATGTAGCTCCTCTACATATCCATGTCGCCCCACTTTCGTGGTTCATGATCGCTCATGGCTGCATCATCTTCTGACCCATCATCTGCCACAACAACCTTGGAAGAAGAGGCTTCCTTGTCCTTTTTCTTCCGAGGACAATTGCTGGAAAAATGTCCCATTTCACCACACTGGAAGCACTTGATCTTTGATAGATCCTTCTTCCTCTTTCCCTGCTGCCTCTTTGATGCCTAGGATGCATCTTCTTCATCTTCCTTCTTCACTTTGCTTGATCCAGAGCTATATTGCTTCTTGGTGAATCTGCGGAGTTCTTCTTGACGCAGAATTGACCACAAGCTGTCCCAATCTGGAAGGTTTGCTCTGCCCAACGTACTTTGGACAAAGGTTTCCCCCTCATCTGTGACTGCATTGAGGGCAGTCCTGACCATCACATTGTCTTCCACCTTAGCACCACTTGCAGTCAACTGATCTCTGATCGACTGCAGTCTGAAGAGGAAATGCTCCATGTCTTCTCCCTTGGTCATCATGAATGACCTCATCTGTGTCTCCAACATCTTCCTTTGGACAGATTTTCCCTCATATAGGGAGATTAAGGCCTTCCACATCTCATTAGCTGTCTTCTTCTCAGCTAAGTGTGGTACAATATGGCCCTTAATTCCATCCATAATCAGCCACTTGGCATGCCCAACAACTTCCTTATGCTTCCGAAGGAGATCTAGATCGGTCGGTGTGGCCAGAGTTTGCTCTGCATGGTCTCTAAGATTGTATGCCTCAAAGACTATCAGGATCCTTGCCTTCCAAATTGAAAAGTTGGAAAGGCCATCCAACCTGTCCTGATCACGCAGTCCATGAGGAGCCATCTGCTCAAAATGTGTCGGAACTTCCTTTTCTCTTTGCTAGAGAAATGGATCTAAGGTCCTTGGCGAAACAAGCACCTTCTACTCCCTCTGACAACTGATTTCCCTCCTTGGAAATCTGCCAAATCAACTATGATTCAGCTCTCTTTGATCGTCTGATCAATCTGCAAGTTTATTTGGCTAGAAACTCTCTGAGAAGTTGATCTCCTCCCGCTCTTTGTCACTTGTGCTTAGGCTAAAAATCTAAACACTTCAGAAAATTAACCCCACCAACACCTTCTGAATTTCTGCAACTAATCTTTAGTCTTTTCTGGATCTGACAGATTCAAATCTGCATCACACTGGCAGGCTTCAGACCAATCCAGTGCTGTTTTTGAGCTGCCTCTACGCAGTAATTGCGTGGGCTTGCTAGGAGACAGCGTTAGACTGCGTCACCCTTCCCTCTGCGTGAACTTGCCTCTGAAAACTGTGCTGTCCCTTCAGATCTGAGTTTTTGCTGTTTTTCCAGCTTCTTCCTGCAGCTAGAACCTTCAGTCTCTTGTTGGTGACCCTCTTAGATCTGCAATTGCTCTGATACCATGTGGAAATTTATGAATCTTTACACTTTATGCAGAAATTTTTACTATTAATCTGGTTATGCTCCTCCTACTTAGATAAGTTATTAACTGAATGAACTCAAGTTAAAATCGAAGCAAAACACATAACAGATCTCCACCAATCCAGATCTACAACAAGTTCATCCACACAGACAAAGTGACACAGTTATTTCTAGACAAATAGTCCCCGGAAAAACCGAATGTGGGAAAACTGGTCTTCTGGTTGCTGGAGGGTTTTATTATTAAGAATTTTCTGAATACAACAAGCCTGGGTTCTAGATCTGGAAAACCCAACAGAGAAATAATAGATCTACAGCTCACTGGCTGATCTAGGGCCAAAATAATGACTGATCCACACCCTCAAACGGGATTTACAGAACTCAGCCAAAATTAGGGCCTAGAAACCACAGTGCAGCCCTTGAAGCCTTTGTGTCAGCCTTTGAAGCCCCTATGTCCCTCAGCGTTGCTCCGGAAAGGGTTGCGTTACCCCAGACTAGGTGACGCAGTCCTTACGCTGCCCCTTAGGGTTTCTGCGTAACCCCTGAGGGTTTCCTGCAGAAAATCACGCTGCCCTTGAGGGACTGCGTAGCACTTGCGCAACACAGTTGTTGCCCTTCCTGCTGCTGCTCTCTTGCTTCTCTGCGCTGCCTTTCTGAGCTGATCTCTGCCTCTTGCTGATTCTAGACCCCGGGATCAGATCATCACCTTGGCCTAAGTTCCCCTCTCTGCAGCTGAAACACTTCTGAGAATTCTTAGCAAACCTGCCCTAGAATCTCAGCGTAGCTTCAGTGCTTTGCCTCTGTGTTTCTTTACAAATGAACCCAAGCCTTTCCTTTATACTTTTCTCGTTGGGAAACCAACGACCATGATCAGATCTTGAATCAATGGCTAAGATTAAAAGAAAGGTTGATTCGTGTGACTTAAGACAATTTCATCACATGTTTAATTAAATTCACTTTAATTATTTAAGTTCCCTAATTTTTAACTTAGGAAATACATTAAAATAATTAATTAATTTAATATCTCCTAAACCAGATGAAATTTCCCAAATCCATTCTGGGTCTTGTAGATCAAGTGTACTAGTTTTTCCTCAACATTTGGGAGCTAGAGCACAACTGATGCTACCCCAAATACACAAAATCTCAACACTAGGTGCTGTGCTCGTTGATATTTTAATGTTATGATGCTAAGGTGCTCGAAGCTACTTGGTGTTACTCGGTGTTGTAGTGATAGCATGAAGGTATGATGCACGATGTTACAAGATATCACTGTGTTTGGATGCTGCTACGGTGGTCATGATTTGAAGATCAAAGAATCAAGGAAGAAGGATGACTGTGTCTTGGTCTTGGAGTGGCGAAAAAGGTCAAGGTTCATGGTCTTGGTATTCGTTAATTGGAATCTCTATTAGAAGAATTGGTGCGGGTTTTCCTCTCAAAGAGTGAGAGGTTTTGGCCCTGGCTCATAGCCTAGATGTTGTGTCTCTTGTGTATTTTTATGTTCATACATTGGTTACTATTTGATGAAGAAGAACACTAACAAGATAATATGAAGAAGATCCTAACTTAAAGAAGTAAAAACTAAAAAGCATTCACAAACAATCACTAATGAAAAGAAATCACCCTAATGCTAATGCCCTAGATTTCTCAACATGGTATCAGAGCTATGGTGCTAAAGTCAAAGGAAGGGCATTTAAGAGACACTCAAGATCACAGTCAACAGTTCGAATGTTAGCTCAAGAAAAATCTCGGTCAGATCACACAATCCTGGTGGAATCTCAGAGATCTCAATGCAGTTTGGAGCACGGTTCTTGGGCAAAGGTTCGTTGACACCACAGTGACATCTCCTCATTGTCTCGACACTATATCTCAGTACTACTTCAGTTTCGGTAATAACAATGCTACAGTCACACACTTTGGTGCTATATGTTGATGCTATGACAGAAGTAAGACAATAATCTCAGTTAACACAGTAAAAGTAATCTTGATGCTCTCACAAATATAAGGTCTCAGCAATATAACAGTAAGGAGATCTAACCATAAATCTCGATACGATCTCAAGTTATAAGGATAGAAGGATAAAAGGTATTTCCATAAAAAAGGCAAGATTACCTCTCATTAAAGCAAGGATCCTCTCCTTGTCCTGGGAGAAGATCATCTTCCTCATCCACCATCAAAATGATAAAGCAAGAAGATTTCATCTTCAAGTAAGTATCTTTCATTTTATAATCAAATTCGGTAAAATGTCTTCATGTTGCAAGGAGGTCTATTAGTTGGTTGGGTTACCGAAATTCCTTGCATGAGGAAGATAGTCATAGTCCTCGGAGAAAGTAAAGTCATTGATCATATCTATGAAAAGTATCCAAAGTTCAAGAATTATCTGAATACATGGAAAGGGATAGAAGGGCTCAAACGATTCTTATCAGTCAAAAGTCCCCACATCCCTATATAGCAGGATTGGAGACATCAAGGGAATATATGATAAGCTGAAAGAACTATTCTCTGATGATGCAATAAAGAAGGTCATGTCACTTAAACCTGATCTACACAAATTGAAGGTATCAAAGAATGAAGGGATATCTTCATAAGATCTCAACTACGAGATCTGGGAGAAATGATAAAGAAGATAAATCATCACTGCTCTGATGAGCAAGATAACAAATTTCCATAGGGATAAGAAAGTTACTTCATGCAACAACTTGTGGTTTCTATGCTAGATAGAAAAAGACAAGTTGAGGGCAAAAGTGTTGAAGGTTAAAGGACTCAAACATTTGTAGGAAGGAAAGGAAAGTTTAGAAAATTTGGTCCTCAGAAAAGAAAGAAGAGCATAACTAAGATTCATTGCTATGGAAAAGTTATGGACATTACAGAAAGGAAGTTCATATCACTGGAAAGATGGAGGAAGCTGAAGAAAAGAAATCCAAGGAAAGAGGGAGTAAGAAATCTCTACTATGATTGAGATAGTATCCCTCACAAAAAGGTCTTTTCATAGCTCCTAAATCTTTTGTTATAGGATATGGCTATAATAAATAATAAGATGCATTGTGGCATCATGGAAGCATTATAAACAAGAGCTCGTGACATCACCATGAGAAATCATAAAGGACAGAAGGAACAAAATCCATGGCAGTCAAATATGAAGGATATAAATCTTGGGAACCTCATTGGATGTTGAAGGAAAGGAAGAAGTCATCCAGGACAAGACTCATCATACATCAAGTCAAAAAGGAAAACATCTGCCGGATAGGGATATGCAAGATCCTCAAGATTCTGTGATGGAACCCTCATCGGAGGGTTCACCGTTCCAGAGAGGAAGCAAGTGTTTTCCATCAGGAACTCCAACTTTTGGCGTTCATGGGATGATGGTATGACGACATAGGAGATGAAGCAAATCAAAGGATTGAAGATTTTCTCAATCATGGAGGCTGCTGAAAGAAGCTTAGATGACCCGAAGGTAGATGAGGAATGTATGCTTGTATTTAATATTATAATGTCATGTCATATGGTTGCAGTTAACATGGATCACTACTTCTATCTTGAGAAGCATGATCAAAGGAAAATATCTCCTCCTCTGAAAGGATGCAGGAAGGCATAGGACACATAATATGTCCTCATATGAAGTATGGGTGGTTGACCACAATTAAAGAACTCTGATTGGAACCTCCTGGGAATGAAATATGGAAAAAGAAGGAAGAGATCGTGAGATTTGCAACCATGGTAAAGGAAATCATCATCCAAAAGGACCAAGAAGATTTGACTATAAAATCTCCCGGAAAAATATGATGACTCTGATAGATGTCTGAAAAATATGGAGACCCTTCACAATGGATATCTTTGGGAGATGTGTCAACATGTATATAGGATGATGATACCTACAGGAAGATGTCATGATGAAAGACCATCACAAAGGTAATTTTGATTTAAGTGTTAATTTCTTATTTTGAACAATATATGGATGGGCTTATGCAGGGTTGCCAAAGGGAAGTGGATGTCTTCCACCGTTGATAACCATGTGGTAGGATGAAAGATCCTTGAAGAAACATGGTATGAAGAAAGCAACACGACATGAAGCAAGGCCAGATGAAGACTGATGGATCACTTTCTGATGAAAGGAATGATGACATGACTCGTGGATGAAAGTGATGGATGGTCTGTGCCCTATGAAGAAGTCCCAAAAGATGAAGGCTCCATAACAAAGAAAATTTCATGACATTGAGGGAAGGAGTTTTTCAATGCAGTTGGTTGTCCCATTAGTTCCACCTAAGGAGCTGCTGTAGGTCACTGATTAAGAGGGAGCCTGGAAACAAGTTTCTTACTTGATAGAAACTTGGAAATTCCTAAACCAAGAGGGAGCCTGGAAACAAGTTTCTTACTTGGTAGAAACTTGGAAATTCCTAAGCCAAGAGGGAGCTTAGGTACATTCCTTGTGTAGGAATGAGTACATTCCTTTATTGGAATATGTCCTCCCTAACTGAGAGGGAGAGATAGACAGGTCGTTCTTGTCTTCACTTGGGAAGACATAATGGAGGATTGGGTAATCATATGGCATCCGATACTCTTTGAGGATGAGATAGAGCATCCAAGATAAGAGTAGTCATAGAGGACCGATATTCTTTGAGGATTGGGAATCCAAGATAAGAATAGTCCTAGTGGAACACACCTTGAGATCCCGGGTAGGGTATGTTCCAGGAGAGACAATGATTAGGGTGTCTATAGATCATTGGTCTCGCCAGCATTAAGCTTAGATTTTGTGGAAAGATGGGGCTGTTAGTAAAGGCCTTGCAATATGACAACGCTGCTTGATATGATGCTATACAGATGGGTTACCAATCCGATTCTTCTTATGAGAAATTCTTCAGAGTGAGAATGACCAAGTACCATTATGAAAACCTCCCTAGTTATAAGAGGGAGTGTTGTAAAATGTAACTATGTTCGTTCTTCATAATGACATGTAATTGTGACTCTTGTAAATGATGTAATAAAATATTATTAGCTTGTTTCACGGGTTTCATGAGCAAGGGATTTTTGTTTTAGAGTCAATGTCATGTATGACCCTTCTTGGGCATATAAAGAATGTACCTAAGTCTATAAGTTGTCTAGAAGCCCTCCAAAAGACAAGCACAATCATCCTCTTCTTGATGTCGGCCTCTCTCTCTCTCTCTATATATATATATATATAAAGAGAGAGAGAGAGAGAGAGAGAGGGAGAGAGAGGCCGACATCAAGAAGAGGATGACTGTGCTTGTATATATATATATAGAGAGAGAGAGAGAGAGAGGCCGACATCAAGAAGAGGATGACTGTGCTTGTATATATCTACATAAATGTCATGTCGGCTCACATATGGAGACACACCGATTCGGATGGTCATGTCAGCTCAAATGTAGGGGAAAACTACTATATATAAGCAGCTAGGGCTCACCATAGAAGCATTAACACAATTCAGATTTCCCTCTGAGATTTTCGGTGATGAAAATAGTGAGACAGGTTCGGATCTCCACAGAGAGGTCTCTCCGTGATTTAGATGTGTGATCACAATGAACAGAGGTCGGATTACTTTGAAGTTCTCGGTCAACATCACAGAAAGACAGTTCAGACATCATCACAGGTCATGGTGCTACTGCAAAGGATAAGGTCTCGGTGATATATTTTTAAAATGCTACTCGGTGCTACACAGTGATGCTATGTGTTGGGTGTTGTGTCACAATGTATAACCTCAGTACTACTAGGTGTTGTGCTTGATGATACAATGATGTTATGATGCTAAGGTGCTCGAAGCTACTTGGTGTTACTCGGTGCTGCAGTGATAGCATGAAGGTATGATGCATGATGTTACAAGAAACCATAGTTCCGTGAGGCCACAGTTCAATGATGTATCACTGTGTTTGGATGCTGCTATAGTGGTCATTATTTGAAGATCAAAGAATCAAGGAAGAAGGATGACTGTGTCTTGGTCTTGGAGTGGCGAAAAAGGTCAAGGGTCATGGTCTTGGAGTGGCGAAAAAGGTCAAGGGTCATGGTCTTGGTATTCGTCAGTTGGAATCTCTATAAGAAGAATTGGTGTGGGTTTCCCTCTCAAAGAGTGAGAGGTTTTGGCCGTGGCTCATAGCCTACATGCTGTGTCTCTTGTCTATTTTTATGTTCATTCATTGGTTACTGTTTGATGAAGAACACTAACAAGATAATAAGAAGAAGATCCTAACTTAAAGAAGTAAAAATCATTCACAAACAATCACTAATGAAGAGAAATCACCCTAATGCTAATGCCCTAGATTTCTCAACACCCTTCAACTGAATCAACACTGAAACACTGTAACACTGAATCAACCTTGGCTCACCAAGTTTTGCTCTTAGTCTCTAAGTCTCTCTCTCACAATCTTCATCTCTCTCCAATTCTCTCACTAGTTCAAAATCTTCTTTCATAATGCACAAGTAGTGAGGGGAGTAAGAATGAGGCACATATATATAGGAGTAGCAACGAATCCGTGCCATAAAGGAGGAGTAACTCACATGCCAAGAAAGAGAGTAACATATTCCAATTTAGGAAGAGTAACTTTAGCCATTATGAAGAGAGGCAAAACATACCTTGAATTGAGGATTCTCGCATGCCTTGAGGAGTGTAACTCATGCCCATTTAGGAAACGTAACTCATGCCATTAAGGAGGTACACATGCCTTTGTAGCTTATGCTTTTAAGAGAGCGTAACATATGCATTAAAGAGCACGTAATAGGAATCTTTTATGACATGCTTTTATTCAGTGTAAGAGAGTGTAACAAAATCTTTTATAATGTGCTTTAATGAGTGTAAGAGAGTGTAATAGAATCTTTTATGACGTGCTTTAATGAGTGTAAGGGAGTGTAAAAACATTAATGAGAGTGTAAGAGGAATATGCCAAGCCAATAATGAGAGTGTAAGAGAACACTATTGAGAGCCATGATTGAGTGACTTGAAATTCCTTTTAATAATAATAATAGTATTGATGATAAAATATTAAGTCGAGATTGAACTATTATGATTAATTAATGATAAGAAGCGATTTTTCATCAACAATACTTGATTAGCAATTAATGTAAGGTGATTTACTATCTTAAGGCTTTCTAATTTTAAACTTTCTATTTTTAGATTTTTTATTTTAAGAAATTCTATTTTTTAGACTTTATATTTTTTGATTTTCTATTTCTAGATATTCATCCATGAGATGCCAATTTTCAACAGGTATATGGTGATCTATCTCTATCTAGAGTTGATGCGAGCCGACATGAAGTCGTCCCAAAGGGATCTTGAGTGATTGCAACCAATGCCTATACATATAAGGGGGCGGACAATAATGCCATCTTGCAGCTCTAGAAATTGTTGAAGATTGTAATTAGGTTCGGTCTTCATAAATCATCGTCAAGTCTACATTTAATATACTTGTAAAAAGAATAAAGAAAAATATTTTTTATATTATTATTAAATGACTTATTAAAGCATGGATTTCATGCTTGGGTCATACTATTTTAGGTCAAAGTCCCCATTGTGGACTTCTAGGATTTATAGTCATTACAGATTTAAATTGACCCATATTGGGCTTTTGAATCATGTAATTAGGTTTACTATTGAGTCAAATATGATTTATGGCGCCTCCACACCAAGTCGGCTTCAAACCCAGGAATTCGAGCTCATCACAAGCCTATATATACAAGCAGATCGAACTCATTTGGAGCACTCACTCTCACAACCAGAAATTCGATATCTACTGCTGCATTGGAAAAAGTGCGAAGTCAAGGAAAGGGTCAAAAGGTGTGCAAGTTTGGACAAGCTGAAGGATTGAAGGAAAATCGAAATTTTGGTGTCTCTCTCTCTCATACGTGCCCTAGATTGGAAGATTGAAGTCCCTCATTGTTTTGTTGCTGCCAAGAGAAGAATAGGTCGAAGTTGATTTTGCTGAGTGCTGGTGCCTTAAGAAGTTGTATTGGGTCAAGATCGAACTCCTAGAAGCAAGATCAAAGTATTTCCTCCAAGATTGAAGTTCCAGAAGTAGGATCGAAGTTTCAAGGTCGAAGAAAGTGCTGCATAGTGCTATTACTGCTGCTGCTGTTGCTAGGTAGAAGTAGGATCAAAAGGAAGGCTGACTTGGTGTGGAGGAAGTGTGAGTCAAGGTATAGAGTCTCAAGAATACCATTGAAGGAGGAATTACTGACTGGGTTTTCCCCTAGAGTGGGGTTTTTCCCTGGCTGCTGGCCTATATCTGGTGCCCTTGATCTATGTACTTTTGCTTTGATATTTGCTTGATGAACTAAGAAGGAAGAAAACACGAAGAATATAATAATAATTAAAGAACATCACAAGTAAATAATCAAGAACAAGAAACTTTTTTCTGCCTTTCTGATTTTCTAACATGGTATCAAAGCTTTGGTGAAGAAAGAAGGAAAATGCAGTCTCAAGGAATTGATCAAGGAAACATAAGAGGTAACTCTTTAAGGAAAAAAGTTTCACTACCTTGAAGAAAGATGTCTAACACTATCAAGGGAGAGAACAAGCTTGAAGGAGCCTCAAACTACAGATCTTGGAAAAAGAGGATTGCCTTCATCCTTGAAAAGAACAAGGTATTAGATGTGGTAAAGGGAAAAGTGAAGAAGCCCACAAAAGACTTCAGTGATGCAGACAAGGTGAAATTCAAAGAATTGGAATTGGTTGCTAAGACTCTAATAGTTCAAGGCATAAAGGACAACATTATTTGTTACATAGCAAACGTTGATCATGCTTAGGAAATGTATGAAGCCTTGTTGAAACTATTTAACATCAAGAACATTGGAAAAGCAGCGAGCTTGAAAAACGAACTAAGAACCAGTAAGATGACTAAGGAAGATACTGTAGCCACTTTCTTTGTAAAGATAGCAAGAATAAGAGACGATCTTCTTGCCATTGATGAAATAGTAAGAGACAAAGAACTTGTGATCACAACCCTATTAGGGTTGCCACCTTCTTGGAGTGCATTTGCTTCAGGTCTTAACAGTTGGAAAGAAGCTCCCACCTTTGAGGAACTATGGACAACCTGTAGTCAAGAAGAGTGAAGAATCTCATTAGTAACTGATAAATTTAGATAACCACGGTGTTCCATGCTTGATGCTCTTTTACTTCAATCTTTCTTAGGCCCAATACAAAATAACAATCACATAAACTTGAAAGTAAAAGGCTGATAGAACACAATAATATATCAATAGAAGACAAGCCAAATATAGATCAGATTTACAATTCCTTTTGTCCAGCAAAGATATGAGATATTGTGGCGTTACGGCGGTCAGCAGGATGCTTCAACCAGCAAAGTCTTTCTCGATCAACCAACACTTTCATGTATCACACCCACAACCCTCAAAGACAGCTCATCACAAGTCAACACAAGTCAAACTAGGGACAACGCAGAAAAGTCAACGCAGGTAGCTTCAGAAAAGTCAACGCAACAAACTAGGGCTTCGGTCAAACAAACCAGAATTCCTCAATTTTAGTGCACAGCTGTATGGCCTCCTAAAATCTGAATTTCTGCAAAATATTGAGGTCAAACGACCAAGGGTTGACCACGGTCAACACTGGTCAACGTTGCAGCAGAAAAGCCCTAAACAGATCAACACAGAAAATAGAAAGCCCTAAACAGATCAACGCAGAAAACAATAGCTTCGCTCCACACGTGTGAGGGAAAAAGGCCTCCAAAGGCTATCGAACCAATGAGATCACAATGAGAGAATGTGTGATGAGATGATCAGAAAATGACCTCAAAGTCTCTTCAATTTATATTCATCAATGAGGGTGTGTGACACATCTCTTAGGCATGTGGGATAAATCTGGCCGACCTTGCACATGTGGAAAATAAATTCAAAATCAATGTTCTGCTCATCCGATCAAGATGATCTTTAGATCAATCTTGCACATCTCTGAAAGAGGAATCCAACAAAAATATGACCATCGTCATATGATCAGTGCAACATGGAGTTTGGACCTAGTTGCCCAAAATTAACACTCCCTCTCAACTAGGGAGAACTCCATCTGTCCACAAGTGCCATCCATCATGTACCAAACCAAACACCATGCGTCAACCTGCTGTAACTTGCTTTGCTGGCTCTTTATTTCAGAACAAAAGGTGAGTCACAAAGACATCACATACAAATGACTCGAAGTCAGCTTAGAGGTAAAAACCTCTCTCATACTTAAAAGAGTCTCATTCTAACCCGAAGTTAGTTTATTGACCCGAAGTTAGTTTAGAGGATAAAACCTCATCATACTTGATCCCAGATCAAGGTGTTGGACACGTGCCATCCTAGACATAGAGAGTACGACAATCTCCGATGTGTCCATCGGTCTTGCTATGGTCTCTATCCACATTTCCCACCTCATTGGCCAAATGATAGGTACTTCCCATGAGTCCGAAACTCCATGGGTAGGATGCATGCGGGGCACAGATCAGGGAGAGGCGAACCAACTCAATATCATAACGGTGGGGCAGAAGCACTACAAGGTTTGGCAAGCCTAGCCCCGTGAGTGCTTATAGCTCCAAAAAGCTATCCCCAAGCCCCCTGGAGCTCCCAGAGCTCATAGTCCAACTTAAGCAGGACCCTCAGAATAGGGTCTTTCCACGATTCCAAGCTTCTCATGGATGGTTAGGAACTTGACCTTCCCCAGGGGCTTCGTGAGAATATTCGTGACCTGCTCATCAGTACCTATATGATCGAGTCTTACGACGCTTCGCTGTACCATATCCCGGATAAAGTGGTACCTGATATCAATATGCTTGGATTAATCATGGAACACATGATTCTCAGAAAGACGAATCCCACTCTAGTTATCACAAAGGATATTGGTAGTATCTAGCACATGCCCGAACAACTCACTGAAGAGATTTCGCAACCAAACAACTTCACAATAGGCCATACTCGCTGCAATGTATTCGGCCTCAGTGGTGCTCAAAGCCATCGACTTCTGCTTCCTGCTCATCCAAGATATCGAAGCAGAACCCAAGGTGAAGCAACATCCAGATGTGCTCTTGCGATCCACCACATTGCTAGCCCAATCGGCATCTGTATATCCATGGAGTCTCAAGCTCCCGGCAGTGTATCTCAACCCATGGTTGATTGTGCCCCGAAGATATCTCAACAAATTCTCGGCACCAATCCAGTGAATGTGATGAGGTTCAACCATATGTTGACTCAAAGTGTTCACTGCAAAACATATGTCCGAACAGGAGTTCACTAAGAACATCAGGGCCTCTACGAGTTGCCAATACTCGGTAGGATTTGCTAGCACAGGCCCAGCAGTGTTTCCACTCAACTTCTTAAAGTTGAGTTCCATCGGTGTCGACACAGACTTACAGTCCACCATACCAAATCTCTCCAGCAGCTTCACGACATATTTTCCTTGAGAAAGGAAAATCTTGCCAGGCCTCTGCCAAACCTCCAAGCCTAGGAAATAGTGCATCAGTCCTAGGTATTTCATCTCAAACTCGGAAGCTAGCTCCCTCTTACACTGATGAACGAGAGGGTCAGCACCTGTCAGGAAGAGATCGTCCACATAGAGAACCAAAATGAGAGGCCTTTTTCTATCAACCTTAAAATAAAGGTTCGGATCAACATTACTTTGAGTGAAGCCTAGCGTCATCAAGTAGCTATCTATCCTCTCGTACCAAGCCCTAGGGGCTTGCTTCAACCCAGAGAGGGCTTTCTTCAACCTGCATACATGGGTGTCTCTATCTCGGACTTCGAACCCCAGAGGTTGCTCCACATACACCTCTTCCTTTATATATCCATGCAGAAAAGCAGTCTTCACATCCATTTAATGTAGACTCCATCCTTGTGTAGCGGGCCACAGGTGCAAATATATCATTATAATCTATGCCTTCTTTTTGAGAGAAGCCTTGGGCAACGAATCTTGCCTTGTACTTTTCAACACTTCCATCAGATCCATGCTTGATCTTATAGAGCCATTTCGAGGTGACAACAGATTTGTCCTCCGGTCTTGGGACCACTTCCCAGACATCATTCTTCATAATGGACTCATATTCTTCGTGCATAGCATCCTTCCAAACTTGATGCTTTACGACTTCTTCAAATGTTCCAGGCTCAAATTGTACTATCCTACTCATGGCTGCTAGATACCCTTGGTATCTCTTCGGCTTCTTGCTTTCACGGAATGTCCCCCTCGGGGCAATATGTCTCTCAGCATCTTTGAGAGTATCCCTAAGCCATGAGGGTCTTCTCTTATTTGAAGGAGGTGGATCAATGGGATACATAGGTCCTTCAACATCGGGCATTAGGTCATCCTTCGGCGCTTCCAACTTCCCTGATTGTTCATATTCTTTGTCTTCCTTGGAGCTAGGAAGATTTCTTACTTTCTTGAGGGCAGCATCTTCATCGAAGGTGACATCGTGACATATCTCCACTTCTCTTTGACCAGGCACATAGATTCTATATGCCTTCGAAGTTTCACTGTAGCCCACAAACATTCCCTTCTTTCTAGAAGAAGCTAGCTTTCTTCTCTTTTCTTTCAGCACATGAAAGTAAACAGGACAACCAAAAACTCTAAAATGAGAATCATCAGGTTTCTTACCAGAGAAGACTTGTACGGGAGTTTTGGAGTCCAGAGCGGAATGTGGGCATCTGTTTTGAACATACACAACAGTGTTCACAACTTCTCCCCATAGAAACTTCGGAAAACCTTGGTCACATAGCATGGCGCATGCAGCTTCCGCAATGGTCATGTTCTTTCTTTCAACAACACCATTTTGCTTAGGAGTGTATGCAGTTGTGGTCTCCCTCTTAATGCCAACTTCTCTACAAAAGTCATTAAACTCATTTGACTCATACTCGGTCCCATTTTTGGTCCTCAAAACTTTGATTTTCTTCTCGGTTTGATTTTCCACCAGGGCCTTGAAGGTACGAAACCATTTGAATGCTTCGTCCTTCTTCTTCAAAAAATATATCCAGGTCTTGCGAGAGAAGTCATCTGCAAAAGTCATGTAATAGGAACATCCTCCCAAGGATGTCACCGACAGCATACCAGATAAGTCAGAATGTATCAACTGCAAGATATCAGTTGTCTTTGTGACACTTGAGGGGAATGGTCCCCTTGTATGCTTCCCTTCGGCACTACTCTGACATATACCTTCATGATCATCTCTCTATTCGGGCATCCCTGTCACCACCTTCCTTGCTTCGGGAAGGGGTTTGTAATGAAGGTGTGCAAACCTCCGGTGCCATAACTCTGTTTAAAGAGTTGTATCACATGTCATAGCCCCCAATGGACTTCCTCCAACCTGGTAGAGTTTATCAACTCTAAAACGAATAGAAAGAGCTTCCTTGAAGTTATTCTTCCAGATAAGTACCTTTCCATCAACGAATGCCACCTTGAACCTTTTGTCTTCCATTGTCGAAATTGACACAAGGTTCTTTTTCAAATTAGGTACATACAACACATCTTGTAATCGGATGACTTGACCTTGAGATAAATGGAGGGTCACAGTCGCTATCCCTTTCACGGGATAGGTGGCATTATCTCCAAGGATAATTTCCAGATTAGTATCCTTCTCAACCAAATCAGAAAGGGCTTCTTTATAACCAGTGAGGTGCCTTGAAGCACCACTATCAATTAACCAAACATCCAGGGTGTCAGGTGGAGATGCAGCAGAGAGGGCAGATACAAGAATAAAATCATTTCTCTTATTATCAATAATATTAGACTCGTCGTACTTGGAATTTCTTGACCTCTTGAAAGGTTGCCCATTTCCATTACGATGAGAGGGAGCCTTCCTTTTACCTCGGAACCTGTTATTCCTGCCATTCGTTCTTGAGTTGTTGTTGTCATCATCCCTAGGAGAGTCCCTTCTATTAGGGCACTCTCTTGCATAGTGACCAATCTTGTTACAAGTGTAACATCTTCCCTTCCTTTGGGCCCCGCTCTACCATGGTTTTGATTTCTCGGGCCACCATGGTTGTGCTTTCATATGGGCGATATGTTTATGACCTAATTTCCATTACCATTATGAGTGCATACTCCATCATTCTTGTTTTCTGAGTGCACCACCAATATTTCATCAAAACGAAAACACATTATTATTGGAGATAGGCATTAAACACACAATTACGGGGAAACATCTAAACGAATTAGAAACATCTCTCGATCAGATATTGCTTCCCCAATAGCTAGGAGGTTATTCCTGATTTCACTGAGCCTCATAAAATAGGATTGAATAGATTCATCCTTACCCTTCTTGATATTCTTCAATTGATTCTTGAAGAAGAGGATTTGATTAGCATTGCTAGTCCTAAACATGCTCACCAGCTTATCATACATCTCCTTAGATGTCCTCAGCTCAGAAATGTAAGCAACCAAGTGCTTATGAATAGAATCCCGGATAATCATCTTTGCTTTGATTTCCCCTTTTCTATACTTTGTCTTCGTGGCAGCAGCTGCATTTGATGGAGGCTCTTGAATATTCCCTTGTACATAGTCCATGACATCTTGATCGTCTAGTGCCAAATCCAAGGACATCTTCCATGCATGGTAATCAGACTTATCAGTCAAGTTATCATCAGCCTTGAAACCCTTGTAGGTTGAGGAGGCCATTTGTCCTTGATAGGATTTCTTCCTTCAAAGATTCCTTCTAACACCAACTTGGACTCTTGGACTTTGTCTTGACCTCAGCTCTGATTCCATGTTAAATTTAGATAACCATGGTGTTCTATGCTTGATGCACTTTTACTTCAATCTTTCTTAGGCTTAATACAAAATAGCAATCACATAAACATGAAAGTAAAATGATGATAGAACACAATAATAGATCAATAGAAGACAAGCCAAATATAGATCAAATTTACAATTCCTTTTGTCCAGAAAAGATATGAGATATTGTGGCGTTACGGCGGTCAGCAGGATGCTTCAACCAACAAAGTCTTTCTCGGTCAGCCAACACTTTCATGTGTCACACCCACAGTCCTCAAAGACAACTCATCACAAGTTAACGCAAGTCAAACTAGGGATAACGCAGAAAAGTCAACGCAGCCAGCTTCAGAAAAGTCAATGCATCAAGCTAGGGCTTCGGTCAAACAACCCGAAATTCCTTGATTTTAGTACCCAACTGTACGGCCTCCTAAAATCAGAATTTCTACAGAATATTGAGGTCAAACGACCAAGGGTTGACCATGGTCAACGCTGTAGCAGAAAAGCCCTAAACAGATCAACGCAGAAAACAGAAAGCCCTAAATAGATCAGCACAGAAAACAGTAGCTTCGCTCCACACGTGTGAGGGAAAAAGGCCTCCAGAGGCTATCGAACCTATCAGATCACAATGAGAGAATGTGTGATGAGATGATGAGAAAATGACCTCCAAGTCTCTCCAATTTATATTCATCAATGAGGGTGTGTGACACATCTCTTAGGCATGTGGGATAAATCTAGCCGACCTTGCACACGCGGAAAATAAATTCAAAATCAATGTTCTGCTCATCCGATCAAGATGATCTTTAGATCAATCTTGCACCTCTCTGAAAGAGGAATCCAACAAAAATATGACCATTGTCATATGAGCAGTGCGACATGGAGTTTGGACCTAGTTGCCCAAAATTAACAGTAACCAACAACGAAGAAGTCTCAAATGCCTATGTTGATCATCACAAGGGGAAATTCAAAAAGAAAGGGCCAAGAAAGAAGGTTGATATGTCCAAGATTGAATGCTATCATTGCCATAAAATGGGTCACTATAGAAGTGAGTGTCCCGACAATCCTAGAATCAAGAAAAGAGAAAGAGATCATACAAATGTGGCCAAAGAAGAAGCCTCTCCCAAGAGAGTGAAGCTCGAAGAAAATGACATAAGGGACTTACACTACTAAGCCCTTTGATCTTAGCTTTTGATATCTCATTTTGAATATTTTATATTTATTTGTAGGTTTAACATATTTTTGGAAAAAACGTTTTCTTGATTTATAAGTTTTAGGTATCCCTCGAAGCTTTGCAGGGAGCCCATAACAACTCCTCAAGATAAGTATCTCATTCCCTCTCAATTTTGGTTTCATGTATTTGTTTAAAGTTTTGATTATATTAAATACTAATCACCTTTCTACCTCTATTTTCTTGTCTTGGAATCATTCTGCTGAATGCTCAAGGATCATGAGAGAAGGTCTCAAAGATTAAGAAAGAAGGCCTCATAAGACAAAGCAGTGAAATCAAAGTAACAAACATCGCAATTTTATCGCGCGAGTTTTTCGGGCTGCCGATTTTATCGGCGATTTTTTCAACGATTTTTTGAAAAAATCGTTATCGCAAAAAAATCGCGATTTTTACGAAAAAATCGCGATTTTTTTGGTAAAAATCGTGGGCCCATCAAATAGAAACCCTATAAGTTCAAAAATCGATTTTTTTTTTTGTCATTTTTGCAGCCCTCTCATTTTCCTTCATTTTTCATTTTCATCCTTTTACTTAAATTTTTAACATTACCATGAAATGACTCGGGATGTTTAAGAGTGGTTTCGACCTCATTGGATTTCATATGGAGAAACTAGAATTTTAGATTTCACTCAAAATTCAGCAGACTTAATGGTTTTCAGGGTTTCATGGTTTTGGGGATTTGCATTGGTTCCATTTGATTCTATTATGTGTAAGGGTATGAGTTTGGCATTTGATCAAGAGTATGAAGTCCTTTAAGAACCTTGATGTTGGTGGCATTGATTGTTGAACTTTGTTGATGTTGGTGGTATTGATTGTTGAACTCTCCTACTGTGGCCTTAACAAGAATGTACCCTTCACTCAAAGGAAAACAACTGGTTAGGCATGTTAATCTTTTTCTACCGCATTTTAAGGTTGAGCAATCCAAGTCTGAAGACTTTGAGCGAGATGATGTTTATGTATCTCTTGTTGATGATCCCATTTCTAGTAGCGATGAATCAATGATGAGTTTCATGAGGAGGAGGAGGAGGAGCAACAACAGGAGGAGGAGGTGACACCACCTACCCCTGCTACCGGTAGAGGACGTGGTCTACCTCCTTTAGCTCCTGGTGCTTCAGGATCTGGAGCACAACAGAGTCCATTGCCAGCCCCGCCAGCTTCTTCGTCTAGAGGGAAAGCTGTTACATTTTCTCGCAAGAGGGGTAGAGGAAATCAGTAGTATAGGTTATTTGGTGCATTCTTTTGTATATAACATTATGACTCATGATATGAGATACATTATTATATTTTTTGTTGATATTTTGAGGTTGAGTTGAGACTCAGGACTTAGTATTCAGGACAGGATTCAGTTTTATGTGTGATGTAGCACCAGACATGATATTACACATCTTATATATTAGTTTTTTTTCATATTTATGTGTCAATGCATTTATTTTATGCTGTAGATGCTTTAGATATTAAAAAAATTGAAAAAAAATGAATATTTTTGTATGTGCCGATTTTTTCCCGATTTTTACGATTTTTTCCGATTTTTTCCCCTCAGCGATTTTATCCCGATCGTGATTTTTGTTACTTTGAGTGAAATTAAAAGGGCTTGTCAAGAAAACAAAGGTATGTCTTAAATCATAAAGCATTGTTATTCTCTTTGGTATATCTATTCTACATTACTAACTATTGCTATGTCTAGCTCTCCTGAATCTTAAAGGTTCTTGCTTGGGATGATTCATCATCTGATGAATCTACCCACATTATATCTCTAATTATTTGCATCAAAGAACCCTAAAAGTTTCTCTGGAAAAGCCTAGCCTAAGGGTATGTTAATAATGTGTGAAACCCTAAACCTACTTAGGGTTATTAATGAAGAAATTGCTATACTGGTTGATATATTGATGATGTTATGTTTGGGGTTTTGATATGATCATGGAAGCTCTAACTTATTAGGGTTGAAATGGTGCTGTTAGAAATCCCGAATCTTTGAAGTTTTTATATAGTAAGGGTTTTCTTTGACATGAACCAAAACCTTAGGTTTTGGTTAGGTCTACAAGCAAAATCCTTGTTATCCTAGGTATATGCTCTTTTGGTTGAAACCCTAGCTTAGTCTAGGTCGGTATATGTCTAATGTATTAATATTGTTTGACATATGATATGCTCTTGCATGATGGTAATCTCCTAGATATGCGCGTTGGCCAAATTTTTAATGGTCATAAGTCCTAGGGTTTGGAAACAAGTTCTATTCAAAATTTGAAGTTCTAGGATGATTGAAAAGTGTAGGGTTTTTACATCTAAGCCCTAGTAATGGTTAAAATTCTCCAGTATGTGTACTCATCTAAATCTATATAATGTTTGCCGAGAATTTATAGATGAAAATCTAGGGTTTACATCAAACCCTAATAGAAGCTATTCATGCTGTGATTATTTTGATTGAGTGAAGTCTAGGGTTTACATGAAACCCTAGTGGAAAGTCTATCATATAACTTCAGAAAATTATTAGATACCTTATTTTTCTTTTGACTTATTTCTAGGGATCACTATATGATAGAACTAATCTTCAGTCATCTTGATTGAACTGCTGATGTGATACAAGGTTTGTAACAAACCTGGGTTAGAAGTTGAAGTATTGAACTATAGTCTCTTGATGATCATGTTTTCTAATGCTTCCGCTACTGTAAGTTTTTGTTATGACTAACTTCATGCTTCTATAGAATTGGTTGTACTTGTTGTCTAAGTTGTGTAGGTACATCATATTGGTGAAGAAGTCCGCTAGAGAAGTATGATGAAAGCCATGAAAGATTCTCCAACACCGAAGAAAGAATTTAATCTCCCTACTTTAAGAGGGAGCTTAGATAGAATAAATCTCCCTGGTTAAGAGGGAGGGCACAACATAGTTTTTTATTGGGGAATACATTCTGGAAGATATGTTGCTACATGTGAAGTAGGAAAATGAATCTTTTCTCAAAGATTCAACTAATAGTCCTTTTGAGATTAGTTGAAGAGAAACATCGAAAACCCGAAGGTCTGTTTTGATTATATATTTTGAAAATGTATCACTAATTGGGGTTGTGTTTGTACAGGTAAATCTCTCGAAGGTTTGACAACATGCTGGTTGTTGATCATTTTGATCGGGAGAGATTTGTTGTTGAGGCTTTGTGAGTGAAGCATTCCTTGGAAGGACATCAGGCCGACACTTTGTATTGATGTCTAGTAGGGAGGGTGGAATCGGGTGGATGTGCACCTAGTTTCTTGGGTTGATGGTTAGTAAGTAAGTTTGATGGTACCTATAGAGGCTGAAAGCTTTAGTCCATCTTAGCCCCACTTGGATAGATTGCCTTGGTCAGGAATCTAGTCCATGGCATGGCGGTGCCTAAACTATTGAGAGACCACTGGATAGATTTCCCTAGTCAGGAATCTAGTCCATGGTATTGAGGTGCCTAAAAATTCTTCATAGTTCACATAGTTGTGATCTTCCTTGTGTATTATGAATACCTCCCTAGTTAAGAGGGAGTGTTGAAGATTGTAACTAGGTCTGGTCTTCATAAATCATAGCGAATTCTACATTTAATATACTTGTCAAAAGAATAAAGAAAAATAATTTTTATATTATTATAAATGACTTCTTTAAAGCATGGGTTTCATGCTTGGGTCATATTATTTTAGGTCAAAGTCCCCTTTGTGGACTTCTAAGATTTATAGAGTCATTACGGATTTAAATTGACCCATACTAGACTTTTGAATCATATATTTAGGTTTAGTATTGAGTCAAATATGATTTATGGAGACTCCACACCAAGTCGGCCTTCAAGTGATCAAGTCGGTCTCAAACCCAGGAATTCGAGCTTATCACAAGCCTATATATACAAGCAGATCGAACTCATTTGTAGCACTCGCTCTCACATCCAGAAATTCGATATCTACTGCTGCATTGGAAAAAGTGCGAAGTCAAGGGGTCAAAAGGAGTGCAAGTTTGGACAAGCTGAAGGATTGAAGGAAAAACGAAATTTTGGTGTCTCTCTCTCTCTCTCTCTCTCTCTCTCTCACGTGCCCTAGATTGGAAGATCGAAGTCCCTCATTGTTTTGCTGCTGCCAAGAGAAGAATAGGTCGAAGTTGATTTTGCTGAGTGCTGGTGCCTTAACAAGTTGTATTGGGTCAAGATCGAACTCTTAGAAGCAAGATTGAAGTCTTTCCTCCAAGATCGAAGTTCCAGAAGCAAGGTCGAAGTTTCAAGTTCGAAGAAAGTGCTATTACTGTTGCTAGGTTGAAGTAGGATCAAAAGGAAGGTTGATTTGGTGTGGAGGAAGTGTGAGTCAAGATGTAGAGTCTCAAGAATACTATTAAAGGAAGACTTACTGACTGGGTTTTCCCCTAGAGTGGGGTTTTGCCCTGGCTGCTGGCCTATATCTGGTGTCCTTGATCTATTTACTTTTTCTTTGATATTTTCTTGATGAACTAAGAAGAAAGAAGACAAGAAGAATATAATAAGAATTAAAGAACATCACAAGTAAATAATCAAGAACTAGAAAATCTTTCTGCCTTTCTGATTTTCTAACAAAAAGTACTCTAGATAGAAGGACATATTTGAGCCTAGGCTTGTCAGAGGTGAGGTCTAAGTAATTTGAGTGTACAATTTGTAGATGTCTTCTTTGATGGCCTAGTTCAATACCTATCTAGTCGGCAAGAATGGCACAACGCACTTGTTGAAGAATGTAACTAGTATCAGTTTTCGTAATTGTATTTGAGTCATGATGTAATGTATTTGTCAAAAGAAAGAAAAAGGAGATTAATTTCCTCCAATTTGTTTAAAACAACTCCACAGGTTCCCAAGCTCACCTTGCAAGGACTACTTACAAGGAAAACTCCACATGGTGTTTGTTGTTGCTCAAGTTGTACACCAGATTGCGACAACTCTTAGGGTGGGTGCTGTCACTTTGATCCCTACCCTCTCCGTTTAAGTTGTCTCCTAATTGCAAACTAAGGGGGGTACTCCCTATGGATGAAGAGATGAACTACTTGTTGGGAACAAACAAGTGAAGGAGACACAACTGAATGGCCTAACAACTTGGCAAAAATTAAAGGCAAGTATAATTATTTAGCACCACTTGATTATATTTATTGAAATTATCAATTAGAGACCAGTGCTTTAGGAGTCAATTTACTTGCATAATGTGACTTAGAATTCCAAGCTACTGGATGAACAGTTGCTACAGGATGCAAATCTATCCTATATGAAGTGCAAGACCTAGATCTAAGTGAAATGTGTGATCTTGGTAAGTTTTAGTTACATATCCTCTCTAGGTGAATCCTTACTCTCAACTGTTTTGAAGTTATTCTCGAATGTAGGTTGTATAGAGAAGCTCACAAGAAAGAGGCTATGGCTTCATTAATGATACCTCCCGTGAGGTTCTAACCACCCAAGTGCCTCCGTTTATACAAGGGATTTTCCATAAGAGAACTGCAAGGTCACTTGTGTTAACCACAAATGAGGGCCTAAACTTCGCAAGTTGGATGAGAAAGGTTTGTCCTACCTTCTTACAACCAAGCTTATGCTTGGAGGTTCATTTTATTAATGCACTTCTAACCTTAGAATGAAATGCAAAATGTGAGTGAAGTGCCTCAATGAAGCCTATTAACCAAAATGAGTTCCTCAATAAGATTTATTCAATTTCAAACACTCATTTGACACAATTAGCAAGAGGAACTTGAATCTGCAATACGAAAAAAGAGTGTGCTTAAAGTATGATGCCCAAATATCAAAGACCCTTTAAAAGCAATATATTTTGAAATGAACCAATGCCCCTTCAATGATATTTAATGACAATAACAAATCTCATAAATGAACCAATTTTTCTCAATAAGCAAATAGCGAGAGGTATTATGAGCACAATGTCAAGATATCATTAAACTTGATATGTCAATTAGAGAACAAAAGATACAATGATGCTATTCACCACCAATTATCCAGGATTATTATTTATGCCAATTAGATAATGACACCAATACTTATTATGAGAGCACAATATTTCTTGAAATGAGATTGCTTACAATGATCTTCAAAGGTATAGGACATCAAAGAAATGCAAGAGTATGCTATGAATGCAAGATGCAACTTATGCAATCAACCCGATGTAAGATGCCAAATGCAGAGCAGTCTACTTAACACTTTGTTATGCACTTAAAACAAGGGAGATTGTTGAATTTCCACGACCTTGGGTCTAGGTTAGAGTCTTAAAATCACTGACACTACCAAACCAAGAATCTCAATATAACAACTTTGCACGGTGGAATATAAACAACAGTAAATCACATATGCACAAAATATAGACAACTTTTTATTTTTTCAACCCAACTTCGTTATATTAAACAACATATAATACAACAGTATAGGGCTCTCATACCAGGGATAATGGTCCTCATACAACCACTAGTACAAGATACAAACAAGATACTCAGACCATTTGGTTGTAGTGCAATCTCTTAGCCCCTCTCGGTCGTACCCTGTACCTGCCCGGTCCTTCGGCTCCTGATCTACAGCTCCTGCCTATATCAATGCTCCAAGTCCATCTAGCCACTGAATCTCGGCTGTCAACCTGCTTTCTAGTTGTGCCTCAGTCCATCAAGGCCACAACACATTGAGACTCCTGTTGAATTGTTCACAACTCCACTTGTTCACAACTCTCAATCTTCCCACTGCTGCTCCTCAGCTACTCAGGGACTTCAACCCACTATGGTCTTCCTGCGCTGCAACGATGAAGACCAGCATAGGGCACGAAGGGCTGCCACCTATCACTGCAAGATGTCCATCTCCCACAATGAACATGAGCTAGGAGGACTGCCCATCATCTGTTGTAGAAGTCCTTCTCCACACACAAGTCTAGAGCTCCACAAACTGCTCCTGGCTGATCAGACCCTTGAGCTCATCAACTGCCTCTCTCGCAACTACCTTTGTCCATCAAGGTGTTCCTCATTGGGCTCCAACTTGGACACTATCACGCTCTCCTCCAGCAGACCATAAATGTCCAATCCATGTCCACACTTACTCTACTCTCACGCTGCCCTCCAACAATCCACGAGTGACCAAGTCCACACTGTAGCATCTGCACCTACTTAGGGCAACCCAACACCTAGGAAACCCTTACATACGGTTGCCTACAGACTCCACCAATCCGCCCTTTGCTTCTGCAATAGAGGAGCTATTGCATAAATCTATGAACATCAATTTGTCCTCACCTAAGACACCATCAACCCTTTATATAAGAGTCCATCCACAATTCCTTCTGCTGCTGTCCTCTTGCCTAGGAATGTGTGCTTCCAACTGTAGCATCTGCCCACTAAGAAATGTTGAGATTTTGGGGTGTTGGGGTAGCATTGGATGTGCTCTATCTCCCAAACTTTGTGGAGGGACTAGAGTACATGAGATCTCGAAGACCCAAAAAGCGTTTTGGGAAATTCCATCTGGTTTAAGAGATATTTAATTTATTAATCTTTTTAATTAAGGACCTGTTGACCACTGGAGTGGCACCTGATGATTATGTGAAGACTCCATGCCCAAGGATGAATTAGAGGGCACGTGTGCCATCAGATATCATCAAATATCATTAGTTCAAAAGAGTTTTTAATCTCTACTTCTTCTTCTTGTCATTTTCTTCTTCAGTCTTCAGATTCCGCAGCCCTACGGGGATATTGTATAAATGTCACTAGCATGATGAATAAAGCCATGTAACAGGCCTAGGATGTTGGGACTCGATCAAAAAGCAAGTACACCTTGGAGTGCTTTTTTTAGTTGGTTAATTATTCCTTATTTTTAGCGGCGAATAATTTTCTAGGTTTTTTCACTCATTGCATTACACCAAAGCAGGGGTGATGGCTTGAAGGTTGAGTCCCTAACACATCTTAGTGTCTAGAGTCAATGTATATTACCATGCTAAGTCATCTCTGAAATTTCGCGGAATTTGACTAGGTCTAAGTATGATTTTTTAATAATTAAAAATTTCACGCAAAACGAGATTTTTTAATTAATTTTTATGTAATGATATAAATAAGTGGCCTTAGGAAATGTCTAGGGCGTGTGACCACTTGAAATTCATCCTCAGAGACCCAACATTATTGTAGGACCCACTTTGGGGGTCAAAAAGCGACTTATAGTCCCTCAAAAGCCGATTTTCCTAATGTCAGTGGCAAAAATTCAAAAATATTCAATAATTGGAAAAATTCAGAAATTTTTCCAAAGTCAAAATGAGTCAAATTTTGACATGGCAGATTCAGTGAGGGTCAAAGATGATGTGGCAACCAGGTGGGGCCCACCACATGAACCACAACTCAAAAGACAAAGGGAGTCAAAGGTTCCCATGTTGAGTTAAAGAGGCAACGTTGAAATATTATATATGGCTAAAGTTCAAATAATGTGATTTATTTCAACATGTTGGTACACATTAAAATTATAGGGGGACAAAGTGAATGACATGGCAATCACTTCATCACCATAAGTGGGAAGTCTTTGGAGAGACCAACCCACTCTTGATACATTTTCAAAGGAGCTCTCATTCGTGCTTTGAACCTTCATAGTCTTACCTTACAGAGTGGTTTTGTAGGGGTTTTAGGACATAGCTTGTATACAAGCCGAATACTTCTAAATTTGAATATCTTTTAAAACATTATACTTCAGTGCTTTCATTTGCTATCTAAGAGTTTGAAGATGACTAAGAAAAGATGAGAGTTTACTCGAACTCTTTGGCTTAGCCCTTTGTAAATTGTTGTGCAATATTTTGTAATTTTATCTGTCTAATATTTGATTGGTTTTTGTAGCCCTCTTTTCGAACTTTTTTTTTGTGACAACTTGAGTGGACAACTGCAAGAAATTACTAACGAGTTGTTGCAGGACCTTTGGGCTTTGAATTTCAAATGAGGAAGATAACTCTCTCTCTTCTTTGGTTGTGGGCATAAAAGAGGCTTAGCTTCTCTTCTCCTATTGTAAAGTCTGAATTCTTTTGAGTTTTTAGAAATTCTCATCGAGGAAAAGTCTATGGTCTCAATTTTTATTTGTAAAGACTTTCCTTGGTTTAGAAAAGGCCTCATGATCATTTTCTTCTTGTAAAATTAATAAAAATTTCTGTTTTTGTTGTGGGAGCGTGGGTTTTACCCATTGGCATCCCTATCTCTCCATTTCAAAGGAGAGAATTTGTAGATGGATTGACTTAGTGGTTTTGACATGTCCATTTTCTTTCACATCACATATGCATGCTTTAATTGGGAAGTAACACAAATCGCATAGTCTTTTAATTTCCTAATTTGCAATTTCATTTGCCATCCCTTATGTTTTGTGATCTATTTCTCATTTGGATAAGTTTCCCAATATACTATAAGTAAAGAAGCATAACACTTTCAATTTATGGCAACTTGAGTTATTGTTCTAACTATGAAGCATATTTAATTGAACCATCTCCATCTTTTACATAGCACTTGCAAACAATTTCATAACATTTAGGCATTTCAGTTTTCATACTAGACTTGCATCTCTAAAAATTAACCTCCAACTTAAGTTGGTTGTATAGACATTAGGGACCCTCCACCTCTATTGACTCCTCACTGTGAGACCTGGATTTCGGGCAAGGGTGATGTCTAGGGACAGGAGTTAAATTGAAAATTGTTTTAGAATTCTACTAATAAAATAAACCAAGAGCACCTTTACATCACAAATTTACTCGCATTTTTTCTATCTCATGTACTTGTTATTTTGGTGGTTATTTAGCTCATGAATATTTAATGTCATTATCCTTTGTTACTTGAGCAAGAACAAGTACTTTTTCATTTATTGCAAGTGATGCCTATATGTCTATCTTGGTCTAACACTTGCTTTGCGGGATTATTTTCATTGTATCTTGAATTTCATTTTCGAGCAAACACTTGTCATTTACTTTAAAGCATTGCTCTATATTTTGAACACATCATTAAATATTTCTCATATACTTATATGCTTGTTTACATCTTGGAATTGAGTCGTCTTTGATAAGTAATCCCTTCTAATCAATTCTTCTAAAAACCTCACATCTTTAACATAGTTTTTCTTTAGGGACCACCCCCCATAGCTAACCTAGGAGATAGCTTAAACGGAGAGAGTCGGGATTAGTGTGACAACTCCTTCTCTAAGTTCCTTGTCACCAACCACACCTTGTGGGATTAAAGGCTTTTCCCGCTAACTGTAGGTAGGTGTAGGCGGCAAGCGATAATAGGACCCTAAGTCTAACTTAGGAAAATTAAAAGATTAAAGTTAATTAAATTAAACATGTGATGAAAATGACTTAAGTGATTTGGATCAAGCATCTTCTTTAGCCGTTGATTCAAGATTAGATCATGGCTGTTGAAGTTTCAACAAGAAAAGTATAAGAAGAAGGCTTGGGGTTAGTTGGAGAACACACACACTGGAAGAGCACTAAAGCTAAGCTGGAATTCTAGGGCGTGGTTTGCTAAGAATTTCAGAAGTGTTTCAGCTGCAGTGAGGGGAAGTATTGGCGAGGAGGACGGTGTAGTCCCAGGCTAAGAGTACAACGGGGTCAGAGGAGCAGCAGACCAGAGCAACGCAGAGGAAGCAACAACTACGCAGTAGCTACGCAGAGCAACCTAGAGCCCAGTAGGGGCAACGCATAGGCAACAGGAGGGCAGGAGGGCTGACGCAGGCCCAACCAGGGCAGCGCAGGGGCAAGGTAACCCAGTTTGGGGTGACGCAGGCCCTTCCTGAGCAGCGCAGAGGCTGACGTAGGCCATCGGGGCTGACGCAGAGGGCTCCAAAGCAACGCTTGGGTTTCTAGAGGCCAGAAAAGGCTGAGTTCTGTGAATCCCATTTGAGGGTGTGAATCAGTCATTTTTCTGTCTCTGGAACAGAGGTATTGCTATAAATTTACTTCTATGTCAGGTTAACCAGTTTGGTGCCCAGATCTGTTGTACTTAGAATCTGCTTAATAATAAAAACCCTCCAGAAGCTAGAAGCATCGGTTTTCCCGCATTGGGTTTTTCTGGGGACAGTTGTCCAGAAAATCCTTGTGTGTCACTTTGTCATTGAGCATGTTATTTAGTTTAGATCTGTATGTGTAGGCTGTTAATGTATTTACTTCGATGTTAATGCTGAAGATTTCAGATTAATAACTTATGTAAGTAGGAGAAGTGAATCAAGAATTTAACAGTAGGGTTTCTGTTTAAGTAAATTCAGAAATTTTCACATGGTATCAAAGCAATTGCAGATCTAGCTGAATCTCCAGCAAGAAGGCTAAAGAATCTGTGTTGCAGAAAGCAGCAGAGAAAGCAACAACAACAACAGATAACCCGGAGAGGGCAACGCAGCAGCAGAAGGATGTAGAGGCAGCTAGGGCCACATAGGGGCTGACAGAGTCCTAACTGGGTGACGCAAAGGAAATGTAGTGCCTTCCAGAGGGACGCAGGAGCAGCCTGCTCTGTGCAGAGGCTGCGCTGAGCCAGTCTGCTCACGCAGAGGCCAACCAGGGTGACGCAGTCCAGAATTTGAGTGTTGTGCAGAGTGTCGTGAACCGGAAGTTGAGCTACAGACCTTCAGCAATTGCTGGTGGGGTGAAGATTTTGGCGGTGCAGAATTTAGCCTAAGCTAAGTTGACAAAGAGCGGGAGGAGAACAACTTCTCAGTAGATTTCCTGCCAAAGAAATCTAAAGATCGATCATAGGATCGAAGAGAGTTGATTCGTTGTGTTTGGTAGACTTCCAAGGGAGGGAGTCAGTTGTCAGAGGGAGCAGAGGGTGCCTTTCTCGCCAAGGACCCTAGATCCGAGTCTCTAGTATAGAGAGAAGGATAAGTTTCGACAAATTTCTGAGCAGATGGCGCCACACGGACTGTGTGATCAGGATAGGTTGGACGGTCTGTCCAACTTTGCTATCTGGAAGGCCAGAATCCTGGTAGTCCTTGAGGCCTACAATATACGGGAGCATGCAGAGAAAGTCTTGGCTAAACCAACCGATGCGAAGCTCCTGGAGAAGCACAATGAAGCAGCGACACATGCCAAGCGCTTCATTATGGAAGGGGTTAAAGATCGTGTGGTACCACACATAGCTGAGAAGAACACGACTCATGAGATGTGGGAAGCTCTAACCACATTTTATCAAGGGAGGTCCGTCCAGAGAAAGATGCTTCTGGAGAACCAACTGAGGTTATTCATGATGTCCAAGGGAGAGGAAATCGATCCTTTCCTATCTAGACTGCAGTCGATCCGGGATCAGCTGACTGGCATGGGGGGGAAGGTGGATGATGATGTCATGGTGAGGACTGCTCTCAATGTTGTCACAGAGGATTGAGAAACTTTTGTCCAAAGTCTCTTGGGCAGAGCAGACCTTCCCAGCTGTGACAATATGTGGAATATCCTTCGACAAGAGGAGATTCGCCGAATCTCCAAAAGACAGTATAACACCAGTTCGAGCAAGGTGAAGGAAGAGGAAGATTCAACCTTGGCATCAAAGAGGTAGCAAGGGAAAAAGAAGCGTGATCTGTCAAAGATCAAATGTTCTAGTGCGGAAAACTTGGACATTTCGCCAGCAATTGGCCGCAGAAGAAGAAGGACAAGGAAGCTTCTAGTTCCAAGGCTGCTGTAGCAGACGATGGCTCCGACGATGATGTAGCCATGAGCACTCATGAACCACGAAAGTGGGGTGATCTTGATCTGTAGAGCAACTACAGAGTGGTGGCAGGATCCTTGAGTAGCCCAACTCTTGGATCACATACGAGCTACGGGAGCCTTAAGACGGTAGCGTGACAAGTGGAGCAGTGGGTGCAGAGGATCACAGATGGAGCAGAGGCAGAGCTGACATGATGATGAGGGAGCAGTGCAGTGCGCATATAGCAGCAGCATAGGGTATGCAGTGCAGTGCAGAGGCTTCAGGAGGATAGCGCAGCGCAACAGCAGCGTAGAGGGCAACAACGCAATGCAGGTCTGCTAACGCAGTGCAGAGCTGCAACAACACAGTAACCTTCAGAGGACAACGCAAAGCAACAACCTATGGAGCTTCAGTGATGAGATGCAACGCAACTGACTTGTCTGTCAAATATTGGGCAGGAGTCCTTCAGTTGCTTACTCTCAGCAACTGAGTTGCAGTGTAGTAGTTAGCAGTGGAAGTGCTATGAGCAACATGATGCAACAATTTGAGAGTGAGCTGCAGTACAGATGTAGTAGTGGCGGTGGCAGCGTCATGAGCAGCAGTGCAAAAGAGCAACAACAATGCAGTGATGAAGGGCAGCAGGCCAAGCATCAGGGCAGAGGCCAACACCAGAGATCAGAGCAACCTTCAGGATGAAGTGTTTTTCCAGAGCACATTCCTCGCTAAGAGGGAGTGTTGAGATTTTGGGGTGTTGGGGTAGCATCGGATGTGCTCTAGCTCCCAAACTTTGTGGAAGGACTAGAGTACATGAAATCTCCAAGACCCAAAAAGCGTTTTGGGAAATTCCATCCAGTTTAAGAGATATTTAATTAATTAATCTTAGGAAAATTAAAAGATTAAAATTAATTAAATTAAACATGTGATGAGAATGACTTATGTGACGCGGATCAAGCATCTTTTAATCTTAGTCGTCGATTCAAGATTAGATCACGACTATTGAAGTTTCAATGAGAAAAGTATAAGAAGAGGGCTTGGGGTCAGTTGGAGAACACACACACTGGCAGAGCGCTAAAGCTAAGCTGGAATTCTAAGGCGTGGTTTGCTAAGAATTTGATAAGTGTTTCAGCTGCAGTGAGGGGCAGTATTGGCGAGGGGGATCGTGTAGTCCCAGGCCAAGAGTACAACAAGAGCAGAGAAGCAACAGACTAGAGCAGTGCAGAGGAAGCAACAGCTACATAGAGCAGCCTAGAGCCCAGCAGGGGCAGCGCAGAGGCAGCAGGAGGCCACGAGGGCTGGCGCAGGCCTAGCCAGGGCAGCGCAGGGGCAGTGTAACCCAGTCTGGGGTGACGTAGGCCCTTCTTGAGTAGCGCAGAGGCTGAAGTAGGCCAGCAGGGATGATGCAGAGGGCTTCAGAGCAATGCTGGGGTTTCTAGAGGCCAGAAAAGGATGAGTTCTGTAAATCTCATTTGAGGGTGTGAATCAGTCAGTTTTCTATCTCTGCAATAGAGGTATTGCTATAAATTTACTTCTCTATCGGGTTAACCAGTTTGGTGCCCAGATCTGTTGTACTTAGAATTTGCTTAATAATAAAAACCCTCCAGAAGCTAGAAGCACCGGTTTTCCTGAATTGCTTTTTTTGGGTACAGTTGTCCATAAAATCCTTGTGTGTCACTTTGTCATTGAGCTTGTTATTCAGTTTAGATCTGTATGTGTAGGCTGTTAATGTATTTACTTCGATGTTAATGATGGAGATTTCAGATTAATAACTTATGTAAGTAGGAGAAGAAAATCAAGAATTTAACTATAGGGTTTCTATTTAAGTAAATTCAGAAATCTTCACAAGAAACCCTTTCTTCTAGCTGACACAATCATCTAACACGTGGTCAACCCATGGAACCACCAATCATGGGATTCCCCTTCTAAGTGCAGCGTGGCAATTTTGATTGCTTCCGCCTTTGTCATCTGGTTGAGCTGAAAATAAACATCTAACTTCTCAACCCATGCCCTAGCTGAGCTCTTCGCCGAACCATTAAAAAGTTGGGAGGAATAATGTCCCCATCGTATGCTGTATGTCAGAGCCATGTGTGTAGCCTCCACCACTCTGTCCTCTACTCATATTGTTGCCTTTTAGTTGGTAGAAGTCCTTGAAGGTGATGGCCTCTCTGAAATCGGGCCCATAGGATTGATACTCCACAAAATAGTCCCCCATGGGCATCTCCTCCTGACCTTGCGGCCCTCCAACACTGGATGCTAAAAATGTGGGGATAGTTGACTTGGGTGGTGTACTAGAAACAAGTGGTACGTTGGTTTTGTTTGTTGCATGGTGGTGCGAAATACCAAGCCTTCACCTAGGTGAATTTCTCCCTGAATCCCCTTGCCTTTGTTGTTGCTGCAGTTCTGCTGTCGCAACTCATAAATTCCCTTAGACAGATCGTTGATGGCCTTCAAAAGGTGTTGGGAAAACTCCTCTTCTTTACTTATCTTGTCTCCCCCATTATCCCCCATGTCTGGCCTCTCAACCTCCGGTTCAACGGTTACTATATCAGAAGTAATCTGTAGCTGCCTTTCCCTGCTTCTATACCTGTGCCCTCCTGTAAGTGACGTTCTTCTTATCCTCCGGTGTCATAGACTAAGGCTACTCCCACAGGCTGAGCCAAGACTATGAGCTCTACTACCATTGTAATAACCCTAAGGAAATTTTACAATGCTAAACAAAGCATGCATAGCAAAAATACCCACAAAAATTACACTTAAATCAGACACCATGAAATAAGCCAAAAACTGCGCTGCTGTGAACCATTTTATTATAAATGTATAGGGTTACAATAGATGTTTGGAAAGTGTGCACTTGGGCTTGCTTAAGGCAACCTAGCAAAGTCCAAGTGATGAAAGCAAGTGCCCTATTGCTGCGCAATTGTCCCCTCTGTGGCTCTGTGCTGATCCCCCAAAAAACTGAATTGCTGGCTGCGAAAAATGGCTGATTTGACTTCCTTTTGGTGCTCAGAAAAAACCGGAAATTAACCCGGTCTCTCCTCCAATAACCCACCAAAACCTAGAAAGGGTTTGGCCAAATGTTGACCCCGAAATTTCGGCCCAATTTCCCCTCACTCCACTGACTGCTGGGTATTTCGACTCACCTTTAAATGTCACTATTGAAGGTCCCCAAAATGGCTACAATACTCAGCAAATGCCCCTTCGAAATTTTCCCACAAGCTACAACCCTCAATCCTTCTCTGCCCTAGCTCCCACATGTGGCACGAAAGTACCACTACGCAGGCCCACACAGTCCCTGGTATGAATGGCTTAGTCTTTGCAAGCTCCCACGAATTTGGGCCTTGAAAGTACTCCAAATCTTCAGCAAATGAAGGTCCTAGGCTGTCCTTGAAAGCTCAAGAATTCCCCGACTCCACAACCAACTCCTCCAAAGGCAACATAATCCCCTTCCGTGTCCCACCTGCTCTCCAGCTCCATGAATCCACTTGGCAAGCTCCCTAGTCAAATTTGAAGTGATGCAAAACACCTCCTTGGGCTAGCACTCGAAGTCCTCCGAAGGTAGGGTGAGATTCTCACTTGAAAATCTCGTGTGCTCAATAGCACATGTAGACGTGGCTCCCAGCTCAAGCGTGCTAGTCTAGGGTGAATGTTCAAATAATCAAAGGTGCCCAAAAATGAGTGCCTCCTATTTTGTCATTGAGCCTCCAATTTCCCCATGTGGGACCCAACCATCGATTTCCTTCATCTTTTCCCTCCAAAAGTGCGTATTACCAAGAGGGGATCGTATTCCCTTTTGGTGTGGACCCCACCATCCGCTAGCCATTCGATTTTCTCCCTTTCTCCTATGTTGGGCCCTTACCTTAGCTCAAAACTCCAAGTGGGGTCCTGCAACCACTTTTCCTAAGTAATAGTCCAAAATATGACAAAATTGGCAAAATTGATATTTCCCCTTAGCAATATTGGTAATTGGGAATATCACATCTGGTGTCATTTGTCTCATTGTTCTTTATGGTTTGATAGCAGTTTGATGAAGAAGAACACTTGATAATAATCAAGTAAAGAAGAACCTAATTAAGAAAAATAAAAGGTGCTCACAAGCAGTTATCATTGCTAGAGAAGTCATCTCATCTTTGTGCCCTAGATTCTCAACATTAACATGGCTGGATTTTTGCCGATGGAATTTTGAACCGGTGACCTTCACATCATGGAGTGCCTTAATAGTACACGGTACACCCCATCACCGTCTATTCTATGCCCCGTGGGCCTTTTGAAAAATACTTTTTTGAAAATATCTCGAATTGCTTTTCATATACACTGAATCTGTGTGGAAGTTCCTGTCTGAGCTATAATTTTCAACAAGGAGGACATTGTGACCTTGACCCTCACTTATGCCATTAAAGATGCAAGACCTTTTATCTAAGGTAATTATGGACATTAGGGAAAGCATGGTTTCCATTTTACCAAGTTTCTTTGGCTTAATTCAGCTTCTTTTAAGTGCACACTCTCTCTTGTTGCTTTGAAGGAGCTTCACACAGGCATAGTGGATGCTAACCATTTGAAATGATTGGACATTTTTAAACATATTCAATGCAGCTGAATTTGGTTAATACAATGCTTCCTCCTATCTTCGTACAAACGATTGGATGATAATTATTTGGAATAATTGGATATATAAGCATATTGCCATAATCCTCATTTCTTGAGTTGCTACAATAATAAGTTATGTTTCGCTCTATTGTTGGACATCAAATTGTCTAGATTAGTTTTTGTTGGCATGTACTTCCTCCATTTTAGAATAAAGTTATTTTAAAGTGGGCCCAGCTTTGCTAGATAACAATATGTTTATTTTTACGTTGATGGAAAAGGCTAATGGGTTAACCGGAGGTTATAGGTGGTGTTTTGTCTCAAGAAAGAATAAAAAACATCACTGGTTTGAGAATTTAAACAGATGATATGATGACATATTACAATTTTTTTATATTCTACTCCTGCTCTTTTCTTTGTCATGTATTTTGTAAGCATGATTTAGTGTCTAAAATCCTTTTTTGGGTACAGTGTTCTGTGGTGGCCATCGGGTAAGCATGATCAACTGGTGAGCATTGATGAAGAGACGATTTACTTGTGGAGCTTAGATTCTTCAACAATGTCTGCGAAGGTACACTTCTTATTGTCGCTGTATTTTTACAAGAGCCCTCTAGCATCAAGCAATAAGTGAGTAGTCAATTGTTTGTCAAGGTAGATGGTAGGCAAATTTCTTAAATCATAAAGCTTTCTGATGGCGGAGGTGATGAAACTACAATGGCTTTTCTATGCATGCACCTTTCCCCAGATAATATGTTGACATGAAATAAAATTTCAGTTATTCTCATGAAGCATTGTGAGACATACACTCATTACCTAAATAAAGAAAGCAAGTAGTGGCCATGTTTATATCTCATACAGATGTTGTCTCTGTATATATACCAATATATCAGACTCGACTGAATCAACTTGTCTCATCTGAACCTGATCAGTTTTGGCCCAAACAGGTCAGAACCTGTGGTTGTCTTGGTGAAATTAGTGTCTGACATGACTAGAGTTAGACTAAAATCGACAACTTAATTGTGTCAGTCTTGACTTGACTGAGCCCAATCTTGTTGATTTGGTGCCTACCCAAGGGGCCAATCAACCAAAAAAATAAAAGAAGGAAAGAATAACGAAACTAGGAAGTGTTTGGAGGTTAATTTTGGTATGTGGCAATAGGTCGACACCCCTTTCAGTCAGAAAGTAACTTTTCTGCTCTTTGAGAAATGTTTTTTTTGTCAAGTTTACTCACTATGATATATTATATAGCAGCTCACTGTAGTTTGTTCTAGACTCCAAGAAGTTTGAGATGCTCTATCAGATAGATGCAAAAATCAATGCTTCTTAGTTTTAAATCTATTGGAGAAGCGAAGTTTCAATATATGCACTCGTCTACGAATTAGTTGTTGCAAGTAGGAGATTAGAATTGAAACTGAAGGCAAATTTGGTTAGATAAGATAAGTTAAGATATGATAAGATAATTATATTAATATATAACAAATGACCACAAAAGTGGGTCAATGGAACTGTTGAGTACAATGATATCAATACAAGGAGTACCAAAAGGTTTCTAAATGAAGAACAAGAATTAAAGTGGAAAATGTGTATATGCTAAAACATTGAAAACCCTCAACTCCAAGTGTCAGTGGCCATAGAAAGGAGCTAGGGACTAGGTGTTAGTTTTTTAGCATCAGAGGTGTTCTAGTCTCGAAACTTTGTGGAGAGGCTAATACACAGGAGTTCTCCATAACCCAGAAATCGTTTATGGAAATTCCACCTAGAAGTATCTCAATTAGATTATTACCCTATTTTTAAATATTTCCTAAGTCAAAACTTAGGAAAAGGGTTTAATTAATTAGTATTAATTGAGAAAGGTGTGAATCATCTAGAAACTCACACGGATCAATCCATATATGATCTCAACCATTGATTAAGGTTTAATCTTGGTTGTTGCAGTTCCAACCGGAGATTATAAGAGGAGGTCGATGGGTAGATGGAGAATACACATCAGATACAAACTTGAGATCGATTTCCTTGGGCAGTTCGATTTTTTGGAGAGCAACAACAGTTGCCGGAAGAGTTCGAGCCAGAGAAGGGAAGCAGAGACAGAGAGGGGCAACGACAGTGAGTCTAGGGGAAGTTTTCCAGTCTCAGAGAGTCAGAAAGAGAAGGTCAAGATTTTCTCCAGGATGCTACGCAGAGCCTCAAGATAGCAATTTGATTCAGTTGAGGAGGAGCTCGTTTAGTTCCATAGGGTCGGGAGAAAATTTCTTAGTTAGCAACAGGCATGATGGCTAGATTGGCAGCTGATTCAGGAAGATCGTTTGAGGGATTGCGCAAGGGTGACACAGGGCCTGTGTAGAGCCAGTTGGACGACTAGATTTCCAGAGGTAGTCAAGTGTCGGGATTGCTTGGAGAGAGGGTAACTTCCCTCAGAGAATTTTTGCCAGTATTTCTCTTGGATAGATTCGTTAGTTTTTTGATATTTATTGTACTCAAAATTTCTCACTGCTACTTAATAACATAAAACCCGCAACTGCTGCACCGATTATCCGAAGTTGGGCTTTTCTGGGGACTTTAGTCCAAAAATAAGTATCAAATTTTTTTGTGTTCGCGCCAATATTTTCTTAGATTCCAGTTTATCTTCCATAATATTTTATTTAATTTGGTGAAAATTGCATAGTGTATTACTCGTTGTTTGTGTGGGAAATTAAACTGTTAATTAATTTACAATTAGAAGAATAATTTCCATTTGCTGCAATAGAGTTGACATTTTCACATTGTATCAGAGCGATTTTGATCAGACAAGGAAGCTCAGAAGCGGAAGCAGAAATTCAATGTTTAGAGGGAGTAGCAGGACGAATTTCTGGAGGCTGCGCAGAGCCTAAGGCAGGCAGTTCGAATTGCTAGGCAGATCCATTTTTCAGTGCAAGTTGGCAGAAAAGTTCGGCTTGCCAGATTTCATGATTCCAGCAGGTAGAGGGAGCAACAACTTAGTAATTTTCACTGAGCATATTTCTTGTTTGGGCGCAGATGGGTTTTGTAGCAGTTTGCTAGAGCAAAATCAACACTAGGTGGAAGAGAAAGGCACACAAAGAGAATCTCTCAGGGGGTTTTGAGTTCTAGAAATCCGATTTTCCAGTTGCAGATTGGCAGAAGTTGTGAGCAAAGTTTTTTCACTCCAGAAGGGAGTGCTTGTAGCAGACTTAGCAGCCAAGCAACGAGAAAGAGGAATATTTTCAACCAGATTCAGAGATGGCCACAATTGGGCTTAGAGATCAGGATAGGTTGGAGGGAGCCTCCATCTTTGTCATTTGGAAGGCTAAGATGTCCTTCCTACTAGATGAATATTGCTTGAAAGCCTATGTAGATAATGTGGTAGCAGTTCCTTAGGATGCAGATAAGCTAAAGGAGTACATGAAGGAGATGATGAAGGCGAAGAAGTTGTTCTTGGATGGAGTGCGAGACCATGTAGTTTCACATAAATCTGGTAAATGCATTGCCAAGGAGACGTGGGACTCTCTAGTCCAGCTATATCAGAACACTTTCGAGCAACAAAAGATGTTCCTACAGGAAAAGATGAGGGGCATTAGGATGTAGAAGGGTGAAGGCATAAATTCCTTCCTCACCAGGATTCAGGAGGTCCGTGATCAACTTGCAATCGTTGGGGAGGCACCTCAACCAACAAAGCTTGTATGGTTGGAACTAAACAGTGTCTCAGAGGAGTGGTAAGTGTTTGTCCAAAGTATCTTGGGTAGAGACACATTGCCTAGGTGGGATAGGATGTGGTCTGAGCTACAACAGGAGGAGTTGAGGCAAGCTTTATTGAACAGCACTATCAGTGGAAGCAACAAGAGCACGAAGGGTGAGAAGGAGGAAGAGAATGTGGCCCTAGCATCGAAGGGTCCCAGCCAAGGATAGGGGGAGAAGAAGAGCAACCTCAGTGGAAGCAACAACAAGAGCACAAAGGGTGAGAAGTAGGAAGAGAATGTGGCCCTAACATCGAAGGGTCCCAACCAAGGATAGGGGTAGAAGAAGAAGGACCTATCTAAGGTCAAGTGCTTCAGGTGTTGCGAGCTTGGCCACTACAATATGCAGTGTTCTCTCAGGAAGAAGGACAAGTAAGAGAGGCAGGACCAGGCGGCAACGTCCGCAGAGATAGATAAGCTATCCTCCATGCTGGAGGAATATTTTGCTATGTTTGCAACTATAGCTCCAGGAGAGAGGTGGGGTGATTTGGAGCTATAGTCCCAGAATTTTGCAGAGATGGGAAGGGTCCATTAAGGTGTCCTCATGGATAAACACCTAGCTACAGGGGCCCACAATATTCAACAGCAAGATGGATCAATGTCAGTGGATGTAGTCAGATTCCAGAGTGACAGTTGCAGATTAGCAGCGGTCAGATGCCGAGGAGCATAGTGTAGTGTTAACAAAAGAGCAGGCAGCTCAGTAGTAGAGTTAACAACAACACAAATTCTTCAATGGACAACGCAGAGGCTAGTAGCGGTCAAATGCTCAGGAGACAGATGTAGAGACACAAATGATTCAGTATTTAGGATGCTTCTTAGTTGCAGTAGTTGTAGTTGCAACAACAACAGATGAGAGGGAGTTGCAATGCAGATACAAAGTTGCGCAGTGGTTGGTGGGTAGTGGTAGGCAGTCATAGTAGCCAGACATTAGCGGCGTGATAGAGGGTGATATAGAGACAAGGTGTTGTAGCAACAATGCAACACTAGAGCACCTTCCTCGCTAAGAGGGAGTGTTAGTTTTTATAGCATCAAAGGTGTTCTAGTCTCGAAACATTGTGGAGAGGCTAAAACACAGGGATTCTCCATAACCCAGAAATCGCTTATGGAAATTCCACCTAGACGTGTCTCAATTAGATTATTAGCCTATTTTTAAATATTTCCCAAGTCTAAACTTAGGAAAAGGGGTTAATTAATCAGTATTAATTGAGAAAGGTGTGAATCATCTAGAAAATCACAAGGATCGATCTAGATATGATCTCAACCATTGATTAAGATATAATCTTGGCCATTGGAGTCTCAACTAGAGATTATAAGAGGAGGTTGATGGGTAGATGGAGAACACACATCAAATACACACTTGAGATCGATTTCCTTGGGTGGTTCGATTTTCCAGAGAGCAACAACAATTGCCGGAAGAGTTCGAGCCAGAGAAGGGAAGCAAAGACAAAGAGGGGCAAAGATAGTGAGTTTGAGGGAAGGTTTAATCTCGGCCTTCAGAGAGTCAAAAATAGAAGGCCGACATTTTCTCCAGGAGGTTGCACAGAGCCAGCGCAGAGCCTAAAGAGGGCAATTCGATCCAATTAAAGAAGAGCTCGTTTTTAGTTCCAGAGGTCGAGAAAGTTTTCTAGAGGGCTGGAGAGACAGTTTCTCAATCGGCAGTAGGAAGGATGGCTAGATTGGTAGCTGATTCAGGCTGAGCATTTGAGGGACTGCACTAGGGTGACACAGGGCCTGCGCAAAGTTGGTTGGACGACTAGCTTTTCAGAGGCAGTCAAGTACTGGGATTGCTCGGAGATAGGGTAATTTCCCTCAAAGGATTTTTGTCAGTATTTCTCTTGGACAGATTCGCCAGTTTAGCAATATTTATTGTGCTCAGAATTTCTCGCTGTTGTTTAATAATATAAAACCCTTAATTGCTGCACCAATTTTTCCAAGTTGGGTTTTTCCGAGGACTTTAGTCCAGAAATAAGTGTCAATTTTGTGTGTGTGTGTGCTAGTATTTTCTCAGATTCCAGTTTATCTTCCGCAGTATTTTATTTAATTCGGTGAAAATTGCAGTTGTGAATTATTCATTGTTTGTGTGGGCAAATAAACTATTAATTAATTTACAGTTAGAAGAATAATTTCCAGTTGCTGCAATAGAGTTGAAATTTTCACACTAGGTTATTATCCAATATATTTGGATCTCTCTCTCCTAACACTAGAGGTCAAATGAAGAAAACTCAAAATAGAATGGTTCCTAGCAGGGGAGTTGGGGGAAGATATGGGCCCTCTACTGTGCTGCTGTTGGGACAAAGTAACCTGCCATTGGTGTCTAGGTGACCTCAATTTTCTGCTGGTAAGAGATGGTTTGGTGATGGCTTTGAGATCTTTGGGGAAGAGAAGTGGTTCCTTGAGTCTGCATCATTTTGGGGTTCAAAGAAATGTTGTGTTCAATTTGTCTCTTGGTGATCCTCGCTGATGGGAGCACTGGGAAGGACGCAATCTGCTGAACAAGATCTAGTCGAGGAGGATCCTAGTGTATGTGGGTACAAAGTTTGAGGGCCTCCTGCATGCAAAGGGCTAGACATCTCTTGTCTAAGTATAGAAGAAACTTGAGAGGGTCAAGATCCTCTTAAGTAGGCAATGAAATCTCCTACGAATCTCATAATAAATGGGTCAATGGACGATGAAATGCTCCACTTTCAATCTTTAGAGATGACACAATTGGTAGATCTTGTCTGATCGATCAATCTGATGGTTAGTCTTAATTCGTAGTCTATGAGTGCTAATTTTGAACTATTCCAAGGGGATTCAAAGGGCATACATCCAAAGATGAAGCGTGTAATGGGGCTGAACAATGAGTCCATCCATCATCACTGTGAAGTGTTCGACACAAAAAACCATCTTTGGATGTAACCTACCTTGGGATTTATTCAAGAGACCTGTATATATTTTTTCTAGATATCATCTTGGATGATTTTATTGATGCTCTGTTTGGTTGGTAGGAGGCGGCTAGGTACACATAAGAAATATTCAAACGAAAGAAGCTGGTGATGTCTTTGAGATCTTTGGGGAAGGGAAGTGGTTCCTCTAGTCTGCATAGTTCTGGGGTTCAAAGCAATGTTGTTTTCAATCTGTCTCTTGGTGACCCTAGCTTATGGGAGCACTAGGAAGGACACAATCCATTGAACAAGATCTACAGTATTAAGGAACATTTGTCGACATTTCGAATCCCAACGGGGATCCATCATCAGGACATTTGAATACTGTTCCTTAATACTGTGGATAATCCGGGAAGCTCTTTAATAAATGATAACCACAGGAGCTTAAAAAGAACAAGATCTAGTTGAGGAGGATCCTAGACAATGTGGGTACGGAGTTTGAGGGCCTCCTGCATGCAAAGGGCTAAACATATCTTGTCTAAGTATCAAAAGAAACATGAGAGGGTCTAAATCCTCTTGAATAGGCAATGAAATCTCCTACGAATCTCATAATAAATGGGTCAATAGAAGATGAAATGCTCCACAATCAATCTCTTCTAGATGGTACAACTGGTAGATCTTGTCTTATCGGTCAATTTGGTGGCTAATCTCAATCCATAGTCTATGAGTGCCAATTTTGAACTATCCCAAGGGAATTCAAAGGGCATGCATCCAATGGTGAAGCTTGTAATGGGGCCGAACAATGAGTCCATTCCTCATCACTATTAAGTGTTCGACATAGAAATCCATCTTTGGATGTAACCCGCCCTATGGATTTATCCAAGAGACCTCTACATATTTCTTCTAGATATCCTCTTGGATGATTTTATTGATGTTCTGTTTGGTTGGTAAGAAATGGTTTGGTGCACATAGCAAATATTTGAACGAAAGAAGTTGGTCCAACATAATACCAACTGAAGCAAGGAGATCTGAGAGTCCAATATACCAACACCAGGATTGAGCCGAAGGACTAGCTGCTTGTGAGCACAAATTGCTCTACTGTTTGTAAAAAAGAATCTTTTAAAAGATTCAGTAGAATTTAATGAAATGTCTGGGAAAAATTGCCCTTAGTGTTACTAGAAAATATCCCTCTTTGTTCAAGTTGGTGTGTGCCAACCTCAAGAGGGTGTCCCTAGTATTAAAAGGTGTTGTTTTCACCTATGAATCTGAAATATAATATGTGAAAAACAACAAAGTAATGGTTGTTTGACAAACAAATTAGTTGCCAAACAAGTTTGTAAAATTCTTAGCATTTAATCACTGGAATAATCTCTAGCAGTCATTTTTTGTATGGAAAATAAAGTAGGTAGAAAGCATATTTAAAAGGTATATTACACCAAAGAAAATAGCTTAAAATTTTTTACAATTACATAAGATACCATTGAGACGTTGAACAACCTAGAGAGATAGAATAGATCATAACCAAACTTTATTTTGCAGAGGCCAAAAAGCTGGCTTCAACAAGATGACTATTGTGGAATTGATGACAATGATATTTAGACACAACAAAGTAGAAGCTAGAAGAGAGAGGAAATAAAGAATATGTAGACCAGAGAGTAATGTTGTTGCTAGTTAAGACAATGCGATTTGTGAGCTTGGCCTTGTTTTTATAACCCCTTCCCCTTCTAATTCCTCCAATTCACATTGGTACAGTAGGAGGTTGAATTACCGAAAAATAGCGATTAATGTGTGTTGAGAAATATTAAGGGCAATGATTAGAGTGATTTCTCGTTACTCGATAACTACTTGTGATATCTTTTTACTTATTAGCTTTATTAGTTATTATGTTTGTATATCATCAAATAACTACCAAAACAAGAAAAATAAGAACACATAATGTAGGCTGCAAGCTAGGGCCAAACTCTCTCCACTTGAGAGGAAAACCCACAAATCTCTTCTCTTCCTTATAGATACTTCAATTGACGAATTCCAAGACCTTTAGACTCAGACCAATACCCTCCAAGACCAAGACCAACCTCTCCAGATGATGTGCTATCCTTGATCCAATCAAACCTAGTCAAATCTCTTCCAGTAGCACAACTTCGACCTTTCGCTGCAGAATTTCGGCCTTCACTGCATATCTGAAAATTTCGGCTCTCCTGCAGTTGCTATTGCCACACGTATGAGCCTTGATTTGCCTTCGAAGGCTTCCTTAGACCTTCGCTTGCCTTTCTTTCACTTCTGGAGCTTAAGGATGACCTCTAGTGACCTTTGCTTGACCTTCTCGTCTTTTCTCCAAGATCGAACTTGTAGATGAAAACCCTAGATCTGCTGCAGAAACCCTAGTCCTCCTTCGCACATGTGACAGAGAGATAGCCCATGCAAAGGTTTCCTTCATCCTCTTCCTTCTTCGTCGCCTTCTTCTTCCTCCTTCGCTAGAATGATTGATGGATGAATGTGCTCCAAGGAGGTTGAGTTTCCTCCTTTATATAGGCTCTTCAAGGTGGACGTGGCTCTTCCTTTTAGGCCGACTTGCCAGCTGCCAGGTCGACTTGGTCTTGGAGGATATTTTGACACTTTTAAGGACAAAAATAATTTTCTTTACAAGTTACAATGTGGCCGATGGGGTCTTCAACTTATGATAATGACTCTTTTGACTTCTTCACCTAGGAAAAACCCTTGAAGCACTCAATGGGTGCTTGACCTATAAAATAAAAGACCTTGAGCATGAAACCCATGCTCCAAAAACAATAATAATAATTTTTCTTTCATTTTATAATTTACAAGAATCAAAAGCACATTTCATATTTATGAAGACTGAACCTAGTTACACATTTTTCAACAGTACATGGACATTCTCAATCTGAAGAGATCTCATAAGAAGAGCCGGATTGGTAACCCATCTGTTTAGTATCATATCATCCAACATTGACACATAGCAAGGCCTTGACTAACAAATCTATCTCTCCACAAGATTAGAGCACAATGCTCGCGAGACCAATGACTTATAGACACCATCATCATTGTCTCTCTCAAGGTACATACCCCACCCATGTGTTCACAGAGTATGACCTTCCTTGGATAGCTAGTCCTCAAAGAATATCAGTCCACAAATACTCTTATCTTGGATTCCCTACCTCATTCTTAAAGAGTATCAGATGCCAGATATTTACCCAATCCTCCATTCTGTCTTCCCAAGTGAAGACAAGAATGATGTGCCTATCTCTCCCCCTCAACCAGGGAGGATACATCAACCAAACCAAGCTTGTCTTTCAAATATACAAGCTTCTTATTAGGAAGAGATTTTGTCATTATGTTAGCTACCTGCTCATCGGTGGAGATATATTGTAGCTGCAACACACCATCTTGTACTATCTTCCGAATATAGTGATACATGTTGTTGATATGCTTTGCCTTTCCATGAAATACTAGGTCTTTAGATAATCATATACAATTGGTGCTATCACAATGTATCACTGTGGGGTCCATTGGTCCTTCAAACAGGTCAGATAGCAACTTCCTCATCCAGAACGCTTCTCTGTTTACTTCACATGCTGCAATATACTCAGCCTCAACACTACTCAAAGCAACTGTGTCTTGCTTTTTGCTCATCCATGAGATCATGGAGGATCCCAAACTGAAGCATCCTCTCATAGTGCTTCTTCTATCCTGCTCACTGCCCCCCAAGTCGGAATCTGTATATCCAATCAAGTGGACATCCTTCCTCCTATCATATTTTAGGCAATGGTGGATAGTTTCTCGCAGATATCTCAGTATATGTTTTGCTGCTATCCAATGATCATGCTTCGGATCCACTTGGAATTGACTGAGAATATTTACTGCAAAACATATGTCTGGTCGTGTGTTCACCGAGTACATCAATGAGCCAATCAATTGTCTATACTTGGAAGGATCCATAGGGCTTGATTCAAAAATCCTTAGCCTCTTCAATTTTGTGATCATTGGGGTTGTCATTGGTTTACAATTGATCATGTCAAACTTCTTTAACATCTTGATCACATACTTCCCTTGACCTATATAGATTTCATCAGGTCCTTGCCAGACTTCCAGTCCCAAATAGTAGTGCATCAACCCTAAATCCTTCATGTCAAATTCTGCTGCTAGTTGCCTCTTACATTCTTCAATTCGACCTTCCACACCTGTCAAGAGAAGATCATTCACATACGGAAGAATGATTACCGACTCTCCCTTCACAACCTTAATATAGAGGTTTGGTTCAGTAGAACTCTTTACGAAGCCTAATCTCTGGTGGTATGCATCCATCCTAGCATACCATGCCATTGGTGCTTGCTTGACGCCATATAATACCTTCTTTAACCTGCAAACATATGCCTTTCTATCTTTGACTTCGAATTCCAAGGGTTGTTCTATATAGTCTTCCTCATCAATTGTGCCATTTGGGAATGCAGTCTTGTCATCCATTTGGTGGGTGCTCCATCCCATCGATGCTGCCAAAGAGACCAACGAACGAATAGTAGTATACCTTGCTGTTGGAGTAAATGTCTCTTCATAGTCGATGCCTTCTTGTTGAGAGAAGCCCCTGCCCACATATCTTGCCTTATATTTATCGATGCTTCCATCTGCCGCATGTTTGATCTTGTAGATCCACTTGGAAGCTACCAAAGTTTTGTCTTCAGGCCTAGGTACGATCTCCCAAACTCCATTTTTCATTATAGATTGATATTCTTCATTCATGACATCCTTCCATTCTTGGTGAGTGACAACTTCTGCAAAAGTGGATGGCTCTGCTTCTATTGGTTTAGCCATGTAGGCTGCATACCCAGAATATCGTTTGGGCTTCTTGCTTTCCCTGAATGTACCTTGAGTTGCTCCATGACCTTTTGCATCTAGAAGTGAAAACTTTGACCAGTTAGGTCTTTTTCTAGATTCAGGGATAGCCACAGGTTGTATAGGTTCACTGGGACCTTCATCTTCATGATTTGATTCTTTGTCCTTCCTAGTAACTTCTTCGAATACAGGAAGTTCTTCATCATTAGAGTCCATAGGGAGATCTTTTGATTTCTTGAATGCAATGATTTTGTCAAATATCACATCTCGGTTGGCTTCTATCCAGTGTCCTTTTATGTAGATCTTATAGGCCTTAGAAGGAGTTACTATAGCCAACAAATGTTCCTCTCATGCCTAAAAGGTCGAGCTTCTTTATTTTGTCCTTCGGTATATGAATATATACAGGACAACCAAAGATTCAGAGATGATCCACAGTTGGTTTCTTCCTAGTGAATACTTCTTTGGGTGTTCTGTTATCTAGTGACTTGTGGGGACTTTGATTTTGAATGTATACAACTGTCTTCGTGGCTTGTCCCCACAGAAATTTCAGTAGATCTTGATCATGTAACATTACTTTTACACTTTCTTCAATGAATCGGTTCTTTCATTTTGCAACTCCATTTTGTTCGAGATTGTATGGAACTATCAACTCCCTCTTAATCCCAGACTCCTTACAGAGAGCGATGATTTCCTTAGATGTTTATTTTCCTTCATTATCGAATCTTAATATCTTGATTTTTCTTTCTGTAAGGTTCTCCACTTCAACTTTGAATTCTTGAAATTTGATAAATACTTCATCAAGTAAACCCAAGTTTTCATTGAACGATTATCTATGAATGTGACATAATATGGATGACCTCCAAGTGATTTAGTCATAGGGCTATAGACAACTGAATGAATAAGATCCAAGATTTCTTTTGACTGTAAAGCACTGCTTCCAAATGGTCTCTGGGTGTTCTTACCCAATGCACATCCCTTGCTTACTCCTTCGTGATCTTCTTTTAATTTGGGGATTCCATCTACCAATAGAACTTAGAGTTGGAAGGATTTTGAAACGAAGATATCCAAATATTCTATGCCAGAGTTCACATGGGCTAATTTCAATGTGAACCAAGGCTTGAGCAAGAGGAGATATCAACCTGTAAAGTCTTCCTTCACGGATACCAATTACTCTTGCATTTTCTATGCTTGATTTCTTACTCCATATTACAACCTTTCCATCAATGAAAGCCACTGTATCACCCTTATATTCTAGACTAGAAATGGAAAGTAAGTTCTTATGCAAACCTGGAACAAATATGATGTTGTTGAGATGAATACTGCTTCCATTTTCTAGCTCTATTGAAGTTGATCCAATTCCTCTTACAGGATAAATTTTATTATCTCCAAGTTCCATTAGGTAATAGGATTTTCCTTTGATAGAGTCTTTAGTTGCTTGTGATGACCAGTCATGTGTCTTGATGCTCCACTGTCGATCACCCAAAGACTCTCATCTTGGAATGTGCCTGCAAGTGTTGAGAAGAGTCCCTCATCTTTTGTCTTGGTCCTTTTTTCCTTTGGAGTAAATAGGAGATTACATACTTCTTTGATACCTTTCTTGAGATGGCTTGCTACCTTTGAACACTTCTTGAGAAACTTCTTTAATTAGTAGAGATCTTCATGATGCCCTCAGCCAACCTTAGCTCTGATACCATGTTAAGAAATATTAAGGGCAATGATTAGAGTGATTTCTCGTTACTTGATAACTGCTTGTGATGTATTTTTACTTATTAGCTTTATTACTTGTTATTATGTTTGTATATCGTCAAAAAACTACCAAAAGAAGAAAAACAAGAACATAGAATATACTCTGCAAGCCAGGGCCAAAGCCTCTCCACTTGAGAGGAAAACCTGGAAATCTCTTCTCTTCCTTATAGATTCTTCAATTGACGAATTCCAAGACCTTTAGTCTTAGACCAATACCCTCCAAGACCAAGACCAACCTCTCCAAATGATGTGCTATCCTTGATCCAGTCAAATTTAGTCAAATCTCTTCCAGTAGCACAACTTCGACCTTTTGCTGCTGAATTTCGGCCCTCCCGCAGTTGCATTGCCATACGTGTGAGCCTCGATTTGCCTTCCAAGGCTTCCTTAGACCTTCACTTGCCTTTCTCTCACTTTTGGAGCTTAAGGATGACCTCTAGTGACCTTTGCTTGACCTTCTTGTCTTCTTTTCTGCCATGTCTTCTTTATATATGGTTCAATCCATGTTTTTATGTTTTTTATATCTAATTCATCATTCGACATGCTTTTGTTGACATATATGCATCAACATATATAAAATTACTATTATATAGAAATTCGCTCCCGAATCGAGAGCTTTTGAAAATGTCGCTCCCCGCTCCTGCTCCCGCTCCTAAGTAACCTTGATAGGATGTCTATTTACATGCAAATTGGATTTTTCATTTTCAGGTAATACCATGGAAGATTAAAGCACTTGGCCTTTTGTGAATGAACACCATCTAAATTCATAATAAAAATCAAGGGAGGGAGATTTTTTTTTAAAATTGACTACAATAGAAACCCTCGGGTTGGCTTGAAAGGAATTACATTGTCTATCTTGGATGAGCACCTTGCCAAATATGCAATCAAAGGGATTTGAAAATGATTGTAGATCTTTTGGAAGTGTGTGAAACACCAACTAGAGAGGATAGTGAGCTTACTCTTGATCCTTGAGGTTAAAATTTTGTTGGCAATGTTGAGAAATCTAGGGCATCAAGTATTAGGTGATTTCTCTGAGAGATAACTGCTTGTGAATGCTTTTTAATTCTTAGATTAGATTCTTCTCGTTAGATTATTATTGTGTTCTTCTTTCATCAAATAGTTAACAATGCATAAACAATAAAGAGACAAGAGACACAGGATGTAGGCTGTTCTCCAAGGTCTAAACCTCTTCACTTGAGAGGAAAACCCACACAAATTATTCTTCTTATAGAGACTCCAATTGACGAATTCCAAGACCAAGACTAAGACTAAGACCCTTGACCTATTCAACCTCTCCAAGACCAAGACACCAAGTTTCTTGTTTTGACTTCTATTTAAAGTCAAAGATAATCAACTGCCTTCCCCTACTTCTGCCTCGACTTCCTTATCGATCTTGGCTTCCTAGTCGTTGCTTCAGACCTACAGCCCCTCGACCCTAATTTAGAGGCCTTAGTACATGTAGATGGCCTTCTTCTACACCTTAATTTTGTAATATTCCTAATTGGTAAATTACAGTAATAACAGGCTAAAAGATATTAAGAAGACAACAAAACAGAAACTGATATCCATACACCATTGGAGCCATAAAATACTGCTGAGCCATTATATTAATATCGATAAAATGTGTACAACAGAGGTGTTGGAATGAAGGCACTTGGGCTTGCTCAAGGCAAGATGAAGATAGCCTCAGAACAAGCTTGAACTCTCCCCCAGAAATGTACACTGCGTGGCTGTAGCTCTACGGAGTCCTTAGCCAGAATGCTGTTGCTGCTCCCGAAGAAATACTGTTGGGGCCTGCTACACTGCTCAGAAAATTATGAGATTTTAACCACGAACTCTACTCAAGAAACCCATAATAACCCGCGAAGGAATTGGCCAAATATTGACCTCGGAATTTCAGCCCAATTTTCCTCTAGCTCCTCTAGCTGCTGGCTGAGTTGGGATCCTTGTTTGGCCTCTTAATTCTACCTAGAAAATTCTGCCAAATTAATCTTGGCCTCTCCTCAATAAACCCAGAAAAACCTAGAAAGTGTTTGTTCTAGTTTTGACCTTGGAAATTGGCCTTCTTGGGCTTGGCTCACCAAACTGCTAGGCAATTCGGTCCTCCTGGAAATTTTGCTGCTGGAGGCTACCAAAATGCCTGGAAAACCCCTGTAAGGAAGCTCTAAGCCTCTCCACCAAGTGTCCCCCAAAATCTCCTCTCACTCCCCTAGCCCCCGGAGTGATCCCTTCACTGACTGCGCAGCTGTAGATGCCACTGCGCTGTGGATGAAGTCCCTGCTGTTGGAAATGATCAACTATGGAAAAACACCTTCCTTAGGCTGGCACTCGAAGTCCACCGAAGCTGAGGCTGAGATCTTCGCTCGAAGACACCTAGTGTGCTAAACAACACTTGCAGACTTGGCTTCCTGCTCAAGCGTGCTCTCTGTCAAAGACAAAGTTGAAATGGATGATTGAATGAATGCCCAAAACGAGCAGCTTGTTCCCTTTTAACTAAGCCCGCCCAACGTTCCCTTGGGCCCCACCTCAAAACTGCGCTGCCTCTAGCTCGTACTAATGAATTGCGCTAGCACATGTGGGATGCAGTCTCTCCTCATTGGGCCCCCATCCTCCACTACAACCGCAATATTTGACTTGGCCTAATGTTTTGATTTCTATAATTTCCTAAGTCTAAACCCACATCCTCATAGTCAAAACGTAATAGTTAGCAAATTATCAAAAGTTAATATTCTAATTAGCGGAATTGCTAATTAGGAATATTACAAATTTCCTTTGCTTAGGGTAGAGACCTTTCCTTGCTTAACTCAATTGCAGACTTGATGTACCTCGCACCTCAAACTTGCTGTACCTCGCACTTCAGACTTCCTACTGTACCTCGCACTTCAGACTTCCTGCTGTACCTCGCATTTCAGACTGTGATCTCTGGAATTCTGCCCCTGAAATGATGCTGAGCACTCCTATTTATAGTTGTTGCCCAAGGTAATTAGCCGACCTGTCATCATTGAGTCGACGTGACTGTTGGAGGAGACAATTAATTCCACTTTGAAGCCGACTTGAGGTTAATGCTTGTGCTTGGTCTTGGAGGGCTACTTGACATATTCATTGACTCATATACAAACATAATATGCCCAACAAGGGTCCTTCATACATGACATTGACTCAATTTGACTTTATGATTAATCCTAAGGACTCACAATGGGAGTCAAACTAAAAATAAAATTCCTTGCTCATGAAACCCATGAGACAAGCAACACAATAGTAATTTTATTTTTCTTCTTTTCATGAATTATAAAATCACAATTACAGATGTCATTATGAAGACGAAACCTAGTTATATTTTTCAACAGGCAAGAGGACACAAAAGCTAGTAACCTTGAATTGTTCTAGTTACCATAATGCAAAACATGTTGGGTTGCGACATCATCATGAAATAAATGACAAACATACTTGGAGCACAATCCCTGGTTAGAGTCTAGTGAAATCCCCTTAGTTTCCAAGTTTAACAGGAACCATCAATTAAAGGCATCCTCATCTAGCATATGACTCAAAAAAATAAAGTCATAACAGGATACTCCAAATTTTGTTGTCCTTTGGAGTATTCTTTGTTACCAACAAGGAAAAATATATATTTTTTTCACTAGTGTTTGAAGAACCAAGGCGACACCTAGGTTTCGGTCAATTTATGTCATCATCAAACTATGCATGATAAGGGCAGGGTTCCTTCTTGGTTTGTGCGTTACAATTTTCAAGCAAAAGATCTCGATTAGTTTAGACACTTCTCACAATAGCTATAGCAAATTGGAAAGAACCCATGACTTTAGAGGGTTGGAAAAAACCTCTCTTGTTGTAACAACTCCTTAGAGGATTTGACAATGTGACCTTCGCCACTCATGTCTACCCTCTAAGTCTCAGTATTTGCACTCAAATTTACCACTAGATCTGTTTTCAACCCATTATATTCCTTCAACTTAAATGGGGGCAATGGTGGCCACTCATCCCAAGATTTGGGATTTGTGTTTGCAAAACCTTAGTACTTGGCATTTAATGAATAAAATACTGCCCTAATAGAACCATTCATATCCCTGCAATATAAGGGAAAAATCTCTAAGGGATACCGATCCTTTGATTGATTCCTGCATGCATACATTCGGGTGTCTTCATTATTATCCTTGGCTAGCGATCTTCCTCTTTCCTTTGATCTTGCTTGGATATTGTACTTGATTCCCTCGAGCTCAGTTTTTGGTTATGGCTAGGTGCCATTGTCTCGACTCTTGAGCTTAACATATTCCATTAGGGGAATTTTGAAGTCTAAAATGGGCCTCCTAAAGAAATAATAAAATAATAGCTAAAACAATAAAATAATATTTATGAATTTTCAATTCACTTTTTTGCACCACAATCCATGTAACCATAGTTAAATTCAATTCAAAAGTTGTACCAAAATAAAATTAATAAAAAAATTGTATTGATGTGACTATAAATAAGAATGAGCTTTTTAAGAAAAAGTCATTATCATTGAACAACTAATTCATTTGTCCTTTGTACTTAAATAACTTAAAATAAAATATAAATATAAATTTATAAATTCTTAATTATATTATATGCTATTAATTAAAATTTATATTATTTAGATTGTATAATAACATGTAATTAATATACTATATAAATATAATATAATATAATAAATGTATAGGGATATGCATTGTTTCTTTCAAGAAATATGAAATGACAATAATATATTTTTATTCAAAAAGTGTGAAATAACATTTATTATGAGTACTTTACTTTGACTTTAAAAGTACTTAGAACACTACCATGGTTAACCATGATTTTTTATCCACCATTGAGAATGTGACAAGTAAGTACCTGTAATTCAAGCAATGTTCTCTTAACCATTAGGGATGATGTCACCCCCTAAAATGTGATTGGTTCTCATAAAGTGAATTTTGATTGTACATTTTCCTTATGAGGCCCATTTTAGACCTCAAAGTTCCCCTAATGCCCTGTCCATACAAGCACATGGTACTCTTCTTTCACAAATGACACTCTACCCTAAATACTTGCATGTGAGGCCAATACTATGGTATGATCTAGTATTCCAAGTAGCACTTGTTGCTACTAGAGCGTTAAGATCCAACAAGACACTGCCACATTGGTAAGTTCTTAGACAATTCCAGGCATTACCATTCATCAGAGTTCCCTTTAGATTCTTTTTTATCAGTTTCTTGGAAACTACTATTTTGGGTAGTTGTTCTTTTTTGATATCCAAACATTAAGGGCCCACAAAATGGACTTGACCACAATTTCTTGATCCCAATGAAAAAGCGAGTCCAATGGGACCAATTTCACTTGAATCTGAGATGACACATTTTCCCTAGCTTTTTTGCTTTTTGCTTTTCATATTATAGGCCAACACTTTATTTCACCAAGATTTGTACTTTCCTGCTTTTTGCTTTTTGGGAAAGATTGCTTTTTAGGCACGTCTATTATTAGTAATTTAATGTATTTGGCAGATGCAGATCCTAATCATGGTTAATAGAAAACAATTGAATTGTAGTCTGAGTTTCCTCTGTTTGGAAAAGTGAGGGGTTAAAGAGCAGTGTTGTTTCAAATTTCGTTGGATGTGTCTTGAGATGACACTTGGCATGGATTATAATGATATATCTGGATAAATTCTCATGTATTTTGGCCTTGAAGTCATAAGTTATAAGGTGGTTGATTTATTAAAGGTTGTTTGTGCTAGGTCCGTTTTTTGTTTCCTAAAACTGAAATGCTTCACTTTCAATGACTGACTAGGTTGTTGACTGTTTATCTCCTTTTGAATCACAGTTTCCCTAAGCGTGTCCCTTTGTGAAGAATAGATGCCTCGTGTCTTGCCTGTCCTTTTTCATTAGATGGTGTTAAGTTGATAACTGACCTGCCCATTTTGTATGAAGCGTTCAAGAGCTATGTAGCACCAATCGGGGGACAAATCATTTCAATGTATTTATAATGTGATGCTATATGCTAAAATGATTGCTCGACCAACACTCATTAAAATGTTAACAATTTCACAAAATGCTTGTGACTCCTACCTATTTTGTGCATTCATTTTTTTCATTACACAAGCTCTGTGTGCATCGAAATAACTGAGCTTAATGAGTACATTGTAATGACCCATCTACTATTACAAACAGAATGCGAATTATTAGCATGCATATGATAGCTACATATGCATGCATCACCTGCACTGTACTAGTATTCTTATCAAATTATGGAGACTTTCCAAGCATAGGACAAAAGACGTAATTAGTGAAAATACTAAATAAACACCTAACTCGCAAAAATATATTGAAATATGTATATTAGTGTGTCGCATCATAATAAGTAACCATAAAATATTATTCAAAATAAAAGATTAATGCTCTATACTATATAAATTAGAATGGAATACAATTTATACGAATAAAATAAAAGGGGCAAATATAAATAAAAAGAATGAACATTTAATAGAGATATTATGCATGTTATATAAATTAAATGAAAGAACATTAGGTAAAGGAAACAAAAGGGAATATAATATGTTATATTTAACCTAACCCAACCAAATCATAAAGGCACATAACAAATGAAAGGTGGTTGATATTATACGCTGAGATTCCAAAAGTAAAGGTAAACCTATCAGCGTAAGAGAGACCACTGCCTCTAATTATAAATGTTTCACCCTCTTGGCAAAGCTGTAGAAATTTAATACAAAATACGTATTGCCTAGATTCTCCTTATCTAACAATTATATGCCACTATTAAATACAGAATCGCTTCTACAAAATCTTTGTGGAATTTGAAACACAATCTCCAATCACAATATCATGAAGAAAGATCATTCGCACATAACACAGATAATTTACCAGGAAAACATAAAGCGAAAAACCCCACTATCTTCTATTATGTATTATATCATGGATCATGAAACAATTACATACAAAGCTCCAATCCAAGAGCTCTCAGTACAATAGCTAACTGTCTCACACTGTCATACAAAAATTGGCAAGTTCCTTAGCCAATTTACTCTCTCCAGACAACCTGCCTCCACTGCGCAATCCCAGCTGATAGCAATCCCTGAATGAATGGAAACCTGCTTGCCTTGACTGCGCAATCCTCATGGGCACATCCAATGTGTGTGTGGTTGCATGTGTGCAACTGATAATGTCACAACTAATAGTCAATCTGTCCCTTTCACCTACATCTCAACTGGGTCTCCACTGGATCTGATATGCATTTAGTTAATAGTAGTAAATATTCAGTTGTATGTGAGGCCACTGATTGTGAATTAATTAATAATTAATTCACTTGATCTCTCACTAGTGTATCTTCAGCTACAACTAGCACAACTAAGTTTAATTCACTTAATTGAGTTAAACTACTTTACAACTTTCATAACTATACTTCCAACTCTGTTACAACTTTGAATCACTTAGTTACAACTAAGTCCATTTGCATGTCCCACCAACCAACCTCTCAACATGGAATTCCTATAGCTAACTGATTTGCCACTTTAGTTAACTATTTCCAAGTGTTCATTGAGAATAAATTATTGTTTATTGTCCAACTAATATTAAGGGATAATAATAGTCAACATGCATCTATAAATAGACATGCAATCTATAAATAGAACTTGCACATACATCTATAAATAGACCTCATCTATAAATAGAATTTGCTCATGCATCTATAAATAGACATCCACCTAAAAATAGCTTGAGGCTCCATCCTAGTGTAGGTGCATAATTTTCACTAGGATCTTCTTGTTGAATTTCAACACTCCCTCTCAACAAGAAAGGGATTATCCTTTGTTGAAAAGTGTAACTAGGTCGGTCTTCATGTTGACTATGTAATTATGAAAAGAAAAAGTCAAAATAATAAAATGTATTTGCTTCATGAGTTTCATGAGAAAGATTTGTTATGTAGATGGACTTCTTCTTGATGTCCATTAGGTTTTGTGTCCTCTAGATATAAAATGTAATTGTCATACATGCTCCAAGACTTTGCTGGAAGTCTAGCTCATAACTGCCCTCAATCAATGATGAAAGACAAGTTGTAATTACAGTGGAGGTTGCCACATTAAATAATGAAGATATCTCACTTCATGTCAGCCTATTCACAATGAGCAAGTCGACTGGATGGTCAGCCTAAGAGTTGACACAGTCATATATATATATATATATACCTAATGTGCGGATCAATTGGAGACAAGTTTTTAGGTGTAGTAAGATATAATACAGCGGATAGGTCTGAAGTAAATGCGGACAATTCATGAGCAGATGCAGATATATCTGAAGTGAATGCAGACAACACAATTAAATAGGCATCACTCTGAAATTGCAGGTAAGTCTGAGCCTAAACAACCGTAGAGATAATAAAGGAATTGCGAACAACAGAGACTGCGGATATTACAGCAGAGGCAGCATACATATATATACATAAAGATAGTATTCAGTGCGGACTTATAAAAGGAGAACAGAAGTGCGGAAAATGGATGAAAGAAGAATATAAGTGCGAATAAGAAACAATGATTATAAGAAGAAGCAGGAGTAATAGTGAGGAAGGTAAATCCTTGATTAACCTTCTCACAATCCAAGCAAATCAAATAGAAGCATACACAAGGTGAAGATCAAAGTTCTGGAAGATCTAGGTTTAGGGTCTAAGTCAAGGTTTTGGTACTTGTCATTAGAAGATCAATAAGAAGAATTCCTTGCGGGTTTTCCCTCTTCAAGAAGGAGAGGTTTTGCCCTGGCTCTAGGAGCCTAATCTTTGTGTCTTATGTTTTGATAATTGACTTGATGAAAGATTAACTTAACCTAAAGAAGAGAAGACATAAGTACATTCACAAGTAACTATCAAGAAGAGAATTTGTAATAACCTATAGCCTTTCAAATTCTCAACATGGTTTCAGAGCTAAGGTGCGGAACATAAGGGCTGCTTGTCAACAAAGACACCCAAAGAAGCAAAGACCAAAGTTTGGATTGAAAAGACAAACCAGTTTGCAAGGAAGACTATCCAACTATTTCATATGAAAAGATCAACTCATTAATCTTTGGTATCAAAAGATTTGCACTCAAAACATTGTTTGAAGGAAATCTGAACTTCTGAAGATAGTCATTATAATCAAGGGTTCAAGTACACCAACATTGAAGAAAGGAAACCCTTGACTTCATTCTCAATCACCACAAAGGAAGCTGCAAGCAAATCCACTAAAGTAAGTATTCATGACCCTATCTATCAAGATGCCTTTTTGTAAAGAAAGCAACAAGTTGGTTGGATCATCAAATTTTAGTGCATGGAAGAAGAGAACAAACTTAAATTTAATTGAAGACGAAGTAATGGATTATATCGAAGGATCTACTGTTCAACCTCCAAAAGAAGATACTTCAGCCCATGCTAAGTACATGAAGGGAGAAATTAGAGCCCAAAGGATTCTCATAGAATCCATCAAAGACTCTCTCATTCCCTATATATCAAAACTAAAGACTGCAAAACAAATATATGAAAAATTGGTGGAGCTATTCTTTGTGAGTACTACTGGAGAAGCAATCTCTCTGAGACAAGAACTATACAAAATGAAATTATCAAAGGAAGCAGGAATCATCTCATACTTTATGAGGATTTCCGAAATAAGATATCAACTACAGGAACTAGGAGAAGTGATGTCTGACACTAAGATGACAACAGTGGTGTTGAATGTTCTACCAAAGAATGGGGAAGCTTCACTTCTAGTCTATATGGGAAGAAAGAAGCCACTCCATTCCATGATTTGTGGTCTCTATGTAAAATAGAGGAAACAAGACTAAAGGCCAAAGTTGATACAGGATCAAGTGAAGAGAATCATGCCTTTGCAGCCTCATATAGGAAGAAAGGAAGATTCGGAAAATTTGGCCCTCAGAATAAAAGAAGAAATATGGACAATGTGCGATGCTTTGGATGTGATGATGTTAAATTGGACAACTAGGTCCAAATTCCATGTTGTGATGCTCAGATGAAGATACCAATATTTTTATTGGATTCCTCTTTCATAGAGGTGCAAGATCGATCTAAAGATCATCTTGATATGATGAGTAGAACATTTATTTTGAATTTATTTTCTAATATATTCAAATATGTGCAGTTCGGCCTTAAGGTTTTGTACCCCAGCAAATGTGTCACACACCCTCAGTGATGGATATAAATAAAGTCAACATTGGAGGACATTTCACTCATCTCCTCATCACACATATTTCTCTCTCCACTTCTGATTGGTTCGAGCTACTTGGAGGCAAATCTACGGTTCACACGTGGGAGAAGGACGAAGACAATTTCTACTGCAACTAGGGTTTTCACCACAGGTTTGACCAACATTGACTTTGGTCAACACATGGTCAAAAGGGGCTGAATTTTGGCATAGACTTTGATTTCTGCAGTTCATACATTTTGGCATAAGAGACGAGGTCAAAGGTTGACTATAGACCATGCTGCGTTGACTTTTACTTGCTGCTGTTCTGCATTGAATTTTCTGGGCAGCGTTGACTTTTCTGGGTTGACTTTTGAGTTGACTGTTTGGCTGATCTGAGGGTTGTGTGACATTGCTGGTTAGCTGACCAATTGAGACTTTGCTGGTTGAAGCATCCCGTTGACCGCCGTAATGCACCAACACATTTATCTGTTTCTGGCTTGTCTTTTGTTGATCTACTGGTATGTTCTATCAACATTTTACTTGATTGTTTATGTGATTGCTGTAGTGAAAGTAAAGTTGCATCAAGCATAGAACATGTACATAAATTTACATGGTATCAGAGTTGAGGTGAAGACAAGCTGTTACACCATTTTTTGGTCATTTAACTTGTTACTATTAGATGGACCTAAGTACACCATGTAAGACCAATTTTACCCTAAGTAAAATTGCTTTCACTATGAAAAATAACTTAGTAAACCACCTTTATTAAGTTGTTTATGGTTTAAACAGGAAACCCCATGAGGAAATATTAAATAAATCTACATTTGTTTGATTTTCCTCAAGGAATAATTAGTTAAACAACATTTTAATTAATATTCCTGGTCATATTTAACCCAAAACAGGAAAATTAATTAGATAAATCACTATTTATCTTATTATTTTCTAGGAATAATTATTTAAACCTTATTTAAATAATATTCCTTGTTAAATTTGACTAAATCATTCATAAATAATTAAATAAGTCATTATTTATTTGATTATTACTCAACCACATCCTTAAAATAATAAATAAATCATTTATTTATTTATTATTTACAAATAAAGGGATTTGATCCAAATCAAATTCTTTTTCCCTCCAACAAATATAATAAAATATGCCATAAAAGTTGGATCTTGATTTGGTTAATAATATTTTAATTATGCACCAATATCTAGACTAACTCAATATTTTGTTATAAATAGACGGGTTTTTCCGTTCATTCACCACCTTTTCTTGCCTAAAAATTACTCTGGATCTACACTTTTGGTTTGACTTTGATCCACCATCTTTGTCATATTTTTCTACCATTTTTCTTGTGAGCTCCCTTTGAGTTCTATTTTTGTCTGGGTTTTCTACACCATCAAGAGAGAGGGATTTTAGATCTGAAGTGCTGAGGAGTTACAAGAACCCATCCCATTGAGGAGGACTAGTAACATCCTTCTATGTTCTCCTTCCAGGTGCCATTAATACAAAATTATTTAAACATATTCTTGTCTTGTCTATTGGATGCATGGAGCAACTCTTGTTTTTATTTACTGCTTAATGTCTTTTAATGCATAGATCTAGATTTTTGTAGCATTTATCTTGGTCACCTAATTGTAGATCTAAAGATATTGACAACCATCTTTGCTGTTAGGGCTGTTTGTTATGCACGGCTAAAGTGAGCCTTTTTCGTACACTTGCGATTAAGATTCATACTAACACAAGCCCTAATTTGTAGCAATCATCGAAGAAGAAAATGGGATCCACAAACTATGGCTTCAAGGAGGATGACAAATTGACTGGGAAGGATGACTTCCATGCTTGGAAGATGATATTGGATCTTAAATTGGAAGACCAAGATGTTATGGACTATGTGTAGGGTAAAATCCAAGAACCTCCATCCACTGCTACTGCTGCTGCCAAAACAAAGTACAAGAAGGGGGGGATTATAGCAAAGCTGATGATCAGGGAATCAATTCATAAGAGTCTGGTGGCCTACATCTCTGAGCTAGGCACATCCAAAGAGATGTATGATAAGTTGATCCACATGTTAAAGGCCAACAATGCAAATCAAGTACTATTCTTCAAGAATCAATTGAAGAATCTGAAGAAAAGCAGGGATGAGTCTGTTCAATCATACTTTCTGAAGCTGACCGAGATCAGGAACAATCTGCTGGCTATTGGGGAGACAATAGCTGATCGAGAGATGGTACTCATCGCACTTGGAGGGCTCTCATCCGAATGGCATGTGTTCAACAATACCATTCTAAATAATAATGTGATACCTGACTTTGACGAAGTACTATCGAGATGCGTTCAAGAAGAGACAAGAATGAAGGAGTATGAAAATGAAGGAAATGTTGCCTACGCTGCTCATTCTATAAAGAAGAACTTTGGTGGTCCAAAGAACAAAGGAAGAGCAGGGGCTCAAGGAAAGAAGGGCAAGTGTTACACTTGTCATAGGCCAGGTCACTATGCTAGAGAATGTCCTTTCAAGAAGGATTCTCCCGATGGTGATGACAACAACAACAACCGAAGGAATGGAAATCAAAGGAACAACAGGTCCAAGGGAAAGGGGAAGGCTCCCTCCGGCGGAAATGGTCAATCTTTCGTCGAGAAACTCCAGGTATGAGGAATCAAATGTTGTTGATAAAAGAAGTGAATTCATTCTTGTATCTGCCCTCTCTGCTGCATCTCCACTCGACACTATGGATGTCTGGTTGATAGATAGTGGTGCCTCAAGGCACATCACTAGGTTCAAGGAAGCACTCTCTGATATCGTTGAGAAGGATACCAATCTGGAAATTATCCTTGGAGATAATGCCACATATCCCGTGAAAGGGACGGGGACTGTGACCCTCCACTTGTCTCAAGGACAAGTCCTCCGCTTGCAGGATGTACTCTATGTACCAAATTTGAAGAAGAACCTTGTGTCTATATCGGCCATGGAAGACAAAGGTTTCAATGTGGCATTCATTGATGGAAAGGTGTGCATGTGGAAGAAGGGCTTCAAGGAAGCTATCACGATTGGGTTTAGAGTTGATACACTCTACCAGGTTGGAGGAAGTCCACTGGGAGCAATGACATGTGATAATATCCGACAAACTGAACTATGGCACCGGAGGTTTAGACACCATCACTACAAGGCCCTTCCTGAAGCAAGGAAGGTGGTGACAGGGATGCTCGAGTTTTCAAATAATCATGAAGGTGTATGTAAGGGTTGTGTTGAAGGAAAGCATACAATGGGACCTTTCCCCTCAAGTGTCACAAAGACATTTGATGTCTTGCAATTGATCCATTATGATCTATCTGGTATGTTGCCCGTGACATCCTTGGGAGGATGTTCTTACTCTCGCAAAACCTGGATATACTTCTTAAAGGAGGATGAGGCTTTCATGTGGTTCCATACCTTCAAAGCCTTGGTGGAAAATATGACAGGGAAGAAGATCAAGATTTTGAGGACCGATAATGGCACTAAATATGAGACAAACAAGTTCAAGTACTTTTGTAGAGAAGCTGGCATCAAGAGGGAGACCACAACTGTCTATACTTTTGAGCAGAATGGCGTTGTTGAACGAAAGAACAGGACCATTGTGGAAGTTGCCCGTGCCAGGCTATATGACCAGGGTCTACCGAAGTTTCTGTGGGGAGAAGCTGCGAACACTACTGTGTACATACAAAACCGATGCCCGCATTTCGCTCTGGACTCCAAAACTTTCGAAGAGGTTTTCTCTGATAAGAAATCTGGCGTCTCACATTTTAGAGTTTTTGGATGTCCTGTTTATTTTCATGTGCCGAAAGAGAAGAGGAGCAAGCTGGATGCTTCTGGGAAGAAAGGAATGTTTGTGGGCTACAACGAAACTTCAGAGGCCTGTAGAGTCTATGTGCCTGGTCAAAGGGAAGTGGAGATATGCCATGATGTCACTTTTGATGAAGATGCTTCCCTGAAGAAAGTAGTCAATCTTTCGAGATTTGAGGAAGATCATGAAGCAAGGCCTGGAAATCAAGAAGAACCGAAGGATGAGACGATGCTTGATGTTGAAGGACCAATGGACCCGATTGATCCACCTCCTTCACTAGGAAAGAGACCATCATGGCTCAGGGACACTCTTGAGGATACTGAGGGACATATTGCCCCAAGGGGGACATTTCGTGAAAGAAAGAAGCCGAGTATATACCAAGGGTATCTAGCAGCCATGAGTACTATTGTACAATCTAAGCCTGGATCTTTTGAGGAAGCCGTAAAGCATCAAGTCTGGAAGGATGCTATGCACGAAGAGGTTGAGTCCATAACGAAGAATGATGTTTAGGATGTGGTTCCAAGACTGGAGGACAAAGCAGTTGTCACCTCGAAATGGCTCTACAAGATCAAGCATGGATTTGATGTAAGTGCTGAAAAGTTCCAGGCAAGATTCGTTGCTCGTGGCTTCTCTCAAAAGGAAGGCATAGACCATGATGACATATTTTCACCTGTGGCACGATATACCACCATTCGATCCATCATAGCCCTTGTTGCTACGCAAGGATGGAGTCTTGATCAGATGGATGTAAAGACTGCATTTTTGCATGGTGCGATTAAGGAAGAGGTGTATGTAGAGCAACCTCTGGGGTTCGAAGTCCAGGATCGGGACACCCATGTCTGCAGGTTGAAGAAAGCCCTCTATGTGCTAAAGCAAGCACCCAGAGCTTGGTACGAGAGGATAGATAGCTACCTGATGAAGCTGGGCTTCACTCGTAGTAATGCTGATCCAAACTTTTACTTCAAGGTTGATAGAGAGAAGCCTCTCATTCTGGTGCTGTATGTGGACGACCTCTTCCTGACAGGTGCTGATCCTCTCATTCATCAGTGCAAGAGGGAGCTCGCTGCTGAGTTCGAGATGAAGGACCTAGGACTGATGCACTACTTCCTAGGCCTGGAGGTTTGGCAGAGACCTAGCGAGATTTTCCTTTCTTAAGGAAAGTACATTGTGAAGCTTCTGGAAAGATTTAGTATGGTAGACTGCAAGTCCGTGTCGACACCGATGGAGCTCAACTTCAAGAAGTTGAGTGGCAGCGCTGCTGGGCCCGTGTTAGCAAATCCTACTGAGTATCGCCAACTCGTAAGGGCCCTGATGTTCTTAGTGAACACCCATCCAAATATATGTTTTGCAGTGAACACTTTGAGTCAACAGATGGTTGAGCCTCATCGCTTTCACTGGGTTGGTGCCAAGAATCTTCTGAGATATCTTTGGGGCACGATAAACCATGGGCTGAGATACACTGCTGGGAGTGTGACACTCCATGGATATACCGATGTCGATTGGGCTGGCAGTGTGGTGGATCGTAAAAGCACATCGAGATGCTGCTTCACACTTGGATCTGCTTCGATATCATGGATGAGTACGAAGCAGAAGTCGGTGGCTTTGAGCACCGCGGAGGCCGAATACATTGCAATAAGTATGGCGTGTTGTGAAGCAGTTTGGTTGTGAAAGCTCTTTAGTGAGCTGTTCGGGCATGTGCTAGATACCATGATGATACTTTGTGATAACCAGAGTGGGATTCGCTTGTCCGAGAATCCCATGTTCCACAATCGATCCAAGCATATTGATATCAGGTACCACTTTTTCCGGGATATGGTACAACGAGGCGCCGTAAAGCTTGATCATATAGGAACTGATGAGCAGGTCGCAAATATTCTCACAAAGCCCCTGGGGAAGGTCAAGTTCCTAACCTTTCGTGAGAGTCTTTGTATCGTGGAACGACCCTATGATGTGGGTCTTGTTGGACGATGAGCTCTGGGAGCTTTGGGGGGCTTTGGGGATAGCTTCTCGGAGCTATAAGCAACCACAGGGCTAGGCTTGCCGAACCTTGTTGGTGTGCTTGGGCCCCACGTTTGTGATTATTGAGTTGGTTCACCTCTCATTATCTGTGCCCTGTATGCATCCTACCCATTGAGTTCAGGGCTCATGGGAAGTACCTCTGATTTGGCCAATGAGGTGGGAAAAGTTAGAGACTAGTAGCAAAGACTGATGGATGCATCAGAGAGTGTCGTACTCTCTATCTAGGATGGCACGATCCAACCACTTGATCTGGGATCAAGTCTAGTGCAGTTTCGGATACTTACTTCGGGTCGGAGAATCCAACTTCGGGTTGGTATGAGACTCTTTGTGAGTCCTATAGAGGTTTCAGACCTCTGGGCTGAATCTGTCAACCGGGAATGATGTCTTTGTGACTGACCCACTTCTGTTCTGAAATAAAGAGCTAGCAAAGCAAGTTACGGCGGGATGACGCACGATGTTGAGTTGCACAGGTGGATGGAGTTCTCCCTAGTTGAGAGGGAGTGTTAAATTGGGCAACTAGGTCCAAACTCCATGTTGTGATGCTCAGATGAAGATACCAATATTTTATTGGATTCCTCTTTCAAAGAGGTGCAAGATCGATCTAAAGATCATCTTGATCCAATGAGCAGAACATTTATTTTGAATTTATTTTCTAATATATTCAAATATGTGCAGGTCGGCTTTAAGGTTTTGTACCCCAGCAAATGTATCACACACCCTTAGTGATGGATATAAATAAAGTCAACGTTGGAGGACATTTCACTCATCTCCTCATCACACATATTTCTCTCTCCATTTTTGATTGGTTCGAGCTACTTGGAGGCAAATCTGCGGTTCACACATGGGAGAAGGATGAAGACAGTTTCTGCTGCAGCTAGGGTTTCCACCGCAGGTTTGACTAGCGTTGACTTTGGTCAACGCATGGTCAAGAGGGGCTGAATTTTGGGATAGACTTCGATTTTTGCAGTTCGTACATTTTGGCACAAGAACTGAGGTCAAAGGTTGACCGTAGACTGTGCTGCGTTGACTTTTACTTGCTGCTGTTTTGCATTGAATTTTTTGGGCAGCGTTGACTTTTCTGGGTTGACTGTTTCGTTGATCTGAGGGTTTTGTGACATTGCTGGTTAGCTGACCAATTGAGACTTTGCTGGTTGAAGCATCCTGTTGACCGCCGTAATGCACCAACACATTTATCTGTTTCTGGCTTGTCTTCTGTTGATCTACTGGTATGTTCTATCAACATTTTACTTGATTGTTTATGAGATTGCTGTAGTGAAAGTAAAGTTGCATCAAGCATAGAACATCTACATAAATTTACAGATGAACTTGGACATTATAAAAGAGATTGTCCTAAATCTGGAAATGTCAAGAGGAAAAAGGAAGAAGCTCATGTCACGTATGAAAGAGAAGAACCTGACACTAAAAGATCTAAGGAGGAAGCAAGAGATCTCTATTATGATTGAGATCATATTCCTCTGTAAGTGATCTCTGATTAGTTGTAAAATTGTATGATAGCATGTACATTAAGAAGCATCTCGATAAAAGCATGGAAGGAGCTCTCGGGGAAAAACCTTCTGGAAAACCTCTCTACTTAGAGCAACGTAGTTATCAGATCAAGGGTCATCATGGACACAGAATTTTGGGATGTGATATTGTTGAAGCAGGTCAAAGGAATGAAGCTCTTCATTCAAGAGAATTTACTACAAGATGACTTAAGGGAAAAAGGTATGAGGTATGTATATATTTATGTTGACATTGGATGCTGTGAGGTCATGACATGTGGTTGCAGGTAATGAACTTCTATACTTAGAAGTATGATCTATGGAGGAGTGTCTCTCAGTGCACGGACAAATGAAATCAACATAATATGTCCTGATGGAATAAGAGGTAGTTGTATATGAACGAGAAACTAGAAAAGTTTTATGTTCCTAGGAATCAAGAATGTGCAGAGAGGAAGAGATCATGAAATGCAACCATATCAAGAGGCAGTTATCATCCAGAGGCCAAGAAGATACTAGGAAATCTCCTAGAAAGGTATGTAGACTCTGACGAAAGTCTGGTAAAGAAGAAGACCCTTGGAAAAACATATCATTAGGAGATGTGTCAATCTGTATGAGGGATGATGATGCCTACAAGAAGATGTCATGATGAAAGATCATCACTAAGGTAACTTTTGTTTTAAAGGTTCATATGTATACGTTTATCTGGATGAATTTGTGCAGGGTTGCTAATCATGAGAAAGGATGTATGATCTTGAGAAATGATTCGAAGGAAAGCAACATGGCACAATAGTGGACCAGATAAGGAAGTCTGATGAATCACTTTCTGACAGTTGACATGACTCAGGATGAAAGGGATGGATGATTTGTGCCCTATTAAGCTAAAAGTTGAAGATTTCTCAAATATCGAAAATCCGTGACATCGAGGACATGAATTCTTCATGAGCAGCTGGGTGTCTCACCATTGCTGCTGGAGGTCCCTGGTTAAGAGGGAGCCTGATGGTAAGTTTCTTACTTGGAAGAAACTTGGTAATTCTTAAGAATGAGCTTAGGTACATTCCTTGTATAGAAATGAGTACATTCCCTTGTGGAATAAGGTCCTCCCTGGTTGAGAGGGAGAGATAGACACATCATTCTGGTCTTGGAAAGACAGAATGGAGGATTGGGTAATCATCTGGCATTCAATACTCTTTGAGAATGTGTTAGGGCATCCAAGATAAGAGTAGTCGGGGACCGATATTCTTTGAGGGCTAGCTACCCAAGAGAAGAATAGTCCAAGAAGGTCATACTTTGGGAACACCCAGGTGGAGTATGTACCTTGGAGAGACAATGACGAAGGTGTCTATAAGTCATGTGTCTTGCCAGCATTGAAGCTCATTGTCTCATTGAGAGATGGGGCTGTTAGTCAAGGCCTTGCACTAGGACAATGCTGGTTGATATGATGCTATACATATGTGATTACAATCCGATTCTTCTTATGAGATTCTTCAGTTTGAAAGTAACCATGTACCTATATGAATACCTCCCTAGTTAAGAGGGACTGTTGAAAAGTGTAACTAGGTCAGTCTTCATGTTGACTATGTAATTATGAAAAGAAGAAGTCAAAATAATAAAATGTATTTGCTTCATGGGTTTCATGAGCAAGATTTGTTATGTAGATGGACTTCTTCTTGATGTCCATTAGGTTTTGTGTCCTCTAGATATAAAATGTAATTAAGTGTCATACATGCTCCAAGACTTTGTTGGAAGTCTAGCTCATAACTGCCCTCAATCAACGATGAAAGACAAGCTGTAATTACAGTGGAGGTTGCCACATTAAATAATGAAGATATCTCACTTCATGTCTGCCTATTCACAATGAGCAAGTCGGCTAGATGGTTAGCCTAAGAGCTGACATAGTCATATATATATATATATATAATGTGCGGATCATTGGAGACAAGTTTTTCGGTGCAGTAAGATATAATACAGTGGATAGGTCTGAAGTAAATGCGGAGAATTCACGAGCAGATGCAGATATATTTGAAGTGAATGCGGACAACACAATTAAATAGGTATCACTCTGAAATTGCGGGTAAGTCTGAGCCTAAACCACCGCAGAGATAATAAGGGAATCGCGAACAATAGAGATTGTGGATATTACAGCAGAGGCAACACACATATATATACATAAAGATAGTATTCAGTGCGGACTTATAAAAGGAGAACATAAGTGCGGAAAATGGATGAAAGAAGAATAGAAGTGCGAATAAAAAACAATGATTATAAGAAGAAGCAGGAGTAATAGTGAGGAAGGTAAATCCTTGATTTACCTTCTCACAGTCCAAGCAAATAAAATAGAAGCATACACAAGGTGAAGATCAAAGTTCTGGAAGATCTAGGTCTAGGGTCTAAGTCTGGGTTTTGGTACTTGTCATTAGAAGATCAATAAAAAGAATTCCTTGCGGGTTTTCCTTCTTCAAGAAGGAGAGGTTTTTCCCTGGCTCTAGGAGCCTAATCTTTGTGTCTTATGTTTTGATAATTGACTTGATGAAATATTAAGTTAACCTAAAGAAGAGAAGACATAAGTACATTCACAAGTAACTATCAAGAAGAGAATTTGTAATAACCTATAGCCTTTCAAATTCTCAACATCCTTCACCCCGATCTTGTCTCTATGATATTCGAATTTGCTCCTGGTGAGCGCCTTCGTCAGAATATCTGCATCCTGATCTTCCGTAGGAATGTACTGAAGCAACATGATCTTCCTCAGCACACAATCTCTGATATGATGATAATGGATATCTATGTGCTTAGATTGATCATGAAACACAGGATTAATCGAGAGTTTAATGCAACTCTGATTATCACAATGAATCACTGTCGGATCTAAATGAGAACCAAACAAACCAACCAAGATCTTTCTCATCCAGATAGCCTCACATGTAGCTTGACTCGATGCCATGTATTCCGCTTCTGCTGAACTGAGTGCCACGGATCTCTGCTTCCTGCTGTACCAAGAAACAGTTGCAGATCCAATGCTAAAGATCCCCCCTGATGTGCTCTTTCTGTCCGATGGGCTGTCTACCCAACCTGCATCCATGAAGCCATGCAACTTCACCTCATCCGTCTGTCTGTACCATAAACCATACTTAGATGTGCCCCTCAGGTATCTCAGGACATTCTTGCCCGCCTTCCAAAAGAGTTTGGTAGGCTTAACCATCGCTTGACTCAGATGGTTAACCACATATCAAATGTCCGGTCTCGTGTTCACTAGATAAATTAGCGAACCCACTAATTGTCGATAGATAATAGCATCCACTACCTCTCCAGAAGTAGCATCCTCTTTCCTCCAGTTTCCTGGAAGAGGAGTATCCATGGGTTTGCAGCGCTCCATGTGAAACTTACCCAGTATCTCCCTTGCATACTTGCCTTGAGACACAAAAAGTTCACCATCTCGCTACCATATTTCCAATTGAAGGAAATAATGAAGGAGGCCCATATCCTTCATCTCGAACTCCTTTGCAAGGTCCTCCTTGCATGAGTGTATCAGCTGCTCATCACCAGTCAATATTAAATCATCAACATAAAGAACAATGATTAAAGCTTACCCTCCACCACAATTTGGTATAGGTTTGCATTCGCTTCACTTTTGGTGAAGCCCACTCTGGTGAAATAACTGTCTATTCGAGTGTACCAAGCACGGGGTGCTTGCTTCAGCCCATACATCGCTCTTTTAAGTCGGCACACATTCGACCCGCTGCTAAAGATCTCAAATCCTTCAGGCTGCTCTATGTACACCTCTTCCTCAATGATCCCATTGAGAAACGCAGTCTTCACATCCATCTGATGAATGCGCTAGCCCATCTGTGCTGAGAGAGCAAGGATGGTCCTTATGGAAGAATACCTTGCGATAGGTGCAAAGGTTTCTTCATAATCTATCCCCTCGATCTGTGAGAAGCCCCGGGCCACAAATCTGGCCTTGTATTTCTCAACACTCCTATCAACAGCTTGCTTTACCTTGTAGATCCAGCTCGAACCTGCCACTGATTTATCAACCGGTTTTGGAACAATTTCCGAAGCACTGTTTTTGACAATGGAGTCATACTCCTCCAGCATTGCATCTACCCATGTGGGCTCCTGCATTGCATCTACCCATGTGGGCTCCTGCATTGCTTCCTGAAGGGAAGATGGCTTAGTCATAATACATTTGCTCATGAGAGCCATGTATACAGTAAATCGGTCAGGAGACTGTCTTTGTTTGTGCTGTGAAGTAGGGGCTCCTACATTCTGTGCAGCATCAAGTCTCAGCCTATCAACTTCTGTGGTACGCCTATTGCCAGTTCTGATGGTTGGCTCTGCGTGACTGGACTCCTCCACTCCACAAACCTCCGCCTGTGGCTGATCCACATCTAGACTCATCTTTGGGAACCAACAGTTCCTCCTCTGCATGCAAGTCTAGCTCCCTCTCAAGTGACAACCGCATGGCTTTCCCCTCATCGAATTTTATATCTCGTCGCACCATAGTCATTCGATTGTTTGGCAAATACACACGATAATTATGGGGTGTTTTTGTGTACCCCACAAATATCCCAACTTCAGCAGTCGGCTCTAGCTTCTTCTAGGCGTCCTTGGTCACATGCACATAAACAGATGAGCCAAAAATCTTAAAGTGTGAAACATCCAGTTTCTTACCAGTGAAAGCTTCTTCAGGTGTCCTTATGCCAAGTACTCTATGAGGACAACGGTTTTGCACATAAACCGTAATGTTGCATGCTTCCGCCCACAAATGCATTGGTAGACCCTGATCATGCAACATCGCTCGTGCTGCACCCACGATCGTTCTGTTCTTCCTCTCTGCGACCCCATTTTGCTGTGGGTTATGAGGCTTTGTGAGTTCTCTTCGAATTTCTTCTTTGCTGTAGAAGTTCTTGAATTTGTTAGAGATGTATTCTCCACCATTATCGCTCCTCGGAGCCTTTACTTGCTTCCTCGACTCTTTCTCCACCAATGCCTTAAACTCACAGAACTTTGAGAATGTTTGATCCTTCTTCTACATGAAGAAGATCCAACATTTACGAGAAAAGTCATCAACAAAAATAACATAGTACTTATGTTTTGCTGTTGAAGCAACCGAGAATGGTCCACACACGTCTGTGTGAACTCTCTTAAGGATCCCTGAAGCACGGTTCTCCTTTTCATGAAAGGTGGACTTTACATACTTCCCATGGTGCAACCCTTGCACTGATCTAACTAAGCAAGTGTTCCCATTGGAAGTCCAATAAATATTTGCTGCATGACTTTCAAGGCTCCATGCTCCATGATGAAGATGGCCCAATCGCCTGTGCCATAATTCGCCCCCATCCCGTCTCACCACTTTTTCCGCCTTGCCCATCATGGTAGCGCAGCCATCTACCTCTAGCTTGTAGAGATTCTTAACTCGAATCCCTATCCTCTTGGCTTGACTCGTTGTTTTATGTCGCAGGAAAGCTTTTCCATCACTGAAAACAATGTCATAGCCTCTGTCCTCCAACGTTGCAACTGAGACCAAATTTTTCTTCAGACCTGGAACATGCATAAAATCTTTCAATTGAAATGGTTTACTTGACTCCCTCTGAAGGGTAATGGTACCAATGCCAGTCACACTGTATCGTCTATCGTCGCCCATCTCTATATGCATTTGGAGATCTTTCTCCTCCAAGTCACCGAAAAGTTCCTTATCTCCCGTCATGTGAAAGGAAGGGCCACTATCCAAATACCACACCGATCTCAATGCACTTGACACCATGCATGCGATCAAGGAGAAGTCAAGTTCAAATTGCGAGGCAAGGGCCTCACCAGCTGCAACTACAACAACCTTCTTGTTCTTCTTCTTTTGCGGATAGTTAGTAGCAAGATGCCCATGTTCGTGACAGTGAAAACACTTCACCTTGGACATATCCAGCTTCTTGCCTTTAGACTCAGATTTAGAATGGAATTTCTTCCCCTTCCCCTTCTTTGCCTTAGCAGCCAAAGCACAATCCTCTTCATCATCATGCTTTGATGAAGAGCCATCTCTGGTGTTCCGCCTGAACTCCTCCTGCACCAGATCTGATCACAGTCGTTCCCAATCCGACAATTTTTCCCGTCCGTTGACAGAGTCTTCATAACTGTGCCAACTCTTAGGATGTCCCCAGAGAGCCAAGCTCACCAAATCATCATCAGAAACAATTATTCCCACACTCCCCAGTTCATCCCAACATTGGACAAACTTTGTGAGATACTTTGGAATGTTGTCGCCCTTTTCTGTCTTGATCTTCCTGAGTTTATCTTTGAGCGCCAATTTCCTATGGTCGCTGTTGCTTTGGAAAAGATCCGTCAAAGCCTTCCACATAGCACATGGTGTGGCTTTCCCATGGAGGCTTGAGACAATGTGGTCTCGTACTCCCTCCAACAGAATCCTCCTCGCCTTTGCCACTTTCTTTTTCCATGCATCAAGCAATGCAGCATCTGTCGAGGCAGGCTTAGGAACATCATTGTCAATGAATTCCTTCAAGCCATTATCTTCGAGCACCGCCTCCATCTTGTCCTTCCAAGCAATGTAGTTCGAGTTGCCCTCGAGTGCATACTCTAACCTCAAGCCATTGAAAGCCATTTCGATGTTAAATCCGCTGTAGCACCAAGAAAGTCTTTCTGCAAATTCGAATTCTTTCCACCAACAAACTCAGCTCTTGCTTCAAAATTGCAATTTCCTGTGCTCTGATACCATGTAGAAATTTAATACAAAATATGTATTGCCTGGATTCTCCTGATCTAACAATTATATGTCACTGTTAAATACATAATCGCTTCTACAAAATCTTTGCGGAATTTGAAACACAATCGCCAATCACAATATCAAGAAGAAAGATCAATCAGACATAACATAGATAATTTACCGGGAAAGCATAAAGCTAAAAACCCCACTATCTTCTATTATGTATTATATCATGGATCATGAAACAATTACATACAAAGCTCCAATCCAAGGGCTCTCAGTACAATAGCTAACTGTCTCACATTGTCATACAAAAATTGGCAAGTTCCTTAGCCAATTTACTGTCTCCAGATAGCCTGCCTCCACTGCGCAATCCCAGCTGATAGCAATCCCTGAATGAATGGAATCCTGCTTGCCTTGACTGCGCAATCCTCATGGGCACATCCAATGTGTGTGTGGTTGCATGTGTGCAACCGATAATGTCACAACTGATAGTCAATCATTACTTTCACCTACATTCCCAACTGGTCTCCAACATCCATGTATGTAGTTAATAGTAAGTAAATATTCAAATTTGCATGTGAGGTTGATTGATCGAATTAATTAATAATTAATTCACTTGATCTCTCACTAGTGTATCTTCAGTTACAACTAGCACAACTGAGTTTAACTCACTTAACTGAGTTAAACTACTTTACAACTTTCATAACTATACTTCCAACTCTGTTACAACTTCGAATCACTCTATTACAACCAAGTCCACTTGCATGTCCCACTAACCAACCCCTCAACTCGAAATTCCTATAGCTAACTGATTTGCCACTTCAATTAACTATTTCCAAGTTCTCATTGAGAATAGATTATTGTTTATTCTCCAACTAATATTAAGGGATAATAATAGTCGACATGCATCTGTAAATAGACATGCAATCTATAAATAGAACTTGCACATACATCTATAAATAGACCTCATTTATAAATAGAATTTGCTCATACATCTATAAATAGACATCCACCTAAAAATAGCATGAGGCTCCATTCTAGTGTAGGTGCATAATTTTCACTAGGATCTTCTTGTTGAATCTCAACAAAAGCCAACACAAAAACTAGAAGTGGTCATGCAACTGACTGGAAGATCGAGAAGAGCCCTCAAGGAGAAATATAAAGGCAAGAGAGACAAAGTAAAAAGGAGAGGAGGAAAATTGGGTGGAGAAATTGAAGGTAGCAACAGGAATTCTGATAGTAATACTGATACAGTCTTATTTGTTCTTGGAATTCTAGGCACGAAGGGTCAGAAGGTCACCTTCTGGGTCTGGGAACCATACAGGTAGTCCCTAGATAGGTTGGGAGGTAAGGTTGGTTTGGGTAACTGATATCAGGAACTGCTTCAAACGCGATTACCAGGTATTCTACTGAAATTCTCCTTGAAATTCGAGTTCTAAATGCTAACATTAGTTTTTTTTTTATAATGTTGTGAAATTGAAATGAAATTGGGTTAAACTCTCTAGTTAATTTGTTACCAAACCGACCATGTGATGACAAAATTCCAAGAACAATTAAGACTCAATGAGATTCCATGATAATGTGCTGACCCTAGTCCGAAAAAGAGGGGTGGAGGTATTACCCACTGTTTATCCTCAGAAACCTGGGGTCATGGGAGGACTGTGCGAATCACACTCCCTTAGATGTGTGATGATGACTACCGGATGCCTACTGGGTAATCAAGTCGATACAATCGATGCTGACCCCCTTAAGGTCTATGAAAGGTTAGATTAGTAAAATTGATGCCATGGCATATTCCTATAGAGGACGAATATGATGGGAGTGGAAGAGCTTAGGAAAGATAGGATGATTCTAGAATAGCTTGGAAGCTGGTTGGGGCAGAACTTAACTATTAAAAATTATAACCAATAAGTGTTCAAAATACAAATTTTACAATATCCTTACATGTACAAATGAAAAATCTATCATTGAACACAATCCTTACATAAATATACTCAACCCTAAAATAATTACCGTTATACTATATAGACCCTATCTTCGGGACGAAGTTTTCTGAAGGAGGGGTGTAATGTAATGACCCATTTCGACCTAAAGGAGACATAAGGATATTAGCATGCATACAAAGCTGACATATGATAGCTACATATGCAAGCATCACATGCACTATGTTAGTATATATATATTGACAATTGTGGAAACTCTAATTATTGAAATACGAAGTAAGATGCAAAATAATTGGTAACTATAATATTATATTAACTAATATAGAAACTATAACATGTTATTTTTAATAATTAAAGCATAAGATAAAATTATACAATTTTGGAATTAAGAAAGTAAGATTATGTCAAATTGGGGCATTACATACATCCCATAACCATATTCTTTTGTCATGGAACTTATGTTTTATTCAGGTTGTCGGCTTTCACAGATCGTAGAATACCATGGTAGAGAGTTAATGGCTGACTGTCAAAATTTAATATACTGCAAGATAGCATTCACAAAGAAATTCTTTTGTTTGATGTGATGATTGACATTTAGAGTCATTGTTGATACTACTGATGTTAGATCAATGTCATTGTGTTGTGAGCCGCAGGTACTATCTCAGGAGCCAGCTGACATGCTACACTACTTGTCTGGGGGTGCATGGGATCCGCATGATATAAATGTTCTTTCAACTGCTTGCGAGTCCTCTGTTCAGTGTTGGGATCTACGCTCAATGAAGTATATGCCTTTCTGCAATTCTGTATGGTGACATGTATTCTGATTTTATTGAACTTTGAGTGTTTAAAATACTGCTTTCAATACTAAATAGTAAATGGCCGTGCCCTGAAAAATGGGCTGATGCACACTTTTTTGTTTTTATTTGTAAAGATTTTATTCTCAATGCCTGAAAGTACAAAATAGCTATATATACATAGATTGACAAGACATAACTTTTGTAGATTCATCTTCTTCAATTTGCATACTTGTATGCAGCTACTACCCTTTTATCATCTGTAGCTTGTCTTCTACCAATTATCTCCTGATCTCCAGAGATGTATGAATTGATGCACATCTGGAGTCTGGACATTGACACTAAAGGGTTATTTCCCTGATCACAGCATGCTATGGAAACATCATCTGATTCATATATTTACTATCTAATACCTGAGCAGTAATCAAATACTGATTCAATACATGGAAACCTGAAATTATCCATGATCTAATTACACAGAAGATACTTATGTTGATAAAGAACCTCTATTACACAAATAACACTAACATGACAGTCTTAGAAGCAGCTGTTTATGTATTTTCAAGGACAGCAATCAAAGGTTGGCCTTTAGGCATTGTTGGCTGACCATTTGAGAACCATTGTATGTATGTTAGTCCTTATTAAGGTTGCTTATAAGATGGTTTCATGTCTTGTATCCCTAGTTACAAAGTATTATTACCAAAGATCTTTAGAGATGAAAGTGGATAAACTCAGAGGGAGCTTTGAGGCCATGATTTCTGCTGTGATTTCTATCACGTAGAAATATGGGTTTAAGTTTTAACATGAAAGTTATCGCCCACTCGTGGTATTTGCTGTTTTTGGGTAGCATCAAATTTTTATAGCCCACTGGCTACGACCTTTCATACTAGTCATGAGTTCATAGGAGCTGCTTAAATGGCCACCTCACAATCCAATAATGTTCTTATGGCAATAGCACGAGCAGTTAATAAGCAAGGAGGTGGAGAACCTGGCTCCTCCCAAGATCTAGTGGAAGCTCATCTAGTGGTACAAGAAGTAATCAAATCCCTCGTGATGAATTTTTTGTTGATATTCAAGTTTACGAATATGTTGCAGCATGAGAAAATTTGGAAATGTGCACATTGTTGGTGTATTTTGTGGGGTGTATTGCACCAGAGCATGTGGTTAATGCTTGGGCCAAGGAGGCTTAGGGACCCCATGGATGGGTTTTACATGGACATCCTTAGTTTTTTTTTTCTTTTTCGTGTTTTAAGGGGAATGTGTAGCAGCTTTGTATTATAACTGGATTCTAGGCCAGAACCTTTACATATTCATCATGCTCTGATTTTGCACTGATTTTACATTCCCAAAAGATTTGTCTTCCATACCGATGGCCTCTTCTACCCACTATCCTATACTGATTATTACCATAAACCTTATAGAAGACTCCTAAATACTGCTTGTATTTTCAATACATCAGCAGAGATAGAAATAGAAAGATTACATTTAGCCAGGGTCTGAAGTTCCACCCTCTGGGTCTTCATTTAGATGTCCAACAACTTCATCCTTTGCCTCTGTTCTATGTTTTGCTATGCTTCGGTACTTCTTCCAAGACGAGACTGTAATATCCCAAAAGGGAAAATGACAGCAATACAAGAAGCAAATAGACTAAAAACTACAGCAAACAAAAATACACCATCAACACATGAAAAACTGAAGCCAAAAGATGAGCTGAGCCATTTTATTAATGTCGGGAATTGAGTACAAAAGAGGTGCTGGAATAGGTGCACCTGGGCCTGCTCAAGGCAGGCTGAAATACTTCTCAACCCAAGCTGGAATGACTCTCTGCTGCTGTCTCTACGTTGCTCTGGTGCTGCGCTGCTCTGCTCAGAAATTCTGCTTCTGGCTGACGTCGGACTGCTTCCACTGCTCAGAAAATTCCAGGATTTGGACACTTGACTCTGCTCACGAAACCCACAAAAACTGGTGAAGGAATTGTGGAATGCTCAAGTTTAGAAATTTGCCCCTGTTGGGCTTGACCCCAGTGCGCAATTGGCTGAAGCTCCTCTGCTGGAAAATCACTGTAAAAATGCCTCTGATGCTGGACAATTCCCCTGTTAGGAAGCCCTTAGCTTCCCCACGAAGTCTCAGCTGCAAATGCTCCTTCTCACCTCCCGGACCAACTCTCCAACTGAATTGCGTCCCCACTGCGTCGTCTCTCCGTCCTCTGCGTAGTCCCTGAAATGGTGATGCTTCTCCTGCAAATTTGTCTATGTAATGCTCCTCCAAAATGGTGAATCTCCTCTCCTGAGCAGGCACTCGAAGTCCCCCGAGGTAGAGGTTGAGATCTCTGCTTGAAGATCTCGTGTGCTAAACAACATTGCAGACTTGGCACCCGACACAAACGTGCTATGCCAAGATGACAATCAAAATAGAAGTTGAATGAATGAGGAAATGGGCTGCCTTCACTTCTTTTTGTCAATTGAGCTCCCAACGTTCCCTTGGGCCCACCATGGGCCCACCATGGACTGCGTAGTCCCCTCATCCATCCACTCACTGCGTTGCCTCCATCGAGCCTCTCCCGCGCTGCCACCTAGGGAGCTGCCTCCAAATCGAATGCTGGCCACATGGATCTCACTAAGGTCGTAATTTTTCCTTGTGAACTATATAGTAGGCTGTAGCTTTTCCTCAATTATTAATTGTGGGTCCCGGCCCACCTTATTTCTGCCAAACATTAGAAACATCAAAATTTATCAAAAAATAATATTCTAATTAGCAAAACTGCTAATTAGGAATATTACAGAGACCTCACTGATGTCCAAGTCCTCCTGTTTGCCGTTTAACTCACTGTTGAAGTCGACCTACAACTTATTTAGCTTGATTTTCAAGACAACCAGTTCTGATTTTGAAATTGCTTGCATTCTCTCAATCTTACTTTGCAACAATTCATACTTCTTATCCAACAAATCCAAATGGGCCTTCCTATAATGACCCATTTTGAATTAAAGGAAACATAAAAATATTAACATGCGCACGAGACATGCATATGATAGCTACATTAGCATGCATCACATGTACTGCACTAATATACATACCAAGTAATATTGAAAAATGTCTAAGATTAGGGTAATGAGTTGATTATGGAAGAAATTCCTAACTTTCCAGAATATCATCAATATATCGAGTAGGGTACTTGATATGTATACGACCATCATAATGTTGAGATTTTGGGTGGCATCAGATGTGCTCCAACTCCGAAACTTTGTGGAGAGGCTAGAACACATGAGATCTCCAAGACCCAGAAATCGTTTGGAGAAATTCCACGCGGAACCTAGGTTATTCAAAATATTATTTATTTTAATTTAGACCCTAAGTCTAACTTAGGGAAATTAAATAATTAAAGTGAATTAATTTAGACATGTGGGTGAGAATGTTCTAAGTGACGTGGATAAAGTCTTTTCTAATCTTAGCCGTCGATTAGAGATTAGATCACGACCGTTGATTGTTCAACGAGAAAAGTATTAAAGGAAGGCTTGGGGTTAGTTGGAGAAGTATTAAAGGAAGGCTTGGGGTTAGTTGGAGAACACACACATAGTAGCAACACTTGAGCTAAGTCGAAATTCTGGGGCGTCGTTTGTTGAGAATTTTCGAGTGAGCTTGTAGTGCAGTGAGGGGCAGATCGGCAGTGGGATTTCAGATCCGAGGCCGATGATACATTAGCAGAGAGGCGGATCCGTACCAGAGTAGTGCAGAGACCCAATAAGGAACGCAGACTAAGCTAGAGCAGCAGAGAGGCAGCGTAGGCTCAGCCAGGGTGACACATGCCAAGCCAGACCTGCACAGAGGTTGCGTAGGCTCAGCCTAGGTGACGCAGGGCCAGCCAGTGCTGCGCAGAGGCTCAAGCAGGGTCGTAAGGCTGACGCAGTGGCGGGAGAGGCAGTGTTGAGGCTCCAGTGAGCCAGAAAGGGCTCATTTTCAGCAGATCCAGAAGGTGTGAAGCAACCACACTCAAGGGTGACGCAGAGAATGCATAGGCACCCGTGGGGTTCTTCATCCTCAGCTGAATCAACCATATTTTCTGTCTTCGAGTGATAGAGGTACATTTGCTGTGATTTTCTCTGTTTGGGCAAACCATGTCTGGTGCCCTTGAATGTATTCAAAATTTTGCATAATAATAAAACCCTCATAGAGTTGCTGCACCGGTTTTTCAGCATTGGGTTTTTTGGGGGATGTTTGTTCGAAAAATATTGTGTCCTTTGTCATGTGGGCTTTATTCTTCAGTTCTTGATTTGTATGTATGTGTAGGCTGCAATAGTGTTTACTTGATGTTTTATTGAATATTTCAGAAAAATAACTTGTTAATTAAATCAAACAAGTAGGAGAAGTAAATCAAAATACTGTAGTAGGGTTTCTGTAATTTGGATTCAGAAATTTTCACATGGTATCGGAGCTATTGTAGATCAGGGGGAGCTGAAGCCATCAACGAAGTGACAAAGATTTTTTTTTTCCCTGCAGGAAAGCAGCGGAGACAACCCAGATCCAGAAAGAGGCAGTGCAACACCTGAGAGACAACGCAGACCCAATGGGGGTGACGCAGAGCCTATCTAGCTCATGCAGAGCTGACACAGAGGCTGATGCAGGCCCAGAAGGGTGACACAGTGCCTGTCTAGCTCACGCAGCGCTGATGCAGAGGCTGATGCCGACCCAAGAGGGTGACACAGTCCGAGAGGGGGTGACCCTGTGCCTGTTACTGTTGCTGGCAGTGCAGTTTTTTTATCTTCAAAGTTGCTGGTGGGGCATTGCTTCTGCCGGTGCAGAACAATGTCTAGCAGGGTTGACAAAGTAAAGGGAAGTAGTTCCTCAGTAGACTTTCTAGCCAAGAAGTCTGAGATCCGATCAATAGAGTGATTGGAGAGGGATGATTCGATAGAATTGGTGAAGAATTTCCGAGAAGGAAATCATTGGTCAGAGGGAGCGTATTCTCTAGAGGTTTTTCTATCGCCAAGTAACCCAGATCCGGTCTCTTGCTGAGAGCAGCAACAAAAGAAGGGAGAAGAGCATCCGCTTTGACATCGTTGAGCAGAGATGGCCTCTCATGGATTAAGGGATCAAGACAGGTTAGATGGAGAATCTAACTTCGTTATCTGGAAGGCCAGGATCCTATCTGTCTTGGATGAGTATCACATCAAAGATTATGCCGAGAAGGCTGTGGCCGTCCCGGTTGATGCTGATTTGTTAAAGAAGTATGAGGAAGTGCAAGCAAGGGCCAAGCGCTTGATAATGGACAGGGTAAAGGATCATGTGGTCCCACAAATTGCCGAGTAGAATACGACAAGTGACATGTGGACGACCTTGACCACATTGTATCAAGGTACTTCTATCCAGAGAAGATGCTTTTGGAGAATCAACTACGACTATTTTAGATGCACAAGGGAGAGGAAATCGGTTCCTTATTCGATTGAAGGCAATTCGAGATCCACTAGTTGTTATGGGGGCAACTCCTGACGATGGTCTCATGGTGAGGACTGCCTTGAATGCAGTCACCGATGATTGGGAGACCTTTGTCCAAAGTATCTTGGGCAGAGCACAACTTCCAAATTGGGAGTACATGTGGGCAACTCTTCATCAAGAGGAGATCAGGAGGATGTCCAAGATGGGCAACAACAACGGAGGAGCCAAAATCGAAGGAGGAGGAAGATGTGGCCCTCTTATCTAAGGGACAAAGGCAACAACAAGGGAAGAAGAAGAAGGACCTCTCAAAGGTCCGATGCTTCTGATGTGGCGAATTGGGACACTTCGCCAATACTTGTCCTTGAAGATTCAGATTCCAAGGCTGCGACAACCAAGGGGGATGATGGCAGTGATGATGATGTGGCCATGAGTGCTCATGTGCCTCGAGAGAAGAGGTGGGGCGACATTGATCTGTAGTTCTCTTGAACTACAAATGGCGGGGCAGGATCCTTTAGGTGCCCAAACTCTTGGATCACATACGAGTTACGAGAGCCCTTAAAGACAGTAGCAAGATGACTGGATTTGGTTGGTGCAGAGGATCATGGAGGCACTTTGGCAGTGCTGGGACGCTGAAGACTGGAGCAGCGCAGAAGAGAGGCAGTAGTAGCGCAGAGCTAGTGCAGAGCAACAGACATCGCAGAGCTTTAGAGGGTCAACACAGAGCAGCAACAAAGGGTGCTTCAGTATCGAGATGTAGCCAAACTGACTTGTCTATCAGTATTTTGAGTGATGTCCTTCAGTTGCTTACTTCTCAGCAACTGAGTTGTAGTGCAACAGTTAGCAGTGGCAGTGCTATGGGCAGCATGATGCAGCGTTTGAGACAAAGCTGCAGTACAAATGAGGCAGTGACTGTGGCAGAGTCATGGGCAGCAGTACAGAAGGCAACAACGCAGTGGATGAGGGGCAACATGCTGAGCATCAACAGCGCAGGGGACCGATGCCATGGATCAGAGTAACGCTTTTGGAGTGAAGTGTTACTAGAGCACATTCCTCACTAAGAGGGAGTCTTGAGATTGTCTGTTAGTATTTTGGGTGATGTCCTTCAGTTGCTTACTTCTTAGCAACTGAGTTGCAGTGGCAGTGCTATGGGCAGCATGATGTAGCATTTGAGTGGGCGCTGCAGTACAGATGAGGCAGTGACTGTGGCAGAGTCATGGGCAGTAGTATAGAAGGAAACAACACAGTGGATGAGGGGTAGTAGGCTGAGCATCAATAGCGCAGGGGATCGATGCCATGGATGATAGTAACGCTTTTGGAGTGAAGTGTTGCTAGAGCACGTTCCTCGATAAGAGGGAGTGTTGATATTTTGGGTAGCATTGGATGTGCTCTAGCTCCAAAAATTTGTGGAGGGGCTAGAACACATGAGATATCCAAGACCCATAAATTGTTTGGAGAAATTCCTCCCAGAACCTAAGGTATTCAAAATATTAATTATTTTAATGGAGACCCTAAGTTTAACTTAGGGAAATTAAATAATTAAAGTGAATTAATTTAGACATGTGGGTGAGAATGTTCTAAGTGACGTGGATCGAGTCTTTTCTAATCTTAGCCGTCGATTAGAGATTAGATCACGACCTTTGATTGTTCAACAAGAAAACTGTTAAAGGAATGCTTGGGGTCAGTTGGAGAACACACACATAGTAGCAACACTTGAGCTAAGTCGAAATTCTGGGGCGCAGTTCGCTGAGAATTTTCGAGTGAACTTGTAGTGCAGTGAGGGGCAGATTGACTGTGGGATTTCAGATCCGAGGCCAAGGATACATTAGCAAAGAGGTAGATCTGTACCAGAGCAGTGCATTCACCCAACAAGGGTGACGTAGGCCAAGCCAGAGCAGCGCAAAAGGCAGTGTAGGCTCAGCAGGGTGATGCAGGCCGAGCCAGAACTGCGTAGGCTCAGCCTGGGTGATGCAGGGCCATCAAGTGTTGCAGAGGCTCATGTAGGGCCGTAAGGTTGACGCAGTGACGGGAGAGGCAGCGCTGAGGTTCCATTGGGCCAGAAAGGGCTCGTTTTCAGTAGATCTAGAAGGTGTGAAGCAACCACATTGAAGGGTGATGTAGGGATTGTGTAGGCACCTGTGGGGTTCTTCATCCTCAACTGAATCAACCATATTTTCTGTCTTCGTGTGATAGAGGTACATCTGTCGTGATTTTCTTTGTTTGGGCAAACCATGTGTAATATCCCGTTTCAGAGATATCTTTCAAACACAGTCAACTCTAAACCAGAGATGGACTGGAGGGGTGTTTACCAGATATTCCACCTCTGAAAAGAGGGTGAGATCTGGAGGCTACCTAGCCCTCACCAGACTCCGTCTATAGAGTATGGGCAAAACACAACAGATGGTATAGCAACGAGAATGTCTCAAAGGGTAAATAAGCAGAGATGCAGACCATACAACAGTACATAAAATGCTAGAAACAGTATATGCAATAGATACACATAAAATAGAGAGAACACTGGGCCATTTTATTATACTGAGAAATAGCAATGAGTACAAGAGGTGATCAGAGTGATGGCACCTCGACTTGCACCAGGCAAGTGTAGGAATACTCTCAGAATATTGATGGAATGGCTGCTCTCTGATCTACGTCCAAGCTGCTGAAAAACTGCCGTGTAGCTGCTACTGCTGGAACAAGATGAGTATTAGGGGCTGCCCCCCTACTCGGAATGAGCTGAAACTCTGGAATCAACCTCTGCTCACAAAACCCAGAAAATCCCAGAGAGCGTTTCTGGAATGGACAACCTCCGAAAATACCTCCCTTGAGGATCTACGCTATCCTCCCAAGGGCCACGCTGAGACTGAATGGAATCCTCCAAAATATGGCCTCCTGCTCAACTAAAAGTCTCCAATAGGCAAGGGCTGGCCCCTTGCTCAATCTCCCGACCAAAATCCTCTGAAACAATGCCACTGCGGAGCTCCCTCAAAATGGACTGCGTCCTCCCTCTCAAGACTGCGTAGTCTATGGATGCACTGCTCCTCCACAAAATCCAAACACCAATCCTCCTGCAAAATACTGATGGGACAACCTCACCTGAGCAAGCACTCGATGTCTCCCGGGGCTGAGGGTGAGATCTCCGAACGGAGACACTCAATGCACTAAACAGTGTTGCAGACAAGCTAAACAACCAGCGTGCTCAAAGTCGTAGTGGCCAGCTCAATATTTATAAACTCGAATGAGGAAATGAGGAGGCTCTCCTCCTTTTTATAGCAATGGGCCTCTCTCAACCCTAGGCCCCACCATCTCCTACGTAGCCTTCATTTGGCCCACGTTGCCAACTAAACTGCGCTGTCATGGCCCACGTGGTCTAAGTGGGTCCCCGCCTACGTGGTCTCTTGGCCCCCCTTGGCCCACTTAAGTCACAACGTTGAGTCTACTAGGGAGTGCACTTTATTTTAGTGAGTTATATTCTCCTTTCACCCACTTTATTTTTATTTTAACTTTATAAAGGCAAAATTAATCAAAATTAATATTTCCAATTAGCTGCTGCTAATTGAGAATATTACACCATGTATGGTGCCCTTGAATGTATTCAAAATTATGCATAATAATAAAACCCTTTAAGGGCTGTTGCACCGGTTTTCCCGCATTGGGTTTTTCCGGGGACATTTGTTCGAAAAATATTGTGTCCTTTGTCATGAGGGCTTTATTCTTCAGTTCTTGATCTGTATGTATGTGTGGGCTGCAGTAGTGTTTACTTTGATGTTTTACTAAATATTTCAAAAAAATAACTTGTTAATTAAATCAGACAAGTAGGAGAAGTAAATCAGAATACTGTAGTAGGGTTTCTGTAATTTGGATTCAAAATTTTTCACACATAAATATATAAGTAATGCATTGTTAAAAAAAAAAAACACGATAGATTATGAATAAAATTTATATAACTTATAATTAAATTTAATTAAAGTAAATAAAGTAAATAAGGTAGTTTATTTAATTTATAATTAAAGTAATTACAATAAAATATGAGTTAAAGTAACAAATTATAATAAATGTAAGTTCAAAGTACTAAAGAATTAATAAAACTTGAATCTCCTTAAAATTGTGTTGTCTTGTGAACTTAATACAAACCTTTGACAATCTGTTAATTTTGGGTAACTAGGTCCAAACTCCATGTTGCACTGCTCATATGACGATGGTCATATTTTTGTTGGATTCTTCTTTCAGAAAGGTGCAATATTGATCTAAAGATCATCTTGATCGGATGAGCAGAACATCAATTTTGAATTTATTTTCCACATATGCAAGGTCGGCCAGATTTATCCCACATGCGTAAGAGATGTGTCACATCGTCATTGATGAATATAAATTGGAGAGACTTGGAGGTCATTTTCTCATCATCTCATCACACATTCTCTCATTGTGATCTAATTGGTTCGATAGCCTTTGGATGCCTTTTTCCCCCACATGTGTGGAGCGAAGCTGCTGTTTTTTTGCGCTGATCTGTTTAGGGCTTCTGTTTTATGCGCTGATTTGTTTAGGGCTTTTTTGCTGCAGCATTGACCAATGTTGACTGTGGTCAACCCTTGGTCATTTGACCTCAATCTTCTGTAGAAATTTCGATTTTAGGAGGCCGTACAACTGGGCACTAAAATCGAGGAATTTCGGGATGTTTGATCGTAGCCCTAGTTTGCTGTGTTGACTTTCCTGAATCTGCCTGCATTGACTTTTCTGTGCTCTCTGGTTTGACTTGCGTTGACTTGTGGGTGTGACACATGAAAGTGTTGGCTGACCAAGAAAGACTTTGCTGGTTGAAGCATCCTGCTGACCGCCGTAACGACACAATATCTCATATCTTTGCTGGACAAAAGGAATTGTAAATCTGATCTATATTTGGCTTGTCTTCTATTGATCTATTATTGTGTTCTATCAACATTTTGTTTTCAAGTTATGTGATTGCTATTTTGTATTGGGCCTGTTGTTGCCAATGTTATCAGAATCGAACCGGTTCTGCAAAACCGGCCGGTCCGACCGGTTTGGAGGCAAAACCGGTCTGAATCGGCCGGTTCGGTACCAAACCGGTCCGGTGACCGGTTCAACCGGTTCTGCTAGGCCCGGCTGTACGGCGAAGGCCAAAAAAAAATCTATTTTTTAAATTTTTTTTTTTTAAATTTTTTTTTTATTCTAAAATTTTTAAATATTTTATAACTAACCTACCCCGCCCCCTAATGCTATTTAAAGAGCCCCACCCCCTCTTTTTCACTCACACTATTCATTCAAGTATTTTGCAATGCTTGAGCTGAGTTCGGTGAGGAGAATTTTTGCAGGGTTGTTCTTAGAGAGTTTTTTTGCAGATTTGAAGAGCTGATTGGAGTCTTGGAGAGCTATTGGGTTGGAAGATTTCTGAGCTACTTCAAAGTTTTTTTTTTTCCCGGAGATCCTTGGGTTTTCTTCAGTGGTTTTTGCAGTTGCTGGAAGAATTTTTTTTTAATTTTGTTGGGGCTGCTACATAGCTGATTTTGCAGCTGATTTACTCCAAAAAATTTAGAGGGTAAATCAAGGAAATTTTTGCCCTTTTTTTTGTTAAATTTTTCTACAAAAATCAGCTATTGTTTTCTCATAAAAATTAAAAACCCCAGTGTTTTTATGCAGATTTGTAAAGGCTGATCCAACGCTGATTTTGGAGCTGAGTTTCTTTAGAAAACTAAGAGGAAAATTTAAAGTATTTTTTTCAACCATAAATGTTCTATTTTTTTTCAGAAATCTATTCTTTTCTTCCTTTGAAATTTTAAAACCCTAGTTTTTTTTTATGCAGAATTCAGAATTTCAGATTTGTAATTTTTTGTTGGAATAAAAATTGTCGCTGTTATTTTCTTCTATTTTTTTTCAACTATTATTGTAATTTGCAGGGTTATTTTGAGGGATTTTATTGGAAAAATTTTGGGAGAGATTTTGGAGCTGATTGAAGAGTTTATTTTCATATTGGTTGGAGCTTCTTCTCTTTTCAAAATTTACAGATCTTCAACAAGTATTTCATTGTTTCTACTCCTCTTTTAATTTTCTCCTAAAAAACAAAAAATATGTCATAAAATTCTAAAATCCATAGGGTTTTCTTTGCAGATTTTGCATTTCTTCCTCATGGCCCCCAAAATAAAAAATGATCCAGCTTGGGTTCACTGTCATTTAAATGAAGAAGGGATAAAATTCTGCAACTATTGTGGGAAAAAAGTTAAGGGTGGGGGGATCCATAGAGTCAAAGAACACCTAGCACATTGGAGAGGGCAAGTTAAACCTTGTGAAAATGTTTCTGATGACCTTAAAGCAGAGATGCTAAGTTTTATTGAAGCCTACAATAAAGAGAAGGGGAGAAACAAAAGACTTAAAAAAGACATAGCCAAAAGCCAAAAGGATGATGCTATGTTTAGTAACCCTGATTTTGAGGAATATATGCCTAGTTTTGAAGATTCCTTTAGTTTTCCTGGTAAAGCTAGAGAGGGTAGTTCAAGTGGTTTAAATCTGAAGAGGACAGTAGCCCGTAAAGGGATTGACTCCTTCTTTGTACCCCGCACCACCCCTGGTTCTCAACCAACCCTTGATGCTAAATGGAAGAAAATAGAGAAGGGGGCTGCATATGAATGCATTGCTAGATGGTGGTATGATGCAGACATACCTTTTAATGCTACTAATTCTGCATATTATCAACCCATGATTGATGCTATAGCTGCATGTGGACCAGGCTTCAAAGGCCCTAGCTTTCATGATATTAGGGGGCCACTTTTACAAAATGAGGTCCAAAGAATAGAGGAGTACCTTACAGAGTTCAAGCAATCATGGACCAAAACTGGATGCACTATTATGTCTGATGGATGGACTGATGGTAGATCTCGCACCATCCTAAAATTTTTAATTGCTTGTCCAAAAGGTACTATGTTTCTGAAATCAGTTGATGCATCTGATCAGGTGAAGGATGCACAATTGTTATTTCGTCTTTTGGATGAAGTAGTTATGGAAGTAGGGGTTGAAAATGTTGTACAAGTTATAACAGATAATGCCTCTAACTATGTTGTAGCGGGAAAGATGTTAGAGGAAAAACACCCCACCATTTGGTGTTCTCCATGTGCAGCCCATTGTTTGGACCTCATGCTTGAGGATATTGGGAAAATTGAGTGGGTGAAAAAGTGTGTGGAAGATGCAAAATCCATAACCAATTGCATCAACAACCACTCATGGGTTTTGAGCCTTATGAGAAAGCACACAGGGGGTAGAGAGCTTGTTCGATCAGCCATCACACGATTTGCAACCAACTTCCTTTCGTTGCAATCCCTTGTTCAACAAAAAGCAAACTTGAGGAAGATGTTTTCATCTAATGAATGGAATTCATCTCAGTGGAGCAAAAAGGCAGAAGGGAAACAGATGGTTGACCAAGTATATGACAAAAGATTTTGGTTAAAGGCAGAGGAGATTGTGCTATTTAGTGAGCCTCTTGTCAGAGTTTTGCGGATGGTGGATAGTGATAAATCTGCTATGGGTTTTGTTTATGAGGCAATGGATCAGGCCAAGGAACAAATCAAGGCAGCATATGGGGATAAAAGACAAAAGTACATTCCTCTATGGAGAATCATTGATGAAAGATGGAACAAACAACTCCATAGACCTTTACATGCAGCCGGCTACTACTTAAAGCCAAGGTATGTAATTTTGGATTTCAATTCTCATTGAGTCATTGCTTATAAGTTATAAGTTTTAGCTTTTAGTTTTGTTGACTTGATGAATATGTTTTTGTTTTCTGAATTTTGAAGGTACCATTACACTACAAATTTTGAGGCTGATGGGGAGGTTTTAGGGGGATTGTATAAATGCATTGAGCGCATGGTCCCAGATTCCTAGACTCAAGATCAAATTCATAACAAGATCTTGAATTTCAGTGAGTATTGGTACCTTTGGAATTTCTATGGCTATAAGAAATAAGAGCAAAGAGTCCCCCAGGTAAGAACTTTTAAAATTTGCAAATTGTTGACTCTAAGTTTCAAGTTTCAAGTTTCAAATTCATTTGCTAATACTTTTTTTCCTTCTACCCTTTTTACAGCCTATTGGTGGCAACAATTTGGTAGTGAATGCCCTCAATTGCAAAAATTTGCAATTCGAATTTTGAGCCAGACATGTAGTGCTTCAGGGTGTGAGCGAAATTGGAGTGTGTTTGAGCGCATACACACCAAGAAGAGGAACCGTTTGGAGCAAAAACGGTTGAATGACATGGTTTTTGTTCAATACAACCTCAGGTTGAGGCGCAATCAATTGCTAAATAAAACCCCTGAAACAAGCAACATTGTCTTGGATGACTTTGATCCAACATCAGAATGGGTTGTGGAGAGTCAAGCACCAGTATTTGACAATGAAGACCTTTCTTGGTTGGACTTGGATCCACCTCCACAGGATGTAGAGGCAAATACATCAGAAGCACTAGTAGTAGCTTCAGGGCTAGGGGAATCAAGCCATAATCCCATTGCAGACTTGGATGATCGTGCTACTCATTCTTCAGATGAGGATGAGGATGAGGAGGATGGTGATTTTGATGATGATTGATGATTTGATCATATTTAGCTTGTAGTATTGTAGGCAGCAGGCTATAGTATAATACTATGATCTAGCATGTTATTTTGGACTATAAAGGCCTTTTAGAGCCTGCTTCTTGATGTTTGTTACAGTTTTGGTTCAGCGATGTTTTGCACTAAGTGCTATTTTGGCTATCTGCACCTATATAAATGAAAACTTTTGCATATTTGTGTTTAAATGGTTTGGATTAATATGGATGTACATGAATATATTTGGTTTTTCTTTAAAATATGAATATTTTATGTGTTTTTGGTAAACCGGGTTTTTTCCGGTTCCGGTCCAGTTTCGACCGGTTCCCGGTCCACAAGGTTTTCCGGTTCGATAACCGATTCGGTTCCGATAACATTGGTTGTCGCACAGAATGTCTAGGCACCGCGACAACGGCTCAGATCGGGGGCTGTCACCTTGATCCCCAATCTCTCTATTTAAGTTGTCTCCTTATAGCAGACTAAGTGGGGTAGACCCTATGGAAATGAAATGAAGGAGAACTAGTTGGGAACCAACCAGTTCGAGAGACACAGTTAAACGACCAAATACTTGTGAAAGATTTAGCAAGATTAAATGATTCGATTGAATTGGAAAGATTGATACCAGTGCCTTATGGAGTCAGCTATCCTGCCAAGGAAATTACAACCAAGTACTTAATGAGAAACTGCTGCTATGCAATGTTAATTTAGAATGTAGAATGCAAGGAAAACGATTTGAAGGAGCGAGATGAAACAAGCTTCGAAGATGAGAGTTAATGTTAAAAAGCCTAAATGTTAAAAAGCCTAAAGCACTTAGATTATAAATAATCTGATCTAACCACTAAGTACTTAAGCGAGAGTGTCAGTTATGAAGATGCTAAAATTACTCGATTAAAAGATATACAGATCCACAATAGAGCTCTCAAAATCAGATATCAATCACACTTACTTGAAAAGATTTCCCAAACATTAGTATTCAATAAACATCCAATAATTCAAGTAAATGAAACAAAAGTTAATTAAACATTAGGCAATTTTAATTGATAAAACACGTTCCAAAACTCAGATGCCAATGATCATCAAACCTAACTGAAACATATGAAATTTACTAGCACTTAAATCTCAGTAATTATTCATCCAGATATACCATGAAAGTTAGATGCTAAATAAACTTTTCATCAAATAATTTATGGATTGAATGATATTCTAAAATAATGCAAATCCAATAAAATTTTAATTTTCTCCTATAGTTAAGCTTAGGATATTTTTTTCAGCAAGATTTCAGATTTGAAATATAAATTTCAGCAGTAATTTAAACCATATATCAACAAACAAACGATACCGGCACCAATGCCCAAAATGACTAAAAATAGTAAAAATTGTTGAATTTGAAGAAAAATCAATTTTTAGGGCTTGATTAAGAGAAATTTTAGATCTGATATTTTTATTTCAGCAGTGAAACAGTGATAGATCAACAAGATAAAAATGCCCAAAATAGCTGCCAAATACTTCTAGAAATAACAAAAATATATTAAAAGTTGAAAATTTCAATTTAAGGCTTTAAGAGAGTTTGATTCAGTAATTTTCAGAAATGATAAGTTTGTAACAACAGTAAATTGATAATAGATCAACAAACTGAAAACACTGAAAATGATCCCCACTGTCTAAAAACAGTAAGTTTTGCCGAAAAGACTGAAAATTCAAAATTTTTAGACCTTATTTAGGATATGCATAAGAAATGTTTAGATCTGATTTTTCATAGTTATGCAGCAATATCTAGCAAGCTTTAAAGTCAGATCTAGGCAAAATTGAAGATGCTCAAATGACAAAAAATTCTGAAAATGAAGATTTTGCAATTCTAAACAATTTTGACCATATAAAATGTGTTTTTAGGGCCTAATTATTTGTGATTTGCTTGCTATAATAAAATTTGCAGAAAATAAGGGTTTAGAGATCAAACCCTTAGCCCAAGGCTTTGAAGATTCCATCGTTGAAAATTCTTGAAATTTTGGGATAATGTTGCCGCTTGAAAATTAGAATTTTGGAGACCAAAATCGTATAAAAATAGCTTCAAAAATCTATACGTTCTCAAGGGTCTAGATCTGGCTCAGATCTGAAGATTTCCTTGGTTGATTTTTCAGATCTATTCCTGCAAACAAATATTGAGCTTAGATCTTGCCCTCCAGGGTCTAGATCTAGCTTAGATCTGAAGATTTCCTTGGTTGATTTTTCAGATCTATTCTTGCACAAGTGAAAAAAGAAAAACCAAATACCCAATATGTACAATAATAGAGAAAATCCTAAAAACCCAAATGTTAGAATTCAAAATTATGTTACAAAACTTCAGATCTACACATGTAAATTACATATCTATACAATATATTTACAGATCTATGCACAAGAGTTGCAGATCTGTCAGATCTGAGGAGTATAAATCTAACTTCGTTTCCAGATCTGAAGATCTAAGGCGAACTAGCCAGATCTAACTTTAAATTCAAAAAAATTAAGATAAATTTTTTTATTTAGGCACAAGCTCTAGAAGGACCTTGCAAAAAATATTCCATAAGATAACCTTAGAAATTAGGAAACATTGGGTTTTTTCAGATTTTCTGAAATCTGAGAGTCGGCTGATCGAACCGAAGATTTTCGCCCAAATCTTGAATAATGATCTTTGCACACTTAGATCTGAATTTTAGATTGATAGAGTTTGTTAAACACCATGTTGAAGCACACACATGGTGTATGAGAACAATAAACACGCACACAAGAGACTCAACACACAATGAAAGATAAACGTGAGGCTTTCTTATTTTTCCATTATACATGATGTACATTTATAGTACAATGGTGTGACTCTTGGTTTCACATTCCAAGGTCACTTGGACTCCATTGTGACTTTTCGCATTCCACACCTACCCATGTAGGATTAGGTGTTCCAACATCCCCCTTAATCCGAAGGGGTATGTGTGAGTCCAAGAAAAGAGTTGTAATACAAATCTGCAAAGTATACATGGCAGCACTTGGGCTGAATCAACTCTCTGAAATGTTGGAAAAAAGGAGGTGGTTTTAGGATGACCACAAACACTGGAACGCAATACATGTTGCAGTTCCCGGAACTCTTCCAAAACTGGCAAGAAGCTGAAGGCTTCTGCTAGAGGAATTGTCCCTCATAAAAAAAGGAGACCTTCGACCTAAAAGAAGGGAGGTCTACTACCTGTGGTGGTTTTAGGTTGTCCACCAACCAAAGATGATGGTTTTAGGTTATCCACCAACCGAAAATGATGGTTTTAGGTTATCCACCAACCGAAGGTATGCTCATGGGCATCCATGTCTCTGGCTACATCTCTGAATCCGGAATGATGAATTGTGGCTCAGGCTCGCTTGAACTGCTGGCTACAACTCTGAACATGGAATGAGAGATTGTGGCTCAGGCTCGCTTGATCTGACGTCGAAGCTTGTACATGACCACCATTTTCCCCCCTGTCAGGGACAAGGTGAGATGATGGCGAAAACTCAGCTGCAAGTTTGCTCAATATCCGTGAACAAGTTCTAACATGTGTCGTAAACATCTTCTTGGCTGCTGATGCCCATTGCCAAGAAGCGATCCATCCAAGATGAATCTTGGTTCTTGCAGGAGGCTTGTGTCTGAAGCATCTGTGTGAAGAATGAGTGTGTCGACCACAGTGCTTGCATGGATGAAGATCAAAACAGTGATCTTTCATATGACCAACTCGATCACAGTGTTGGCATTTCTCAATCTGTTGTGGAAGTGGAACAGGATCTGGAACAGCTGCAGGTGAACTGTCATACATGAATCCGGCACTCTGAAATTTGATGGGCTTTGTGTAGTCTGGAATATGAAAGGACACATCCTTGTCATATCCAAGACCAGTTCGGTGCTTGTTGTGGACAAGCTCTTCCCAAGGTCTGATGATGGGCTTGAGAAGTGCAGGCTGAACTGTTGCATCTGCATGTACATCTGCTGAATGTGAATCATCTTTGTCTTCTTTCTTCTGATGAGAGTCCTTCACAATGTTCTGAACAGAAACAGGTTCAGAATGGTGACTCTTTTGCTGAAGTTCGTCTTGTTGGAGCTGAGATTCCAACTGCAAAAACTCGATCTTTTCATGTGCATCTAGCAAACAACTCTGAATGTTACATAGAGCATCCTTGCTCATTTTTATCATATCATGAACATTTGAATGAATGAGGTCATTCAACAACACTAATGCCTCATTGATTTTGGCCATTTTCAACAATTTAGGCTCAAAAATGAAAGGGTGTCGGCTTCAACCGAAAATGCACCCGTTTACAATGTGACTGAACAACAAATACAATTGATTGCAAAGAATTTCCAGCTATGGAAATCTCAAGTACAAAATGTGCTCCTCAAATGATGGAGGGCAATCAACAATCCTTCAACAACTCAAGTCTTGAATGAAGATGCAAATCAATGTGAGTCCAATACAATACTTCTGCAAAAATGTGCAGCAAAAAACAATATGCAAGAGGCCTTTGAGGCAGCTGAAATCTCTTTTTCAAATAACTGTTTTCAATGATAGCAACTTGTCTTCTTTAAGAAAATCTTCAGAAAATCACTCTTATGTCAATGTCAAATCTGCAAATTTCTCTCTATATATTCAGTCCATCTTCTTCATATGTCGAATCTTCTTTTACTGCTGTTCTTATTCTCTTATTCCTCTCTCTCTCTGCTATCTTTTTTTTTTTTTTAAATTAATTAAAAATTAATTAAAAAAAATGGGGAATTTTAAAAAAGGATTATTAAAAATGAAAAGGGGGTGATTTAATTAAAAGGTAGGGTGGTATTTATATATGGGAGAATGGAGAATTTAAAGAATATAGAGAATTTATTTAAAAAAATGGAGGGTGGGTTTTGTTATATGGGAGGGTCGGCTTTTAAATAATGGATATATATATTTGTGAAAGTGCGTTAAGGGGGAGGTAGAGGGATGCCGTGGATAGTAAGAGCCGCGGAGAGTAAGGGCCGAGAGTTGAGCGATAAGGGCGCGTTAGGAAAGATTGGGACGAGTGGCAGTGAGGAGCAGGGGGTCGGGTGCTGTAGTGTGATATGTGTAAGGGCCGTGGGGAATGGGAATAGCGCAGGCGGAGTTGTATAAGGGAGCGGGTTTGGTATGGTGTAAGGGCGGCCGTTGCAGTGAGGAGAGGGAGCGTAAGATGCTGCGTAGGAAGGATAGACGCAGGTTAGGGAGAGTCTGCGTTGCAGGCAGGGGACGTATAGTTGCAGAGTGAGCGCGCAGAGCGAGGGGAGGGCGTAGGGACGCGAGTGTGGTTAGGCAGCGTATGCGTAGGGGCTGTGCGTTGAAGAATTTGTGCAGATCGGCGTTTGGGTAGAGAGGAGCATAGGGCTCGGGTTGTGGAGAGAGCCGTAGAGGGAGCGCTGTAGTAGAGGGCTCGGAGTGTGGAGTGGAAAGGCCGAAAGGCCGTGAGGTAGAGGGCGCTGCCAAGTGAGGGGCGTAGGGAAAGAGCGAGGGTAGGGAGCGGAGTGTGGCAGGGATTTTTTTTGTTTTTTTATTTTTTATTTTTTATATAACAGCAGAGAGCAGGAGCAAAAATTGGACAGCAGAGAATTGGACTTTGCAGAATTCTTCCAGATATACAGCAGAATTGGACAAAATGCAGAAATGAGGGCAACAATAGAATTTTTCCAGCAACAGAGAAACCCAGAATTGCAGAATTTTCCAAATTATTTCAACAGTAAAACTCAGAAATCTTTCCAATAGCTCAGCAGCAGAAAAACTCAAAATTCTTTTCCATTAAAAAGCCATAAACTTCTACTTCAGAAACCCTCTTTAAACAGTGTTTTCCAGCAACTCTTCAATGCAGAAATTAATAGAAATTGCAGGAAAAATGAGAATGAAAACCTTCAGATGGGCAGTGCTGCCTTTCTTCAAAACCACTGCTGCCCTTCTTCAAAACAAATTCTGAATGCTGCTCTTTCTTCTGAATGCTGCTCCTTCTCCAAAACCACTTTCTGAATGTGGCAAAAAGACTGCTGCAAAAACTCTCTAAATGCTGCAAAAATGCCAACAATTTTTGCAGATATACACAGGCCATAAACACAAATGGCTCACTCAACTTAAAGCAGGGCCAGAAATCGCCCGCTCTGATACCATGTTAAACACCATGTTGAAGCACACACATGGTGTATGAGAAGATGAGCACACACACACAAGAGACTCCACATAATGAAGGATAAGCTTGAGGCTCTCTTATTTTCCATTATACAAAGATGTACATTTATAGTACAATGGTGTGACTCTTGGTTTCATATTCCAAGGACACTTGGACTCCATTGTGACTTTTCATATTCCACACCTACCCATGTAGGATTAGGTGTTCCAACAGAGTTTTAAAAAATAACCATGAGACCTTTCAGAAATATAGATAACTAATATTTCTGTCAAATCAAAATGCAATTTAAGAAAACCTAGAAAACTGCACAAGATACCTGTATGCAGATCAATCCATAAAGGCCATCAACCATCACTTGCCAATAAAAGTAACAGAATTTAGAGACAATATCACCACATAGATCTGGAAAAGGAACACCAAAGTTTGTAACCCCAAAGTCTTTATGCTTTATTGATAAAAAAATTACAAGAGCTTCTGAGAACAAGTGCACGATCCAAAGATCGGATGCAAATGACATACAAAAGCCTCTAATTTATAAGATAAAATCTCCAACAGCTAGTTTAGTTGATCCATGTCAAAATAATCTCGACCGTCGAAAAAGATCTAATTATCTTTTAATCTGGATTGTCGAAATTATAATTTTGAGGAAATTCGAATTTATCATTTAATTCCATTTTAATTAACTCAAAAATAATATTTTTGAGTTAATTACCTCAAAATTTTGACTTTGACTTAACCACCAAGGCCCAAGGGTCCAAAATTTCTTGAAATTCTCAATATTCCCTTGGCCTGAAACCTTTAAAAACTTATTTTTGAAGGACCCACAAATTTTGCCTATGAAGAATTTTAACTCACCTAGAACTTAAAATTAATTAAATTTCTGACTTAGGATTTTTAATTTAAATTGGCCAGAAAATTTAATTAATAGACTGAGAGGGGATTTAATTGTTTTTCCAACCCTCTTTACATAAGATAAATACATTTAGACACATAAAGGGGGATACCCATTCGCGATAGACCCTCAAATAGGTACCCAATTCTGCGACTCAAAACATGATCTAGTAGACCAAGTAGTTTGTAATAAAATAATCTAGCCAATTAGCTAAGATTATTCCCAAACTACTTTTACAAAGACTCGATAGAAAACATTAGGACTCAATTAGTGTCTTGATGACAAAATCCACCCTAGCTTTGGGGTAAGGCTGGAAGGGAAAACTCTGCCGATCACTTGTGTCGAGAAACACAAATGAATAAGTGAGACAAAAAACCTCCTAGGATAGAAATCATCACCAAAATACTAGGCTTACTTAGGTTGTTACATACATAGTGGTCTTACTTAGATCATTTACATCATAAACATGCAAAATGGGTTTACATCATTTATAAAACTGTCGACTGATGATGAAATCTGAATGGCATGAACACGTCGAACATGATGAATCCCATTTAAAAAAATGGGGGTGTACTGCTATGGGGTCATTGACAAAGTGTGGTCAGCAGGGCCTAAGAAAGATTGAAGTAAAATTGCATCAAACATAGAATACCATGGTTATCTAAATTTAACATGGAATCAGAGCTGAGGTAAAGACAAAGTCTAAGAGTCCAAGTTGGTGTTAGAAGCTATCTCCGAAGGAAGAAATCTTATCAAGGACAAATGGCCTCCTCAACTTACAAGGGTTTCAAGGTTGATGATAAATTGACTGATAAGTCTAATTATCATGCATGGAAGATGTCCTTGGATTTGGCGCTAGAAGATCAAGATGTCATGGACTATGTACAGGGGAATATTCAAGAGCCTCCATCAAATGCAGCTGCTGCCACGAAGACGAAATATATAAAAGGGGAAATCAAAGCAAATATGATTATCTGGGATTCTATTCATAAGCAATTGGTTGCTTACATTTCTGAGCTGAAGACATCTAAGGAGATGTATGGTAAGCTGGTGAGCATGTTCAGGGCTAGTAGTGCTAATCAAATCCTCTTCTTCAAGAATCAATTGAAGAATATCAAGAAGGGTAAGGATGAATCTATTCAATCCTATTTTATGAGGCTCACTGAAATCAGAAATAATTTCCTGGCAATTGGGGAAGCAATATTTGATCGAGAGATGGTTCTTATTGCACTTGGAGGTCTCCCCCGTGATTGGCATGTATTCAATACCACTATTCTCAATAATAATGTGGTTCCTGATTTTGATGAAATATTGACGAGATGTACTCAAGAGGAAACAAGAATGATGGAGTATGCCTCTAATGGTAATGGAAGTGACCCTACTGCCTTCGCCGCTCATGCAAAGAAGAAGAACCATGGTGGCCTGAGAAATCAAAACCATGGTAGAGCGAGGCCCAAAGGAAGGAAGGGAAGATGTTACACTTGTAACAAGACTGGACACTATGCAAGAGAGTGCCCTAATAGAAGGGACTCTCCCAGGGATGATGACAACAACAACTCGAGAATGAATGGCAGGAACAACAGGTTCCAAGGAAAAAAGGAAGGCTCCCTCTGATCTTAATGGAAATGGGCAACCTTTCAAGAGGTCAAGAAATTCCAGGTACGATGGGTTTAATGTTGTTGATAATAAGAGAAATGATTTTATTCTTGTATCTGTCCTCTCTGCTGCATCTCCACTCGACACCCTGGATGTCTGGGTAATTGATAGTGGTGCTTCAAGTCACCTCACTAGTTATAAAGAAGTCGTTTCTGATTTGGTTGAGAAAGATACGAATCTAGAAATTATCCTTGGAGATAATGCCACCTATCCCATGAAAGGGACAACGACTATCACCCTCCATTTATCTCAAGGTCAAGTCATTATATTACAAGATGTGTTGTATGTACCTAATATGAAGAAGAACCTTGTGTCCATTTCGGTAATGGAAGACAATGGGTTCAAGGTGGCATTCGTTGATGGAAAGGTACTTATCTGGAAGAAGAACTTCAAGGAAGCTCTTTCTATTGGTTTTAGAGTTGATACACTCTACTAGGTTGGAGGAAGTCCACTAAGGGCTATGACATGTGATACAACTCTTCAAACAGAGTTATGGCACTGGAGGTTTGCACACCTTCATTACGAAGCCCTTCCCGAAGCAAGAAAGGTGGTGAGAGGGATGCCCGAATTCAGAGATGACCATGAAGCTATATGTTAGGGTTGTGCCGAAGGGAAGCATACAAGGAGACCATTCCCCTCAAGTGTCACAAAGACAACTAATATCTTGCAGTTGATACATTCTGACTTATCTGGTATGTTGCCTGTGACATCCTTGGGAGGATGTTCCTATTACATGACTTTTACAGATGACTTCTCCCACAAGACTTGGATATCTTTTTTGAAGAAGAAGGAAGAAGCATTCAAAAGGTTCCGTACATTCAAGGCCTTGGTGGAAAATCAAACCGAGAAGAAATCAAACTTTTGAGGACCGACAATGGGACCGAGTATGAGTCAAATGAGTTTAATGACTTTTGTAGAGAAGTTGGCATTAAGAGGGAGACCACAATTGCATACACTCTTGAGCAAAATGGTGTTGCTGAAAGAAAGAGCAGGACCATTGTGGAAGTTGGCCGTGCCATGCTATGTGACCAAGGTCTTCCAAAGTTTCTATGGGGAGAAGCTGCAAACGTTGCTGTGTATGTTGGAAACAGATGCCCGCATTCCGCTCTAGACTCCAAAACTCTTGAAGAAGTCTTCTCTGGTAAGAAACCTGATGTTTCTCATTTTAAAGTTTTTGGTTGTCCTGTTTACTTTCATGTGCCAAAAGAAAAGAGAAGCAAGCTTGATGCTTTTGGAAAGAAGGGAATGTTTGTGGGCTACAATGAAACTTCGAAGGCATATAGAATCTATGTGCTTGGTCAAAGAGAAGTGGAGATATGCCACGATGTCACCTTCGATGAAGATGCTGCCCTTAAGAAAGTAAGAAATCTTCCTAGCTCCAAGGAAGACAAAGAAGATGAAGAAGCAGAGAAGTTGGAAGAGCCGAAGGATGACCTGATGCCTGATGTTGAAGGACCTATGGATCCCATTGATCCACCTCCTTCAAATAAGAGAAGACCCTCATGGCTTAGGGATACTCTCGAAGATGCCAAGAGACATATTGCCCCAAAGGGGGACATTCCGTGAAAGCAAGAAACCGAAGAGATACCAAGGGTATCTAGTAGCCATGAGTACGATAGTACAGTCTAAGCCTGGAATATTTGAAGAAGCCATAAAGCATCAAGTTTGGATGGATGCTATGCACGAAGAATATGAGTCCATTATGAAGAATGATGTTTGGGAAGTGGTCCCAAGACCAGAGGACAAATCTGTTGTCACCTCGAAGTGGCTTTATAAGATCAAGCATGGATCTGATGGAAGTGCTGAAAAGTACAAGGCAAGATTTGTTCCCTGAGGCTTCTTTCAAAAAGAAGGCATTATGATGATATATTTGCACTTGTGGCGTGCTATACCACCATCCGATCTATTATTGCCCTTGCTGCTACGTAAGGATGGAGTCTACATCAGATGGATGTGAAGACCGCTTTTCTGCATGGATCTATGAAGGAAGAGGTGTATGTGGAGCAACCTCTGGGGTTCGAAGTCCAAGATAGAGACATCGATGTATGCAGGGTTAAGAAAGTCCTCTGTGGGTTGAAGCAAGCCCCCAAGGGTTGGTACGAGAGCATAGATAAATACTTGATGAAGCTGAGCTTCACTCGAAGTAATGCTAATTCGAACCTTTATTTTTTTGGTTGATAGAGAAAGGCCTCTCATTTTGGTTCTCTATGTGGACGATCTCTTCCTGACAGGTTCTGACCCTTTCATTCATCCGTGTAAGAGGGAGCTAGCTTCCGAGTTTGAGATGAAAGACCTAGGACTGATGCACTACATCCTAGGCTTGGAGGTATGGCAGAGGCGAGGCAAGATTTTCCTTTCTCAAGGAAAATATGTCGTGAAGCTGCTGGAGAGATTTGGTATGGTGTACTGTAAGTCCGTGTCGACACTGAAAGAACTCAACTTTAAGAAGTTGAGTGGAAACGCTGCTGGGCCCATGCAAGCAAATCCTACCAAGTATCGACAACTCTTAGGGGCCCTGATGTTCTTAGTGAACTCCCATCCGGACATATGTTTTGCAGTGAACACTTTGTGTCGACATATGATTGAACCTCATCACATTTACTGGATTGGTGCTAAGAATCTGTTGAGATATCTTCGGGGCACAATCAACCATTTGTTGAGATACACTGTCGGGAGTTTGAGACTCCATGGATATACTGATGCTGATTGGGCTAGTAGTGTGGTGGATCGCAAGAGCACATCTGGATGTTGCTTCACCTTGGGTTCTGCTTCGATATCTTGGATGAGCAGGAAGCAGAAGTCGGTGGCTTTGAGCACGGCTGAGGCTGAATACATTGCAGCGAGTATGGCTTGTTGTGAAGCTGTTTGGTTGCGAAAGCTCTTCAGTGAGCTCTTTGGGCATGTGCTAGATACCACTGTTATCCTTTGCGATAACTAGAGTATGATTCGTCTTTTTGAGAATCTCGTGTTGCATGATCGATCCAAGCATATTGATATCAGGTACCACTTATCTGGGATATGGTAGAGCGAGGCGCCGTAAGGCTCGATCATTTAGGAACTGATGAGCAGGTCGCATATATTCTCACAAAGCCCCTGGGGAAGGTCAAGTTCCTAACCTTCCATGAGAAGCTTGGAATCTTGGAAATACCCTATTCTGAGGGTCCTGCTTGAGTTGGACTATGAGCTCTGGGAGCTCCGGGGGGCTTGGGGATAGCTTCTTGGAGCTACAAGCACTCACGGGGCGAGGTTTGCCGAACCTTGTGGTGCTTCTGCCCCATCGTTATGATATTGAGTTGGTTCCCCTCTCTTTGACCTGTGCCCTACACGCATCCTACCCATGGAGTTTCCGACTCATGGGAAGTACCTCTCATTTGGCCAATGAGGTGGGAAATTTGGATAGAGAGCATTGCAAGACCGATGGACGCATTGGAGATTGCCATACTCTCTATGTCTAGGATGGCAGGTGTCCAACACCTTGATCTGGGATCAAGAATGATGAGGTTTTATTCTCTAAACTGACTTCGGGTCAGTAAACTAACTTCGGGTTAGTATGAGGCTCTTTTGAGTCCGAGAAAGGTTTTACCTCTAAGCTGACTTCGGGTCAGTTATGTGTGAAGTCTTTGTGACTCACCTTTTGTTTTGAAATAAAGAGCCAACAAAGCAAGTTACGGTGGGATGACGCATGATGTTTGGTTTGGTACATGATGGATGGCACTTGTGGACAGATGGAGTTCTCCATAGTTGAGAGGGAGTGTTAATTTTGGGCACCTAGGTCCAAAATCCATGTTGCACTGCTCATATAACGATGGTCATATTTTTGTTGGATTCCTCTTTCAGAGAGGTGCAGGATTGATCTAAAGATCTTCTTGATCGGATGAGCAGAACATTGATTTTGAATTTATTTTCCACATATGCAAGGTCGGCCAGATTTATCCCACATGCCTAAGAGATGTGTCACACATTCCCATTGATGAATATAAATTGGAGAGACTTGGAGGTCATTTTCTCATCATCTCATCACACATTCTCTCATTGTGATCTGATTGGTTCGATAGCCTTTGGAGGCCTTTTGCCCTTACACGTGTGGAGCGAAGTTGCTGTTTTCTGCGTCGATCTATTTAGGGCTTTCTGTTTTATGCGTTGATTTGTTTAGGGCTTTTCTGCTGCAGCGTTGACCAACGTTGACCGTGGTCAACCCTTGGTCGTTTGACCTCAATCTTCTGCAAAAATTTCGATTTTAGGAGGCCGTACAGCTAGGCACTAAAATCGAGGAATTTCGAGATGTTTGACCAAAGCCCTAGTTTGCTGTGTTGACTTTCCTGAATCTGCCTGCATTGACTTTTCTGCGCTGTCTCTGGTTTGACTTGCATTGACTTGTGATGAGTTGTCTTTGAGGGCTGTGGGTGTGACACATGAAAGTGTTGGCTGACCAAGAAAGACTTTGCTGGTTGAAGCATCTTGCTGATCGCCGTAACACCACAATATCTCATATCTTTGCTGGACAAAAGGAATTGTAAATCTGATCTATATTTGGCTTGTCTTCTATTGATCTATTATTGTGTTCTATCAGCATTTTACTTTCAAGTTTATATGATTGCTATTTTGTATTGGGCCTAAGAAAGATTGAAGTAAAAGTGCATCAAGCATAGAACACAATGGTTATCTAAATTTAACACAATCACTAATAGAGCTTAAATATGTATGACCACCTCATGAGAACCTTCGGGATGCCAGGAGATTGACAAAAGGCAAGGGAATTGATTTTTAAATAGGGAAGGCGGTCATCATTGGGGATATAAGGGGGACGAAGAAGGTATAGAAGAGGAGAAATTGATGGGGGCATTTCATTCAGATGTACAGAGGAACTTTGAGCCGATAATTGTTCGATAAGAACATTGAGCCAACAATTATTCTTGGAGTTTTGGGCACGAGAGCCAAAAGACCTCAATTTCGAAGTCTTTTGGATCTAGGAACTGGATAGGTTGATCCCAGATAGGCTAGGAGGAAATAGTCGGTTTGATAGCGAGAGCGGAAGCAACAACAATCCAGGATCACTTTCAAACATAATTTCCAAGCACTTGCAATTCCATTCTTAAATTGAGGTTAATTTCTGAATATTTGGTTAATTTATAAATTCAGGGTCCAAAATTTCTGTTGTCTGGTTAACTCCTAAATCTAGGGCATTAAACTCTGGTATCAGAGGATTGGTTTTTAACCCTTTTGACCTTATATGACCTACTCATGCTCCTCTCATTTACACTCTAAGTCGGAAGAGTAAAATAGCCTCTCTTCTCGTGTTATAAAGATGTTGGCTGATAAACTTACATGCCTTCCTCCTACACCGGGTGTTGTTGGGATGGAGCACTATTTGTATAATCTTGGGTAAACATATGAGTAGTGGTATGTTAACCCATAAAGACTCAAGCTCCAAGTATCCAATCGAACGACCAATAATTGATATATTATTGACTCAAGAGCATAATAGTCTGGCTTTTTTTATATTCTAAGGTAGCAATAGGGATTAACTGTTGTTTTAACAGAGCCTCGAGGAATCAATTCCATTGCCTTGTAGCCTCATGAACCCTGTTATTATATATATCCTTCTTCTAGTCTTTTGTTGGGGATTGTATTTCTTCTTCCACGAAGTAAGGTTGAAGGTACTTCCTCCCGTTAAATAAAAGTTTGTTTTGAGGTGAAAGGTGACTTATGTGTTTCTTGGTGATTCGATTGGTTGGAAGAGTGCTAATCATCTGGTCCATCCCACATAACCCCTCTGTAATGCTTGATGATTTTCAAAACGCCTCCGGTAATTCCAGAATTGCTGTAGCCTGTGAAAATTTCTACAACGAAATTCCTACTGCAGTATCTGATGTTATTTCTCCTACTTATTATTCAACAATAAGTTATTTACAAAAATTACTTCAGTAAACATCAAAATAAATTCTATTTCAGTCTTCACAACCATAATATTGAGCAAACTATAAAGAAATACAAACACAAGATTAACATAGTTATTTTTGGACAATTGTCCTCGGAAAAACCCAATGTGGGAAAATTGGTGCAACAGATGAGGGTTTCTTTATTATTCTTCATTAAATCTCTTGTACAGAAAATAACTAGCAGAATAGAAGAAGAATATTCATGAGAAATTTAGAAACAATTTCCTCACGTGCTTGTAAGTGAATATCTGACCCTGGAGGGCCCTCGAGCCTCTCTACGTCTCACTGCATCAGCTTCTGCGTAGTCCCAGCGTCACAGCCTCTGCGCCCTCTCTGCCACTGCGTCATTGCCTCTGCGCTGCTTCTTCCGGTCGGATTATGTACTCTCAGCTCTTGCTGATCCCCTCTCTCTCTCCACCCTGCAACTCTCCCTTTGAATCGATTTCTCATGCCGAACTTCAGCAAGTGCGAAAATTGATCTTCTTGGGAAATTGAGTATCTGCCTCGGTTTGTTTTCCAAATGACCCTCAAGCTTTCTTAAATAATCTTCTTGTTGACATTCAACGACCCAGATTAGAAGCTAATCAATGGCTGAGATCATTTTGATTTGATCCTCGTCTTCTTCTAGAAGTTACACCCATAGTTTAGATTAATACCCATTAATTATTTTAATTTCCCAAGTTTAGACTTAGAGTCACATTAAAAATAATTAATTTATCAAATAAGACTGTCTCTGGGTGGAATTTCCCAAAATGATTTATGGGTTATCTGGAATACATGTGTCTAATCCTCTCCACAAAATTTGAGACTTAGAGCACATCTGATGCTACCACAAATCAACGCTCCCTCTTAGCGAGGAATGTGCTCTAGCAATACACCCTACCGCATATTGCTCTGATTATGGAGCATCTCCATCTGCGTCGCTGCTGCAACTGTATTGTTGCTGACCCTGCCACGATCAACATTGGATCTGTATTGCAACTCCCTCTCAATGCTACATCTGTGGCTGAGATATCACCTGTTTTTGCTATTGAAACAAATTCTCTACCATACCCATCTGCTCTCTGAAGTGAACAAACTTGGCTCTCCCGAGAGCTTTGGTGAGTATGTATGCCACCTGACTCCTCGTGGGGATGTATTGCAATTGTACTAGCCCTCGCTGAACACAGTCTCTAATAAAATGACACCTAATGTCAATGTGCTTTGACCGATCATGAAATACCGGATTCTCAGAGAGTTTGATACAACTCTGGTTATCACAGTAGATCCTGGTCACTTCCATCTTTCTTCTGAACAGATTCACTAGCAGTTTTCTAAGCCATATGGTTTTGAACGTAGCTGTGCTTGTTGCCATATATTTCGCCTCTGCTAAGCTCAGTGCTACGGATTTCTGCTTCCTACTACCCCAGGAGGTCATCCCTAATCTGATGTTGAAGCAGTACCTTGAGGTACTCTTCTGATCTACTGAATTGCTTGCCCAATTTGCGTCTATGAAGCCGCTCAATTTGACATCATATCCACGAGTGTATTTCAACCCATATCCGACTATTCCCCGCACATATATGAGAGTGTGCCTTGCTGCTACCCAGTGTACTCTCTTCGGTTCTACCATGAACTGATTGAAGGTTTTGATAGCAAAGCAAATGTCTGGCATGGTGTTGACGAGATACATAAGTGACCCAATGAGCTGCCTGTACAAGGTGGGGTCCACTTCCTTGTCTTCTGATGCATCGATCTTCTTCCAGTTGGTTATCATGGGTGTTTCCATGGGCCGGCAATCCTGCATTCTGAATCTCTTCATAATTTCTAAGGCATATCTTCCTTGTCTTAGGAAGATTCTTCCATTTTTCTGCCATACCTCCAATCCTAGAAAGTAATGCATCAACCCCAAATCCTTCATTTGGAATTCAGCTTCCAGGTTCTTCTTGCAGTCCTTGATGAGTCTAGATGATCCTGCAAGGAATAGATCATCTACATACAGTACCAGGATAAGTGGCTCATTCTCTACCATTAAATAGTAGAGATTAAGATCTGCGTCACTCTTGACAAATCCCAATTGCTGCAAGTACCCGTCAATCCGATCGTACCATGCTCTGGGTCCCTGCTTGATCCCATATGGGGTTTTCTTCAGTCTACATACATGAGATTTCTTCTCATGGGTCTCAAAGCCTTCAGGTTGTTCAATGTACACCTTCTCTTCTATCACTCCATTCAAGAATGTTGTCTTGACATCCATTTGGTGAATTTCCCATTCCATCTGCGCTGCTAAGGACACAGTTGATTTGATGGAGGTGTATTTGGCAACAGGGGCGAAGGTCTCCTCATAATCGATTCCTTCCTTCTATGCATACCCCTTGGCCATGAACCTCACCTTGTATTTTTCTATGTTGCCATCTGCAATATACTTGATCTTGTAGATCCATCTCGAACCTACAACTGTTCTTTTCTCTAGTCTAGGCACGACTTCCGAGACATCGTTAGTCATGATAGAGCTATACTCCTCTACGGTGGCATCCACCCAGATTTGATGTTGTACGACCTCCTGAAAGCTAGAGGGTTCTTCAACCTGTGCTACCAAGGCTTGGTATCTATCAAGCTGTCTACGTTGCCTTTTCTCCGTTCTAGGAGCTCCAACAAACTCTTCTGCGTCCCTCAGTGTTTGGTGTACTTCTTTGCTTATTCTGCCACTGGTGGTGGGTGGCTCAACCAGTTCCTCTTCCTGCTGTCCCCTCTGTTGTGAACTATCTGGATTTTCTTCACTTGAGGAAATACTAGTACTAGATACGGTGCTTGATCCAGATGTCTGTCCACCTGCTGGTTCTTCCCCTCGCTGTTGCTGGACTAGAGGAACATCCTCAGATTTCTCTCCAGGAGGCATCTTTTGGGATTTCCTAAAAGCTCTTTCTTCCATGAACTTTACATCCCTCCTTTCTACAATCTTCCTGCTGCCTGGAATATAGATTTTGTATGCCTTCGAGGTCTCGCTGTATCCTACGAGATACCCCTTCTCTGTAGTCTGATCTAATTTGCTCTATTTTTCATCTAGAATGTGACAATATGCCACACTTCCAAATATCCTGAAATGACTCACTTCTGGCTTCTTCCCTGTGAAGATACTCTCAGGCGTTCTCTTGCCCAAGGCCTTATGAGGAGTCCTATTCTGGATATATACAGTTGTGTTGCATGCTTCTGCCCATAAGAATCTAGGCATGTTCTAGCCATACAACATTGCTTTTGCTGCCCCAACATTAGTCCTGTTCTTCCGCTCTGCAACCCCATTCTGCTTTGGATTATATGGAGCTATCCATTCTCTTTTGATGCCCTCTCTTGCACATAAATCTGTGAAGTCCTTGTCAGTGTACTCTCCACCATTATCTGAGCGCATTACTTTTATCTTCTTCCCTGTTAGATTTTCAACTAGAGCCTTGAATTATTAGTTAGTATGGTAAAACTTTTTAATGAGATTATTAATTATTATTATTAATATCTATTAGACATTATAATCATTATTAATAGTGATTTAGGAATAAAAAATATTAATAATATTAATTATTTTCAAATGATTAATTAATAAGAAATACTAATAATATTATATAATTTTTTTTTAATTAAAAAATTGAAAAATAAATTAATTGAATGGTCAGCTCTCTTAGTCTTACTAGTTTTTTCCTTCACTATTTATCATGGTTTGTTCTCCTCTCAAGGCTCTCATTCACATTTTGTCCTGAAGATGGATCCCCATTGGGATTTGAAACGTTGACGAAGTTTTGTTAACACTGTGGATAATCCGAATTGCTATTCTTCAATTAACGACCACAAAAGCTTGAAAACCATCGACCTCATCCTTGGTCTTTAAGAAGTAGATCCAAGTTTTCTTGGAGTGATCATCAATAAAGGTGACGAAATATTCGTCACCGCTAAGAGCTCTGGTAGACATTGGTCCGCAGATATCTGAGTGTATTAGCCCTAATACACTTGGATCCCTATTGTTGCTTTTGGAATATGCTGCTTTGGCGTACTTCCATAGTATGCATCCTCTGCATACATCGTTTTGCTTGGTACTCAAGACTAGAACTCCCGTCACAGTTTCTCTAAGTATTCTCAGAGCTCCATTATGTAGATGCCCCATTTGTTTGTGCCATAGCTGATTGATGTCCTTTTCTCCATTGAGATCACTGCCTATTAGTGCCATTGGAGACTTAAGCTGCAACCTGTATAGTCCGTTGCTTCGAGTTCCAATTTGAGCCTTTTTCTTCCAGCTTGGATGTTTGACGTATACTTTCCTTCCAATGAAGTACATATCATATCCCTTGTCTTGCAACTGGGACACTGAAAGTAAGTTCATTTCCAATCCTGGTACATGCAACACATTCGTGGCTCAGAGATTATCTTCTGCTTCTGTCTGAAATGTTATGGTCCCTCTTCCTACTAGGGCACACTTCGTTTTGTTTCCAATAGTAATCTGAAAGTTCATACATTCTTCTTGATAGCTCGAGAAATATTCTCGAACTCTAGTCATATGAGCTGAAGCCCTGCTATCAATGTACCAATCATTGGCTGATGCAGAAGTCAATAAACACTCAAATTCCTCTTCCAATCTGGAAGACAATTCTGAAATGTCATGATCTTCTATCGCGCTTTTTCTTTTCTCTAGCAATCTCTGCAGAGAACTGCACAATCCCTCTAGAGTTCGATTTGTTGTCAATGCAGCACCGCGACTTCCCTTCAATGAGGATCTCTTCGGTGCCTTTGCTCGGTCTAGCTCTGATACCATGTGAAAATTTCTACAACGAATTTCCTACTACAGTATCTGATATTATTTCTCATACTTATTATTTAGCAATAAATTATTGACAAAAATTACTTTAGTAAACATCAAAATAAATTCTAATGCATTCTTCACAACCATAATACTGAGAAAACTATAAAGAAATACAAGCACAAGATTGACATAGTTATTTTTGGACAATTGTCCTTGGAAAAACCCAATGTGGGAAAACCCATGCAGCAGATGAGGGTTTCTTTATTATTCAAAATCTCTTGTACAAAAAATAACCAGCAGAATAGAAGAGGAATATTTGTGAGAAATTTACAAACAATTTCCTCACGTGCTTGTAAGTGAATATCTGACCCTGGAGAGCCCATGGGCCTCTCTGCATCCCAATGTGTCAGCTTCTGCCCAGTCCCAACATCACAGCCTCTGCGCTGTCTCTGCCACTACGCCACTGCCTTTGCGTTGTCCCTCCTCTGCGCTACTTCTTCCGGTCGGATTTTGTACTCTCAGCTCTTGCTAATCCCCTCTCTCTCTCCACCCTGCAACTCTCCCTCTGAATCGATTTCAGCAGGTGAGAAAATCAATCTTCTTGGGCAACTAAGTATCTGCCTCGGTGTGTTTTCCAAACGACCCTCAAGCTTTCTTAAATAATCTTCTCGTTGACTTTCAATGGCCCAGATTAGAAACTAATCAATGGCTGAGATCATTTTGACTTGATCCTCGTCTTCTTCTAGAAGTTACACCCATAGTTTAGATTAATACCCATTAATTATTTTAATTTCCTAAGTTTAGACTTAGGGTCATATTCAAAATAATTAATTTATCAAATAAAACTGTCTCCGGGTGGAATTTCCCAAAACGATTTCTGGGTTATCTGGAATACATGTGTCTAAGCCTCTCCACAAAATTTGAGACTTAGAGCACATCGGATGCTATCACAAATCAACATAGCCTCCACAATTGTTGTAGCCTCACTTTGAGGGATAAGAAAGAGCATTAGATTCTTTCTTATGTCGTTAATACCCATACGATACCTTCACTCAAATTATTTCCATTTTCACGACTTACAATTATAAAAAAAATAAATTGTTACTGTAATATTCCTAATTAGCAATTTCGCTAATTAGAATATTAATTTTTGATATTCTGCTAACTAGTACAATTTGACTAAGATGATGTGGGTTTGGGGACCCACAATTAGACTTAGGAAACTATAGAGATTAAAACATTAGGCCAAGGCAAGTATTGCGGTTGTAGTGGAGGATGTGGGCCCAATGAGGAGAGACTTCGTCCCACATGTGGCAGCGCAACTCATTGGTACGAGCTAGAGGCAACACAGTTTGAGGTGGGAGGGAATGTTGGGCAAGTTGAGTTGAAAGGAAGCAAGCTTCTTATTTTTGATCATTCATTCAATCATCCATTTCGACTTTGTCTTTGATAGAGAGCACACTTGTGCTTGGTGCCAAGTCTGTAGTGTTGTTTAGCACACGAGATTTTCAGGCGAAGAACTCAACCTCTGCTTCAGGGGACTTCAGGTGCCTGCTCAGGAGAGGAGTTTTACCATTTTGGAGGAGCTTTCATAGTTGGGATTGCAGGAGGAGCGTGATCAATTCAGGAACTCCGAGGAGGACGCAGTGACTGCGTAGTAGGGACACAATCCAGTGGGGAGATTGTTTCGGGAGGTGAGAAGTGAGAGGAGATTTTAGAGGGCACTTTGTGGGGAGGCTTAGAGCTTCCTAATAGGGGTATTTCAGGCATTTTGGTGGCCTGCAACAACATAATTTCCAAGAGGATCGAATTGCCCAGCGGTTGGGCGTGCCAAGCCCAAGAGGGCCAATTTCGAGGTCAAAAATAGAACACACCCTTTCTCGGTTTTTTTGGGTTTATTGAGGAGAGGCTAAGTTTAATTTGGCAGAATTTTCTGGGTAGAATTAAGAGGCCAAACAAGGATCCCATCTCAGCCAATAGTTAGAGGAGCTAGGGCAAAATTAGGCAGAAATTCCGAGGTCAATATTTGGCCAATTCCTTCGCGGGTTATTGTGGGTTTCTTGAGTAGAGTTCGTGGTTAAAATCCCAGAATTTTTTGAGCAGCGTAGTAGGCCCTAACAACATTTCATTCAGAGCAGCAACAACATTTTCGGCTAGTGACAACGTAGAGTAGGGGTAACAACGCAGAGCAGGAGTAGCAATGCGGATCAGGAGTAACAACACAGAGCAGGAGTAGCAGCATAGAGCAGGACTAACAACGTAGAGCAGGAGTAGCAACCCAGAGTAGGAGTAACAACGCAGAGTTGGAGCAACAACAATATTTCTGGCAAGTGACTGCGCAAAGCAGCGCAAAGCTACAAATTTAAGGCTTGTTTCGAGGCTATGTTCAACTTGCCTTGAGCAAGCCCAGGTGCCTTCATTCCAGTATCTCTGTTGTACACATTTTTCCGATATTAATAAAATGGCTCAGCAGTATTTTATGGCTCCATTAGTGTATTGATATCAGTTTTTGTTTTTTGCTTCTCCTTAATATCTTTTAGCCTGTTATTACTGTTATTTTCCCATTGGGGATATTACAGTGGTATTAGAGCCATGAGCTTGGCCAGTTGTGGGGTAACTAGTTAGATCAGGGAAGATTGGTCCATGTATACATAGTGACGGGTTAAACCATAGACAAACCATGGCATGATGATGGTTCAATTACCAAAAATTCTTGACCGAGTTGATGAAGGTGTCATATGAGATCTATCCTCTTCCTTATAGAAGAAGCACTAGAGTTGCACAGTGTAAATTTATGTAGATGTTCTATGCTTGATGCAACTTTACTTTTTACTATAGCAATCACATAAACAATAAAGTAAAATGCTGATAGAACATACTAGTGGATCTACAGAAGACAAACCAGAAACAGAAAAATTTGGTGGTGTGTTATGGTGGTCAACAGGATGCTTCAACCAGCAAAGTCTCCTTGGTCAGCCAAACCAGCATGTGTCACAACAGTCCTAAAAAAAGCCACGCGGTCAACTCAAAGTCAACCCCAGAAAAGTCAATGTAGGACAACAACAAGAAAGTCAATGCAGTTCAGTCTTTGGTCAACCTTTTGACCTCGGTTCTTGTGCCAATATGTACGGCCTTCCAAAATCAAAGTCTCCACCAAAATTCAACCTCTTTGGACCATGCGTTGACCAAAGTCAACGCTGGTCAAACTTGCGTGGAAACCCTAGCTGCAATAAATTCGTCCTTCTTTCCCACGTGTGAACCGAAACTGCTTCCAAGGAACTCGTACTAAATCAGAAGAGGAGATGTTGTGTGAGGATGAGATGAGTGAAAAAGTCCTCCAATGTTGACTCTATTTATATCAATCACTGAGGTGTGTGACACATCTGCTGGGGGTGTAAAACCTTAAGGCCGACCTGCACATATTTGAAATTATTAAAAATAAATTAAAAATAAATGTTCTGCTCATCGGATTAAGATCAATTTTAGATCGATCTTACACCTCTCCGAAAGAGGAACCCAATAAAAATATTGGTATCTTCATCTGAGCATCACCCCATGGAGTTTGGACCTAGTTGTCCAATTTTAACACTTCCTCTCAACTAGGGAGAACTCCATCCACCTGTGCAATCAAACATCGTGCGTCATCTCGCCGTAACTTGCTCTGCTAGCCTCTTTATTTCAGAACAGAAGTGGGTTAGTCACAAAGACATCATTCCCAGCTGATAGATTCAGCCTAGAGGTCCGAAACCTTTGTCGGACTCACAAAGAGTCTCATACCAACCGAAGTTGGTTTACCTGACCCGAAGTCAGTTGGAGGTCTGAAACCTCACTATACTTGATCCCAGATCGAGTGGTTGGACCGTGCCATCCTAGATAGAGAGTACGACAATCTCTGATGCGTCCATTAGTCTTTGCTACTAGTCTCTAGCTTTTCCCACCTTATTGGCCAAATGAGAGGTACTTCCCATGAGCCCTGAACTCAATGGGTAGGATGCATACGGGGCATAAATAATGAGAGGTGAACCAACTCAATAATCACAATGGTGGGGCCCAAGCACACCGACAAGGTTCGGCAAGCCTAGCCCTGTGGTTGGTTATAGCTCCGAGAAGCTATCCTCAAAGTCCCCCAGAACTCCCAGAGCTCATCGTCCAACAAGACCCACATCATAGGGTCGTTCCACGATACTAAGACTCTCATGGAAGGTTAGGAACTTGACCTTCCCCAGGGGCTTAGTGAGAATATCCGCGACCTGCTCATCAGTTCCTATATGATCGAGCCTTACGGCGCCTCGCTGTACCATATCCTGGATAAAGTGGTACCTGATATCAATATGCTTGGATCGATCGTGGAACATTGTATTCTCAGACAAGTGAATCCCACACTGGTTATCACAAAGTATCACGGTGGTATCTAGCACATGTTCGAACAACTCACTAAAGAGCTTTTGCAACCAAACTGCTTCACAATAGGCCATACTCGCTGCAATGTATTTGGCCTCTGCGGTGCTCAAAGCCTCTGACTTCTGCTTCCTGCTCATCCATGAGATCGAAGCAGAACCAAGATTGAAGCAGCATCCCGATGTGCTCTTACGATCCACCACACTGCTAGCCCAATCGGCATCAGTATATCCAAGGAGTGTCACGCTCCCGGCAGTGTATCTCAGCCCATGGTTTATCGTGCCCCGAAGATATCTCAGAAGATTCTTGGCACCAACCCAGAGAAAGTGATGAGGCTCAACCATCTGTTGACTCAAAGTGTTCACTGCAAAACATATATCTGGACGGGTGTTCCCTAAGAACATCAGGGCCCCTATGAGTTGACGATACTTAGTAGGATTTGCCAATACGGGCCCAACAGTGCTGCCACTCAACTTCTTGAAGTTGAGCTCCATCGGTGTCGACACGAACTTGCAGTCCACCATACTAAATCTTTCTAGAAGCTTCACAATGTATTTTCCTTGAGAAAGGAAAATCTCGCCTAGTCTCTGCCAGACCTCCAGACCTAGGAAACAGTGCATCAGTCCTAGATCCTTCATTTCAAACTCAACAGCGAGCTCCCTCTTGCACTGATGTATGAGAGGGTCAGCACCTGTCATGAAGAGGTCATCCACATACAACACCAGAATGAGAGGTTTCCCCTTGACAACCTTGAAGTAAAGGTTCGGATCAGCATTACTATGAGTGAAGCCCAACTTCATCAAGTAGCTATCTATCCTCTCGTACCAAGCTCTGGGTGCTTGCTTCAGCCCATAGAGGGCTTTCTTCAACTTGCAAACATGGGTGTCCCGATCCTGGACTTCGAACTCTAGAGGTTGCTCCACATATACCTCTTTCTTTATCGCACCATGCAGAAATGGGGTCTTCACATCCATTTGATGAAGACTCCATCCTTGCGTAGCAGCAAGGGCTATAATAGATCGAATTGTGGTATATCGGGCGACAGGTGCAAATATGTCATCATAATCTATGCCTTCCTTTTGAGAGAAGCCACGGGCAACGAATCTTGCCTTGAACTTTTCAGCACTTCCATTAGATCCATGCTTGATCTTGTAGAGCCATTTCGAGGTGACAACTGCTTTGTCCTTTAGTCTTGGAACCACATCCCAGACATCATTCTTCATTATGGACTCATACTCTTCGTGCATAGCATCCTTCTAGACTTGATTCTTTACGACTTCCTCAAAAGATCCAAGCTCGGATTGTACAATAGTACTCATGGCTGCTAGATACCCTTGGTATCTACTCGGCACAATTGCAAAACATCAGATGTCTTTGTGACACTTGAGGGGAAAGGTCCCCTTGTATGCTTACTTTCGGCACAACCCTTACATACACCTTCATGATTATTTGGAAACTCGGGCATCCCTGTCACCACCTTCCTTGCTTCGGGAAGGGCTTTGTAGTGAAGGTGTCCAAACCTTCGGTGCCATAGTTCAGTCTGTCGGATAGTATCACATGTCATTGCTCCCAGCGGACTTCCTCCAACCTGGTAGAGTGTATCAACTCTAAACCCAATCAAGATAGCTTCCTTGAAGCTCTTCTTCCACATGAGCACCTTTCCATCATTGAATGCCACATTGAAACCTTTGTCTTCCATGGCCGATATAGACACAAGGTTATTCTTCAAATTTGGTACATAGAGTACATCTTGCAAGTGGAGGACTTGACCTTGAGACAAGTGGAGGGTCACAGTCCCTGTCCCTTTCACGGGATATGTGGCATTATCTCCAAGGATAATTTCCAGATTAGTATCCTTCTCAACCATATTAGAGAGTGCTTCCTTGAACCCAATGATGTGCCTTGAGGCACCACTATCTATCAACCAGACATCCATAGTGTCGGGTGGAGATGCAACAGAGAGGGCAGATACAAGAATGTATTCATTTCTTTTATCAACAACATGTGATTCCTCATACCTGGAGTTTCTTGACCTTTTGAAAGGTTGATCATTTCCGCCAGAGGGAGCCTTCCTTTTTCCCTTGAACCTGTTGTTCCTTTGATTGCCATTCCTTCGGTTGTTGTTGTTATCATCACCATCGGGAGAATCCTTCTTGAAAGGACATTCTCTAGCATAGTGACCTGACCTATGACAAGTGAAATACTTGCCCTTCTTTCCTTGGGCCCCTGCTTTTCCTTTGTTCTTTGGACCACCAGAGTTCTTCTTTCTAGAATGAGCAGCGTATGCAACATTTCCTTCATTTCCATACTCCTTCATTCTTGATTCTTCTTGAACGCATCTCGATAGTACTTCGTCAAAGTCAGGTATCACATTATTATTTAGAATGGTAGTGTTGAACACATGCCATTCGGATGAGAGCCCTCCAAGAGCGGTGGGTACCATCTCTCGATCAACTATTGTCTCCCCAATAGCCAGCAGATTGTTCCTGATCTCGATCAGCTTCAGAAAGTATGGTTGGACAGACTCATCGTTGCCTTTCTTCAAATTCTTCAATTGATTCTTGAAGAATAGTACTTGATTCGCATTGTTGGCCTTGAACATGAGGATCAATTTATCATACATCTCTTTGGATGTGCCCAACTCAGAGATGTAGGCCACCAGACTTTTATGAATGGATTCCTTGATCATCAGCTTTGATTTGATCTCCGCCTTCTTGTACTTTGTTTTGGCAGCAACAGTAGTAGTGGATGGAGGTTCTTGGATTTTACCCTGCACATAGTCCATGCCATTTTGGTCTTCCAATTTGAGATCCGATATCATCTTCCAAGCATGGAAGTCATCCTTCCTAGTCAATTTGTCGTCCTCCTTGAAGCCATAGTTTGTGGAACCCATTTCTTCTTCGGTGATTGCTACAAATAGGGCTTGTTTTCACCTCAGCTCTGATACCATGTAAATTTATGTAGATGTTCTGTGCTTGATGCAACTTTACTTTTTACTACAACAATCACATAAACAATCAAGTAAAATGCTGATAGAACATACCACTGGATCTACAGAAGACAAACCAGAAACAGAAAAATGTGGTGTTGCATTACGGCGGTCAACAGGATGCTTCAACCAGCAAATTCTCCTTGGTCAGCCAACCCAGCATGTGTCACAACAGTCCTCAAAACAGCCACACGGTCAACTCAAAGTCAACCCTAGAAAAGTCAACACTGTCTAGAAAAGTCAACGCAGGACAGCAGCAAGAAAGTCAATGCAGCTCTGTCTTCGGTCAACCTTTTGACCTCAGTTCGTGTGCCAATATGTATGGCCTTCCAAAATCGAAGTCTCCACCAAAATTCAGCCTCTTTCGACCATGCATTGACCAAATTCAACACTGGTCAAACTTGCGTGGAAACCCTAGCTACAGTAAATTCATCCAAACCCTAGCTGCAATAAATTCGTCCTTCTTTCCCACGTGTGAACCGAAATTGCTTCCAAGGAGCTCATACTAAATCAGAAGAGGAGATGTTGTGTGAGGATGAGATGAGTGAAAAAGTCCTCCAACGTTGACTCTATTTATATCAATCACTTAGGTGTGTGACACATTTGCTGGGGGTGTAAAACCTTAAGGCCGACCTGCACATATTTGAAATTATTAAAAATAAATTCAAAATAAATGTTCTGCTCATCAGATTAAGATCAATTTTAGATCGATCTTACACCTCTCCAAAAGAGGAACCCAATAAAAATATTGGTATCTTCATCTGAGCATCACCCCATGGAGTTTGGACCTAGTTGCCCAATTTTAACACACAGGCTGTGGGGGTGAAACATCTACATAGGATGATGGCGAGCAAGTGGATACTCCCAGTATGACTCAGGTGTCACCCGTGTTGGAGACTTCCTTTACCGTGTCGGTTGACATCTTAGTGGAGAGAGTAGAGCCTACCCCAGTAGTGCCATCCATTGAGGTGATTACCGGGGTAGTGTCTAAGGTTTTGGGTGATAGCAACACACAACATATGGGTGAGATGCCAGGAGATGTATCCACGCTTGATGAGGCGCTAGGAGATACAGAGGTATTGGATGATGGTCGCACACAACAGTGTCATCAGCTTCAGGCTGACCTTCTAGCTTTGAAGGGGAAGGCCACGTCAATACGAGAGGCTATTCTGCTGCAGAACAAGGAGCCAGAGGGCATGATAGTGGTTTGTACCGAGTCAACGACCAAGTTGGCCCACACTGGGGAACGGTTGGGTTCCCTTATGGTACAACTAGAGGGCACATTGGAGCGTCAGAGCAGCCCCCTTCAGGCATACATAGACGAGGCTAGTAGCACGGTTGGGTCACCTTTGGCCATTGGAGAGAGAGAGATGGAGCTACCTAGTCAGATCTCATGCATTGACCTGGATAGCCGGGTGAGACGCCCTGAGTTGCACAGGGTGCAACATCCACATGTCGGGGTTGATCTACGTGTGAGAGTTCACGCATTCGATCCCTCTCTTGGGGTTGGATGGTTAAATATTCCGTGTTGGTACCTGGTGGAGTGGTTTATGGAGATGGTGGTGCACCCGGGTGTAGCTCAGCAGGAGCTTCCAAGCACTGGGGATACCAGAAGCCCAGACTGGCATTGGGATCCAGGTGGGACTACCTATCACTTCCCAGGTATGCCGATTGGCTACGACCTGGTGGGTACAGTTGACCTAGCGGTTGAGCGTGCACATTCACTAGGGGAATTTTGGCTAGCACTAGTGTCCAACCAGTTTATGTACAGACTCCTTGAGTTGTCTTGGTATGAGGATTGTACACAGGATCACGAGATGATCAACATACTCTGGTAGGAGTTTGTTGGAGGAGGTGGCATTGGTAGGCCACCAGAAAGGGCCTTGTATGGAGCTGGGGATTCTTCACATTTGTGTGGGGTACAGAGGACACAGAAGAGCAGAGTAGGAGTGGCGTCATTACTGGTACTTCGAGAGATTCACTTCTTGGGTCCCTCAGGGAGGATTTGGAAGGGAAATCCATTCATTGGAGAGTACGGTGATGGTACCAGTCGAGTATGGGTCGACGCATCTGGACACATCTTTAGGCCATCACATCCAGGGACGCGTAGGAGCATCAAACATTGAGCATTGGTTTGCAGATGGGCATGGTGATGCATGGGGGTGTGTTGTAGTCTGTGGGACTGCGTTGTGGAGTAGGAGTGCCTCCGATCGCATTGAGTACATGTGGGGTGTGACAAGTGCAATGACACAGGAGGGACACATGACTGTACATGACGTTATAGCTGTAGCCGGGGGTATCCAGTTGTGTACAGGGACAAGTTGCGGCATACAGTGGCATGTCGAGGAGTGCCGTGTTACTTGGTGGCGTGCAGTGACACATGATGCGGAGCAGCGGGCTTTTGGAGCGTTGCCTCCAAAGAGATTTATGGATAGGGGCATTAGGTGTACTAGGGGCTACAACTCACTTAGGATCGATGAGGACATTGTTGAGCATCTGGGGACACCACATTTAGCAGAGACAGGCCTACGAGGGGGTTATCAGCAGGTCCGAGGCGGGGAGAGTGTCGTCTGGAGGATTATTACTCTTGAGCAATCTTGTAGACTCTTGATCATAACCTTTAGGACATACCCACCCATCATCCTCCAACATTGCTTACAGTCGCAGGGTGTTTGGTTGTTGCCCCTTGACACTCTCCATTTAGGTAGCAGGGCATGGGAGGCTCGCCCTAAGTAGTTAGATGAGATATCGTGCATCATGAGCCGGGATGAGACTCTCCAGTTGAGAAACATGGTAGGTGCACGACTTGACGGATACAGGCTTAGGGATGGTGTGGTTGATTGCCGAGGTGGCATATGTTCCATCCCTGGGATCACACTTGAGGGATGGTGGATGTTAGACTTTGTCTACAGGAGGGTACCCAGACTCCGAATAGTGTCCAAATGTATCATCGATAGTGGGGATAGCAGATTTCACTGCGTGGTTTGGCATGAGCAGGGCAGTTTCGCATGCATGGGACAGACTCCTGATACTTTGGGTCCACCCAAGGGATACATAAAAGGGTCAAAGATGAAGGCCATATGGGTTCTAGCAGGTAGCAGCGCTACGCCACAACACCCCGGGAGGAGTGAGAGTTGCGAGCTCCCTGTATGGTTGAGGGATCCAGGGATCCGGTTGGCAGTGGATCACTCCACTTTGTGATGAGCAGGGTCAGAGTAGAGGGTGATCCAGTCCACTTTGGGTTTGACACATGGGGGATCACTGAGACCTCCACTGCATGGCGAGGCAGACTTGTCTTGTTGTTGCTCAGGGTTGAGATTGGCAGTGGCGGCGTAAACATTGGCATCATGGAGATGCCCAGGCAGGATGAGCTTGGCCTTCACAAGTTTTTTTCCATAAGGCCCCATGAGAGAGGGACATAGTCTGCGCACGATGGATAATATGTCATAGTCAGAGTTACACAGCATCATCATGGTGGCACCTCTCCGAGATTAGCGTGGGACCCGAGCATTACAACTCTACACAGCTTGACAACCTTTAGGGATGAGCTGCATACTACACGGGGAGATCATGTAGGTCTTCCATTGGGGACATTACAATCAAAGTTTACATCGGCAATATTAATTGCTGGATTCACCATAACATTCGCTACTCCAATGGCAACTTCACTGTCATCAACAAGCTCTGTTGCTGGATTCACCAAATTTTCATCTACTTGTGACTGAGAATAGTGGGATTCACCAAACTCTTCATTTTCAATTGGATAACTCCCCCTTACACCAAAACTCCTCTCAAGGGTATCGCAGGCCTCCTTGGCCGTCTTGGCATATGAAATGAGGGGTATAATGCTATCATCTACAGATTCTTTTATGCATTTCAATGCAAAGGCGTTCTTTTGCCTTTTCACTTCCAAATATTTCAAAATGGCTTCATACATCTCTAGCTGCTGCTTTGACTTTCTTAGCCTCTTGGATTTTCCCATTTATTGTGGCTCAACAAACAAATTGAATTGCAAACATAACCACTTCTCTACTGTCAACTTCTGGTTCTAACAATAATGGCTGTAGCTACGGCTCACGGCGTCGACATGCAACAACAGTCCTGCAAGAACCCAACACAGATTCACCCTTACCACTAAAAGGCCCACAAATAAATTTGATCAGACAAATTTGTATTATAATCTAAAGGACACAAATTTATGCATGCATAATATCTCATATGCACCTTTTAATATGCTCAACTAATATATGCATGATAAAGTAAAGACTTTATTTATCCTGGTGCCACATTAAAGTCTTGAATACATCTTTAATTGGAGCCACACTTGTAAATACGAAATCCCCTTTTAAAATAAAAATCAAAGACATTTTGATAAAATCAAGGCTTTTTTTTTAAAACAAATCATTTTGAATATGACATGAGGCTTCTTATAAAACATTTGAAACGAATTCAATAAGTCGTTTCGAAATTTTTTTGAAACGAATTTAAAGAACTTCCGATTCAATACGAAGCCATTTGTTAAAAGCCAAGCATTCCTTTTTTTAATAAAAAAAATGAAATTTGACTTGGCATGTGCTCCTTATCGACTATCTGACTTCTGGGGCTGTGTGCTCCCAATCGGATTTAGTGCCTTGTGTTCCCAAAACTTGAAGCGTAATGTGGAGCCTTCGTTTGACCTTCATACACACGACTTCGTGGAGCCTTTAACTGTCAATGCATTTCCCGTCACTTCATGTATGTGTTGAGCTGCCGATTTCCACTGTTTTGTAAGTTTTAGTTGATGAACGCACTTGTTACCAGAGCATAGGTGCATTGGTCACTCAATTTTTTTTTTTAAATAAAAAAAACTTCTCCCGTTCTCTCTTTCAGCTGAGGTAATGATCTGCTTTGTCCTCTTCGCAGAACTGGCTTCACGCAACTAGCTTCTTCAAAACAACGTAGGCTTCTTCTTCTCCTCAACTTCTTGGTCTCTGTTGCTCTCTCTAGAGTCGTATGCGACCTGAAGTTCTGATACCATGACAAAGAATGAAGAAAAATTGTGGAGCAAAGCTTGCTCTTCTGAATATTCTAAAACAGTTAAATAAGATTACATTGGAGACATCAGTAATAAATGATTGCAGTGAGACTGAACTAAAATGGACTAACTGAAACTGAACTGGGACATTTGGATGGACAAATTTGACACCTAGCAGGTGGTTGGAATTAGATTCTCCAACATACAAGGCAACAAATATTCCCTTTAATCTATCAACCCCAAACATTCATATTTTTCATTTCCATTCTTCATTTGTTGTTTGCTAAGCTCCTTTTTACTCCCCGTCCTATAACAAAAATTGAGTTGTAATGTCCCTTCCTAAATTATTTAGGTACAGGATTTATTTCTATGTTTTGGGGGCCAATTTTGGTGAAGTCAGGGCCCATTTGATTTTCATTAGAGGACTTAGGAGTTAGAAGTTAGTATACTTTATGTTTTTTTATTTTGTTGGTGATGTATGGGGACCACCCACACATGAATTATGCACTCCCTAAGTAACTGGTTCAAAAAGTATGAGTGGGAACTGTTGGAAAGTGTAACTAGGTTCGGTCTTCATAATGCTTATGTAAATATGAATTTATGTAATGAAGAAGACAAAGATAATAAAATGTATTTTTGTAAAACTTGCTTCATGGGTTTCATGAGCAAGGAGTTTTTATTATATGTCAAAGACTTCTTCTTGATGTCTTTTAGGGATTTGTCATCATATCATAAATGTATAATTTAGAGTCATGTATTTGAAGGATTGTTACACTTGTAAAGGTCAAAAAGTATGCCTCAACACCTTGTCATCATGCTCTAGAAATTGCTGGAAGAAGTAAGCTTGAAGATGCTGCAGAATACCCCTTGAAAGGTCGGCTCAAAATAGACACAACAATTCACTGATAGGTCGGCTAATTACAGGAATGGACAACTATAAATACCCCAGTGAACTGCACAAAAATTAGATAGAACAGTTCGTACATCTCTAAATTTTCAACATAATTGCAGGAAGGAAAGTGCAGATTAAGGTCTGTTATAGTTGCGTATTCCAACGAAGGTCAAGGGAAGCACAACGCAAAAATAAAGTGTATTGTTTTGGGTGGAATACTGTACAAAGTACAGATTGCAGTGCAATTAATACACCACAGAAAAGTGACCATCCGACAAAGAAATGAAGAGACAGTCCAAGGGTAAAGTATATCTGTTTTGAGTTAGTATTTACCTCACTCATATGAGGTAGTCCGAAGGTCTCTTCAGGACTGCAATCCAGTGCATAGAAGGAAGTCTGGACAATAAGGATAAGAAGGGTTGCAAGTTGTGTAAGTGCTATTGGTCTAGGGTATCTTGGTATAATAAGAAGACCTAGGAAGAGTTTGCTGGAGGCCGAGCTCAGACTATAGATGAATTAAAGAGAAGCACACTGCTAAAATAGGGAACAAGTTTCCCTAGTGTCGGAACAGTATGGTGCAGTACGGTGCAAAAAAGAAGGACAATATAAGGAGCCTAGAAAGAGCAATGACAAGGTCTTGGAGGCATACTAGTGTCAAGGGTCTAGGTCATGGTCATGGTACTTGTCAATTGAAAGTCTATACGAAGAATTACTTGCGGGTTTTCCTCTCCAAGAGGGAGAGGTTTTGGCCCTGGCTTGAAGAGCCTAAACTTTGTGTCTGTTGTGTTTTGATAATTGACTTGATGAAAGACCTAATAAGCTAATGAAGGGAAGATCTAAGTAAGAGAAATAAGTTCACAAGTAATTATCAAGTAGAGAATTGAATGAAACTATGCCCTACCAAATTCTCAACATGGTATTAGAGCTAAGGTGCTGCAGACAAAGGGTTATTTGACAAGAAGACACTCAAGGATCAGTTTTGCAAAAGGACACTCGAATCGAATTCTGGGAAGAATGTCAAAGGTCAATTTTCAAGGGAAAAAGAAAAGAGATCCACACTACAAGGGAAGAGACCTCTATTCAAAAGGCAGCTTGCAGAAATTGGAAAAACCCTCAGGCTATATCAAAGACCTTATACTCCAAGGTCTTTTCAAGAAGCAGTGCAAGAAGGTGACCTAAAGCTATCTCATTTGAAGCCAAGTCAACAATATTGAAGACATCATCAATTCATCTTTTTGCTGAAAGCCATCATTGATCATCATCATCATCAAGGATCCAAAGTGATCTACCACTTTACACCACTCTTAAAGAAGTTTATCTAAGAGGTAGCTCATGCTGCTATCTACATCATCATCAACAATGAAGTTGATAGAAGAAGAAAAGCATATACTCAAGTAAATATTTTTATGACTTCATATGAATCTATCAAAATATCTTCTTTGCAAAGAAAACAACAAACTGGTTAGGGTTTCAAACTTTCTTACATGGAAGAAAAGGACAATGAAGTCATGCCAAATACATGAAGGGAGACATAAGAGCCGAGAGGATTCTTATGGAATCCATAAAGGACTCTCTCATCCTCGATGTATCAAAACTAGAATCTTCAAAAGAAATATATGACAAAATTGGTGGGGCTATTCTCGGAATTGAGAGAAGAAATGTCTTATAGTGAAATGACTAAAGTGGTGCTGAATGCTCTACCGGAAGAATGGGGAATCTTCACTTCAAGCATATATGGAAGAAAGAAGCAACAACATTCTAGGATCTATGGTCTCTATGTAAAATAGAGGAAACAAGATTGAAAGCCAATTTTGATACAAGACCGAGTGAAGAAAATCAAGCCTTTGCAACCATGTCCAGGAAGAAAGGAAGATTTGGTAAATTTGGTCCTCAACATAGAAAAAGAAATATGGACAAGTTATGATGCTATGGATGTAATGAACATGGGCATTATAAAAGGGATTGTCCAAAATCTAGAGAGGACAAGAGGAAAGAGGAAGAAGTCCATATCATGGACGAAAGGGGAGAACCTGATGCATAGAAATCTAAGAAAGAAGAAGTGAAAGATCTCTAATATGAGTGAGATCATCTTCCTCTTTAAGAGATTTCTGTCGGTTGTAAAATAGTATGTTAGGAAGCATTAATGCATCACTCTAGAAATGGCATCATGATAAAAGCATGGAAGGAGCACTTGTCATAGGAGGATGTCCACAGTATAAATATGCTATGAAAGAAGTGACTCCTGGGAACCTCACTGAAAACATCATTGATGGAAGGTAGTCATCTAGATCAAGGGTTATCATTCAATAATCAATATGGAAACAGGTGCTGACATTTTCTAATAGATTCCTCTTTGGATTCACTGGTTAGAAAGAAGCAAAAGGTTTCATCGAGAATTCGATTTTGCAAAATTTCGAGACTAGGATATGATGACATATTGATGAAGCAGGTCAAGGGGAATGAAATTCTTCATTCTAGGGAAACTGCTGCAGAATGACTCAAAAGGGAAAAAGAGATGAGGTACATGTATATATATGCTTACACTGAATGTTGTGGACTTTCCGAAACGGGAAGTGATACGAAACACGACCTCCCCAAATTTTGGAAACAGGGAAACACGGTATATATATATAATTTAAATTTATATTAGAATTTAGGACATTTAAAAAATGGTATGTGAAATCATACAAGTTTAAAGCATACATGATAAATCATAAATTCAAAGCATAAACTATTACAAATTTACAAGTTACAACACATTTACTCATGAATGATCATTGATAACATACGCATAATGAAAATAGCAATATCGGAATATCCAAAACCAACCTTTATTATATATCAAAATCAACCGTTATTATATATATGAGGCTGCAAGTACAATAAAGTCAAAAGACTAATACTCATTATCAGAATCCTCATCAAATATAGCAGCAGAAGCATGCTTAGCAGTGGATGGTGTAGCTGAAGAAGATGTTTGGCCAATTCCACTTCTATGATCCTGGTCCTCAATATTCAGGGCAGCAAGAGAGAGATACAAATCAGGATATCCTGGATCCACATCCCACTCCTTAGAAGGACCATTGCCATATTCTAGACTCCTACGAGATGCAAGCCGAAGGTTGGAGTGCACATAAACAAGATCCTCTGCCTTCTGTGAGCCCAACCTATTGCGCTTCATAGAATGAATAAAACCACAGGTGCTCCAATTCCTTTCTGCTGATGAAGAGCTTGCCACTTGTGAAAGGACGCAAATGGCAAGGTTTTGCAAATGTACACTATTTTCTCCATGATGAATCCACCACCTAACTAGATTCATGGTGCTTCTCTCCTCCAAAGATGATATATCTGAATAATCATCTATACCTGCAACAAAAATGGGCAAATTATTCCTTCACCTCCCTGTGTAGTTGAGCTGGAAAAATTCTCATAAGGGTTTTTTTCACCCCATTAGCCACCTCTCTATCCTTATGGGGTGCCTTCCTCTTCCCATTGCTTTGAGCGATAAGTTGCTCATCATAAAATTTTGGGTTCAAGGGATGTGCTAAAGTATGCATTGGAGTGTTGAAATTGTTCCACCTGTCAACAATGATTCTCTTGATTAATTCGGAAAACTGACCATCTACAAACAAAAGCGATGGAGACTCTTGTGAAATTATTTCCATAGTTTTCTCAACCATGGAATCCATGCCATCATATACCTCTCTTATGAAAGGTTGGTCGGTGTCAGCATTCCGAAGAAGCTCAAGGCACAATCTACGTATCGTAGATCCCCCTCTTTGAATCTGCCTGTCTCCACTCGACCCAAAGCTGACTCACCACCATAGACACTAATGCTTGCTTAACCTCAGCAAAGCGGCACAACATTCTGAAGTTTGAGGCATATCTTGTTTCAACAACTTTTAACAACTCGAATTTGGAGTACTCTCGAAATATTGCTTGAGACTGGTGGTGGTTGGTGATGAATTTCACAATTTTCCTTGGTTCCCCTGTGAGTTCCTTTATCCATGGAACTTTATTGTCGATCTCCTCTAAGATCAGATTCAGATTGTGGACAATGCAGGGTGTCTAAAAGATGTGGTCATACCTCCCCTCAATAATCAAACCTGCAACTTTGCATACCAGTGCATTATCCGTGATAACTTGCACCACCCTATTAGGACAAACTTGTTTAATAGATTTGATAATGACATCAAGAATGAATTGTGCATATTTTACCTCTCTCGAGCAGTCTTCCGCCTTTAGAAACATTGCTCCTTTTGGTGAAGTGGCAATGATATTTATCAATGGTCTACGCCTTGTATCTGTCCATCCATCTGAGACTATGGTAACACCAGAGCTACTCCAAGAAGAACGAATTGGTGATAGCACATCCTTCACAAGATCCTTCTCATTTTTTAGAAGTTGAGTTCTAACTTTCTCATAGTTGGGTCCCTTGTACCCTTGAGGAGTTTTGTTAACTGCCATTATCATATCTTGCCAGTAAGGGGAGCGAACAACATTGAATGGGATACCACATGCATAGATGCACTGCGCCACTTTGGAATCAACTTCTTCTCTTCCTTGCACATTCACTAGTTTAGCAATCCTGTTATCTTGAACTGTACCGATGCGCCTTTGGATGGTGGTTGTTCTAGTTGTTGAGTGCCTCTCCTCTTCCTTACTTCAATTACAATCCTTGGCTCAATGTTTGCTGGATTTTTAGCTTGATTAAAATCATCATGCTTTCTTTTGATTCCATTAGCCTGATCTTGCTCTCTTTGATATTCCCTCCTTGCCATAGGGTCTAATGTTTTCATGCAACCTGCAATCCCCTGTACTCCTCCATGCAAAAGATGTGCCTTCACTCTTGGGTAAGAGCCCATTGTAAGAATTACTGCAAATAGTACACCACCATTCCCATGAGCCACCACCTCCACATATTTGTAGCTTTTCAACATGCCTCCAAAGAAGATAATATTCAGCCCTTGGGTTGGCCTTGGGGTTTGCACTTGAACCTTGGATGGAAGAAGCCATTGCTGCAAAAAAAATAAAAAAAACAAATCTATAAATAAAAAACGTTTTTTATAATTTTGGTAGCATAAACCCTCGAAAAATAGACAAAACAATGAGAAAAAACAAGAAATTGAATGCTTCTTACCCAAATTAATTTTCTGTAGCTGAAGCTACCCCAAAATGCCAGAAAAAACAAAGGAAATATGGCTGTAGCTAAGCCAAAAACCAAGAATGCCGTCGCTGGAAACTTTGCACTCCAAATCTGCTCCTCAAATCTCTTTCTCTTGCTGCTGAAATCTCCTTTGTTCAATGGTGAAAGCACCCAAGCTGAAGCACTCCAAAATCGCTCTTCTCCAAGTGAAACGACTTGCTCAATTCGTGTGATGAGAGAATGAGGCAAATCCCCTTTTTATAACTTTAGAAAGCCATCTAGAAGCATCCAAGACACAACTAAAATGAATAAAATAATATTACATTGCACAAATCCCAGAAAAAATAAAAATAAAAATAAAAATTTAATGCTGTTTTGGGAGGAAACGCGGTTGTACGACCGGGAAACGTGTTTCTGGCCGTACTGGCAACGTTTCCCATACTGGAAACGTACCAGTACGACCGAAAACGCGTTTCCCGACCGTATGGTACAGGTTTCCCCGTTTTCGTTTCGTTTTTTGCCTGAAATGAGGGTGGGGAGGATGTTTCCTGCAACTTAGGTTACAGGTAATGGACTTCTACCTTTAGAAGTATGATCAAAGAAAGGAGAATATCTTCCGACACACAAGTTGCCAATAACAGATGAAATCATCATAATATGTCCTCATATGGAATATGAGGTGGTTGCATACAACAAGGAACTGCATACTGAATGTTCTTGGGAATGAAGTAAAATTGTGTGGAGAAAGAAAAGAAGAGATCATGAAGTGCAACCATGATAAGTGGCATTTATCATTCGAAAGCCAAGAGGATTTGATTGGGAGATTTCATGGAAAGATATGTAAACTCTGATAGAAGTCCGGTAAAGATGAAGACCCTTGACACATCTTTAGGAGATGTGTCAATCTGAATAAAGGATGTCGATGCCTGCAAGAAGATGTCATGGAGAAAGATCATCACCAAGATAACTTTTGATTTAAAAGTTCATATGTATATATATATTTGGATAAGTTTATGCAGGACTACCAACCATATGGAAGTATGAAAGATCCTTGGAAGATGGTTCGAAGGAAAGCAGCATGGCATGTAGATGGACCAGATGAGAAAGATTGATGAATCACTTTTTGATAGATGACATGACTCATGGATGAAAGTGATGGATGATCTATGCCCAATGAATCTATCCCAAAGTTGAAGACTCCTCAATATCAAAGAAACTCATGACATCAAAGGGAGGAATTCTTCATGAACAGCTGGGTGTCTCACCATTGCTGCTGCATGCCCCTGGTTAAGAGGGAGCTTGGTGGAAAGTTTCCTACTTGGAAGAAACTTGGTAATTCCTAAGAATGAGCTTAGGTACATTCCTTGTATAGGAATGAGTATGTCCTTCCCAAACTAAATGGAAGTGACAGATTTGATTCTCTAATTCATGTGTCATGCACTAGACTAGGACTAAGCGCTGTAAGTCTTAGTAAAAGCCATGAAGGAGAGAATGGATAGACACATCATTCTGGTCTTCACCTAGAAAGACAAAATGGAGGATTGGGTAATCATCTGGCATCCGATACTCTTTGAGAATGTGATAGGGCATTCAAGATAAGAGTAGTTGTGGATCGATATTCTTTGAGGATTAGCTACCCAAGATAAGAATAGTCTAGTAAGGTCATACTTTGTGAATACCCGGGTGGAGTATCTACCTTGGAGAGACAATGATGGTGGTGTCTATAAGTCATTTGTCCCGCCAACATTGTAGCCCATTGTCTCATTGAGAGATGGGGCTGTTAGTCAAGGCCTTGCACTATTTCAATGCTGGTTGATATGATGCCATACAGATGCAATTACCAATCTGATTCGTCTTATGAGATTCTTCAGATTGAAAGTAACCATGTACCATTATGAATACCTCCCTAGTTAAGAGGGAGTGTTGGAAAGTGTAACTAGGTTTGGTCTTCATAATGACCATGTAATTATGAATTTATGTAATGAAGAAGACAAAGATAATAAAATGTATTTTTGTAAAGCTTGCTTCATGTGTTTCATGAGCAAGGAGTTGTTATTATAGGTCAAAGACTTCTTCTTGATGTCTTTTAGGGATTTGTCATCTTGTCAGAAATGTATAATTTAGAGGCATGTATTTGAAGGATTGTGTTGAGATTTTGTATAGTTGGTGTACCATCGGGTGTGCTCTAGCCCTGAAACTTTGTGGAGGGGCTAAAACACTCTTGAACTCCAAAACCCAGAAAGTGTTTTGAGAAATTTTAGTTGGTGTTCAAGTTATTCAAATAATTAATTATTTTAATGGATTTCCTAAGTCTAAACTTAGGAAAATTAAATAATTAAAGTGAATTAATTAACGCATGTCTTGAAATGTTTTAAAAGACACGGATCAAGTAGTCTTTTAATCTCAGCTGTTGATGAATGTTTTAATCTCGGCCGTTGATGAGATCTTTGAAAAAGTATAAGAGAAAGGCTTGAGGGTCAGTTGGAGACACACACAGTTGCAGAACTGAGAGACTAATCTGGAATTCTAGGGCAGGGTTTGCTAAGAATTTCCGGAGGAGTTTTCTGCAGTGGGGTAGTATTGCTTGAGGGGATGATCTGATCCTGGAGCCAAGAGTCAGTAAGAGGCAGAGGAGCAACAGACAAGGACAACGCTGAGGAGCAGAGAGCAGTAGCAACAACTATGTAGCAGCTGCGCAGCCGCTACGCAAGCCAAGGAAAAGGCAGCGTTGCAACTCCAGAGGGTTTCTGAATTACGCAGAGGGTCTCCAGGACCAACGAAAGGACCGCGTCACCCTCTATGGGTTACGCAGTCCCTCTCTGGGCAGCGCAATGGCACAGAGAGCCTAGCAGGGCTGACGCTGGGGCTTCAGGGGCAACGCTGGGGTTTCTAGGGCCAGATCCGAGCTAAGTCTTGTAAATCCCATTTGAGGGTGTGGTTCAATGAGATATTTGGTCTTTAAACAACAGGTTAGTTGTCGATTTCTTTTATTCTCTGTCAGGTTTTCCAGATCTGGAACCTAGATTTACTGTACTCAAAATCTACTTAATAAAATAAACCCTCATATCTGCTGCACCGGTTTTCCCGCTTTGGGTTTTTTCGGAGACTTGTGTCCAAAAATCCATGTGTCACTTTATTTGAATGAGTGTAGTTTTTTCAGTAAATGATCTGCATGTGTAGACTGTTAGTTGTGTTTACTTCGGTATTTTCTGAATCTAATTTCTGAAGATAACTTGTATAATTTAAATCAAGTAGGAGAAGTAAACCATGACACTGCAGTAGAATTTTCACATGGTATTAGAGAGATAGCAGTTCAAGCTAAATCTCCAACAATCAACTGAAGAATTTTTTTTCTGCAGGATAGCAGCAGAAGCATCAGAGATTCGGAAGGGGCAGCCTGACAGCAGGAGGACGCAGATCCAGGAAGGGACAACGCTGCAGATTCAAAGGCCATCAGGCTTATGCAGAGCCTTCCCATGCCAGCATAAGGACTGCATCACCTAGTCTGGGGTTACACAATCCACTTCTGAGCAGCGCTGAGGTTGCGCTGGGCCAGTTAGTGAAACACAGTCCAATATTCTTTCTGTTGCAGAAAGCCTTGCCAAGATCCAGAAGCAGTGCTTCAGATCTTCAAAAGTGCTGGTGTGGTGGAGATTCTGTCGCTGCAGAATTGTGCCTAGCTAAGTCAACAAAGGCGGGAGGAAGACAGTTACTTAGCAGATGTGAGCCAAACAGATCTGAGATTCGATCAGGAGGGTGATCAGAGAGTTCTCTCCGATTGTGTTGGGGCGAAATATTTCCAGAAAGGAAATCAAATTTTCAGAAGAAGCAACTACCATAGGGTTTCTAGTCACCAAGAAACCCAAACCCAGAGTTTTTGTAGCCACAGAAAGAGGGAGAAGAGTACCGTTTCTTGTCAGAGCTAGATGGATTCTCATGGGCTGAGAGACCAAGACAGGTTGGACGATGTGCCCAACTTTGTCATCTGGAGGGCTAGGATCCTATCAGTCCTAGATGAGTACGACATCAAGGATCATGCAATGAGTGTTCTAGCTGTGCCTGCAGATCCTGATCCTCCAAAAAAATTTAAGGAAAATCGAGCAAGGACTAAGCGTTTGATCATGGACGGAGTGAAGGATCACGTTGTATCACATATTGCTGAAAAGAACACATCAAATGACATGTGGGTTGCTTTAGAAGCAATGTATCAAGGAAGCTCCGTCCAACGGAAAATGCTCTTACGGAATAAGATGAGGCTTTTCCAGATGCAGAAGGGTGAGGAAATAGATCCTTTCCTTTTTCGACTTTAGACCATCCGAGACCAACTGGTTGGCATGGGTGCAACTCCAGACGAAAGGCTCTTAGTGAGGACTGCCCTGAATGCAGTCTCCGAGGAATGGGAAACATTTTTCCAGAGTATACTGGGCAGAGAAATGTTATCATCCTGGGAAGACATGTGGGCTATCCTCTGCCAAGAGGTGATTTGAGATGATCAGGAGGATCACCAAGAAGCAGAATATCAGTGGTGGGACAGTCATAGTGAAGAAAGAAGAGGAAGATGATGTAGCCCTTGCATCAAAGGAAAGAAAACAACAAGGGAAGAAGAAGAGGGACCTTTCGAAGGTCCGGTGCTTTAACTGTGGCGAACTTGGACACTTCGCCAACAGTTGTCCTAAAAATAAGGACAAGGGATCTTCTGATTCCAAGGCTGAAGCGGCAAAGGATGATGCAGCCATGAGTGCTCATGTGCTTCGAGAGAAGAGGTGGGGTGACATGGATCTGTAGAGCATCTACAGACATTGGCGGGGTCCTTGTGTCAGCCCTACTCTTAAATCACATACGAGCTACGGGAGCCTTAAGACAGTAGCGGGATGAGTCAGGAGATGGTTGCAGAGGGTCACATTGAAGTAAAGGGTAGTGATGAAGAGCTCGAGAGGGAGTAGCGTAATGCAGAGGCAAAAACAGTGCACAGGGGCTGATGGGACTTCAGCAGCGTAGAGAGGCTGTGCTCAGGCAGTGCAGTGTTGCAGCATAACAGTGGCTTCAGGAGGACAACATAAATCACCAGCCAGAGAGCTTTAGTGATAGATGCAGCTTGATTTATCTGTCAAACAGTTGGGTAGGAGTCCTTCAATTGCTTACTTCTCGGCAACCGAATTGCAGTACAGTTAGCAGTGGAAATGCTATGGGCAACATGATGCAACAAGTTGAGAGGGAGCTGCAGTACAGATATGGCAGTGTCAGTGGCAGAGGCATGGGCAACAGTACAGTGAGCAGCAGTGCAGTGACTGGATGGTAGCAGGCCAAGCATTAGTAGCACAGAATCCAACTTCAAGATCTTGTAGTGCATGGTGTGGATGCATTGCTAGAGCACACTCCGTGCTAGGAGGGAGTGTTGATATTTTGTATAGTTGGTGTAGCATCGGGTGTGCTCTAGCTTTGAAACTTAGTGGAGGGGCTAAGACACTTGAACTCCAAAACCTAGAAAGTGTTTTGAGAAATTTCAGTTGGTGTTCAAGTTATTCAAATAATTAATTATTTTAATGGATTTCCTAAGTCTAAACTTAGGAAAATTAAATAATTAAAGTGAATTAATTAACACATGTGTTGAAATGTTCTAAAAGACACAGATCAAGCAGTGTTTTAAGAGACACGGATCTACCGTTGATCAGATCTTTGAAAAAGTATAAGAGAAAGGCTTGAGGGTCAGTTGGAGACACACACATAGTTGCAGAACTGAGAGATTGATATGGAATTATAGGGCAGGGTTTGCTAAGAATTTCCGGAGGAGTTTTCTGCAATGAGGGGTAGTATTGGCTGAGGGGATGATTTGATCCTGGAGCCAAGAGTCAGTAAGAGGCAGAGGAGCAGCAAACAAGGACAACGCTGAGGAGCAGAGAGCAGCAACAGCGCTAGGGTTTCTAGGGCCAAATCTGGGCTGAGTCTTGTAAATCCCGTTTGAGGGTGTGGATCAGTCAGATATTTGGTCTTGGAACAACAGGTTAGCTGCAGATTTCTTTTATTCTCTGTCGGGTTTTCTAGATCTGGAACCCAGATTTACTGTACTCAAAATCTACTTAATAAAATAAATCCTCATATCTGCTGCACCGGTTTTCCCGCTTTGGGTTTTTCCGGGGACTTACGTCCAAAAATCCATGTGTCACTTTGTTTGAATGAGCGTAGTATTTAGTAAATGATCTGCATGTGTAGACTGTTAGTTGTGTTTACTTTGGTATTTTCTGAATCTAGTTTCTGAAGATAACTTGTATAATTTATATCAAGTAGGAGAAGTAAACCATAATACTGCAGTAGAATTTTCACAGATTGTTACACTTGTAAAGGTCAAAAAGTATGCCTTAACACCTTGTCATCATGCTTTAGAAATTTCTGGAAGAAGTTGGCTTGAAGATGTTGTAGAACTAAGAATACCCCTTGAAAGTTTGGCTCAAAATAGACAACAGTTCATTGACAGGTCAACTAATTATAGGAGCGAACAACTATAAATACCCCAGTGAACTGCGTAGAAATTAGATAGAATAGTTCGTACATCTCTGAATTTTCGAACATAATTGTAGGAAGGAAAGTGCAGATTAAGGTCTGTTATAGATGCATATTCCAACGAAGGTCAAGGGAAGCACAACGTAGAAATAAAGTGTATTGTTTTGGGGGGAAGACTGTAACAAAGTATAGATTGCAGTGCAAGTAATACACCACAGAAAAGTGACCATCCGACAAAGAAATGAAGAGACAGTACAAGGGTAAATTATATCTGTTTTGAGTTAGTATTTACCTCACTGATAAGAGGTAGTCTGAAGGTCTCTTCAGCACTGCAATCTAGTGCGTAGAAGGAAGTCTGGACAATAAGGATAAGAAGGCTTGCAAGGTGTGCAAGTGCTATTGGTCTAGGGTTTCTTGGGTATAATAAGAAGACCAAGGAAGAGTTTGCTGGAGGCCGAGCTCAGACTATAGATGAATTAAAGAGAAGCGCATCAATTAGGGCTGCTAAAATAGGGACTGAGTTTCCCTAGTGTCAGAACAGTATGGTGGAGTACGACGCAGAAAAGAAGGACAGTATAAGGAGCTTAGAAAGAGCAGTGACAAGGTCTTGGAGGCATACTAGTGTCAAGGGTCTAGGTCATGGTCATGGTACTTGTCTACTGAAAGCCTATAAGAAGAATTACTTGCAGGTTTTCATCTCCAAGAGGGAGAGGTTTTGGACCTGGCTTGAAGAGCCTAACTTTGTGTCTGTCGTGTTTTGATAATTGACTCGATGAAAGACCTAATAAGCTAATGAAGAGAATATCTAAGTAAGAGAAATAAGTTCACAAGTAATTATCAAGTAGAGAATTGAATTAAACTATGCCCTATCAAATTCTCAATAGGAACAATGTAGGCTTGGTGAGGGAACCACAATGTAGGAAAACGGCGGGAAATAGGCTACACGAAGGTTATAAAAGGAAGGAAGCTCACTTCATTTGGAATTCTTGGCTTATCGATTTTATCTCTATTGCTCGAGCTGGGTAGCCGGGTCGCTTGCTGTTTAGCATGAGTTTTCCAAGGGGAGAACTCACCCATTCTTCGGGGGACTTCGAGTGCCACCCTAGATTGGTTCATCCATTGTCATCCGAGGGAGTTCCATCGAGTTATCTTCAACATTTGCATTCAGTTCAACAATGCGTATTTCTGGATGATGCAATAGTGTTTCTTGTGTGGCTATTGCTGCTTGATTCCGGGAGTCTATTGCCTGGAGAGTTTTGGAGGAGGAAGCTTAGTAGTTTGCTAACCTATTGGGTGAATTTGGAGGCTGGGAGTGATATCTATATTCTGGAGGTATTTTGTAGTCACTGGGGCCAGCGCAGAGGAGAGAAGCTGGGTGTGAAATTTTCAATCTGAAATACTACTGCAGTGATTGATTTATTTCGCCTACTTATTTATGATAAGTTATTTACAGATGCTTCAGTAAATTCTGAAATAAACACAACTGCAGTATTCACTTAATCAAAAGCAGAAGAACAGATAGAACACATATAACACAATAGAAACAATCACATGAATGCAGTTATTTTTGGACAATTGTCCCCGGAAAAACCCATTGTGGGAAAATCGGTGCAGCAGATGAGGGTTTATATTATTCTTCAGCAGTGGAAATCATTTATAGAAAATATGACGAGCAGATGTCTAGCATACACCTGAGATAATGTTTTCGAACCCTTCGAAAGAATTTCTAACACACTGGAGGTACCCTTCCTCCCTCTGCGTCACTCTACGTGGCATTCTGCGCAGTCACTGCGCTGGACTGCGTCAGTCTGCATGGAGGACTAGTGCTGCTGCTCAGCGCTGTCCCCTCTGCGTCCTCCTTTTGCCTTCTTCTTCCTCTGTTGACTTCCCCTTCCTCCCTCTGTCTCTGCAATTCCACCTCTACAACCACACCTTTTGAAATCGAATTCTCTTACTTCAGAATCGATTTCCTTCGGGTATTGAGAGTGTGCCCAACTTGCTTTCCAAATGACCCTCAAGCCTTCTCTTATTGTCTTCTCGCTGATGAATCAATGACCTAGATTAGATATCTAATCAATGGTTCATATTAAAAGGTGACTTGATCTTCGTTTTCTAGAAGATTCACACTCTGCTTTATTAATACCCTTTAATTATTTAATAAAGCATATGATCAGAGTTGAATTTCCACAAATGGTTTCTGGGTTCTTTGGAATACAGATGTCCAAGCCTCTTCCCAAAATATGAGACTTGGAACACTTTCCAATGCTACAAAATCAACACTGGGCACACGTGGGAGATAGTGACTCAGCTTTTTGGGGTGTTGATTGCCGAGAGAAATAAGGGAAGTGATAGCCGAGTTATTTGTTGCATTGTTGGAGCGTTGTGGAGAGTTTTTGCTGGTGATTCTGCAGATTGCGTGCTTCAACAGTCATTGGGGAGCGTAGGGCCTCTTGGAGGTCAGTTTGGAGGGTTGTGATCAACCCAAACCATTTTTGGGTTTTGTTCGGGTTGGCTTGAGGAGCCCGGGAATAATTTTATAGAATTTTTTGAGCACTAAAAGTGGGGTTTTCAGCCATTCCATTGCAGCAGCTAGTGCAGATTCACTGGGACAACACAGAGCATCAACTAGGTAGTTTTTTGGGTATTATTTTTTATCTGGGTTTTGCTCAGCTTGCCAGAAAGGCAAGCCCAAGTGCATTTCTTCTATATATTCGTACTCTTGCCCATCTCTATAATAAAATGGCTCAGCTGTTTCCATGAATTCGATTGTTCTGGGTATTTACTGCATTGTTTATAATTTCTATGGTGCAAAAATTGTTATTTCCTTGCATAGCATTGTTTTTCCTATTTTGGAACATTACATGAGCCTAGCAAGCTATTGTGAAGCCCTACTTGACTTAGAATATCCCCTAGTTTAAAGTCTAGGAGAGAGTTGGAGAGGTGATAGTGGTTAACTTCCTGCTACACTCATCCTCACATAGGTGTTTAGGACTTTTTCATCTTTGGTGAGGGATTGTGTGTCAACAGATTCAACATCTCTATTGAAATTAGTAACAATTGTAGAAATTTTTGTTTCCCACCCCGGTTTTCAGTTTCTCCCCTCGATTTCCGTGCCCTTTTCTGCCTCGAAATCTGTGTCGAAGATGCTATACAACTGTTGTACAGATTTCTCAAAATCTATGCCACCAACCAGCAGTCTCTCTCCTCGATTTTTGTGCCCAGAATCTATCCAGAGATTGTGCTGAAGTTGCTATACGGTTTTCCTCGAAAAATGTGCCTCCTCCCTCGAAAAATGTGCCAACCTCCTGCTGTATGGATTTTTTCCTCGGGAACCGTGCCTCTTTGCTGCTGTACGGATTTGCTGAAGTCTCTCTTAGCTGCCCTCCCTCTCCTCACTGTTCAGAAATTTCTCCTTTGCTTTCTCTCCTCCTCTCTCAATCTGCTCATGAAAGAACGAATGATCTTTTTCCTCTTTTTCCTCCTTTAACCTAACCCTAAGTGACTTTTGGGGAATCCCTAAATCTAATGGCTGAGATAGCTTTAGATCTAGCACTGAGATTAAATGCTCATTTAAATCTCACTTTCTATTTTTTAATTCACCCCACTTTAATAAAGACCCACTTAGTCATTTATTTCCAAAGTCACTTTTCCTTTCTAATTTCATGTTGACTTTATTAAAGTCACTTTAAAATTAGACTTTAGTAACTTTATTACTTAAAGTCACTTTTAAATTAGGTTTGACTTTATAACTTTATAAAGTCATTTTAGGAGAAAAATTAAATTCTTTTGGACACTTTTCCCTAGGCCAAAGATCAAAGCCTTAGGGAACCACCTGTCCTCCGGTAACCAAATTTCAACACTCCCTCTTACCGAGGAAGGTGTTCCTCACCACACCCATCTTGTCTCTGAAGTAGACATGCTTGCCGCGTGGTAAGGCTTTGGTAAGAATATCTGCAACCTGCTCATCAGTGGGAATATACTCAAGCTTCACAGCTCCCTTCTGAACATAGTCTCTGATGAAATGATATTTGATCCTGATATGCTTTGACCTATCATGAAATACTGGATTCTCCGTGAGTTTAATGCAACTCTGATTATCACAGTAAATCACTGAAGGTATCAACGGCTGACCAAATAAGCCAAACAACATCTTGCAAAGCCAGATGGCCTCACAATTAGCTAGACTGGCTGCCATGTACTCTGCTTCCGCTAAACTCAATGCTATTGACTGCTGCTTCCGGCTGAACCACGACACCACTGCCAAACCCAACCCAACCCAAAACAACACCCTGAAGTGCTCTTCCTATCAGAAGCACAACCTACCCAATCAGAATCAGTGTAACCTGCCAATCTCACTCCATCACCCTGCCTATAATCCAGACCATAATCCACTGTCCCCTGCAAGTACCGCAAAATGTGTTTTGCAGCAACCCAGTGCACCCTCCTGGGCTCACACATGAACTGACTCATCATGTTGATTGCAAAACATATATCTGGTCTGGTGTTGACCAAATACATCAAGGAACCAATTAGCTATTTATACAAAGTGGGGTCTACCAACTCGGAATCTGAAGCGTGAAGCTTCTTCTAGTTGGTGATCATCGGTGTCGACATGGGTCTACAATCCTCCATGTTGAATCTGCCAAGGATGTTCACAATATACTTCCCCTGCCCTAGGAAGAAATGCCCCTCCTCCTGCCACACCTCCAAACCCAAAAAGTAATGCATCAAGCCAATGTCCTTCATCTCAAACTCCGATGCAAGATCTCTCTTGCAGTGCTCTATGAGTCTCTCTGCACTCGTAATGACCAAGTCATCCACATACAACACTAGAATGAGAGGCTCCTCACCTATCACAATAAAGTAAAGGTTCGGATCTGCATCACTCTTTGTGAAACCCATCTCCTGCAAGTATGTATCTATCCTGGAGTACCAAGCTCTGGGAGCTTGCTTCAGACCATAAAGGGCCTTCTTCAGTCTGCACACATGGGACTCCTTCCCATGCACCTCAAAGCCCTGTGGCTGCTCAATGTACACCTCCTCCTGTATGAAGCCATTGAGAAATGCGGTCTTCACATCCATCTGGTGGATCTTCCAACCCATCTCTGCTACTATCAATATAATGGAGCGAATCGAAGTATATCGAGCTACGGGAGCGAAGGTCTCCTCATAATTTACTCCCTCTACCTAGGAGAACCCTCTAGCCACAAACCTCGCTTTGAATTTCTCAATGTTGCCATCTACAACATGCTTTACCTTGTAAAGCCATCTGGAAGTCACCACGGATTTGTCCTCAGGCCTCGACACCACCTCCCAAACATCATTCTTAATGATAGAAGAATACTCCTCTTACCATGGTCTCTCTCGATGGCAGCTGCATTCCCGCCTCCTCATAGCTAGAAAGGCTCGAGTCAAGGATGGCAACCATTGCCATATAGCTACGGAACCTGTCGAGGTGATGCCGCTCTCTTTGGCCAGGGAACTCTTGGGCCAATGACGGATAACAGCCTCTCTCAAGGGTATCACGAAGCCACTTGGGCTTCCTCTTCGCAAACACAACCTCTCCCGCTTGAGAATAGAACCCATTCCCTCCTCATCACCCGGGGGCTTTAATGGTAGCAATCGTACGCCTGCTTTGTCCTCACGCACAGCGAACACGAACTTGTGTCTCTTGTTGCGTCTTGGTAACCAGACGTCCCGCCCGGTGGACTCCCTAGTGAACTGCTCTACGGACTTCTCTGCATGCTGCCCGAAGCACCACCCCTCTGACTCTGTGAGCCATTGCTCATTGATGGACCTGACACCGTAATCGATGTACCTGCAGATCCTCCTGATCCCTACCCACTGGATCCCTGCAACTGACTCAGCTGCTCCTGAGGGTCTGGCTGATCCAGATACTCTAACTCCTATGACCTCCTGAAAGCCCTGTCCTCCTCGAACTTCACTTCTCGTCTGACAACAACTCTCCTCTGTGCAGGAATATAAGTCTGAAAGGCTTTCGAGGTCTCACTGTAGCTCACAAAGATACCCTTCTCTGCGGTGGGCTCTAGTTTGGTCCTCTTCTCCTTGGGTACGTAGGAGTATGCAATACACCCAAAGATACGAAGATGACCAACATCAGGCTTCTTCCCAGAAAAAGCCTCCTCCGGAGTTACATGCCCCAAGGCACGATGCAGACTCCTGTTCTGCAAATATACAACAGTGTTGCATGCCTCTACCCACAAAAACAACGGTAACCCCTGATCATGTAGCACGGCTTTGGCAGCCCCTCCGATGGATCTGTTCTTCCTCTCCGCAACCCCGTTCTGCTGGGGGTTGTAAGGAACTGTGAACTCCCTCCTAATGCCTGCCTCCTTACAATAATCAACAAACTCTCCAAGGGTGTACTCACCTCCATTGTCCGACCTCAGGGACTTGATCTTCCGACCTGTCTAGGTCTCCACAAGAGCTCTGAACTCCTAAAACCGCTTGAAGACCTCACTCATGGTCTTCAAGAAATAAATCCAGGTCCTCTTGGAGTGACCATCAATGAATAATACATAATACTCATATCCACTCAAGGAAACATGAGACATCCGACCGCTCACATCGGAATGAATCAAATCAAGTATCCCAGTCGATTTGCTGTCACTGCTGGGAAAAGGGGATTTGGCAAACTTGCCCATCACACATCCTCTGCATGTATCAAAGTGATTAGTACTGAAATCTGGCACACCTGTAGTGATCTCCCGCAATGTCCTTAAGGCTCCATGATACATGTGCTCCATCCTGTAGTGCCAAATCTCACACAACTCTGAACTTCTAGCTCTGTTGCCGGTACTACTACTCAATGCCAAAAGGGGCTGAAATGCAAACTTGTACACCTTTGCATGGTGTACACCAATCACTCTAGCTGAATCAGCTGGAGCGTCCCTGGGTTATATCAGCACCTCTCCTCTCTTGAACAATATCTTATATCCTCTGTCCTCCAATGCTGAGATGGATATGAGGTTCTTCCTCATCCCTGGCACATATAGAACATCTGACACCTTTGAGGGAGGTTTGGGTTCCTTGTTAAATGTCAAAGTCCCCACATCGACTGCTCTAACAACGTTGTCATCTCCGAGTACTACCTCTATATCAGTGCCACTCTCTAAAAGTTTTGAGAAGTACTCACAGATTCCTGTCATATGACGTGAAGCCCCACTGTCAACATACCAGATACCTGAAGATGCTCCGCTAGTGGAGGGAAATGCACACTCCCTCTCAACCTCCGTGGCAAGTGATCCTGCACTAGTGGACTCACAAGAAATGAACCCAAACTCCTGGTCAAAGCTATCCGTAAAGTCCTCTATCTTTGCTGATGCTACCATGCTCTGGTTCTTCCCCTTCTTCTTCTTCTCTGGACACACAACTGCATAGTGTCCCATCTTCTGACAATTCCCACACTTCACCTTGGAATAGTCCTTCTGCGTGTTCCCCTGTTTACCTTTACCTTTGCCGTTTCCCCCACCACCACTTGTGGAAGCTTGCTTCTTTACCTTGCCTTTCTTGCCTCCTGCCAACAGTGCTACATCCTCATTCTGCCCAACTGGTTTGGCTGCCCCAAGCTGGCTCTTTCTGATTTCTGTCTGTATGCAATCATCCCAGAACCTCTCCCAAGTGGGAAGGGTCTCACGTGCACAAACCCCATCAGCAAAGTTCAGCCATGAACTGGGAAGGCCATTCACTGGAATCCGCACCAACTCAGTGGGTGGAATGACCTCTCCAACTGCTGCCATTGCATCTCTCACATTAGTAATCTTTGTGAGATATCCAGCTGCACTATCAGTCTTACCCATCTTAATGGTCTTCAGCTTCTCCCTTAGGACCATTTCCCTGTTCTCATTGGTACTCTTGTAGAGATTGGTCAATGCTGTCCACATCTCATGAGCATATCTCTTTCCTCTCACATGAGGAATGCAAGGGTCTTTGATTCCATCTAGAATCAGTCTCTTACCCTTGTTATTATTTTTATTAAAGGCTGCAAACTGAACAACATCAATAGGCACATTAACAGGGTTCTGTGCGGTATGCACCATGATATCCCAGACTTCTGTCTCCTCAAAGATGGTCTACATTCTCTCCTTCCAAACACTGTAGTTACTATGCCCATCCAACCTATCCTCCACCCTTAAGCCCAAAGACATGCTTGCTGTCCTAAATAAGTTGAAAATAACACTGCTGTAATAACGGTAAAATTTTTTGTGTGAAAAATCAGCTTGCTGTAATTTCTGAGTGAAAAATCAGCTTGCTGTAATTTTTCCTTCTTGCTGTCCCAAACTGCCTTTTCAACAAAATAGCTCTGATACCATGTAGAAATTTTTGTTTCCCACCCCGGTTTTCAGTTTCTTCCCTCGATTTCTGTGCCCTTTTCTGCCTCGAAATTTGTGCCGAAGCTACTGTATGGCTGCTGTACGGATTTCTCGAAATCTGTGCCACCAACCAGCAGTCTCTCTCCTCGATTTTCATGCCCAGAATCTGTCCAGAAATTGTGCTGAAGCCGTTGTACGGTTTTCCTCGAAAAATGTGCCAACCTCCTGCTGTACAGATTTTTGCCTTGGGAACCATGCCTCTTTGCTGCTGTACGGATTTGTTGAAGTCTCTATCAGCTGCCCTCCTCCTCATTGCTCATAAATTTCTCGTTTGCTTTCTCTCCTCTCTCAATCTGCTCATGAAAGAATGAGTGATCTTTTTCATCTTTTTCCTCCTTTAACCTAACCCTAAGTGACTTTGGAGAAATCGCTAAATCTAATGGCTGAGATAGCTTTAGATCTAGGGCTGAGATTAAATGCTCATTTAAATCTCACTTTCTATTTTTTAATTCACCCCACTTTAATAAAGACCCACTTAGTCATTTATTTTCAAAGTCACTTTTCCTTTCTAATTTCACATTGACTTTATTAAAGTCACTTTAAAATTAGACTTTAGTAACTTTATCACTTAAAGTGACTTTTAAATTAGATTTGACTTTATAACTTTATAAAGTTACTTTAGGAGAAAAATTAAATTCTTTTGGACACTTTTCCTTAGGCCAAAGATCAAAGCCTTAGGGAACCACCTGTCCTCCGGTAACCAAATTTCAACAACAATATCCATTATCTTCCTTCCTTATGCTTCAACACTTAATTTATCTTCCTATTTCTTCATCAAATTTCAAAACCACTTTTACAATCAGTGACATTGTTTTATCTTTCTACTAGTGGTGATAATATCCCTTCTTAGGCACTTTCTGAAAATATTGTTCATGTTTTGTTACAATTTCTTGTTGGACAAGTACCTGTTTGGGGTGAAATTCCCATTTAATACCCTAGTTTTGATCCCTAATTTAGTTTTGTCTATGTCCCTGATGCGTGGTTGAAATCCAACAAATTTAATTTGTAACTAAACCTTGAATGATAATGAAATTCATCACTGATTATAGAAGAGGAAAAAAGAACGGGGGTTAGGACTCTGCAAGAGGGGAAAGACAAGGAGGCTTAAATAGTCTAAGGGGAAGGACCTTAGTATGTGACTTAAACCAAAACCCTTGTACCACCTTAATCATGTCCCTTAATTTTTAGTTAATGATGCTTTATTAAGCCATGGAAGGGTTATTGCATGAAGAAGGTATGCAGGTTTTTGTAACGATACATGGCCCCTTCATGCCATGCAAATTTAAGCTATGCCTTTTTAATATGCAATTGAACTATCATTCATGGGTTTGCGGAGAGAGTTTGAATGTTTTTGGTGCTGTTCAAATAAATAGTGAGTTTGAATTATGTGTGAATTATGGCTGTATGGAAGATAACGTTGTTATTGAGAAATTTGCTACCACTGATAATCCCTGGAATCACTGCAGTGAGATTTCTTGGCCACCCAACCTGTGCTGGGGCTCTGCAACAAAGTGGGATAGGATGAGAGATTGCTGTGCAGAGAAGGGGATCCCATTCCTTGGGTTGTGCAAGATGATTGGGTGGAGGGATATGGATTGGTATTGCTTTAAGTGTCAATATTGACTGTGAACATGGGAATTGGGTGGTGCGAAGAGAAATTAGAGCCAACAATAAGAAGATTTTGCCCTTTTGGAGTCATAGCCTCAGCTTAAGGGTGGCCTCTATTTTAGGGAGAACAGCTGCAGCAGAGAGCCTATGGTTGGGTGGAACTTCCCTCCTCTGTAGGTAGTTGGTGGACAATAACTAGACAAATAAGTGTTCATGAATGTGCCTATGAATCGGGTTGAATTACTTCTGAATTTTTATGGTTTATATCATGTGTTGAATTAATTTCTAGTTTGTTCAGTTTTGACTAGCTATATTAGTTTGCATTTATAAATTATTGTCTTATGGATAATCAAATGGTTACATTATGTTGCATAAGTCTGTATTGTCATGCTTAGGCATTGTAAATTAATAACAGAACAATGAGATACGTTATCAGAACAAAAATTGGTGTCAATTTGGGCACTTAAAAGAGTAGCCCACATGCTGAAAGTGCACAAAAGGGTATTGCCTACATTACACTCCTTTCATTTATTGATTTTGTAATCTCAAATTTAAGGTGGATTAGATTTTTATGTTGTCCGATGCTTACGATTTTTTTTATATTTCATAAAGGTCTTGAGTTTCAGAGATTGCATTTTGCAAACCAAGGTCATCTGCACTTTTCTTGTTCTGTTTTTGCAATTCTTATTGGATGCACTTTCCAAAATGCTTTATGAAGAACTCATATTATGTTGACATTTCATCTTCTTTTTTCCTGTAATTTATCCACCCCTGATGCAAGTATTTTGACATTAGTATTGATTCCTGAGCAATTTCATGTTCAGGCATAAGTTATAACCAATGTCCAGTTTTGAATCATGATTAAACACATTTGGCTTATGTTCCATTCATTTGGCAATGTCATGGAACTTCGCTTTCTAGTGCTTTGATTGAGATTATGTTCCACTGTCATTGATGTACCCTCAGTATTACCATTTTCCATTCTAATTTATTAAGAGCATATACTTTTTCTTTTTGATAAAAACCCGTCATGCTTGAATAAACAATTGGTAATGATTACCTCTTCGCTTATCTTTTACTTTTTTCTGTCTTTGGATAAGTTAACTGCCACGTGCACTTTATGTGATTCTTACAAGTATTAGGTTCTACATATAGTTGTAGTTCTTACAGTTTACAACATATAAAAGTACATGCTATATGGATATGGTCATCAATATCCTTGATTAAATCATATCCGTATTGTTTTAGCTACATGCTATCAATATTCTATATATGTTTGATTAGTTGAAAACCAATATTCTATGTGTTTGATTAGTTGAAAACCAGTATTCTATGTGTTTGACTAGTTGAAACTCATAATGACATCATTTAAATTAATTTTTATGTTACTGTTGTGATGTAGAAAGATAAATTCAATAGGACATTCACAAGTTCGTGACCTGGATTACAATCCCAATAAGCAACATATTGTTGTAAGTAGTCCGCATTAGCTCTGATCACCATGAGTATTTTTGGGCTGGTTTAAAATTGTATTTGCTATTAACGAAACTTTATGTGAGCCAACTGCATTTGCTAGAGATACAATGAGACATTTCATTATTTAATTTCAGGTACCTAATTATTTCATTCTTGAATCTTAACATCAAAGAGATCTTCTGAATACCATTTCCTAATTTTTATGAAAGTTTAGATATGTTCTTGGCTATTTAAATCAATTCCTGGAGTGTTCATCCCTGGCAATTTATTGCCAATGGACTTTAAAAGCCTGTTTGAGTAATAGGATGGTTTGTATCTCTAAAATACGTTGTTTGTTGAACATGGAGGTAATCCCATGTCTGAAGTTTGATAAATTTTGAGATTTTGGAATGATATGGAACATTCAATTGCAATGATTCAGTAACAAGAATTTAATAGAGCAAATTTGTCTATGAATGAAAATTCAATATTGCATTTAATACTTTCCATACTAATGGATTTTAGATTGAACATTAAGGACATGAAAAACTTATGGAACTTTAAGAGAGTTTTAAATTATACCACTTCTTTGGTTGAGGTGACTGAAATACTTTGAGACTGTTGACAACAATTGTCAAATACCCTTTTTGAGGATATGGTTAATTTTATTGATACCATTAATTTAAAATTTAATTTAGTTTAAATAATAATTTCCACTAAAGGTCAAAATTGACCCATGAGACTACAAGAAGTACAATATAATAGAGGAATCTTTTGTTTCTGTGTAATGCATCTCCATAAATTACACATAAACAAAAGACTCCTAGCCTAAAATAAAAATTCAGAACAACAAGGAAGATCCAACCTGGCAAAATAGGGAACCACAAAGCAACTCATGAAGAAGAAAGTCCTATGGGACAGGAATCCTGCTGCATTTGAGAATGCATCAAGGGGGGAAGTGAAAGTCAGGATACACAAGGAACATCACAAATGTTTCCTTATACGTAGGGATTGAGGGGTATTGCCCCTTATATTAGCAGGAGTAACCATACATTCATGTAGCATGTTTGCACCATTGTAAGCCCAAGGTGACAAGTCAGAAACCATTTAACAACCATGTGAGGCCCTGTAGGCATATTAGACCTTGTTTCCTATTGTTTTAGTCTATTTTTGTCGGACTGTGGTTGGTCCCTTTGAGTTCATTTCTGGTTCCTTTCATCCTAGGTAGGATTGGAGGACCTGTTGTTGCTCAAATTGTACACAGAATTGCGGCAACGCTCAGGGTGGGGGCTGTCACTCTGATCTCTGCGCTCTCTATTTAAGTTGTCTCCTAAATGCAGGTTAAGGGGGGTAGTCCCTATAGATGAGATGATGAACAACTTGTTGGGAACCAACAAGTCAAGGAGACACAACTGAATGGCCTAGCAATTTGGTTGAAATTAAGAGGAAAGTATGATTATTAAGCACGCTTTGATTAGATTCCTTAAGATTATATTATTATAAGTTAGAAACCAGTGCCTTAGAAGATTAATTACTTGCTCAATGTGAATTAGAATTCTAAGTTACCGGATGAACAATTGCTGCAGGATGCAAATTCTATCCTAGATGAAATGAGGACCTAAATCTATATGAGATGCAAACTCTTGGTAAATTTTTGTTAGATGCGATATTTACGTTAATCCTTCTTCTCAATTCTTTTGGAACCAATCACGAACTCAAGTTGTAGAGAGAAGCCGAAAGGAAGGAGGCTATGGCCTGATTAATGATACCTCCTGGGGGGTTCTAACCACCCTGTAAACTCCATCTCCAGCTTCCTCCAATCAGTGATGACTTGGCCAAGTGAATAGAGCCACTGGACACCCGTCACCACATTGGTGTCCGACACATCACCACAAAAAAAATGATCTGTCACTGAATAGTTCCCCATGGTCACTGTCAAGGCGGGAACATAGCGTGTGCACTGCATGGTTCTATCTCCCGATAGTAGAACCGAAAATCCCTCAAACTCCTCGGTGTTGATTTTTAATGTACCTTGGACAAGTGGTTTCCCATGGGTTAGTCTCTACCTAGGGAAAAGTGTCCAAAATAATTCTTTTCCAAAGTGTGACTTTATAAAGTGAAAGTGACTTTATAAGTGGTAAAGTCAATATTAAATTATAAAGTGAAAAGTGACTTTAGACATAAGTACAATGTGGGTACTTTATTTAATGGGTGAGTTAAAAAATAGAAAGTGGGAATTAAATGCACATTTATTCTCATCCCTTGGTCTAAATGAATCTGAGCCATTAGATCTTAGGGTTGCCTAAAAGTCATTTAGGGAAACAAAAGAGGGAAAAGAAAAGAGAGACTGCATTCATTTATTCTTCATGAGTAGATTGCAGAAAGGAGGCTGAGAGTTGGAGAAAAGTTCTGAAAGAGAAATTTGTTACAGCAAGCTGAAGGAGTGATTTCTAGGCAAATATGGGCACAAAAATCAAGGCATAGAAGACAACAGAAGGTACAGTTCGAACAACATTTAATGCTATGAGTTGCACGCAGTTCGAGGGCTTTTTTTGAGCAAAAAAAATGTTTAAAAAAAAAAATCCATACAGTCCGTACAACGGTACATAAATCTGTACGGTATAGTTCGTGTTCGTACAACACTGTTTCAGCTTCAAGTGGGCACGAAAATCGAGGCAAAGTGGGTACGGTTTTCAAGGAGTTTTGGGCTGATGAGATAAGTTATATCTTGTTGTTTTGTTTTTTCTACAAATGTTTTTTTTTTCCTGAACTTGAAAGATAAATAAATTTGAAGAGCTCTCTAACATGTTTTCCTCGGAGAAGATTGAAGGGGTTTTACCTGGGTCTAAGTTGACCAAAAATCTGTGTATTTTTTTTGTGTTGCTGGTCTGTTTATGTCTGTATTTATTTTCAGCATGTGTTGACAGTCCCATGTGTTTTAATTTGAAAATTTCATTTCCAGAATTCTATATGTTGAATGTAAGTTTATGGGAAAGGCCATTTAACTGAATGGGAGTGATAAGGTGAAATTAAAACCGGGTTGGGATTGCAGGAAACTTTTTAGTCATCAAATTTCAACACTCGGTTGTTATGCCCCTCCTTTGAACCATCTGTGCATCAATGAAATTGTGGGTAGCCCCACTGTCCACCAAAACTGAGACACACTGCCCCTGCACAGTGCCTCTGATCCTCAAGGTGAAAAACTTGGGTACCCCAGTAGAGATGCAAGAACCCCTCCTGCTGGTACGAAGGGAGCTCCCCCTGGTGGTGGTGGTGTTCCCCTCTCCACATGTGCCATGCTGTCTGTTGAGATTTTGGGTAGCATCGGATGTGCTCTAGCTCCGAAACTTTGTGGAGGGGCTAGAACACATGAGATCTCCAAGACCCAGAAATCGTTTAGGAAAATTCCACCCGGTGTAAAAGTTATTGAAACAATTAAATTTTTTAATGAGGACCCTAAGTCTAACTTAGGGAAATTAAATAAATTGAATTGAATTAATTTACACATGTGGGTGAGAATGTTCTAAGTGACGTGGATTGAGTTTTTTCTAATCTTAGCCGTTTATTAGAGATTAGATCACAACCGTTGATTTCTCAACGAGAAACGTATCAAAGGAAGGCTTGTGGTCAGTTGGAGAACACACACATTGCAGTAGCACTTGAGGTAAGTTGAAATTTTGGGGCGCGGTTTTTTGAGAATTTCGAGTGAGCTTGCAGTGCTAGTGAGGGGCAGATCGGCAAGGGATATTTTGATCTGAGGCAGAGGATACATAAACAGAGAGGAAGAACCGTACCAGGCAGCGCAGAGGCCAGCAGGAGGGATGCAGCCCAGCCAGGCTGACGCAGTGACAACGCAGGGGCTGATGCAAGCCGTTCCGGGTCACATAGAGGCAACATTGAGCCCTTCAGGGTGACGCAGGGGCAGCGTGACGCTTCAGAGGTTGACGCAGAGGCTGGAGAGACAACATTGGGGTTCCAGTGGGCCAGAAAGGGCTCGTATTCAGTAATTCCCTTGAGAGTTTGAATCAACTATATTTTCTGTCTCTGAGTGATAAGGTACAACTACCGTGAAATTCTCTGTCAGGCAAACCACTACTAGTGCCCTTGATGTATTCAAATGTTGCTTAATAATAAAACCCTCTAAGATCTGTTGCATCGGTTTTCCCACATTTGGTTTTTCCTGGGACGTTTGTCTGAAAAATCATGTGTGTCCTTTGTCATATATGTGCTATGTTTCAGTAAATGATCTGTATGTATGTGTAGGCTGCAGTTGTGTTTACTTTGATGTTTTACTGAATACTTCAGTTAAATAACTTGTTAATTAAATAAAACAAGTAGGAGAAGTAAATCAATATACTGCAGTAGGGTTTCTGTATTAAGAAATTTTCACACTGTCATCTCCAGCCACCTCCAGCTCTACATCGTCCTCTAGGTCACTGTCAAAAAAGACCTCAATGTGCTGGGCCTTGCTCGATGTGCATCTATGGCCTCATGCCCATGGTTCTTGACAGATGAAGCATAGCTTCCTCCTTCGAAGGTCTCTCTGGGTCTCGTTATCCAGCTTTCCATGTCCCTGGTTGGCTCCGGTGGTGGAGCCCTAGTGTCTCTCCCCCTCTATTGGAAACCCTGTCTAGGTGGTAACGATTATACTGACACGGGTAGGAACGTGCAGAGTCTCGGGCTCTCCCGACTGCGTCCTGTAAGGTGGTGGGCCTATTGGACCTCACTAGTCTCCTCAATGGCTCTGTTAGCCCCTCTACAAACATGAATACCCTCTTGACCTCTGATAGATCAAGCACCATCACTCACAACCTCAAAAACTCTAAGATGTGGGTCTCAGCGTTCCCTATCTACTTGAGCCTCGTCAACGTCGCAAAGTGCTCCTCCGGGTCTCTCCTCTCAAAACGCTCCAACACCCTCCTAGTGAAGTCCTTGTAGGCTCTCATTCCGGCATGCCCTATCGTGGTTAGCCCATGGAACCACCAATCATGGGCTTCCCCTTTTAAATGCAATGTGGAATTTTTAATTGCCTCCCCTTCTGTCATCTGATTGAGCTAGAAATAGACATCCATCTTCTCAAACCATGCCCTCGCTGAACTCTTGGAAGAGTCATAAAAAATTGGGAGAAACAATCTCCCCATAGTATGCTGTAAATCTGTACCATGTGTGTTGCGTCCTCCACTCTGTCCCTTGGTCCTATTGTTACCCTTCAGCTGGAAAAAGTCCCTAAAGGTGATAACCTCCCTAAAATAGGACCCATTAGACTGATACTCCATGAAATAGTCCTCCATGGGCATCTCCTCTTGCCCTTGCGGCCCTCCAGCACTAGATGCTAAAAATGTGGGGATAGTGGATCTAGGTGGTGTACTAGGAACGAGTGGCATGTTGGGGTTAAGGGTTGCGTGGTGCTGTGAAGTGCCAAAGCATTCACCCAAATGGAATTCCCCTTGAACTCTTTTTCCCCTGTTGTTACTACAAGTCTGCTGCCTCAACTCCTCAATATCCTTAGATCTTGTACGACTTTTGGAAGGTGTTGGGAAAAATCCTCTTCTTTTCTCCTTTTGTCTCTCCCATTATCTGCCATGTTTGGCTTCTCAACCTCTGGTTCAATTATCACTAGATTTGGAGTGACTTGCAAATGCCTTTCTCTGCTCTTGTACCTCTGTCTCTGGTAAATCACATTCTGCTGATCTTCTGGTGTCATAGATTGGTACTGCTCCCACAAGCTGAGCCCAAACTATGAGCTCTGATACCACTGTAATATTCCTAGTGGAAATTTACAATGATAAACAAAGCAAATATAGCAAAAACACACACAAAAATTTACAACAAATTAAACACCCAGAAATTTCCATAAACTGTGCTAAGCTTAGCCATTTTATTGATATAATTGCTGGGTACAAGAGTAAGATCAAAAAGCATGCACCTGGGCTTGCCCAAAGCAAGCTAACAATGCCCAGGTGATGAAATCAGTTGCTCTAACATGCAATGTGGATGTCGCCAGCAAGCTCTGTGTTGACCCAGTGAATTCTGCACTGTTGGCTGCAAACAATGGCTGCTAGGGCCTCCTTTGGTGCTAAGAAAATTCTGGGAAATTAACCTCGGGCTCTCCTCCAATAACCCAAAAAAACCCACGAAGGAATTGGGCAATGGTTGACCTTGGAATTTTGGCCCAATTTCCCCTAGCTCCTTCAACTGCTGCGTATTTCGAACCACCTGTAAACAAGGCTTCCAAATGCACTCCAAAATGGCTGAAACCTCAACAAAACTCTCTTCTGGCTTGCTCCCACAATCTCAACCCCAAACTTGACCTCCTCTATGTGTCCCACGTGTGGCAAGAAAAGTGATTGCACAGGCCTATGCAATCACTCTGAAGCTGTTCCAAGAACACACTGAAATGCCTTTGGATTGATCTGGAAACTGATGGAATTCCCTCCTTGGGCTGGTACTCAAAGTCCACCAAAGCAAGGGGTGAGATACTTGCCTGAAAATCTCTTGTGCTCAACAACACATGCAAACTTGGCCTCCAACTCAAGCATGCTAGTCAAGGTGAATGCTCAAATGATCAAGAATGCCAAAAAATGATTGCATCCTCTTTTGTCCATGTGCCTCCCAATTGCCCATGTGGGCCTAGCCATCGAATTTCCCCATCCTTTTCCCTCCAAGGAGTGCATATTTCCTATGAGGGCAATATTTCTCCATGAGTGGTCCCCACTTTCCACCAACACTTCGATTTTCTTCCTTTTCTCTAATGTTGGGCCTTTCCTTAACTTCAAAATTCAAGTGGTACCCCCATAACCCACTTTTCCTAAGTGAAAACGCTTAATAAGACAAAATTGGGCAAAATTGATATTGCCCCTTAGCAATATTGCTAAATGGGAATATCAAAGAGGAAGAGGCTTTAGGCCTCATGGCTAGGGCTTTTAGACCTCCTTATGCTAGTGGCTAGGCTTCCAAGGGGTAGAATGATGAAGCAATCGAACTTTTGATCCTTGAAACCCTTGATCAATGGATAATGAGCCTGCAAAACCAATATTAGTCCACAACTTGACAAAAATATGATGAGAAAAACACTACAAATCCTTGGAAAAATTATTTCAGCTTGAAAAACAAATTGTTAGCCCTTGAAATCACTTGCAAAAATGAATTTAGGCCCTTTTAGGGCTGTGACTAAGTCTCCAAGGCCTAATCAGACATGCGACTTTCTTGTGGAGGCCGAAATGGGCTGCGTCTAGGGCTTTTAGCCCTCAAATCTTTGCGCCTAGGCCTCAAATGGCCCCAAAACCTTGCGGCTAGGCCAATCCAGCCTCAAAATGTTGAAAAAATGCCCAAAAATGACTTTGACCTTGATGAACCACTTGCAAAACCACTTTGGATGAGAAAGATATATGAAAACCCCAGTTGTAACAATGAAAAATCCCTTTAGGGCTAGCGACTTCCTCTTCTAGGCTAGGCATTGCAAAAATAACACTTGGGTCTTGTAGCTTGAGGGTTCTAAACCCCAAATCATCGCTTCTTGGCAGAAGGATTTCTTCCTTCAGGCTGGACGACTCCTCCTAAGGGTGAAAATCCCCTCAAACCCTAGCCATCTAGGCTAGGTGAGGGCTAGGACCTTCTCACTTGAGTTTCTCTTTGAAAATTTGATCCTTTGGCACCTGCAAGCTAAATAAATAGAGCCCAAGACACAAGATCTAGATAATTCTAGAATAAAACCCCAAAAATATTATTTACAGTGAGGAAAATAATATACAAGTGTTAGAAATAGTTTACAAATAATTTACAATAATCTACAAGAAAATATTAGCTCTAATTAGCAAATAATTAATTTATAACCCAAATCGATTAAAAAAAAGTGATAGAAATGATTTGTATTTTAATGTACCATTCAAATCCATGTACAATAAATCTTTAGATAAGCTCAGAGTCCAAACAAGGTGTGATCACCTCAAAGTCCATGAACTTGGGCTTTCCCCAAGGGCTGAATCACCCGAGATTTCTCTACACACTCGAAAGATAGATCATTAATTTCATAGGGGTTCGATTCACACTAATAGACCAATGATGTAGAGATACCTGCTAGATCCACGAACTTTAATGTGTTTACTCTAGCTCAAACCTAAAGCAAGATACCTATGCTAATAAATAGTCCAACCGCTGGTTATGAAACAATAATCTTCAATAATAGCATAAAGTTAGAGCATTAAACCCATTCAACAGATACCATGAATCATTAAGCAAGAGACACCTTGAATTGAAACCCCAAAGAATTTTTATTAATTCAGAAATTGTAGCAGAGCTTAGCCCAGTACAATAGATTTTCAACAATAGTTGAAGTTACAATGAGCTTGAGAGCTTCCTTATATAGAAAAAGTGATAGGGAATAATCCCTCCAGGCGGAAATAACTGCTAGTTACATTAATCCATGGCTTGATCCTGGAAGAAAAATTTCGATGCCTTGATTAACTGACACAAATCTCCAAAAAATTTCAACCTTCCTTATTCACTGTGTTGGAGGGGTCAAAGTTTGACTTGTGGACCTTGGCAGACCTCCAAAAAAATAGAATTTTCATTATTTGTGCAAAATGATTCTCTGCTTGGCCCAAAAATTCGATTTGCTGAAGAAAATAATCTTCTGGGTCCAATGAATTTCTAGATTGGGTCCTTTTGCCTTGGAAATGAGACATTTAATTTTTGACTTGAATTATTTTCATTTGAAAATAGTCTCAAATATTTTTTGATGAATTTTCCACTTGGAGGGTAATTAATTTTCTCGTCATTTTATATTTTAGATAATTTCTGGCTAATATTAATTTTATTTTTGCCAGAAATTAAAATTAAAAAGACTCAGGAGGGGATTGATTATTTTTCCAACCTCTAAGTGTATCTAAAAGTATTTTGGTAATGGTGTTCTAATTATGAGGAACCATTCACCAAAAATATTTCTAAACACATTTTTACACCAAAATATTACAAATTTAACCCTTAGAAGGGGAAATTACATATATACATAGACCACTTGAGACTCAACCAAATTTTGCGACAAGACACATGATCTAGCATGAGAAAAATACATAGACTCGATAACACTAGGACTCACCTAAGACCTCGTCAATGAGATTCACCATAGCTTTAGGGTATATTTGGGAGAAAAACTCTGCTAGTTATTCGTGTTTACAAACACAGATAATTTGGTGAGGTAAAAATACTCCCTAGAGTGAAACCCTTTGACAAGAATCATAGGCTTACCTAGGTTTTGTTACATGGCTTAATAGTCATACTAGAATAATTTTTACAATACAATAGCAAAATTTGGGATTACAATGATGACATTGATTGAAATTTTTTTATCTACTGTTTTGTACTGTGCTTCTTGGATTGTTGACATGTGCATGGACAACATATAGACCTACTTGGGGACACGTTGCTTCAGTCGAAGTAATGTGAGAATCTAGAATCCTGTATCCAAGAAAACAAAGAAGCATCAGGTAGATATCTGCTCTAAATCAAAATCATCACATATATATCATCGAACATATATCTTTTGCTGGAATAGAAATCCTATTCTAACAATAAAATCTTAAATACGTAAAACATAAACGCTGAAATGAAAACTATCTAATGACAAAAATAAAATCCTATCTAAGAGAGTAGGGTTAGAGATACTATACAAAAGATGCCCTGTGGCATTAGGTGTCATCGTTGAAGTCCGATTTGGAGAACCTGTCTACTCAGAAGCGGATCCATTGGCTGCTTTAATAATGTACCCTATTGAATCTTGTTTCTCTTAGGCTGATGAAGGTTCTCAATGTTGTGTTGCATATTCTCATCAAATCTCTTCCTTTTCTTGTTCATGACGTGTGATGTTTTGGAACCTTGGGCTTGTTCTGCTATAAGCTCAAAAAAATGTTAAAATTTGGCATCTCAGGGATGAATTTTTCCTAGAAGAAATCATATCTTTTAGTTATGTTTGAACAACTGATAATAAAATTTCATTTTTGACAATTCTAATATGACTTTTCAAAAATTGTAAGTCACATCTCAATTTGGAAGTGGCTTTCCAAAAATAGAAAGTCATGTCTAAATGATCAAGGATGATCTCGACATATGGAATCCACTTTAAAATCAAATCAATCATGATTATACAAGTCAAGAATTAATATTTTATCCTTACTAGTAGTATTATTATTATGATACTATTAGTTATAAAATAGTGTAAAGTCGTTCACCTTTAATGGATTAATAAAAATGAATTCTCAATAGTCTCATGGAATAAGTCAATTAAATTGAGTATGTAATATTCCTAATTGGAAATTAACAGTAATAACAATGCATCAATAGACATTAACAACAACAAATAAAAATCACGCCATGAAAACATAAACTGGAGCCATAAAATTCAGGTCTGAGCCATTTTATTAATTTTGATATAAGTATACAATGTGGGTGCTGGAATAATGGCACTCGAGCTTGCTCAAGGAAAGCTGAAGTAGCTTCCATCACAAGCTCAAATCAACCCCCAAAGGTACGCTGTGCTGCTCTAGCTCTACGCAGTCCTGGCCTAGAAATGCTGCTGCTGCTCCACAAAATCTGCTGCTAGGGCCTGGAATAATGCTTAGAAAATTTCGGGCTTTTAACCCTGGACTCTACTCACAAAACCCACAATAACCCGCGAAGGAATTGTGGAATGGTTGACCCTGAAATTGGCCCTCTGCGCTGCTAGCTGAAACTGTTCACTTGGAAATGTCACTGCAAAATGCTCCCAGAAGATGTGCAATAACCCTGGTAGGAAGCCCTCAACCTCCCAACCAATTTCCTCCTCAAAATCTCCTGCACTTCTCAACACCCGAAAGATCTCTCACTCACTACTGCGCAGTGACTGTGGTGTTGGGATTGCGCTGCGCTGTAGCTGATGGTGAATATGCTATGAATGGATCCCACAACTCCTCCTTGAATCGAACTAGTGATATCTCCTCCCTAGGGCAGGCACTCAAGGTCCCCCGAAGTAGAGGTTGAGATTCCTGCTCGAAAAGACTCGGTTGCTAAACAACAATGCAGACTTGGCTCCTTCTCAAGCGTGCTCTGTCAAAAGACAATTCGAATTAGATGATTGAATGAATGAGAAAAATGAGCTGCCTCTTCCTTTTTGTCTCCAAAGGCCCAACGTTCCCTTCGGGGCCCCACCAAAAACTGCGTGCCTCTCCTCTCGCCACTCATGCGTTGCCTTTTCCTGTCCAACCACTACACTGCCTTGATGGACTGCGCAGTGCCTCCTCATTGGCTCATTCTGTCCCCACCAAGGCTACAATCTTTTCCTCTTAGCTATAAGAAAATGACTTAGTTCATTTTAATCTAATTTGTGGGTCCCTGACCCACATTATTTTTGGCTAACATTAGGAAATACAAAAATGATCAAAACTTTAATATTTCTAATTAGCAGAATTACTAATTAGAAATATTACAATCCTCCCCGCCAAGATGTTGCTTTTCCTCAAGCAACTGCAATGATGGGTGCTGGAGGATTTGCTCTCCTTCCCAGGTGGCATCCTCATCTGGCAGATTTCTCCATCTGATCAGAAACTCCTTGATCACTCTCTTCCTCAAATGCCTCTCCCTGATGTCCAAAATGGCCTCTAGCTGAAGTACTAAGTGCCTCTCATCATCCATGGGAGGCAACTCAACTGTTGCTGTCGCTTGCTGTCCCAAGGCCTTTTTTAGGCAGGATACATGAAATATGTTATGCACCCGGTTCCCCGGGGGTAGCTCCAGCTCGTATGCTACCTCCCCCACTCTACGAGTGACCCTGTAAGGCCCATAGAAACGAGGCTTAAGCTTCTCGGCCCATTTTTGCTTTAGCGTGGACTGCTTGTATGGCTGGAGGCGGAGGTACACTACGTTCCCAACCTCAAAGTGTCTCTCCACGCGACCCCTGTCAGCATGGATATTTTGTTGGTTCTGCACTGCTCTCATGTTGTCCTTGAGAGCCTTCAAAATGTCTTTGCTCTTTTGGATCCAATCCTTGGCCTGGGGGACCTTGCTGTCTCCAAACATTACATCAACAAATGTCAGAGCATCATAACCGTGTAAAGCACGAAATGGAGACATACCTATTGACATGTGGAAGGTGGTGTTGTAGCAATATTCCCCCATGTGCAGCCACCTCAACCATGCCTTCTGCTTCCCTGTGACGTAGTTATGCAAGTAGCCCTCCAGCCCAGGGTTGCAGGGAAGCTTCACCCCCCCCTCGTTCCAGCTCCCGACGCGCTCCGTTCGGGAGCGTTTTGGGAGCGCTCGGAAACGCGCTCCCGAAAACGCTTCCTGAGGGGAGCGTTTTCGGGAGCGCGCTCCCTAAACAGGAAAAACGCTCCCTGTTTTCAGGGAGCGTTTTAGGGAGCGTTTTAGGAAGCGTTTAGGAAGTGCTTGAGGGAGCGTTTTAGGGAGCGTTTTTTTAGGGAGTGAGCGTTTTTTTTTAGGGATGGAGCGTTTTTTTTAGAAAGGGAGCGTTTTTGGGAGCCTTTTTTTAGGGAGGGAGCATTTTTGGGAGCGTTTTTTTTGCTTAAAGACTTGGTCCTAAATGAAATTACTTGCTCTCCATTTGCTTAAATCATCCATTCGCCCACCTAACTATACTGTCAATATAATTTGTGTATCAACTATTTTTTAACATATTATGATACAATTCCATTTGGTAATGGCCGTTATTTTATTGTAAACCCAGGAAAGGTACGTCCTTTAACAATCTTGAGACAAAATTTCCTGCCATAAAGTGGAATGGATTTTGTTCAAACTAGTTGAAAAGCATACATCATATTCCTTTTATGCAAGGATCAACTGCCAAGATATGAATAAAGGCTAATTTTCATTAAGGAATAAAAACAAAAGCTTATCTTTAAGATTCATTGTGTTGTAGTTATTATAAGTAGAATACACGACCCTTTGAAACTCAGTATTTAATTCAACAACAATTTCTCTCCACTGTAAAAAGTGCCTAAATATTATGAAATCATTCTTTGTACTATTGTTAATGCCTTACACCTACTCCTTTCTTACATTGAAACCAAGTGGACAGTCCTTTGCAATCAAGATATGCCATCTTATTGGAGACAGTGATGGATGACCGAAATATTTGTTGATATTTCAGGAATGCCTCTACCCTTTTAGGTCATGGCCATATTGCTTGCATGAGAAGGGGGCTTGTGTATTTTCCCATCTACTGTTTCTTAGAGATTTTTCGACCTTAATGGAAAAGTGGGTAACAAGTTGATGAAAATGCAATTGCTTAAACTTTGGATAATTAATGATATGCCTTCTAGGTTGAATTTCCCATTTCCTTAAAAGAAATTAATTTATTCCTTAGCAATACATTCTACGTGTTCTCCACCTGTTGGACATGACGAATACCTAAGCATTCAGCTAAAGTGCAGATCCCATTCTTCCCCCGGGGACTCACTTACGACTCTAAGATTTTAACTCTATTATATTTTATTAGGCAAGATCCCATTTTTTTTCTTAAGTGGCCATCACATAAAAAAGCATGTGGCTTTTTGCACAATGATATCAAAATAAAAGCCCTAGTTTAAGCTGCCTAATGTGACCCTTACATTACAATATCTTACTGTATCTTTTAAGATGATATTCTGTTAAATGTGTTCCAAAAACTAGATGTATCATGTGATTTTCTTAATATGTGTTCATTGTTTATGAATATCATCGTTTTTAAGATTTTAAAATCTTTACAACCATCTAGATTTCTATGGTTGACAATTTTTGACATTATTTCATCTAAAACACCACAAGTTAGGGCTTTTTCATTTTCTTCTAGGTTACATCTTGGGAATTTGTGTAAATATTTTATTGGATCATTATCTTTAAGTGGTTGTCTGACATAAAGTATCTTCTCTTCATTCTTACATCTTTACAAATACCCTTTAACGTTGCTAGAGAAATTATTCTTCATTCTTACATCTTTACAAATACCCTTTAACATTTCTAGAGAAATTATTCACATTTTTTAATTATATTTTTTGAGGGAAGACAATGTCAAAAAGCATTAAGGCCAAGCCTTAGAAGACTACCATTACCACGATTTGCTCAAATTTCAAAAATTAGACATTTCTCGTGGCAAGAGGGCAAACAATAGATAAAATAGATTTACTAGTCTTTTCTAGTTTCTAGTAGTTTTTAACTTTTTATAACTGTTGAAACTTGACTATTTCATATTTAATTTGATATTTTTTGTAGACAATATATGAAAATTTAAGTTTGAAGTTTGAAACTTTGAAGTTGGCAGTTGTAAGTTTATAACTCATTATGAATTATGAATATGATGCTTCATGAAATTTGTAAGTTGTTTCATTTCGTTTCATTTTATAACATTTCATTTCATGTTAAATATTCTTTTTTGTAAATGTTACACTTAGCTTACAAGTACAACTATGGTGATCAATGAATCGATGATGATAAATGTTATATATTGAATTTTGAAAGCTTGAAACTTTAAGATTGATGAATCATGAGACTCAAGAGTCAATATGTTGAATGTTTCTAACTTCTAGATTAGAAACATAATCTTCTAGATTAGAAGATTATAACTTCTAGATTAGAAGATTATAACTTCTAGATGATTGATGTTATATGGTTCAATCTATGTTTTTATGTTTTTTATGTCTAATTCATCATTCTACATGCTTTTGTTGACACATATGCATCAAAATATAAAAATATATAAAAATATATATATTATAAAAAAATGCTCCCCGAAACGCTCCCAAACCGGGAGCTTCTGAAAATGGCGCTCCCGCTCTCGCTCCGCGTTTTCGCTCCCGCTCCCAAGTAACCTTGCTCCAACCACTTGTTAACTATCTCCGTTTGGCCATCCGTTTGGGGATGGTACCTTGTACTAGGAGTGAGCTACGTACCCACCAATCAGAATAGCTCCTGCCAAAATTTGCCCATAAAACGACTGTCCCAGTCGCTGACAATGGTGTTGGGGAGACCAGGCAACCGAAATATCTCTTTGAAGAACAAATTGGCCACCTGTGAGGTCGTGTACTTGGCTGTGATCGCAAAGAAGTGTGCATACTTCGTCAAGCGATCAACAACCACGTAGATGCAATTTTTCCTCTGCACCGCGGGCAACCCAGTGATGAAATCCATCGAGATGCTCTCCCATTTCCCCTCAGGGATGAGAAGTGGCTGAAGCAACCCTGCTGGATGTGTCATCTCTCCCTTGTTCCGCTGGCACACCTCACACTCCTGAATGTGTTGCAGAACATCATCCTTGAGGCCCTTCCATGAGAACCTCTCCTTGATGGCCCTGTAAGTCTTTGTGAATCCTTGGTGCCCTGCTAATGGTGAGTCATGGGCTGCATGTAGGATCTTCTCCCACAGCTGGGAGTTGGCCACTAAATAGATTCGGTCTTGATAGTATATCACTCTATCCATCACCCGGTAGTGGCCATTTGTTACCTGTCCCTCTAGGACTTCGCATGCAAAGCGATCCTTGGAGTACTCTACCAACAAATGAGCCTTTCAATTCGACTGAATGCTCATTAGTGAAAGAGAAGCTGACCTCCTGGACAACGCATCAGCTACTACGTTGTGCTTCTCCTTGACATATTCAATGTCGAAATCATAGGCTTGAATCTTACTCGCCCACTTTTGTTGCCTCTCCTGCAACTGCTTCTGCTCTAGAAAGAATCTTAGGCTGTTCTGGTTTGTCCTCACCCGAAATTTGTTCCCCACTATGTACCACCTGAACTTGGCTAACGCATGCATGATGACTAGCATCCCTTTGTCATAAATGGGGTACAACATCTCATGAGGCAATAGCTTTTGACTCTCGAAAGCTATTGGGTGCCCCCCCCCTGCATAAACACTGCACCCACTCCTTCCCTGGATGAATCACATTCCAGGATGAAAGGCTACGTAAAATCAAGAAGAGCAAGCATTGGGCAGTTGTTCATCACCTGCTTGAGGCGCTCAAAAGCCTCCTGCGCTGTCGTGGTCCAGAGAAAAGCACCCTTTTTGGTCAAATCTGTGAGGGGTGCTGCTAACTGCGAAAAGTCCTTCACGAACTTCCTGTAGGAGGTACATATGCCCACAAATCCTCGAAGTTCTGTCACATTCTTGGGCTCTCGCCAATCCCGAATGACCCTGATCTTCTCCTCATGAACCCTCACTCCATCAACCCCAATGATATGCCCCAAATAGAGAATCTCAGTCAAACCAAACTCACACTTAGACAACTTTGCATAAAATTGCTCCTCCTCTAGGATATGCAGTACTACCTCTACGTGCTACAAGTGTTCCTCCTAGGTCCGACTGTATATCAAGATGTCATTGAAAAATACCAACACAAATTTCCTCAACTTCCCACAAAAGATGTGTATCATGTAGGACTGGAATGTGGCCGAAGGATTGGTTAGCCCAAAGGGCATCACTAGTAACTCAAAGTGTCCATAGTGACACCTGAACGCAGTCTTAGGGACATCCTGGTCCCTCACCTGGATCTGATGGTACCCAAACCTCAAATTGATCTTGGAGAAGAGCTTAGCTCCCCTCAACTCATCCATCAACTCATCAATCCTGGGAATGGGGTAGCGGTTCTTCATGGTTTTCTTGTTTAAGGCCCTGGAGTCAATGCACATCCTCATTGACCCATCCTTCTTCTTCACCAAAACAACTGAAGAAGCAAAAGGACTAGAGTTGGGTCTGATGTGTGCCAATGCTAAGAGCTCATGAATAGCTCTCTCAATCTCATCCCTGTAGGCCTTAGAATGCCTATAGGGGGTCGTGATCACTGCTTGCACCCCGTGCTCCAGCTCAATGGTATGCTCAAATCCCCGGTCTGGTGGTTGGCCTGGTGGTATGTCCCCAAATACTATCGGGTATCTGTCCAGAATAGCCCGAATCTTAGGATGAGGTGGCTTGTTCACACCTCCAGCCTTTGAGATCCTCAACTCCATAACCCATTCTGTATCTCCATGCCTCAAATCAACCTCCATCCCGTGCGCAAAAACTGTCCGTGGTTGGTATGAGTGCATGCCCCTCAGCATCACTGGTTTTCCCTCTAGGTCCAAAAAATCCATCTCTAGTCTCTTCCAATTAGTGGTGACCTTGCCAAGGGTGTAGAGCCACTAGACTCCCAACACTATGTTGGTGTTCGGCATGTCAACCACAAAGAAGTGGTCGGTCATGGAGTAGTTTCCCATGGTCATAGTCAGCGCTGGGACATAGGTGGTGCATTGCATGGTACGGTCTCCCGACACCAGCACTGAAAACCCCTTGAACTCCTCTGTCGTAATGCCCCTCCTATGCACCATTTGTGCATCAGTGAAGTTGTGTGTGGCCCCACTGTCCACAAGCACCGAGACACGCTGCCCCTGTAATGTACCCTGGATCCTCAAAGTCAAATACTTGGGTACCCCACGCAGTGATGCGAGGACCCCTCCAGAAGGTGCAAATGCAAACCCTCCTGCTGTCGGTGGGGGTGGGGATGGAGGTCCTCCCTCCCTGGGTGCTGTCCTGTCCTCTCCTCCCATCACAAAGAATGCCTCCTCATCCCCATCACTATCTTAGAAGACCTCTATGTAGTGTGCCTTCCCTCCTGCACACTTGTGGCCCGGTGGCCATGGCAACTGGCAAGTGAAACAAAGTTTCTTCCTCCAAAGATCCCTCTTGGTGTCATCATCAAGTTGCCCCCGACCCTGGTTGCCTCTTGGGGGTGGAGCTCTCATGTCTCTCCCTTTTTGCTGGAAAACTGGTCTAGTAGGCAGTGGTGCTCCAGTCCTCTGTAGGGCATCCTGCAAGTCTCTTGCTCTCCCCACTGCATCCTGTAGCATAGTGGGTCAGCTTGACCTCACTAAGCCCCATAATGGCTCTGCCATCCCCTCCAAAAACATCAAAATCCTCCTAGATTCCGACAGGTTCAGATCCATCACCGACAGCCTCAAGACTCCGAAATGTATAACTGTGGACTCCCTGACTGCTTGAGCTTAGTCAACTCTCTAGAGTATTCTTCTGGGTCCTTCCTGTTAATTTTCTCCAACACCCTCTGTGTGAACTCTCATACGCTGTCACCCCTGCATGATCCAGCATAGACAGCCCATGGAACCACCAATTGTGGGCTTCTCCTTCCATGTGCAGCGTGGAAACCTTGATTGCCTCTGTCTTAGTCATCTGATTCAGCTGGAAATAGAAATCCAGCTTCTCCACCCATTGCCTTTGCTAAACTCTTAGAAGAATCGTCAAAAGTTGGGAGGAATAACCTACCCATGGTACACTATAAGTCGCTCCCCTGCGTGTATCCTCCTTCGGTCTGGACTCTAGGTTTGCTGCTGGTCTTCAACTGGCAGAAATATTTGAATGTGCTAGCCTTCCCGAAATCCGACCCATAAGATTGATATTCTATGAAATATTCTCCGTAGTGAGCCTCTTCCGGTTCCTGCTGCCCTCTTGTCCCTGAAGCTAGGAACGTGGGAATAGTGGACCGTGGTGGAGTATATGGTACAATGGGCAATGTAGTGTGGGGTGCTGCCTGGTGGTTGCGAAGTGCCAGACCCTTCTCCAACCTGGAATTCCCCTTGGACTTCCTTCCCCTCGCTGCCATTGCTAAACCGCTGACCCATCTCTTCAATCCTCTTGGAGAGATCCTGTACTGACTTCAGCAGAAGGTGAGCAAATTCCTTCTCCTCGGTACTTCTATCTTCTGCGTGCTCCATCTCCCTTTCTACAACCTCCGGAACGTTGTCAACTGGATCTAGAGTGATTTTGAGCTTTCTTTCCCTGCTCCTATATCTTTGTTTCCGGTAAGTCACATTCTGTTTGTTCTCCGGTGTCATAGACTACGTGCTCCACAGGCTGAGCCAAGTCTATGAGCTCTAATACCACTGTAATATTCTTAATTGGAAATTAGTAGTAATAACAATGCATTAATATACATTAACAACAACAAGTAAAATTCACTCTATGAAAACAAAAACTGGAGCAGGTCTGAGCCATTTTATCAATTCTGATATGTGTAGAATGTGGGTGCTGGAATAATGGCACCTGGGCTTGCTCAAGGCAAGTTGAAGTAGCCTCTGTCACAAGCTCAAATCAACCCCCAAAGGTACGCTGTGCTGCTATGGCTCTGCGCAATCCTGGCCCAGAAATGCTGCTGCTACTCCATTGAATTTGCTACTTGGGCCTGGAATAATGCTTAGAAAATTTTGGGCTTTTAACCCCGAATTATACTCACAAAACCCACAATAACTCGCGAAGGAATTGTCGAATGACTGACCTTGGAAATTGTTAAACACACGCATGGTAAACAAGAAAGTAAACACACAAGGAGAAAGATAAGCGTGAGTTATATTACCATTGATATGATGTATATTTATATTACATTGGTGTGACTCTTGGATTCCACATTCCAAGGTCACTTGGACTCCTTTTGTAACTGTTCAACTTCCACACCTACCCATAGAGGATTAGGTGTCCAACATTCCCCCCTTAATCCGAAGGGGTATGTGTGAGTCCAAGAAGAGAGTTGTAACACAAATCTGCAAAGTATGCATGGCAACACTTAGGCTGAATCAACTCTCTGAAATATTGGCATGAAGAGGTGGTTTAAGGATGACCACCAACACTGGAACTCTTCCAAATCTGGCAAGAAGCTGAGGGCTTCTGCTAGAGGAAGTGTCCCTCATATTTGAAGAGGGAGACCTCCAACCTAGAAGAAGGGAGGTCTACTACCTGTGATGGTTTAAGAATGACGACCAACACTAGAATGCTTAATGCATTTCCTGGAACTCTACCAAAGCTGGCAAGAAGCTGAAGTCTTCTGCTAGAGGAAGTGTCCCAAATTCTTTAAAGAGGAAGAATATCAACCTCACATGGATGGTTTAAGGCTGTCCACGAACCAAAGGAATTCTCATGGGCATCCGTGTCTCTGGCTACAACTCTGAATCTGGAATGAGAGATTGTGGCTCGGGCTCGCTTGAACTGCTATGTCTCTGGCTACAACTCTGAATCTGGAATGACAGGTTGTGGCTCAGGCTCGCTTGATGTGGCTTCGAAGCTTGTAGATGACCACCATTTCCCCCCCTGTCAGGTACAAGGTGAGATGATGGCGAAAACTCAACTGCAAGTTTGTTCAATATTTTAGAACAAGTTCTGACATGTGACTTAAACATCTGCTTGGTTGTTGATGCCCATTGCCAAGAAGCAATCCATCCAAGATGAATCTTTGTTCTTGTAGGAGGCTTGTTTCTGAAGCATCCGTGTGAAGAATGGGTGTGCTGGCCACAGTGCTTGCATGGGTGAAGATCGAAACAATGATCTTTCATATGGCCAACTCGATCACAGTGTTGGCATTTTACAATCTGTTGTTGTTGCTGTGGAAGTTGAGCAGGATCTGGAACAGCTGAAGGTGATCTATCATAAAGAAATCTGACACTTTTAAATTTGATAGGCTTGGAGTAGTCCGGAATATGAAAGGACAACTCCTTGTCATATCCAAGACCTGTTCTGTGCTTGTTATGGACAAGCCCTTCCCAAGGTCTGATGATGGGCTTGGGAGGTAGTACTTGAGCTTCTGCATCTGCATACAAATCTATTGTTGAACTAGGAACTGAATGTGAATCAATCACAACATTATTGACTTGCTGATTGTAGGAGTCTCTTTCAATGTTTTGAACAAAAACAGGTTCAGAATGATGACTCCACTGATGTAATTCTTCTTGTTGTAGCTGAGACTCCAACTGCAAAAAATCAATTTTTTCTTGTGCATTTTGTAGACTTGTTCTAATGTCAGCAAGACAGACTTCGCTGACTTTTACCATACCATCAACAGTGGAGAGTATTAGAGTATTAAGCAACTCTAATACTCCACCAATTGGAGCCATTGTTTTTTTTTTTAGCAAGTCAATCTCAATAAATAGTAAAATAATAAGGGAAAGATGGACAATCTTCCAAATACAATGAGTGCAAGTATAGTGATCAAAAGACCTCGACACGTCCAAAGAGTTTTTAGATTAATAGAAGCTGAGCTCGTGTGCTTAAATTCAAACTCCTTCAATGCACCACTTCGAAGTGTTTTAGCTTTCCTTGATTTCCTTGAAGCTAGTGATAATAGTATCAATTCAATTCTCATACAATATGTAGTTTTCCATTCCAAGACTTTATATAGAAAGTTTAAACTGAAGCATAAATCACCAATACTGTGTTTCCTAAGCAGAAAGTTGTAGGTAGCCAACAAGAAGGCAGGTTGATTACAAGATGTTGATAATAAAAAATGGAGATAATCTGTGAGGTTACCTAGAGGTGCGAGTGCCTGGAGAATTGGAGATGGAAGCCAAATGGGACGCCTGTCTTGATATTAATTTGTGGCGAGAAGAATAACGATGTTGATGTCTTAGCAAACTGTGGAGTCGTCAATAGTTGCATAGATGAGCATACTACAAAAGTATTGAGGCGCTATAGAACTCCGATGGAAGACACAACTTACTTTCTTGAGAACTGCTGTGACGATTTTTCTCAGCCATACTTTATCTCAGATACCATCAAATGCATTTTTTTTTCTCTGTCGCATGGGCGTGTTTACATCGCTTCTTGGGACCGATATGGGAACCGAGAGTCGAGAGGGACGCTGCCTGGGAGGCAGCGGTGGGCAGTAGCAGGTGTAGGAGGGGGGAGGGGCCACGCAGGAGGAGGCAACGGAGGTGGGAGGAGGAGGCAAAGCATTGCGGCATTATTGCAGGAAATTGTATCCATTTTCCTCATGCTGTTGCCACCAACTCTAACAGCAGGTGCCTCAAATCATGTTTGCAATGCATTAGCTCTTCTTCAGTGCATAGCATCACATCCTGATGCTAGAACCCTTTTCCTCAACGCTCATATACCTCTATATCTATATCCTTTTCTAAACATGGTCAGCAAGACACAACCATTTGAATACCTACGGCTTACCAACTTTGGAGTGATTGGTGCACTTGTTAAGGTGGATGATATGGGAGAATGCGACGAGGATGGTGGGCTATGGGCGTGAAGGTTGCAGAGCTCAAACACTAAAATATTCGAGGTGGAGAAGGCTGCGGCATTGGAGGGAATAATGCAGAGGGGAGTCAAACCGACGGTGCTTGAGAGAAAGGTTGGGCGCCAGAAGCCGACGGAAAACAAGTGTGTGTGCACACTAGTAAGCCAGATCACTGTGATTTAACATAGAACATTCATCCTCCCAGGATTTCAAACAACTCACAATTTAGCCAATCAACACACATCATATACCAAAATTATGCAGCGATTGCAGTGGTATGCAGCGTTTGCAGGTTTGAATGGCAGATCACAAAATGAAGGGCTTAAAATAGCAGGAGCAAAGCAGAGCGCAGGGCTAACAAGACACTCATAGCAACAGTAAATGATATGTCAGTGCTATGTAAATTATATAGCAGGAAAATAATGGCGTTTCTGAGCAGCGCATGTAGGAGTTATATTAGAGGAGCAGTGTGCAGAGGTCGAATTTTATGCTCAAACACCAACGCTGTCAATGGAACACATAAACACACAGAGGAAGGCCAGTCATCATGGCTCTGATACCATGTTAAACACATGCATGATAAACAAGAAAGTAAACACACAAGGAGAGAGATAAGCGTGAGTTATATTACTATTGATATGATGTATATTTATATTACATTGGTGTGACTCTTGGATTCCACATTCCAAGGTCACTTGGACTCCTCTTGTGACTGTTCAGCTTGCACACCTACCCATAGAGGATTAGGTGTCCAACAAAAATTGGCCCTCTTGGGCTTGGTCCTATGTGCTGTTAGCTGAAACTGTTCACCTGGAAATGTCACTGCAGAATGCTCCCAAAAGATGTGCAATAACCCTTGTTAGGAAGCCCTCAGCCTCCCCACCAATTTCCTCCTCAAAATCTCCTGCACTCCGCAACACCTGAAATATCTCTCACTCACTACTGCGCAGTGACTATGCTGCTGGGATTGTGCTGCGCTGTAGCTGATGGTGAATACGTTGTGAATGGATCCCACAACTCCTCCCTGAATCGAATTGGTGATATCTTCTCCCTAGGGAAGACACTCAAGGTCCCCCGAAGCAGAGGTTGAGATTCCCGGTCGAGAACAATCGGTAGCTAAACAACAATGCAGACTTGGCTCTTGCTCAAGTGTGCTCTGTCCTTTTTGTCACCAAAGGCCCAGCGTTCCCTTTGGGCCCCACCAAAAACTGCGCTGCCCCTCCTCTGGCCACTCCTGCCTTGCCTTTTCCTATCCAATCGCTGCGCTGCCTTCATGCACTGCGCACTGCCTCCTCATTGGCTCATCCTGCCCCCACCAAGGCTGCAATCTTTTCCTCTTAACTATAGGAAAATGCCTTAGTTCACTTTAATCTAATTTGTGGGTCCCTGACCCACAATATTTTTGGCTAACATTAGGAAATCCAAAAAATTCAGAACTTTAATATTTCTAACTAGCAGAATTGCTAATTAGGAATATTACAAAGTATCTCTTACTTGGAAAATCAAACCTCTCTCTTGGAATAAAATTGTAACTCCACACTTAAGAGACTGTAATTCTCTCTCAGTAATTTGATGTATGGAAAAAGTGTAACTCCTCCTCATTAAATGCACTTCTAACTCCCTCACTCAATTCAATTTATAACTCTCGCTAAACATTATCTCATGTCTAGATGTAACTCTCTCTCTCCCTAATTCGGATTGTGACTCCTCAAGGCAAGTTTACCTCTCTCTCTATTCTTGGAATGAGTTACACTTCTCTTCAAGTAACTCCTCCGTCATGGATTTTGATTCTCCTATTGTTGGCTCAAGGCATGAATTTATTTTTTAACCCCTCTCCTTTCTCATCTATTAAAGCAAGAGCAAGTGAGCTGTAATATTCCGAATAGAAATAGACAGCAATATAAAGCACATAAACAAAGAACTACAACAACTAGAGAGACATCACATGAACAAGAGACAATATGGTGAACGCTGAGCCATTTATTAAATACTGAAAGATGAAATAAGTACAAAGGTGATCAGAATGATGGCACCTTGGCTTGCACTAGGCAAGCGTAGAAATACTCTCAGAATATATCACTGAATGGCTGCTCCCTCAATGACTGCGTAATCTCCAAAGCTGTTGGTGCTGGTGCTGTGCTGCTGCTACTGCTGGAATGAACTGACTATTTGGGGCTGCTCCCCACCTCAGAAAATTATGAAACTTTGGGAATGGCCTCTCCACCCAATACCCAGAAAATCCCAGAGAGCTTTTCTGAAATGGCTGACGTCCGAAAATGACCTCCCTTGAGGCTCCACGTTGTCCCAATGATAAATGCTGGCCCTGAATAATCTGCTGCAAACAATGGCCCCAACTCTATGAAAATAATGGAATAGGGAAGGGCTGACCTCTTTCCAACTCTCCCGGGCTGAATCCCCGGATAGACCCTCAATCCGGAATCACCTCCTCCAGAGACTGCGTCCTCCCTCTCACTGACTGTGCTGTCTTTGCAAGTGAATGCTCCCAACTGTGGTTGCTGCAACTCTCTCCAGCAAAATAAGGATGGAACTCCTCACTCGAGCAGGCGCTCGAAGTCCCCCAGGGCTGAGGTTGGGATCTCTGCATGGAGACACCTGACGTGCTGAACAACATGTGCAGACTTTGCTAAACAACAAAAGCGTGCTCAATGTCAAGAGACAAATAACATAGATGCATAATCGAATAATCCAAATGAGGAGCCTCTCTCCCTTTTTATGCTTGGAGAGCCTTGCTCTCACTTAGGCCCCCCCATCAACTGCGCTGTCTCCTTGGGCCACGCTGTCCCTCTAGCTCTGCGCTGACTTGGGCCCACACTGCCCATGCTAACTTCTCCTACACGCTGCCACTTTGTCCTCTAGGCCCCACACTGTCAAGTAATCATGTCTCCAAGTGACTTTAGGAAATGTTTTTATCCTAAGTATGGGTTAAGTGTCCCTCTTCACCCACTTTATTTCTAACTTAACTTTATTAAAGTGAAATAGACAAAAATTAATATTTCCAATTAGCTATTGCTAATTGGGAATATTACAGTCCTCCCTGACAAAACGTTGCTTGTCCTCAAGCAATTGAAATGATGGATGCTGTAGAATTTTCTCACTCTCCCAAGTGGCATCCTCATCCGGTAGATTCCTCCATCTTACCAGATATTCCCTGACTGTCCTGCTCCGCAGCTGCCTCTCCCTGGTGTCAATAATGGCCTTCGGCTGTAGCACCAAATGCCCCTCATCAGCTGTGGGCGAGATCTCCTCCGTTGCAGTCACCTGCTGTCCTAGTGCCTTCTTCAGGCATGACACATGGAAAATATTATGAATCTTGCTACTAGTGGGCAGCTCCAACTCATATACAACCTCCCCAATCCTGCGTGTCACCCTGTATGGTCCATAAAAGCGGGGCTTGAGCTTTTCAGCCCCCTTCTACTTCAGCGTGGATTGCCGATATGGCTGCAATCATAGGTAGACCAAGTCCCCTACCTCAATCTGTCTCTCAAAACGTCCCCTATCAACATACAGCTTCTGTTGATTTTGTGTTGTAGTTATGTTATCCTTAAGAGCTCGGAGTATATCCTGACTCTCTTGGATCCAATCCTTGGCCCTAGGGGCCTTGCTAGCACCAAACATCACGTCAGCAAAAGATAAAGCATGATACCCATATAAAGCATAAAATGGAGACATACCGATAGACATATGATGCGTGGTGTTATAACAGTACTCCCCCAAGTGCAACCATCGTAACCCTGCCTTTTGTTGCCCTCTGACATAGTTTCGCAAGTAGCCTTCCAGCCACTTGTTCACTATCTTCGTCTGCCCGTCCCTCTGTGGGTGATAACTAGTGCTCGGGGTCAACTCGGTGCCCACCAAACGGAAAAGTTCCTGGCAAAACCCGCCCATGAAGCGGCTATCCCTGTCACTGACAATGGTCTTTGGGAGACCATGCAATCTGAAAACATCCCTGAAAAATAACTCCGCCACCTGTGTTGCAGTGTAACGTGCTGATATAGTGAAGAAATGTGCATACTTTGTCAGCCGATCAATGACTACAAAGATGCAATCCTTGCCCTGTACAGTGGGCAACCCTGTGATGAAATCCATTGAAATACTCTCCCATCTCCCCTCTGGTATGGGAAGAGGCTGCAGTAAACCCGCCGGATGGTTCATCTCTCCCTTATTGCGCTGGCAAACTTCGCACTCCTTGACATGTCGGAGTATGTCCTCCTTGAGGCCCTTCCATGAGAACCTCTCTCTGATGGACCTATATGTCTTGGTGAACCCCTGGTGGCCTGATAGTGGTGAATCATGTGAGGCGCGCAATATCTTCCCCTTGAGCTCGGAGCCCTCGGTCAAGAAGATCCTGTCTTGAAGTAGATCACCTCATCCATCACCCTGTACCTGTCATCAGTAAACTGTCCATCCAACACCGCACAGGAAAAACGGTCCTTGGAGTACTCGACAAACAACTGAGCCCTCCAGTCCGTATCTAAACTCATCAAAGACAACGCTGTCGGTCTACGCAAAAGTGCATCGGCCACCACGTTTTTCCCCTTGACATACTGGATGTCAAAATCATATGCCTAGATCTTGCTGACCCACTTCTGCTGCCTCTCCTACAATTGCTTCTGCTCTAGGAAGAATCTGAGGCTGTTGTGGTCAGTCCTCACTCTGAACCTGTTCCCCACCATGTACTGCCGAAATTTGGCCAATGCATGCATGATGGCCAACATCTCCTTGTCGTATATAGCATACAACCTCTCATGTGGCAATAGCTTCCGGCTCTCAAAAGCTATGGAGTGGCCTCCCTGCATCAACACTGCGCCTATCTCCTCCCCTGATGCATCGCACTCTAGGACAAAGGGTAGCATAAAATCTGGCAATGCCAAAACTGGACAGCTGCTCATCACCTCCTTGAGCCTGTCAAAAACCCGCTGTGTGGTGTCAGTCCAACTGAATGCCCCCTTTTTGGTAAGGTCTGTAAGGGGTGCAGCAAGTTGGGAAAATCCCTTGACGAACTTCCGGTAGTAGGTGCAGATACCTACAAACCCCCGAAGCTCCATCACATTCTTCGGCTCTGGCCAATCCCTGATGGCCCTGATCTTCTCCTCGTCGACCCTCACTCCGTCCACCCCAATGATGTGCCCCAAGTAGAGCATCTCTGTCAGCCCAAACTCGCATTTGGAGAGCTTAGCATAAAATTGCTGCTCCTCCAATATGCGCAATACAACCTCAATATGCTGTAGGTGCTCCTCCCATGTCCTGCTGTAAATCAAGATGTCATCGAAAAACACTAACACAAACTTCCTCAAGTGACTGCAGAAGATGTGATTCATGCATGACTGAAAAGTCGCTGGAGCATTGGTCAGCCCAAAGGGCATCACCAAGAACTCAAAGTGACCATAACGACATCTGAAAGCGGTCTTGGGAACATCCTGCTCCCTCACGCGAATCTGATGGTACCCGGATCTCAAGTCAATCTTAAAGAAGAACTTCGATCCCCTCAGCTCATCCATCAACTCATTATCCATGGAATGGGATACCGGTTCTTCATGGTCTTCTTGTTGAGGGCCCGGTAGTCAATGCACATCCTCAATGTGTCGTCCTTCTTCTTCACCAATACTACTGAAGAAGCAAAAGGGCTAGTGCTAGGACAGATGTGCCCAAGAGCTAAGAGCTCATGAATGGCCTTCTCAATCTCATCCCGATAGGCCTTAGGATCCCTATAGGGTGTAGTGATGACAGCCTGGATGCCCTGCTCCAGCTGAATCGTGTGCTCAAATCCCCGATATGGTGGCTGCCCTGGTGGTATCTCTCCAAAAACTGTGGCATATCTGTCTAAAATGGACTGTACATCTGGGTGCACAGCCTGCCCTGTCGATCCTGCCTCTGAAACACGCAACTCCACTGCCCACTCTGTCTCCCTGTTGGAAATCTGCCTCCATCCGGTGTACTGAAACTGTTTGTGGTGGGTAGGTGTGCATACCCCGAATCTTCTCGTGCTTCCCAGTCTTATTATCCATCCACTCCATCTCCAAGGTCTCCCAATCTGTGGTGACCTTCCCCAGCGTGATCAACCACTGCACCCCTAGTATCACGTTGGTGTCCGGAATGTCCACCATGAAGAAGTGATTTGTCAGGGTGTAAGTCCCCATAGTCACTACCAAGGCTGGCACATACCTGGCACAATGCATGGTCCTGTCACCTGGAACCAGTACTGAAAACCCATCAAAGGTCTCTGTTGGTATGTTCTTTCGCTCTACCAACTGGGCATCAATAAAATTGTTGGTGGCCCCACTGTCCACTAATACTGAAACGCGTTGTCCCCGCACAGTGCCTCGGACACGCAGTGTCAAGTACTTGGGAACTCCTCGCAAAGAAGCAAGGGCTCCCCCGGTACGTGCAAATGCCATACCTCCCGCTCCTGGTGTTGGAGGTGGCAGATGATCTCCCCTTTGTGCTGCACTGCTGTCTCCTGCCTCTATCTCCTGATACTCCTCTTCCTCGCTACTGTCGGAGAAAACCTCGATGTAATTGGCCTTCCCCGCGGCACATTGGTGCCCTGGTGCCCATGGCTCCCGGCATGTGAAACATAGCCTCTTCCGCCTCAAATCTCTCCTTATCTCGTCATCCAAGGGCCCTCTGCTCTGGTTCCCCTTTGGAGGCGGAACCCTCATGTCCTTCCCCTTCGGTTGGAATGCCGATCTCTAGGGAAAAGGAGCTCTAGTCCGAGGTAGTGCATCCTGCAAGTCTCGAGTCCTCCCAACTGCGTCCTGGAGTGTAGCTGGCCTTGTTGATCTGACTAACCCTCGAAGAAGCTCTGCCAATCCATCGATGAACATGTAGATCATCCGGGCTGCGGATAAATCAGGCACCATCACGGAGAGTCTCAAGAACTTTGAAATGTATGTGTCTGGACTCCCGGTCTGCTTGAGCTTAGTCAGCTCAACAAAGTGCTCGTTTGGATCCCTTCGATCAAATCGCTCTATCAGCCTCCGTGTAAACTTGGCATATGCTGTCACTCCTGAGTGCCCCAGCGTAGCCATCCCGTGAAACCACCAGTCATGGGCCTCACCCTCTAGGTGCAGTGTTGCCACCTTGATGGCCTCTGTCTCTGCCATCTGGTTAAGCTAGAAATATATATCCAACTTCTCCACCCAAGCCTTTGCCGAACACTTGGTAGACCCATCAAATGTCGGTAGATAAAATCTGCCTACCGTGCGCTGTACATCCCCATCTTGAGAATGCCTGTTTCCCCTGTGATGGTTGCGAGGTCTGCTGTCCCTCTTGAGCTGTATGAAATCATGAAATGTGAGGGCATCTCTGAACTCCTGTCCATAGGACTGATACTCGGCAAAGTAATCTCCCATGTGAGTTGGTTCTTGCTCCTGCTGTGCTCCTGCCCCAGTGTCTGTGGCAAGAAATGTGGGCATCGTGGAATGTGGAGGTGTATGTGATGCCATCTGCTGCGTTGTGAGGTGCTCCTGCAAATGATGGGATGTGCCCGATCCCTCTCCGATATGGAAACCCCTTGGGGTTTCACGCTGTCTAGATTCTGCAGTGAACCTTTGCCCCATCTCTTCTATCTGCCTCGAAAAATCCTCCATTGATTTGAGGAGAAGTTCACCGAACTCCTTCCCGGCATCTCTTTCCACCCCATTGGTTACTCTTCTGCGTCCACTACCGGAACGTAGTCACCTTCCCCAAAAGTGATCTCTAACCTTCGCTCTTGGTCTTTATACTTCCTCCCTCGGTAACCGATGTATGGTTTTCCTGCTGGTGTCATAGACAATCTGCTCCACAGGCTGAGCCAAGTCTATGAGCTTTGATACCATTGTAATATTCCAAATAGAAATAGACAACAATATAAAGCACATAAACAAAGAACTACAGCAACTAGAGAGACATCACATGAACAAGAGACAATATGGAAAACGTTGAGCCATTTTATTAAATACTGAAAGATGAAATAAGTACAAAGGTGATCAGAATGATGGCACCTTGGCTTGCACTAGGCAAGCGTAGAAATACTCTCAGAATATATCACTGAATGGTTGCTCCCTCAATGACTACGTAATCTCCAAAGCTGTTGGTGCTGGTGCTGTGCTACTGCTACTGCTGGAATGAACTGACTATTTGGGGCTGCTCCCCACCTCAGAAAATTATGAAACTTTGGGAATGGCCTCTCCACCCAATACCCAGAAAATCCCAGAGAGCTTTTCTGAAATGGCTGACCTCCGAAAATGACCTCCCTTGAGGCTCCACGTTGTCCCAATGATAAACGCTGGCCTTGAATAATCTGCTGCAAACAATGGCCTCCAACTCTACCAAAATGATGGAATAGGGAAGGGCTGACCCCTTTCCAACTCTCTCGGGCTGAATCCCCAGATAGACCCTCAATCTGGAATCACCTCTTCCAAAGACTGCGTCCTCCCTCTCACTGACTACGTTGTCTCTGCAAGTGAATGCTCCCAACTGTGGTTGCTGCAACTCTCTCCGGCAAAATAAGGATGGAACTCCTCACCCGAGCAAGCACTCGAAGTCCCCCGGGCTGAGGTTGGGATCTCTGCATTGAGACACCCGATGTGCTGAACAACACGTGCAGACTTTGATAAACAGCAAAAGCGTGCTCAATGTGAAGAGACAAATAACATAGATGCATAATCGAATAATCCAAATGAGGAGCCTCTCTCCCTTTTTATGCTTGGAGAGCCTTGCTCTCACCTAGGCCCCACCATCAACTGTGCTGTCTCCTTAGGCCACGCTGTCCCTCTAGCTCTGCACTGACTTGGGCTCACGCTGCCCATGCTAACATCTCCTCCACGCTGCCACTTCGTCCTCAAGGCCCCACGCTGCCAAGCAATCATGTCTCCAAGTGACTTTAGGAAATGTTTTTATCTTAAGTGTGGGTTAAGTGTCCCTCTTCACCCACTTTATTTCTAACTTAACTTTATTAAAGTGAAATAGTAAAAAATTAATATTTCCAATTAGCTATTGCTAATTGGGAATATTACAGAGAGTTGAGTGTAGCATGTTCATTGTGAAGAATGAGAGCAAATGTTGAGTGTGCGCAAGAGAAGTGTGAGAGCATGTGAAGAGCAAGAGCAAGGGAAGAGCTGGAGCAAGCGTAAGGACAAGATATGAGCAAGAGGAGGAGATCTTCAAGCAAAGAGCAAGAGCACTTCAACAACAAGTTGATCATACATTGGTTTCTTTATTCATTCTCATTCTCTCTCTCTCTCTCTGTACTTTGTTGAACAATTGAAGAAATCTAATAAAAAAAAAATCATCTAGGTTTTCACCCTTGATGGGTTTCGCCCTAGTCATTGGATCTAATTTTCAGTGTCTCATATTTGTTCTTGGCTATTTTCATATGATCCTCAAGTTTATGTCGTATCTACAATTGCTGATCTGAAAAGTTTTGAAGAAGAAATCTGCGTTCTAAGTAATTGTAGCAACATAGAATATCTAGTTTTCTGCAAAGTACTTTCAAGTCCCAACATAGAACATTCAATTTTCTGCAATGTACATTCAACTTTCTGCAAAATACATTCAGTTTTCTGGATAAAACTTTCAAGTTTTTGCAAAGAATTTTTAAGTTTCTGCATAGAACTTTCAAATTTTAGCATGGTATTAGAGCCTTGGTGAAAAGAAGTCCAAGGAGACTAGAGATCACCTAAAGAGACCCCACTTGCTACCAAAGTTTTTTGATTAAAATGACCTCATCCTACTTCAAGGTAGAGGAGAAGGTGAATGATGCTTCAAGCTTTGGTCCATGGAAAGCAAGGCTAGATATCACTTTTGAAGAACACGAAGTTGTGAACTATGTTGAAGGCACAATAACTGATCAACTAGAGAATGCAAGTGTTGTTGTCAAATTAAAACATAAAAATGATGAAATCAAAACTAGAAAAATTGTCTTTGATTTTCTTTGTAATCATCTCATTACTTATGTTTCTGGTTTGAAGAAAGCTAAAGAAATGTATGAAAAACTAATTGACATGTTTGCAATTAGTAACTCGAACCAGATTATTGCCTTGACGAATCAACTGAAGAACATCAAGGTGCATAAAGGAGAGATGGTTCAAGCATACTTCTTGAGAATGACCAAAATCAGGGATCAACTGTTAATTGTTGGTGAAGTTGTAACTTGGAACCAACAAAGAAATGGGAAAGTGTTTTTGTAATATCCCAAATTGGGATTAAACAATAATACAAAGCAAAATAGACTAAAAACTACAGAAACAAGAAATACACCATTACAAAAAACACACAATTTGGAGCCAAAACCAGTGCTGAGCCATTTTATTCATATGCTGGGAAGGAGTACAAATGAGGTGCTGAAAAGACTGCCCCTGGGCCTGCTCATGGCAGGCTGAAGGGTAACTCAAACCCAAGCAAAAACCCCTGCTGGAAATAACTCTGCGTGGCTCAATCACTGCGTTGCCTAGCCCAGAAAATGCTACTGCTGGTTAGGCTGCTTCTAGTGCTCAGAAAATTCTGGGAATTGGACACCAGACTCTCCTCAATAAACCCACAAAAACCAGAGAAGGGTTTGCTGAAAGCTCTATTGATTTCTAAAGCATCGGAAAGTGTTCTAAGTCTCATTTTTGGTAGAGAGGCTTAAACATCAGTTATCTAGAGAAACCCGAAATCGTTTGTGGAAATTCCACTCAGATATGACTTTATTAAAATGATTAATTATTTAACTACAGACCCTAATTATAAATTTAGGAAAATTAAATAATTAAAGAGTATTAATAGAGTAGAGTGTGAATCTTCCAGAAGACGAAGATCAAGTCATCTTTTAATCTGAGCCATTGATTAAAGATATAATCTTAGCCGTTGATTCATCAACGAGAAGACTATAAGAAGAGACTTGAGGGCCATTTGGAAATCAAGCCGGGGACACTATCAGTACCCGAAGGAAATCGATTCTGAGGCAAGAGAGTTCGATTTCAGTGGGTGAGTTTGTAGAGGCTGGGTTTCAGAAGTAGAAGGAGGGAGGAGTCAGTTATCAGGAAGCAGAACTTAGGAGGGTGAAGGGAAGGGTGAGCTAATCAGCAGCAAGAACCCCTCCACGCAGAATCACGCAGTCCAAAGAGGGACTGCGCAAAGCATTCACTCTGGATGACGCAGAGGGTGAAGGAGGTCACCCCGAGGGTCTGAAAATTGTCTGGAAGGTCTAGAAAATTCAGCCAGGTGTTTGCAAATTTTTCTCTGCTCATCAGACTCCTGTAAATGTACTTTCCATTTCTGAAGATAAATATAAAACCCTCATCTGCTTCATCGGTTTTCCCACATTGGGTTTTTCCGGGGACAATTGTCCAAAAACATCTGTGTTCATGTGGTTATTTCTATTGTGCTATTAGTGTAAATTATCTTTCTGTTCTTATGCTCTTAACAATAGTGAAGATCTGCAAATGTGTTTATTTCAGAATTTACTGAAGCATCGGTAAATAACTTATCTCATAAGTAGGAGAAATAAACCAAGTATTGCAAAAGTATTTTCCTCTTGAAAATTTCACAAGCTCAACCTCAGAAATTGGCCCTCTTGGGCTTGGCTCACTGATCTGCTGGGGAAATTGAACCACTGGAGGAAACTGCTGGTAAATTGTTAAAATTGGACGACTAGGTCCAAACTCTGGGTTGTGCTGCTCAGATGACGATCCCAATATTTTTATTGGATTCCTCTTTCGAAGAGGTGTAAGATTGATCTAAAGATCATCTCGATCGGATGAGCAGAACATGGACTTTAAATTTATTCCACTTATGTGCTAGGTCGGCCTGGAATATAATATAGACTTAAATGTCTTGAAGAGCGTGTCACACACCCCCAAAGATGCCTATATATTGGAAAGACTTGGAGCTCATTATACAGACATTGTGTGGAGGATTTTCTTCTCTCTTGATGACGATGGAGTTGGGTTCTTGGTGCTGCGTATTTATGGAGTGTTCTTTGTTTGGGTTGTTCTAGGGTTACGTGTGACACGTGTGGTTGAATGACCTATTGAAGACTTTGCTGGTAGAAGCATCCTGCTGATCGCCGTAACACCACCATTCACTATCTCTATTTTGGTTTGTCTTCCATCGATCTATTGGTATGTTCTATCTGCTTCAGGATTTTGTGCCCTAATCTAAAATGGCATAGAACATGCTTAAATTAACATGGTATCAAAGCCTTGTGGGGAAGACAATGCCAAATTTATGTTGAATTTCAATCTCCGATCTATTGATCCATTGTGCAACATAATCACAAGTGAATAGCTCGTGGAGGAGAGACTAAGTCTCTGTCTTAGCCACAACAAATGAAGTTCAACAACAGGGAGGCATAGATGACTCTTTTAGGGTCAATTTAGGAGGGTCGAGGACTGCTCAAGGGCTAGAAACAACCCAGACCTACAGCTAGGTGTCATGATCTTCAAGGAAGAGATAGACACAGCTCTAAGGAGCATTTATGGGCCAAAAATTAAAGGGTGTTAGGGACTATGGTTCGTGCCCTAACAAGTCCAGATTTGCAGCGTGGAGCAGATCCTAAAACAGGGTGCTGAAGTATGCATTTTGGCTGCATCTTAATGTATGTTGGATCCTAGTTTAGGGTCTGATTTGCATCAGTTATCTGGCAACTTGTGGAAGCCAAGGAGGGAGGGTTGATGTGAGGTCAGAAGCTCTAACTAGTGGGCAGTTTCCACAGTGATGAAAGGTACGTATTGAAGTGTATTTCGGTGAATAAATTGTGTGATATATCTCTGTCTACAGGACCGCAGAGAAGGGTTGCTACAACACCAAGTGTGGATAGTTTGAAGGCTGAAACCAAAGTAAAGAAGCTAGCTGAGGTAGGCCGCAGGCCTAGCCTCCCAAATCAGGGCAGCATGAAGGGTTCATGGGCTGTAATGTGCCCAGATTAGCTAATTGCATGAAGAAAGAACCTTCTTTGCCTAGGCCTCAAGCTAGAACGAGGTTGGAAATGACAACAAGATGCTGAGATAGGCTGTAGGCCTTATCAACCTAAACCAGGGGCAGTGTAAGAGTGTTTGGGGCTGCAAAGTGCCCGGAACTTCAGCCAAAATGATGCCGCTGTCCCTACCTCATTTTTGAAGGATGCCGCAGTCAAGAAATGTTGTTTCGGTGGAGGATAATTGTGCCCATACAATAGCAGTTTGACGTCTGTCCCTAAGGTGAGTTTGGATCTGTTTTTTGCATGGTTTAAGTTCTGAATTGGCCGCAGAAATGGAAGCACTCCAGCGTGGATATCAATGGCTAGATCTAGGGCTGTTTGAGTTAGGTTGAAGACCGCTCTGTCACAGGAGGACAGCTGCTGGATCTGAAGCAATGTCTAGGAATATTTAAGGGTTTAAATATCGTTTGAAGGTCCTGAAGGACAGCAGAAGGAAGCCGCCTTCTCTGAGCAGACTTGGGCATGATTTGAAGCTGTGGTGCTAGGCCGCAGGGCATAGCACACAGCTGGGTCAAATTAGAGGGTTGTCAAAGAGTGGACAACAACCTAAGGAGGCAATATGGAATTGAAGGAACCCCTCCAAGGTAAATCGCAACCCTAGAAGGGTTTGCTTGCTGACTGTGTGATGAAACTAGGGCTGCAGTACGTGCCCTAACTAACAGTGCAAACTGTATTACAGTCGTGTCCCGTGGAGGTGTGTTGGGTCCATGATTTGTGGGGCAGTGTTTGGATCATGTGCTTGTCATCTTTATGATGTGCTAAGGTGACAAGGTGCCTTAGACTTGCTGTCATAAAGGATCTTGTACAATAGAAGGTGGGCACACTTGGCAATTCATGATTAGATCATTAGTAAGTATTCTGATGAGGGCAGCAGGACTGGAGATATCTAAAATTGGTACGCTGATAGAATGGCAGTGTATGCTGCTGTATTAGGGAGCCGCTGGCGTAAAGGACAACCCATGTTTTGACAAGGTATGTGTTATGTATATTTTATTAATTATTAGTTAGATATAGTTATCTTAGGTTTTATTAAGTGAAAGGGCATGATCAAAGATCATGCCTCTTCACCAAGGGACACCATGAGGCTATATTTAAAGCCTCGGTGATTCCCCATTGTAATAATATCTCATATCTTTTATCAATAATAATATATACTTATTCAAGTTTACCAGAGTTTTTACACTCCATTGGTATTGGAGCCATCGCTCTTCGGGATCTGTGTGGTCACCCAGAATTAAGGAATTACAGAATTCCAGAATTGCAGATTTTTTTAAAATCGAGTGCTTGTGGACAGTATCAGTTTTAAAAGAAAATTTGCAGCCTTTCTCCTCTCATATCCGCGCCCCCTCCTTAACGATCTGTCCCTCACATCCTCACTTCACCTTACGGTTCACTCCCACTCTGCGTTTTAAAAAGAAATAATTTTTTTTTTTTCCATTACATATCCCAATTCCCTCACGAAAAAAAACATATAAATAAATAATTTTTTTTTTACAATCCACCCCCCTTCTCCTCTACGCACATCGGCTCTCCTCGCCTCTGCACAAACCCGCGCCCCCACCATACAGCCTACTCCCCAACCACGGTTCCGCCTACACAATTTCCCCCACGCTACAGCATACCCCGACTCCATTCTTCCGCCTTTTTCTGCCGTCTTTCCTTATCACTCCCGTCCCCGCCCGCTTGTCCCACTCGTCCCACCACTCAATCCGAAAGTTTATGATTCCATAATTTAAGGTACTGTCTCTTATAACAGGTCTGAGATTTTTTCCTGTAGCTTGGTTCGTCCCTGTCACTGGTGCCTTCACTGTAGTCTGGTTCAGTTGTTCCACTGGTTAACGACGTGAGCTAGCAAACATTACATATAATTATAGTCACGTAAACCTATCCGATAAGATACGACGTTTCCATACGACGGCATCGTGTGACTGTTTGTGGAGGGAAGTGCGACTTACGGAAGATAGGTGAAAGCGTTAGTATATGGTGAACGATTTGTTTAAAAGAAATATTCCGTGGTTAAAAAAACTGGACGGGTACTTTTTTTTAGACGTTGAACTATTTTATATATATATATATATATTAATTATAATTATATAATATATATATTATAGTTATTATATATATAAAATTTATACAAAATAAAATAATAATAATAATTATTATTATTTATATAAATAAATAATAATTTAAAAAAAAGAAAAAAAGAAAAAAAAAGAAGGAAAAATTGGTAGAAAAATATTCCCCACCTCATACACGTTCAATGTCTTCATCGATGTCAATGGCCGAATTCCAGAAGAAATTGGTGGATCTCGAGAAACAGATCAATAATAATTCCGAAGAATTCGGAAAAAGATTAGTCGATCTTGAAAGTACAGTTGCAGGACATTCCAACGACATCAAAAAGGTTCATGATACGACAAATCGAATAGAAAGACAAATGTGGCTAAATCACCACGAGGCCACAGAAAAGCAAAGTGAAGCAATGAACAATATGACAGAACTCTTCAATAAGCTGAATGATAAGATAGATAAGTTAAGTCAGACACAATCCCCAATATCTCCTAACATGGAACAAAATCAACAAAACAATTCCGCAGATTCAGGGAACTCAGAAGAGCATCAGGAAAAAACCGATTCCCCACATCGTCAAGAAGATAGTAATGCAGATTTTCAAAATAAGCAGCTCTGGAATGCATTTGCTAATCAATATCCCCTTCTTGTTCCACCATTAGCATATCAGCGAAAAGTCAAAATAGAGCTACCCAAATTTGATGGTAATGAAAAAAATAGCATTGCATGGCTTAATAAAGCGGAAGAATATTTTGAGATTTATGACATTACTAGTGATGATGAAAAAATTAAGCATGCTTCCATGAAAATGGAAGGAGAAGCATATAATTGGTATATGTGGTGGAAAAAGACGACGCTCGCTATCAATTGGAGGAAATTTAAGGATGCATTCTTCAAAAGGTTTCAAGGCATAAAAGAAGAAAAGTTTTTTTCAACGTTTATCAAATTACGCCAAAAAGGAGATGTGGATGAGTACACTCGAGAATGGGAGACCTTGGCAACACGAGTACCCGGATTGTCGGAATCTCGTCTAATCCAGTCCTACATCTTAGGACTTAAAATCCATATACAAGAAGAGCTCGAACTACATGAAATTACGTCCGTAGAAGTAGCAAGGCAAAAAGCAAAAGCTACTAAAAAGAAATTTGAAAGATTATCAAAACCAGAAAAAGTATATTCGAGACGACGGTTTCCTCAATCTACAAAAGAAGATAACATGAAATATGTTCCACCACGCCTTCGCGAAGGAGACAAATCTAACTTGGAAATACAAAGAATGAGGGAAGGCAAATGCAAACGTTGTGGCGAAAAATGGGACCCTAAGCATAGATGTGCTAATGGAAAAGAAAAAAATTTGTATAATTGTGAAGCAACTAATGATTCTAACAATGATGATTCAGACATAGAAGGGATAGAAGATACCCTAGAATTCTCCCCAGAAGTAGATGATGACAACACTCCGCAAGTGTCATTATCAGCCATGACAAGTATATCACAACCTCAGACACTAAAATTAATGGGACATATTAAGAAAAACAACGTAATGGTTCTCATAGACACAGGCAGCACGCACAATTTTCTAGATTCAACCATGGCCAAAAGACTCAACCTCTTTACTTTTCCCATGCCTAATATGAAGGTAATGGTGGCCAATGGTAAGAAGATTGAATAGGTAGGAAAATGCCATAAAGTCAAATTGCAGATTAAAGACTTTAGTTTAGAATCTCCATTCTATGTCGTACCACTCGGAGGAGTAGATGTGGTCTTAGGAATTCAGTGGTTACAAACCTTGGTGTAATATTCCTAATTAGCATTGCTAATTGGAATATTTCATTTTTTGTTTAATTTTGCCGCTTTAGCTAAAAATAATAAATAAAGTGAGAAATAAGAGGGGTCATCTCACTTTATAAAATAAAGTGCTTTCCTAGTTGATTGACGTTGTAACTTAAAGGGGTGGCTTTGGGGGTCCACACGTGTATGAGGGGAGGCCTCACGCTGACCCAAGGGTAACTGCGCAGGGTGAAGGACGCAGTTAAGGTTTTGGAGGGAGTTTGGCACTATAAAAGGAGGGGTTTCCACTTCATTTGGTATGCTTGATTTGATATTGATATTGAGAGCTAGACTTCTGTCTGCTTCAGCACGTCGGTTGTTTAGTCGGTCTGCAACACTGTTTAGTGCAACCGAGTGTCTCCGGTCGGAGATCTTACCCTTAGCCTCGGGGGACTTCGAGTGCACCTTTGTGGGATTATTCGGTTTTCACCCATGCTTCGAGGGGGGACTTCGGAGTACACATACAAAATGAGTTATTTTAAAGTTTCATCTTGGAGTTTCGATTAGGGTGGTAAACGATTTCGAGGAGGAGATTCGGAGAAGGAAGAAGCCCTCTTGTGTTATAGCTGTCTAGCGAGGTAAAACGATGTTTCGGGAGGAGGAAGGACGCGGTTCCCATACGGGAGGAAGGACGTTGTTCGGAGAAGGAAGGCGCGGTCCGGTCTTGGAGTAGAGAATGACTGTTCGGCGAGGAAGGAGGACGCGATTACGAAGGCATATTGATAGATCTAGCCTTGGAGAGGGTAGATCTGAGCAGATACTTGCAGATCTGGTTTTGTATGTTGCAGATCTGAAGGTACAGCACTAGATCCGGCTTGGGAGATTGCAGATCTGAGGAGATATTGGCAGATCTAGCCCAGATCTGAAGAGATAACATCAGATCTGACCTTTGAAGGTTGCGAATGCGAGAGATATTGGCGAATCTAGTATAGATGCGAAGAGATAACGATAGATCTAATATGAGGAGGACAGAGATCGGAGGATAGGGCGCGATACGAGTTGGAGGCTTCGGATCCGACGGTCTGCGAGCATATAGGACGCTGATCCATCTGGGAGGACGCTGATCTGATGAGCAGGGTCATGTGAGCAGGGCTTGACAGCGTTTTCCAGGGTCTTTGGCCTTGAGGAGCTGAGCTTTTCATCTGGAGGGTTTGTGACCAGCACTACATCTGTTTCAGCGCTGTCACTAGCAGAGACAGCGTTTTCATTGGTGAGGGTTTGGAGTATTGATATCAGCTATCTTTTAGTCTTCAGCTCATAGTTCCAGTGCAGTCCAGCTTCAGTCTTCAGAGCAGTCTTCAGCCAGCTAGGACGCTGTCCTTGTTGCAGCCATTATTTGTCTGAGAAGGCCTCCACTTGCCTAGGGCAAGGATAGGTGCACTCATTCTGATTTTCTTGTACTCCTCTCTATGTACTTTCAGATTAATAAAATGGCTCAGTTTTCTGGCATTCTATGTGTAATTGTTCCATGATCTGGTTCAGCATTGTATTTTCTATATCTGTCTGGCATATTTCTGTGTATTACTGGTTATTTCCCTTTGGGGATATTACAGTGGTATCAGAGCATAATTCTGGCTCAGCCTGTGGTCTATGACATTGGGAGAGAGATCATACAGAGGGTTGCTGGAATTTTGGAGAGCAGTAGCAGTTGCAATACCAGAAACGCAGTTGGAAAAAGGGCCAAAATAAAAAGGGTCAAATTTTGAAGTTTGGAATTAGGAGAAACGTTTTCTGGGTTTTTCTGGGTTTTGGGCAAGGATTACCTTCCCAAATTCTTGGAATCTTCTGAGTAGTTTTCAGTGGGTAAATCAAAGGTCGAAGTTAAGCAGTAGTATGGTTTTGCAGCAGCCGTGCAGTTTCTGAGGAGCCTGTAGACACATAGCAGAAAGAGCTGATGGCAGGTGATGTGGATAAGAGGGGATTTTGGGAGACACTCCTCCAACACATGCAGGTGATGTCACAGAAACTCACTGCGTTGGAGGTTAGATTTCGGATCGTTGAGGGATCAAGCACATCCCACCATTTGCCGGAGTATGATGCCACTTAGCATATGGCATCACGTACACCCACACGTCCTACCATGCCCACATTCTTGCCAGAGGACACCGGGACAGCAGTACAGCAAGAGATAGATCCGGGTCGGATGGCTGACATTCTTGCAGAGTACTAGGCTTTAGGACCAGCGTTCATGAAGGCTCTCTCGTTCAGAAAGTATATCTGGTTCCAGTATGGCATTAGACTCCGGGGGCACCGGCATCATCATGATGGAGACTACCACCGCACAGCTAGTAGAGATTATGTTCAGCTCCAGCGTGATAGTAGACCTCACAACTTTCACAGAGGGAACAAGCACTCACATGATAGGGGCTTACAGCGCACAGTGGACAGATTCCATCTACCGACACTTGACAGGTCATCCAGGCGCTCAGAAAAGGCTTGGGTGGACAAGTCGGATACCTCTTTCCAGCTTGACCGAGTATCGGAGAGGAAAACCATTAAAATGGCTACCTCGCACTTGGAGGATGAGGACACACAGGATTGCAGGGAGTTCGAGGATACACCTAGTGTGACACAGGACTCACCATCATTAGAGTCCTCCTTGACCGTGCCGGTTGATATCGTAGTGGAGGAGATAGAGCCTACCCCGGTAGAGCCATCCACTGAGGTGATGACTGGAGCCATGTCCGAGTCTTCGGGTGGTAGCGGCACACGACAGATGGGTGAGGTATCAAGAGATATATCCACTATCGATGAGGCACTAGGAGATACAGAGGTATTGGACGATGATCGCAGACAGCGGTATCATCGGCTTCGGACGGACCTTCGAGTTTTGAGGAAGAAGGCCGCGTCAGTACGGGAGACCATTTTGTTGCAGGACCAGGAGCTGGAGGGTATGAGAGTGACTTGTGCCAAGTCGGCGGCCAAGTTGGTCCGCATTGGGGAACAGCTGGATTCCCTGATGGTACAACCAGAGGGCACGAGGGAGCGTCGGATCATTCCCCTTCAGGCATGCATGAATGGGACTAGCAGTATTGTTGGGTCATCTCTTCCCATTAGAGAGAGAGAGGCAGAGCCACCTAGTCAGGTCTCATATATTGACTTGGATAATGGTATGAGACGATTAGAGTTGCACAGGGTACAGCAGCCACGTGTTGAGGTTGGATGGCGAGAGATTTTGAGTTGGTACTCGATGGAGCGGACTATGGATGAAGAGGAGGTCTCAAGGAGAGATCTCACTGGAGATGAACTTCGACACACCATGGGGTGCAATGACTTTCTTCCCTTCTCACAAGAGCAAATAGAAGATGGTGGACATCTTAGGATGGATAACATCTCTCATGCTTGTGTTGGATATCCCTTGAGCCATACACATCATGATGGGAGGTTTTTGCCTACCACCTATTTGATTCTTGATAGGGTCTCATTGGTCCTTGAGAAGTTTATATTTCGAAATCCCATGAAGTGCGAAATCAGAAATTTGATTTGGGAGGATGGTAGCCCTCATGGGAGGAGTACCAGGATGAGGAGAAGGAGGCATCCACAAGTGATTGAGTGGATGGGGATGATGAGCAAGGAGCTAGGAGGCTACTTGCAGATCTGTGCTACCAGGCAGCAAGAGGCTTGGCTGCGCTGGTTACTCTTGAGGGAGTTTGGCCATCACTTGTACTTGCAGATCTATGATACCGGGCAGCAGGAGGCTTGGCTGCGCTGGTTACTCTTGAAAGAGTTTGGCCATCACTTGGCAAACACTCTTCCTAAGAGTAGGAGGATGGGGAAAAGATGGATGGATACTTGCATCATTGAGCAGCATAGAGTATGGATGCATGGTGTTGATGTGTTACTCATATCATTCATTGTGTCTTCATCACATGAGTTGCATGATGGAGGTATGGGGAGACAACACAATTTCTTGTTGCTTTGCTTGGGAGAGCAAGGGCAGATTTGCTCCCACACTTTGCATGATGTTGCAGGAGGAGGAGATGGCACTATCTCCTTGGTCTTTGATTGGGAAGCACTTCCACCTTGGGAGGTATTCCATATTTGTTGCAGCATTATTAGAGGAGTCTTTGACAAGGAGCATGTCAAAGAACAGAGTCTTGTATTGACAGGAGCTTATTTGCATGAGCTCACAGCGTTGTCACCTTGGAGAAGAACATTATGGATGAAGTGTGCGCAGCAGAGATATGGTGGATCTATAACCCATAGGTCCCAGGATCACTTCATATTTGTTGCACAAAGAGGAGGTAATGATGATAGGGACATCTATGGCATATTCTTCTTGACTTGGGTTTCCAAGCATGAGGAGGATTATCTTCTTGCAGCACATGGTTCATTCTTCTTCATAGCATACCGAAACACTATGGAGGACTCATTTATGGATCCATGTACCATCTTACTTCCAGCATATGGTGAGGGTTTTGTCTATACATTCATTGATTTGCACACTCTTGCCATTCCTATGCAGTGCATTGCTTCACAAGAGGGCAAGCTTGTCACATTGCCCCATGAGTTGTATTGGGCCCATCTACATGATGGAGGCAGCCATCTCTTTTGTGGCCTTGGGCAAATGTTTTATCATCACATGTATGTTCATTTTCTGCATTATAGCATGTATCATATAAATACATGTATGATTAACTATGTAAGAAGAAACATTTTGCCATACACTTTCATCAAGCAGCAACTTGTAAAACTGCGCTGTACTTGTTTGGGAAGCTGTTGGTACCTTCTTGCACCACATGAGACCTTCAGCATTTCCTTCATTTTGCTCTTGATCATGTCTTCATTTACTGATATAGATCAGATCTGTATGGGAGGCTTGATTATGAGGGGGACACATGAGTTGGATGTGCCTTTGAGTGGGAAGAATTCTCATAATTTCTGCACTACATGTACTAATGGGAGCATGGGAGGAGGCATGGCCACCACTACTACATGTGTGTTCTCTTTTGAGGTGGGCCATTAGATTGATATTCATCCATTGTATAGCCATGGGCAAGTGTTTGGTCTTATGTTGTTGTCATATTCAGCCATTTACTATCCATTAGTAGATGTGATGAATCTTGTACATTGCTTGCCATGTAATTTTCTGAAGTTGCAGGGGATGAGACTACGTTGTATCCTTGTGAGAAATTGTTTGCATTATGTATCCTCATGTGGAACCTTCAACAAACATCTCATTAGGGTGATCCATGATGACCATGTCATATTCTTCATGGATGGTTTGTTTTGGGCCAGCTTGTTCTTCATTGATGGAGGAACCTTCTATGGTGTATTGTTTTTCACTTTGCCATTGGAGGGCAATGATTTTGCAGCCCGGGATCAGCATAGACTCTACACTTGTCATGAGTGGAGAGGAGGACAGCATGGGGTAAGCTATGATGCTTGCCAAGTTCATATTTTCAGCTCACCTTCATTACCAGAGCTTGAGGTGGGAGGAGATTTTCAGGAGTTGCCTTGTTGGGGGGAGGCTCATTTGGTCTGGATGATTGCTTGGGGATGGAGGATCCACAGGAGGGAGATATTCCTCATTATATTTTCAACTCCATGCCTTGATTGGAGAGAGGTGACGAGTTGGTTCACAGTTGATGGGCCAGCTTACACAGTCATAGATGCAGAGCAGCAGCGGTCATGGTCTTCAGTCATAGCCAGAGGCAGTGAGCAGTCCGAGCCATGGGACTTAGGCTATTATTGGCCACAGTGGCGATGGGATCCGGGAGGACTATTGATTGGCTGGTACCATGAGAGGCCAGTTTGGGATCCTGGCATTGAGATATCCCTTCGTATCAGGGTGATGCAGGAGACAGAGAGGTTTCAGTGGGACCCAGGCTCATTTTGCAGTACTAGTGGGGAGCATCAGCTAGAGAGTAGGCTTGTTCAAGCGTTGCTTGAGGACAAGCCATTTTTGCCGGATGAGGATGCCACTTGGGAGAGCGAGCAGATTTTACAGCATCCATCACTTCAGTTGCTTGAGGACAAGCAACGTTTTGCCGGGGGAGACTGTAATATTCCTAATTAGCATTGCTAATTGGAATATTTCATTTTTTTGTTTAATTTTGCCGCTTGATTTGATATTGATATTGAGAGCTAGACTTCTGTCTGCTTCAGCACGCCGGTTGTTTAGTCGGTCTGCAGCACTGTTTAGTGCAACCGAGTGTCTCCGTTCGGAAATCTCACCCTTAGCCTCGGGGGACTTCGAGTGCCTGCCCTGGTAAGGTTATTTTCTGGTATCACCCTTAGCTTCGGGGGACTTCGAGTGCCTGCCCTAGTAAGGTTATTTCCCGGTTCATGATTGATTTCGGTGGGAATTGGTAACGATTCCCGGTGGAGATTCGGAGGAAAAGCCCTCTTGTGGGTGCCTTGAGATCTAGCGGTAAAACCCGGCTGACCCCCAGGGAGAGGGAAGGACGCGGTTCCCCATGGGAGGAAGGACGCGTTGTTATGCCGGAAGGAAGACGCCGGATCGGTCTTGGGTGAGACGGCATTCAGCCAGAGGGAAGAGGAAGGACGCAGATCTGGAGGCACAGTGATAGATCCAGCCTTGGAGATTGTAGATCTGAGCAGATATTTGCAGATCTGGTTCTGTAGGTTGCAGATCTGGAGGGGTAGCACTAGATCCGGCTTGGGAGATTGCAGATCTGAGGAGATATTGGCAGATCCAGCCTAGATCTGAAGAGATAACATCAGATCCAGCCTTTGAGGTTGCAGATCTGAGGAGATATTGGCAGATCTAGTATAGATCTGAAGAGATAGCAGTAGATCTGATATAGGAGGACACAGATCCGGAGGGATAGGACGCAGATCTGGATTGGAGGCTTCAGATCCAGCAGATCTGAGCATATAGGACGCTGATCCATCTGGGAGGACGCTGATCTGATGAGCAGGGTCATGTGAGCAGGGCTTGACAGCGTTTTCCAGGGACTTTGGCCTTGAGGAGCTGAGCTTTTCATCTGGAGGGTTGTGTGACCAGCACTACATCTGTTTCAGCGCTGTCACTAGCAGAGATAGCGTTTTCATTGGTGAGGGTTTGGAGTATTGATACCAGCTATCTTTTAGTCTTCAGCGCATAGTTCCAGTGCAGTCCAGCTTCAGTCTTCAGAGCAGTCTTCAGCCAGCTAGGACGCTGTCCTTGTTGCAGCCATTATTTGTCTGAGAGGGCCTCCACTTGCCTAGGGCAAGGATAGGTGCACTCATTCTAATTTTCTTGTACTCCTCTCTATGTACTTTCAGATTAATAAAATGGCTCAGTTTTCTGGCATTCTATGTGTAATTGTTCCATGATCTGGTTCAGCATTGTATTTTCTATATCCGTCTGGCATATTTCTGTTTATTACTGGTTATTTCCCTTTGGGGATATTACACTCGGTGCGCCCGCATCCGTGCCTCGTGGAAATTTGACCTGGCAACCGGCCTCTTGACCGCCCGACCTCCTCGCTCACGCAATTTGGCCCGCCCTCTCCAACAGTTCAACCTCCTCGCTTCTGCAATCTCCAGCAAGTCAATCCGCTAGAAATGCTCTCGAGAGTAAAATCCACCTGCTCTCTTCCTCCCCTACGCTATAGCCTAGCTGAGCCTCTCGCTCTATGTAATATCCCTTTCGGATTATTTTACATATTTTGTTGAAAACTAATTCAGCCAAAATTTTTCCATAAAATTACCATTCAACTTACAGAAGATTTCCATGTAAAATTAAACAAGAGAATACATGCAATACAAACATACAACGTGCCAAAAAAATCCCAGCTTTATTATAATATATAGAAATTGGGATTTACGCGTTGAACTGAGCAAATAGCTGAGATAGCTGAGATAGAACTGGCCTCAAGGATCTCCTGCAATGTTGCATGAAGCCTCCACCAAAACTGAACTGAACTACCACTGCTAAGCTCTCTTGTGAATTCTGGATGAATTCACCAAAGGAAGATGGGTGCTCGCCTGATCTCTCTAAATCACCCGAGGGTTTCCGTCCTGGGGCTACCAATGGAGTAGAGAATCGGGTTCTCAACCTCACATACAAGAAGCAATACCAAATCCAAGATGTCCTCTAATGGCTCCTTCCTCCTCTTTTCATAGATCTGATGGACTCTTCTAGAAGCTCTTATTTTATTATTATTTTAATCATTGAGCACATTTCTCTTAATTAAAATATTTTTTTTAATGTGGCAAAATGGTTAATTGGCCACCATACCTCCTCAGGTTACTGAAAATCACTTCTAGCCATCCCATCCTGTAGATCTTCTCGTTTCGGTTCCAACGAGCTATTACACTAAGGTGTTATGCCAAGAATTCCTCTCGAAATGCCACCTTAGGCGTAATTAATTGAGTTAGGCCCACTAATAACTCAGTTTTCCGAAAGTCATCGGAATGCAACGAACGAAAGACAAATTGTGTGGATGGTGGAATATACCAGGCCAATGCCATCGAACCTCATAAAAACTCCTCAAAACCCCTCCAAAAGCCCCCAGGGCCCACCGATGACGCCAACCTGCACCTGTGACCTATTTGCCCCCAACTTTGAAAGTACATCCCCACCATGTCATAAGGAATACCAGAAAAAGGAACATTACAAATCCTCCACCCCATGATTCCTTGCCCTCAAGCAATCCAAATTTGTGGACCAGACTGTTGGCCCGATGCAACTGAGACCCAATGCCCAGTTCCCATACAAACCGCTGAGTGATGTTATGCCGCTGTGTCCAACCCACCAAGAACAGACCCCTCAATGCCCGGATCCCAGACCAATCTTTGATTGAGCATGTCATCAACAAATCCTCATGGATCCCAATGCCACCAAGAACAAGCATCAGTGCTCCACGACTCTTGTTGCGCTATAACTTTGGCAGAGAATGCTGACCCACTGACTGCGTACCAATTCATCACCTCTCCAATCCAACCTCTAACTCAATCCAATGCTAATCCTGCTCTCCTAATGCCGGGATGGAATGTTGAAGAGTTGTCGACCTGTATCCCACTGCCAACTGAAACCTGTAGTAACCGTCATGTCTAAGAGTCCCCGCTCCACTATGCCCCTGACTAAGAATATCGTACCATCAATAGGATACCAACTCATGATCTCCCGCAAATCTAATGTATGGACCCCTGTGCAAGGAATAATTCTACTAGGTTGATGCTGGTCCACGCTCAACTCTCGACGCTCTGCCCTGTCAACCAGCAAAATCGGTCCAAGAAATCTTGCCTCTCTCCCTATAATGAACCCAAGTGGGCAAGTTGTGCTGCAAGCCCTGTCTATGTACTCCTAGAGAGGGTTGCTTCCTAAAAGTGCTGCAGCTCTGCTAGCCGCCACTATATCTGCTTGCACCTCATCAATGGGTGGACCCAAAGATGGATGCACTGTTGTCTCCCTCGCCGAAAAGGAAACTCCACGCTCCTCCAATCCACCAATCTCCTGCAAAATTTTCCTGCCAGACTCCAACACCTCCTGAGGACAAGTGTTTGTAAACACTGCCACCCTATTGCATGTTTGTACATTTGTCTGCTCCTCATCAATGGCTGAGCCCAAGGGTGGTTGCTCATCCCCCTCCATCACGGGCTCAATATGATCCTCCAACTGGCCCTCCACAAAAGGCTCATCATGCATACTGTGCATATCATCCTCCTCAGCTGACATCATGCATACTGTGCATATCATCCTCCTCAGCTGACTCATGCTCCACCATATGTTGCTCATGTTGAATCATCACAGGTGACTCATCATCCTGAATGTCTCCCATAGGGTCCCCTAACTGCTCATCATACACACCGGAATATAAATCTGGCCTACTGTCAACGACTCCACATGACTGTTCATGCTCCCCAGAGGCATCCTCGCATGACCCCATGGACTCATCCAAAGAAGAGTCCTCATCCTAACATACGGAAGGAATATCCTCCTGCTCTACCTCTGTCATCTCTGCATCTCCCAAGCATGAGTGGTCAGGTCCCCAAGGTTCCTTGCAGATGAAGCAAAGACCCTTCCTCCTCACCTCATTCTTGTTGCATGGTCCACCAATCCTCCGCAACTCCTCCTAGGTCAATCGTCTCCTAAACAGCTCAATATTTTGCACTACTAACCTTTCAACTAGTCCATACGCAGCAAGTGAAACCAACTGCTCTCTCCTCCAAATGGCCAATAATCTGGACTGCAACCTCCTGCAAATGGCATCATGGCCTCCCATACATGAGGACAAAATGGACTACATGTGTGATATGACTGTGTCGGGATGATGTTTTCTAATGTTGAAGAAGCATTGGAACATCTGTAGGGTCAAATCGTCACACTCCAACTCAAACATGAGTTCATAAGATCTAACCAAGGCCATGACTTCTAGAATCTCTAGCCTCTTCCTTGTCCAAAATATCTCAATGATTGCTTTTCTCACTCTTGATTGGGCTTTGTCTTCACTTGGGCTCTGATAGCATGTTAATTTTAGATAACAATGGTATGTTTTATGCTTAAGAGCAATTTACTTCAATTTTCCTTATTAGCCCAATATCAATTCCCAGATTAGCAATCACATTAATATTGATAGTAAATGCCGATAGAACATAAACAATAAGCAGAAGACAAGCCAAGACAAGAGGACACAATATTTGGCGGATGCCAGGGAAAAACCCCAATGTGGGTAAAACCCTTTGATCAAATTCTTCTTATTATTCTTCAATAGGTCAGCAGAGAGAGAGTACAAATATCAAAATAACATGCCAAAAACAGTGTTGTAGAAATCAGCAGTCAACTGCAGCCCAAACCAGAAAATCAAAGCTGGTCAAAGGGGCTCCAAAATATCCTCCAAGAAGCTCGGTCAATAGAAAACAAATTTGGCCTTCCAAGAGAGAGAAAGTCAACCCAAAAACAGTGAAGTCAAACCCAGTCGACACTGCTGTAATTTTTGTGGTCAAATCTGAAGTCAACCTCGGTCAAACTGCTCCAAATGCCTCGATTATTGTGCCAATAAATGCGGCCTCCAGAGATCGGATTTTCTGCCTGCAAACTGCAGTCAAAGATGAGGGTTTGTCCCTTGGTCAACACTGGTCAATGCTGTCCAGAATTCTGCAATTCGTCCTGCACTTTGACCCTGAAAACTTCGGCCTCCTACACACGTGCGAAGTAGGGAAGAGCTGCTCCAAGTGTTGTATGAACCAATGAGGAGAGGAGAGAGAAAGATGTGATGAGTGAGTGCTGTCCAAATGAGGCAAGAGGTCACTCTTATTTATACAATTCGATGAGGGTGAAAAGACACATCTGTTGGGCTTCATGAGCCTACATTTGACTTCTGGCCGACCTTGACAATTTGCACATGTGTGAGAAATAAATTCAAAATCACACTTCTGCGCATCCAAACAAGATGAGCTTTAGATCAATCTTGCACCTCTCGGAAAGAGGAATCCAATAAAAATATCAACTCCATCGTATAAGCTGTCCAAGGTGAAGTTTGGCCATAGTTTCCAAGTTTAACGCACCTTAAAGGACAAGTGAAAAAATGTAAAATAAGCAATTAAAAAAATTGATGAAGTTTGCTTTCAACATGCATAAAGAATAACAACCAGATAGCAGATTGGCTAGTTAAAAGGGCACTTTTGAAAGGAGAAAAAACTCAAAAGTCAAGTTCCCCTATGAGAGCTGTGAGCAGGGAAACTAAAAAAAGGAATGAAAGAAATTCTTTACTGGTACCCTTTAGAGTTGGAAATGTCCCCAGACAAACCTTGGAGTGTTTTATCCTTTAGTTTTCTTTAAAAAGTCATCATTAAAGTTGACTAGACTTGTTAAGACAGATATCCAAAAGGGACAACCACGCCACCTTTTCACATCAAGGTAGTCGGCAATTTGCCATCATTTCAAATGGTGACAAAGATGATTGAGCAGTAATGGTGAATCCTAACAAGCTCAAAGCAATGAAGGCATTGTCATTTCAAGAAAGGATAGACGGGATTGGTTCAATATGTTTTGCAAGACCCAGGCAAAACATTTTTGCTTTGGCAACAAAACTAAAATGGGAGGTCCATGAAACTCTCACCAACCTAGGAAAAGCCAAAAGAAAGAGACTAATTATTGGAAAAAGTATAGGAAGATTTGTTGGAGGAGATTGAAATTTTAACACAGCATGTTTGGCAGTTAAAGAAGGCTGATGCAGAAGGAAAGAAGGGCAGGATTAGGTTGTTGAAAGCCATTGGATTTCCTGCCCAGATAATGTAGAAATGCACCAAGGTTCTGTAAAATCTCTCATGAATTTGGAATTGGGGATTACCACCAATTAGAATATCCTGCTTGTAGAGTATTATATGAAGTTGGTCTGTATTGAATAAGAAATCCCAGTAACCTAGAGTAACCAACCAAGCAGCTCCAAATAAACAGCATGATGCCCTCCATCCTGTTTTTATATATTGTTAGTGGTCTTCAGTTAAGTCAATTTACTGTTTTTCTTGTTATGTGTCCAGTCAGCTGTAGCAGGGCATCAAAGGCCATTGGAAGTTTGATATTAGTAATTAGTATTCTCAGAGACATGTTTCCAACAGTAAGTAACTTTCAACTCCAATTTTGGGTCCAGATTGTTGTAAAGGCTCTGTCCTGATCTTGATAAAAGTCTCGAGAAATAGAAAGACAGATCAGTTATCAGAGTATTGTCATCTCAGAGTACTGTCAAAGCAAAAAGACTCAAGCTCTTAATGCAGTTTGTAAATCATGTAATACTTCAATTTTATTAAAAAAAACTCTTCTTTTCCAACAAAAGAGAAGGGATGAGAAATTGAAGAAGTGGTCTAATGGTCAAATTTTTGATAGGGGGAGACAGAGTTGTTAAAAGAATAGGCATAGCTCTTCTTTCCACTGGTAAATTTAGATTTCAAGAAGATAATGCCCTGCCTGCGAAAGTTCTGGACCAGTATCTTATTTTTGTTTGCCCTCGTTCAGGGGAGGGTTCAGTAGCTCATAGTTGAAATCCAAGCTAAGCTTAATTTTAATTACTCACATCTTAAAATCCCTTCCTTTATTGAGAGAATTAGGAGTATTTGGATGCATTTTTTGGTGGGAGCATGCCAACGCCCAAACCATCAAATGCATCAAGGGATATGGCTAGCAGGTAGTTGAATTAGAAATATGAGAGAGAAACATTACGTGGAAAGCCTACTCAAAGTTAAACTGACCTTGGAATCTGTACTGAAGATCTCGAAAGCTAAGAAAGCTAAAGGTGCATAAACTTGAGCAAGGCTCAACTTGGTTAAGGAGGGGTATAAAGGCACTAAGTTATTCTTTCAATCCCGCAAGCAGAAGCATATGGCTGAAAATGGTTTTCCTTTCAAAATTGACAAAAGCTAGCTCACAAGACACCAACAGATGTTAGATGAATTTGTTGCCCACTATAGGCAAGTTTTCCTTGTGAACTGGCCTCTGAATGCACAATAGTTTGCCTTGAATGAAAGCCTTCCAGTTGTTCTAGCCAAGCGTTCACCTAAATATAGGAATGCCTGTGAATTCAATCTCTCTTTCAAAGAGCTTGAGCTTAATTTGGATGGTAGGTTTAAGGCAAAGCCACGGACCTTGAGGGGCTGCCTTATGAATTTTATAAATTAACCTGAGATTTCACTGGCCCTGCCTTGATCCCTGCTAAAGGTGTATGACAAAGCCCTTTAAGTGAATACATTAGGCACTTTAATCAATCAGGGAAACATCAAGTTGATCCCCAAAAATTAGGGATCCTGAGCCAAATATCCAACTGGAGGTCCATCACCCTTTCGACACTTGCTTATTAGATTTTAACTAAAGCCTTTGAACAATCGCTTGGACAATCTCTTACCGATCTAGGAAGGGATGCAGAGGACCAGAAATTCTGGCTACTAAATACTTTTCATTAAAATTGATTTTGAGAAAGCCTGTGACAGAATTGTGTGGTCTCCGCCCTCTTCTCAAATTCCTCAGCTAGAATTACTTTGATGTTTGAATAGATGAATCTTAGAGATTGCCTTTGGGCTTTACAGGTCAATTAGGCAAGGCTGCCCTTGTGCACCCAATCTCAATGTCTTAGTTGGCAAGGTTGCCTTGTGCATCCACTCTCTATGATTTAGTTGTTGGTGCTTTAGGTTACCTTGTGGTGCTTAAAACCAACAGGGGTCTTATATTAGGGATTTCTCTTTCCCACTCTAAGAGAAATAATTTATTAATGGTCATTTTGCACATGATTCTTTCCTCACAATCCAAATGATGGGGAAATACTAAACAGTGAAAAACACGAAGTATACTTATTTTCTGCAGTAATTTTATAGAGGAAGACTTGCTCCTAGTACCATGCCCAGACCACACAAGACCTCCCACCCCTGGTCACCCAGAATCAGTGTTCTTGTATGAAGACAAGAAATTTTCAGATTCCATAGCATCCTCTCTGGTTTCTAGGCCATTCTTATTGTTATATAGAATTTTGTCCTGGATATGAAATGGAATTGGATTATTGGCAACCCACTATGTGTGTGACCCTTGCTGCTAGAATCCAAGTTTGCACAAAGATTCTAATTAGGATACTTCCAGTTTATTAATCCTCTTGCCTGTGCCCTTCCAAGAGGGTTTACAGTTAGTTGACCCCTATCTCAAGAACCTTTTTATGATCGTCACGAGAAGGCAAAAAAGGCATTGCCAGAGTTAAGTGGGACATCTGTTGTCCTGGCAAAGAAGAAGGGTGCCAGAGATAATTTGACATTGCTGAGCAGGGTGTCACACTCTAAACAACGTACATTGTTAGAGCCATCCAAAGCAACAAAAGCAGGAAAATGCTAGTAAGACGCAATCTTACATCCTGCTCTCCAAGCCTCTCATCATGAATGCAGTCACTTTGCCAACACACATTAGAGTATTGCACTATTTCAAAGAGTATTGGTTGTCCAAGAAAAGCACAAGCCCTTTCTCAATTGGAGAGGCTGAGAGTCCATCAATGGCTACTCAGCGAGTTAATTGTTGATTCAGTGGGCCAAGAATTCTGCCCACAATAATAGTTGTCTGGTAGATTATCCCTGATACAAAGTCAAACAGTTTTAATTAAAAAGGCCTTGGTTTCCTCTCAGACCTATATGATAATCAAAAAAACAACTTTAGAGCTTAGAAAACCTTAAGCAAAAATTAGTCTCGAGCCTCTTGACAAATTCATCTTTCAAAGAGTTTGTGAGCTTCTACCTTAAGACAGCTTTTCAAAACTTGCACTCAAGGATTTTGTCTATTGGTGGAGCAACTTGGCTAGGAAATTCTCCAAGCCCCTCTATCCAAATCTGCCTGGACATGGGTCTCCGCCGTTGCCAAGCCCTCCTCTAAGAGCAGCTAACCTGGTCGGCAGCATTGTTAAGGGGCAGGCATCTTTGTTAAAAGGAACCAAACTCTGGTCTATGACTTTCCATCCTCCCTAGGAACTTTTAAAGGTGGAAATTATTTATTATATTAGAATTTAAGACACATCATAACAACTAAGGGGCAGGCATCTTTGTTAAAAGGCACCAAACTCAGGTCTATGACTTTCGATCCTCCCTAGCAACTTTTAAAGGTGCAAATTGTTTATTATATTAGAATTTAGGACACATCATAACAACTAACAGTGTTATTTTGAATGGTGCCTCTCCACAGCTGAGTTTTAATTAATTTTTCAGAGTGATGTGATCCACTTTTGCAAATCTGTATGTAGGCCAACAATGTGCAGCTCAAGCTCAACCATTTGGTGGAGCTCCTGGAACATTTGGAATCAGTGCCCTGTACTGCAAGTAGAGAGCCCCCACCCCAAAAGCAACAACCTCTGCACAGAGATTTTGACTGAGAAACCAGAGAGACGAGATCCAGAAAGAGGTTCTCCAAGCAGACAATCGATGGCAGGAATGCATGAAGTGCAGATTTCTGATGGTTGGCCCATGTCATCCCCATGGGAAGGAGATCATGGCAATGACACAGGGTGTCGTGTGGATATGGGTAGGCAGGTTTTTCTGAGGGATGTGATCTACTCTTGAGTCTTGCCTTGAGTAAAATATGTATGTAGGCCAACAAAGTGCAGCTCAAATTCAACCATTTGGTGGAGCTCCTGGAACATTTGGGATCAGTGCCCTGTACTGCAAATAGAGAGCCCCCACCCCAGAAGCAATAACGTTCGCATGGAAGAGATTTTGACAGACAAGCCAGAGAGTACAGATCCAAAAAGAGGTTCTTCAAGCAGGCAATCAACAGCAGGGAGGCATGAAGTACAGAATGCTGATGGTTGGCCCATATCACCTGCAAGGGTAGTAAATCCAGGGGGTAACACAAAGTGGGGTGTGGATATGGGTAGAGAGGTGGTGGTGTAGTGATCCACCTACTAGAAAAAGCTATGAAACACTAAGATAAATGGCTGATTCAAAGCCCAGTGGGTTAGCTCCAGTGATTGAGTGGTTTGAACCTTATGCAGGAGGTCTTTGGATTAATCCCCCAGGCTGGCTCCTCTGTTGAATGCCTCACTCAACGTCCCTATTGGGTTAGGCGACATAACCAGTGCCAATGGGCTTACGCAGGGTACCAACCGTGAAATGAGGGGAAGAGCCCAGGGATTTCCCTGTGACATTTTCCTTGGAAAAAAAAAATTTCGTCACATAGCTGGCTGCACTTAGGAGTTTAATTTGGATTTATGATTCGACACTTGGACATTGGACTTCAGTCTGGATTCTGGTTAATTTAAATATTTTGCTATTATGACTTTTTGTAAGATTGATTTTATTGAAGAGTTTTCCGGATTATCCATAGTGTTATAGAACATTGATCGACGTTTTGAAATCTTCAGGACAGGTTCTTGAATGAAGGATTGAAAGAAGGGTTTAGGTTGATTTTGTTTTATTTTTTAACCCTGCAGACCGGTGGTTTAGGATATTAAATTTTCAAGTATGAGGTCGACCTCTGGCTTGTCCTTTCCGCAGGTGTGAAGTGCCCCCAAAACCCATCAGTATTTGGGGGTATGGCAGTATCATTAAATCATATTAACTTTTCCAAACAATCGAACTATCATTTTAAAAGTTAATTTTTCCTTATCTCAGAGATTCAGCACAGTAAAGGAGTCTATGATTTTTTTTAATTTCAACAAGTTAATAATAAAACCAAAATAAGTACTTCTTATCCCTATATCTGAGCGGAAAACGATAATCTAAAATTTTACCATATACAGAAGGCTCTGGCACAGCACCCATTGCGACGAAATCAAAAAATCCCTATAACTTCGATTTTCTCACTATCTAACGTGTCCCTGAAATCATAACTTGTAAAATTAGCTAACATAACCAAGCGTGTTGATTCAAAAATTGATATCAAAAAGTCCACATACGACAAGTAGTGAATGGCAATTGGCACCTATCAAAACAATAATACTGGCGAACTATCGTGAGCTGAATCTGTTCCGGGTGATTTCTAAGCTGTTCCAATCAAAATGCGAGCCAATTGGCCCATAAAGCGCCAAACACAACAAAGAAAACACTGCAGATGAAAAGGGGCAAGAATTGCCAATCAGTTTGAATGTTTAGCTAAATAAAATTCAAGAAAACCCAAATACCAATTCCATGAAAACAGCGATAAACAGGCAAAATTTGGTGGTCCGAGAGCATCAACTTCAGACGGGTTTGTTGTTAAAACCACTCGTGACCTCAGAATTGAATCGTTACCCAAGTTGAGACGACATTCCATGTTCTATTCTAGTGATCCCTCGAATGCAATCTGTCGATGTATTAAACGGTTCCTCCAAGTCCAGGATTGATAGAAACGACATAATTATTTGCCAAACATATTTTGCAGATATTCCCTAATGGAAAATCATCAAGGGTTTCTCGATGCAAGGTTGCGGGTTCGAGACTGCGGGACTAAACGATCAAATTCCAAACAAAATTAGACAAAATGTTCGTAACTCTAGGAGGCACTCTCAATGCTGTGATTTATGTGAAACATAGAAGATAAGCTTGAGCTGACATAATTTATAATGGGACGCGGGGTAAACAAACAGAGAGCTTCAGTGTGACTTTAGTATGTGAATCGGAATCGAAAGTGGTTGTTTGAATTTGGCAGAAACTGCAATTTATGCTACCTTTCATGCAATGTTACTGGAGGTTAACACAGTCAGCGGACATGTTCGGTTCCTTCAAAATCCATATCCAGCTCCAATCCACAATTCCATGTTTAGCAACCCTCGCCTCGCCTCGTCGTCGTTTCTTTGATTTGCCTTCGGAGAGATTCGTCTGAAATTGTCCTTAAGTTTTGGCAGAAATAATTGGAGGCGGCGTGTCCGGTGGAAACAATATTTAAATGGACCTCCATCTTTTTTATCTAGAGGTGTAGAGATCAAATGTCAACTAGTTTAGATGATACCTCGTGGCAGTTGATTGGTGAAAGAGATTTTACTCATAAATTTTTCTTAACTGTAGGTATTGTAAGATCTGATACGGTATCGTACATAAAGTATCTCAGAGTGGCTCTAATATTATATTATATTATATGAGATTTTATGGTTGAATTTATCTCACAGTAGGTTTAATATAATATTATATTATATGAGATTTTATGGTTCAATTTAGAGGGAGAAGAAATATTTTTAATGTTTATAAAGTTAAAGATAGTTTATGGAACAGATTGTCTTGTTATCTGATTATTGTATTCAGCATTTTTCTTATGCAACATAATTAATAGTTTTTTTGATGAATAACTTATTCTAAGAGTTCACTTTCACTTTATTTACATAATGGTCTATGTGGTCTTGAAAAACTCAAATTCTAAGGGTTCACTTTCATTATATTTACATAGTTGTCTATTTGGTCTTGAAAAACTCACATTCTAAAATGAAATACATTTTTGTTTCCATTTTTCCCGAAGCACAAAAATACCGAATAGTTTTTAGTGCGACTTTTTGAAGGCTTTTAAGGTGGCTTTTTCTGGTATAATTTCTCTAAAATCTGGTACGAATTCATTGAAAAGAGAAGTTTGATTGTTAATTTTGCACAATAGAAGTGCCCTAGGGGTTTTTGAGGGTGTTGAATCCATATATATAGTCAAAAAACCAGTTTAAATAACAAAAATCAAGATTTTACCTCAATTTTTTTTCACCAAATTCCGGCACCGGAAACTCTCTCCCCAAACTTCTTTTGGCATTTTCCAAGCCTTGTTTCACAAGGGTGTTGATGAGAGTTAGTTCTTAATTGAGCAATAAGAATTTTGGCTCTCCTTGAGATATTGGCCCCTATGTACATTTTGTTATGATGATTACTACTAGGATTAAACTATTCAATATAGTAATTTATCTCTCTTTCTAGCTATTTATCCCAAGTATGCTTGTGGAACTTAACCATAGCAAAAGTTTTTATCTATTTACTATTTGTGTGGCACATGTTCAAGTAGATATTCATTTACTAAAACATTTGCTATTTTGTGGCGTCCCAGTCTTCTTAGTCTTTTTTCTTTTGCACAATATTTCATTTAAGACAACCTTGGGCCATTGCCCTTTTCCATTTGCTCAATTATTTTTAAATATTTTATGAGACATGCCATAGTAATTGTTTCTATAGGAGCAACCTCTATTTCACTTAGCAAGATATCATAGGGCACTGAACTTTTAATTTTGAACTTGTTTGTAATCAAGTGTTTTTGAATTTTCTCAATTTGTTTTCATTTAAGTCAGATGTATTATTGGCCACACAGTTCACAACCATAGATAACCACTAAAATCACTAAAAGCCCAAAAAGAGTTTGAGTGGTCTCCCAATCCCATAGCTCTACCTTTTTGCAACTATTTTGAAAAATATACAATGTTTTCCAATCTCCCAAAGTTCTTTTCTTTTGCATCCTTCCCACCTTAGATTTTTGTTGAAGTCAATTTTGAGGTATTTGTAATCTGCAACTTCTTTAAGAATGTTGCCTTCAAAGTAGAACTTTTATCGACTATATTTTGTTTTTTTTAACCACCACTTTTATCGTGTTAATATTAAACTACATCCTATTTTTTACAAAAATACTCAAAAATAATTATGTTATGACTTTAATTATTTTTTTACAATTTCATTAATTAATTTTCTAATATTAATTAAAATTGAAAAAACATATCATCAGTTTTTAAGATAGTATAACGATCATAAATAATTTAGTAAATACTTTTTCTATGGTAGAGTGATTATAAATAATTTTATATTATAAAAATACAGGTTTTTAATGGTTAAAATATGTGGAATATGCTCTCGTGGATTTTTGGTGAAGAATTGATTGAGTCTTTATTATTGGTTGAGCGGAATTCACAGATTTTCTCAATTTTATTTTTTGTGTTGTTTATTTGTATGTATTTAAAAATCAAGTAGTTTTTAGTGTGATTTTTTGAAGGTTTTTATGGTGGTTTTTTCTGGTGTAATTTCTCTAAAATTTTGCAAGAATTCATTGAAAAATGAATCCATATATAAAGACAAAAAACCAGTTTAAATAACAAAAACCAAGATTTTATCTTAAATTTTTTCACCGAATTTAACACATAAAACTTCAAAAAATCGCACTAAAAACAACTCCTCTGAAAATAATTTTCATATTTGAAAAATAAAATATAGAAATACTAGTTACAATCTCAATATTTTCTTAAGCTTATCTGGTTGATATGGAACTATATTAAACTTTAAACTTATGTAACGATTTGTTTTTTTTTTTTTTAATCTTTTGAACTTTCTTTCTCGAAAAAACTGGTCTATAATAAAGTTATAACATTATTCTATATTCACTGTAAGTTCACAAATAAAATAGATTATATATCATGTTATTTGCATGGGTGGAGTTATAACAAATTGGAGTAATATTTTCATTCATGAATATTGGTTTGTTCTTTTGTGTTGAAGATAGGTTTTTTATTTATTTTATTTTTAAGTGTTTTTTATTATTTATAATGAGTAATTAAAGTTTCTTTATTATAATTTTTAAATCATAATGTATTGGTTAATGATATGGTTATTTCATTTTTAGATAATTAAATATAATTTTGTTTATAGATTATGTTTTATGTTTTTATAGATATTTGAAATAGATATGGAATATTTTTTAGGATCAAAATATAAGGTTTTTTCTAACAAGGTTTGTTTTAGATTGTTAGATCTAAGACTTTTGTGATCCATAATGTAGATAATTGTCTTTCGGATTAATCATATCATTAGGAGTTCAAATTGTCATAATCATTTAGAGTAAATGAGTGTAATAGTGCCTAATTTATTTTCATATAAATAAAAATAAGATCAATGTCATGGGACATGAATTCCACACTGAATGTTGGGCAAAACATTGTGATGGGTATCACTCGTGATTAATTTATGGCTTTGGAAATCAGCAAAGGCAAAGGCAAAGTGACAATAATTGGCATTTTATTTATGAAATAAAGGAAAATAGGAGAAAATGAAAGTGAAGAGGCACATATTTGCATGAAAGTGAAATTGAAGAAAAATGAAGAAAATAGAGGCCTTAATAATAAAAAGGCTTATGAGGATTAGTTGTTAGCCTTTTGACAGCTTTTTGGTAGACCTCTCTTCTATTCTCTCATACTCTCATACTCTTTCACACTTAGAGCATTCTTGGAGCATGCTTGGAGCATTCTAGTTTCACTTGAATTTGCATAAAGAAGGCAAAGGAAGGCAAGAAAGCGCAAGGGAACAGTTGGAACAGCAGCTACAGTTGGATTGCTTTGCATGTAACAGGTTGCATGTGTGATTTTCTTATTGATTCCTAGATGCATGGTATATGCATGTGATTTTCTAGTTATGTGTTGTCATTGGCATGGGGATTTGCTTGGATTTATAGTGGTTCCAGCCTTGCCTTGTCATTTTCTGGAGAGTCATGGTGTTGTGGGTTTCTCCACTTGTTTTTTTATTGGTGCTCACGTTCCTTATGGTTAAGGGTTGGAACAAATGCTCTGGAAGCCTTGGAACAACTTGGGTTGAGTTACTAGTTCTAGAGTTTAGGTCGGGACAAACACTCTAGAGCCCTTAGTGGGTTGAGTTACTAGTCCCTGGAGCAAGGTTGGACAAACGCTTTGGAGCCCTGGAAGGTTGTGGGTTGAGTTACTAGTTCCTGGAGTCCTTGACAGCTTGGGTAGAGACTGATCTGGTTGGTGTTAGTGATGTCTGAACGTGGAGGTGGAATCACTATGGTTGAGGTGGTTTGGCCTCTGGAAGCCCTAGTTTGTTTTTTTCTTGGTTTATTCCATGAGATCCCACATTCATGCTTGGAATATGGTGTGGGGGTGACTGGTTGAAAGAGAGATTTGGTTCAACCCAATCTATGTTTGGGTGGTATGTGGAAGTCCCTGACTTGGTTGGTATTTTCCTATATTAATATGAGACATTTCCTTATTGTGATCTATGAGCATTTGTAGTATTATATTGTTTATATTATGGCTGAGTTGCTATGGTTTCTATGTTGGTTATATTATGTGTACCATCTATGGCTCTTGTCATGAATCATTTAGTTATTGATTGATTGATGAATGTATGGACTAATAAGTGTTGTTGCAACTATGTGGAGAGGGCATAAAGCATTCTTGGTCATTCTCAAATGAATCTCAGACTCTTATGGTCATATATACATTCATGACACGTAACTCTTATGTTTGCCATGTGTTTGATGAAATGTTTATTATGGATTAGGAATCTATGGGTCTAGTTCTTATTCCATTTTTGCATGATTATCTTTTTCATTGCGTTATTTATCATTCTAAGGAGTTACAGGTAGTGGTTTGGAGGTTGGCCTGGAAAAGTGCCTCAGATCACAAGACCACACCCTCTAAACTGGAGATTTTGGGCTATAATCGCAAGGAAGCATTTTCATGTGTGCGGTTGGAGCCCTATAACTACACCCTTTCCTTGTTGTCCATGTGGTTGGGGCTTAAGATGTGAGAAAAGAAACCCCAAGTTAGGGTTTGGTAACCTAGGGTGGTCCTTTGGTCCCTGAGTGTCCTGTAGCCTTGAGTGATGTTTGTGATAAGTCAGTTGTCAGCCCCACTTTCATAACTGAAGCTTGGAGGGCAGGTCATGTCATAGTAACTCTTGGTCTCGTGTTTATCCTAGAAGGCTGGTGAAATTGGGTAAATGTGGGAGGGGTGGTTACAATGAGTAGGAATTATGAAGTTAAAGACATAATTCTTCCCAATATGGTATAATTGTTATAAAGTTATTATAATCATTTATCTCAAGTGAGTAGGAATTATAAAATTCATAACAATCATGTTTAATATTTAATGATGAATTTTAAGGTGACCAATTATTTATAAGTGAAGGAGGTTGTGGCAATCACATTATTTTCACGCTTGTTCCACTACTACTATCCTAGATTTATTGAGCAATCATTTACAATATAGAATACTAGTATCTAATTCTCAATATTATTCAAAAATTTCTTCGATTGAATCTTAAGTTTTTGGGCCCTATATCCATGTCGTGTCTCAAAGTGTTTTTAAGAATTAAGAATGGCCAGAGAAAATATTAAGGTGGACTTGGCCTAATAGCCACATGGAGAAGACATATAGAAATTAAAGGAATTAATTTAGCATCAAGAAATAAAATCAATTTGGAGGTTGGTTGTGAAGTGATTTTTAACCATATGAAGTAAGTTTTAATTGTTTTGTTCTAATAGTGAATAGCTAAACCAATTGAAGTTCTTCATTTTGCAATATAATGTGCTCCATGTGATTGTAAATTGGGTTTAGTTTGGGTGCTCGAGAGGAATGACTATTATCTTCCTTAACCAAATTGAGTTCCCATAAATGGTTTTGAACCCTATTATAATTGACCTTGTACCTTGAAAATTATAAAATCTAACTTAAGTACAATCTTCAAAATAAAAAAACCTATAAGCATTTTCTCTTAACCATATAACTTATAGAAAATAAAACTAAAAACTATAAATAATTATATTTTCTATAAATTTAAGTTTGTAAACCCTCCACATTAAGTTTATAATTTTGAAAATGCATGGTGTCTCTTGAATAAGACATTATTAGGTTTATAAGTGGACTTGTGTATATAATCAAGAATTAGAAAATTAATTCTCTATACAATAAAAAAATTTAAAATTTATTTATTTTTAATGTTGAATTATATTAATAATTAATTAACTAGCATACCCCCAAAACGGGGAAGGGGAAGTCGAATGGTGAAAAGGAAGAGAAAAATGTGAAAAATATGCAAGGTAGAGTATGTTAAGATTTCATATATAGAATTGCAATTATAACATAGAAGAATTTAGGATGTTGTGTCCACACATGGTAGGGGTGAGGTTGGGTATTGTAATTATGAGAACGACAAAGCATGTAAGGGTGTTTCTTCTTTCTTTCATAGTGAGACATAAGAAATATCCTTCCTCTTTTCATAGCATTCAAATTAGAATGATGGTGCTATCCACATTCCTTGTAGAGTAGTAATGTGTGTCATTGCTATGAAGGTCAAACCTTGACGTTCAGTTTTACCAATGTCAATTGTAGACCTTGTCAAGGTCATTCCTTGAGATTTATGTATAGTCACCTCCCAAGTCATCTTAAGGGGGATTTGTTTCTTATTACTTCATTGTATGGGTGGAATTGGTACATACTTTTGTTGTGTTTGGTCCCATGGAGGGCCAATATATTTATCAAATGCCATAACAACATATGCTAGTAAACTTGGAGGGCTATGTCCTGGTGCATATACAATTTGCATGACTACTCCAAGAGCACATTTGACTAATCATGTTTGGACCCATAAATTTCAAGATAACATAACTAGTTGGCCTACACACATCAATATTTTTTTTTTCCAATTGGTCATCATCTTATTGGTGTGCTTCTGAGACATTTGTGAATTTTGCAATGCTCCGCGCAATTTGCATATGCAATGTTTCGATCGTGGATTTATTATGGTTATAAAAAAGAATGTGTTTTTCAAAGAGGTGTATTGACATGTCAAATATTTGGTGTTCTTTAATGGAAAAAAATTTGTTAGTACTTGAATGAAGCAGATTCTAATCATTTATTTTTTGGTGTAGCATTGTGAATGTTTGTCAACAACTGGCGGAAGCGAGGCTGGGTGCCAAGAATTCCTTATTGTCAAAACATTGTTTGCAAATTGATTACAGTGGTAAAGGTTGTCCATAAATTCCTCCATAGAGTTGCACATGCATAAATAGGTTCTTCCATTACCGGTGGAAGTTGGCCCAAGTGCCCCCCCCTGTGTCCCCTCCCCAAGAATTATTGAGCGTTAATCGAATGATCAGTGGTTTGTTTCTCGAAATGCCTCACGCAAACAACTATCTATCTACACAAACAATTTAGAGCATATGAAACTCATCTCTTCGATTATAATGTATTAAATATGTTTCATCTCTTCTTGGAACACTATAAGGGATTGACCGCTTCAAGGCTTTATATAGGAATTCAAAGCCTTGAATGTACAATGGTTGCATGCATGTTAAATGTTGCAACAACATTAGGGGCAAGTAGAAGTATTAAGATATGGCTAGTTGTTTCTTGAGAATATAGTGCCTCTTTGATGCAGCTTATCAAGTAGGATTTTCTAGTGCCTGTATTTCCTTGGATGATCATCGCTAATGGCTCTTTTGGTTCTATTTCTTGTGAGTGGTGTATGACTATGTCCATTGCATGTTCTTGATTTGTAGACAATGTATTTATGAAAGAACATAGGGGATTGCATTCTTGTATGACTTCCCCATTCTTTCAATTGCAGTTGATGAAGTTTGGTGGGGCGTCCAATGTTTTACAGTTTTACACAGCATTTCATGAACATAATATGTGAAGTTTAATGACAAAATAGATTTACTAGTACATATATATTTTTGTGCCTGTGCATCTTAGTCATCTTCAGAAGTTTACTAAACTTTATTTATTTTTTCTAATAGAATTATTTATCTTTGATTAATTTAAGTTACTCGTCTATAATAAGTGACCCTAATATTGATTTCATGCTATGTAGTTCGACTTCTATTATACACCATGGAAAATAATTAAATTTTTAGCATTTTAAGGAGTTTATATTTTGGTAATAGTTAATTAATTTCATCTATCAAAATAAGTCAAAATAACAAATTGATTAGAATGTCTCTTAAAATTTCCCTTGACACCTGTGAAAATTTATTAATCTAAGAAACCCTATTGTTAATTCTCGATTTACTTCTCCTACTTGATTACATACACAAGTTATTAATCTAAATATTCAGAATTAACAGCGAAGTAAATACATATAACAGCCTACACATACAGATCAAGTATTGAATAACATGCTCATAGAAAAAGTGACACACAGATTTTCTGGACAAATGTCCCCGGAAAAACCCAATGCGGGAAAACCGGTGCAACTAGCTCTAGAGGGTTTTCATTATTATGTAGAGTCTAAGTACAACAATCCTGGGCACCAAAACTAGTTCACCTGACACAGAAGAATACGACAAGAAATACATTTATCCTCGGAGACATAAAATATGGCTAATTCACACCCTCAAGCAAGATTTACAAAACTCGAGCCCTTTCTGTCTCAACGGGAACCCCACGCGACTCGAAGCCTTCTCCGCACTCCAATCGGCTACCTCCGAGCGCTTCTCCAGAAAGGCATGCGTTACCCCAAACTGCGTACACCGCCCTCGCGCCGCCCCCTAATCGCTCGCGCGCCCGGCGGCCCGCCACCTCATTTATGGGCCCCGTCGAGTTATGGCTAACCGTGTAGCACTTGACCCGCATCTCGCGTTGGTCCGGAATGTTGCTTCTATTCCTCATTGTACTCTTGGCCTCGAGATCAAACCATTCCCCCGCCAATACTTCCCCTCGTTGTAGCCGAAACACTTATGAAATTCTTAGTAAACCACGCCCTTATAATCTTAAATTTTAGCTTCTTAGAAGTACCGCCATTGTGTGTTCTCCAACCGACCCCAAGGCCTCTATACTTTTCTCGTTGAAACATCAACGACCATGATCTAATCTCTAATCGACGATAAGATTAAAAGTTGCTTATCCACATCACTTAAGTCATTCTCATCACATGTTTAATTTAATTAACTTTAATCTTTTAATTTTCCTAAGTTAGACTTAGGGTCCTTAATTAAAAATATTAATTAATTAAATATCTCTTAAACTGGATGGAATTCTTCAAAACTCTTTTTGGGTCTTGGAGATCTCATGTACTCCATCTCCTCTACAAATTTTGGGAGCTAGAGCACATTTGATGCTACCCCAAAATCTCAACACTCCCTCTTAGTGAGGAATGTGCTCTAGCACTATACTTCACCCTGAAGTACTGCTCTGATCTCTGGTATCGGTCTCCGTGCTGATGCTTGCCCCGCTGCATGGCCACCCTCATCACTACGTTGTTACTGCTCTCTGTATTGTTTCCCGTGACTCTGCTACATCCATACTGCAACTCCCTCTCGAATTGTTGCATCGTCCTGCCAACTGTTGCACTGCAACTCAGTTGCTAAGAGTAAGCAACTAAAGGACCCCTGCCTAATGACAGACAAGTCAATCGGGTTGCATGTCATCACTAAAGCTCCATAAGCTGCTGCTCTACGTTGTCCTCCTGAAGCCACTGCGATGTTGCAGCTTTGCATTGCGTAAGCAAGCCTCCTCTGCGCTGTTGAAGACACATCAACCCTCTGCATTGATGCCTCTACGATGTTGCTACCTCCTGCACTGCGATGCTCCTTCTATAACGTCCCAGCCTCTGCCTCTACTTCATCTGTGATCTTTGCACCCACTACTCCAGTCATTCCTTGCTACTATCTTAAGGCTCTCGCAATATAGATGTGATCCAAGAGTTGGGCTACCCAAGGATCCTGCCACCACTCTGTAGCTTCTCTACATATCAATATCGCCCCACCTTTGTGGTTCATGAGCATTCATGGCTACGTCATCATTGGAGCCATCATCTACTACTGCAGCCTTAGAACTAGAAGCTTCCTTGTCCTTCTTCCTTTGAGGAAAATTGTTGGCGAAGTGTCCAAGTTCACCACATTGGAAACATTTGATCTTCGATAGATCACACTTCTTTTTCCCTTGCTACTTCTTAGATGTCAAGGCTGCATCTTCCTCTTCCTCCTTCTTTACCTTGTTGGATCTGGTGCTATTTTGCCTCTTGTTCATTCGGCGGATCTCCTCTTGTCGGAGGATAGCCCACATATCATCCCAGTTAGGAAGGCCCACTCTGCCCAAAATGCTTTGGAAAAATGTTTCCCAGTCCTCTATGACTGCATTTAGAGAAGTCCTCACCATGACATCATCCTCCACCTTGACCACGCAATTAGCTGATCCCGAATCAACTCCAACCTGAAGTGGAAAGGATCGATTTACTCTCCCTTGGACATCATAAATAATCTCAGCTGGTTCTCCAGAAGCATCTTTCTCTAGACGAGTTTCCCTTGATACATTGTGGTTAGTGCTTTCCACATCTCATTAGCCTTATTCTTCTCAGATATGTGTGGTACCACATGATCTTTAACCCCGTCCATGATGAAGCGCTTGGAAATTGTCACTGCTTCATTATGCTTCGCGAGGAGAAGAGCATCTTTTGGTGTAGCCAAGACTTTTTCTACATGCTCCCTCAAGCCGTATGCCTCTAGGAATACCAGGATTCTGGCCCACCCGATAGAAAAGTTGGACAATTCATCCAACCTATCCTGATCACGCAGTTTGTGTGGCGCCATCTGCTCATAAATTTGTCAGAATAAATCTTTCTTTCCCTACTTCTGCTTCTAGAAACTCAAATCTGGGGTCCTTAGCGAGAAAGGCACCCTCTGCTCCCTCTGAAAACTGATTGCCTCATTGGAAATCTGCCAAATACAATGAATCAGATCTCTTCGATCACCCTACGATCGATCCTCAGATTTATTTTGGTGAGAAATCTACTGAGCTGATGTTCTCCTCCCGCTCTTTGTCAACTTAGCTTAGGAACAATTCTGCACTGAAAGAATCTCCACCCCACCATCAACTACTAAAGATATGAAGCTTTTCTTCCAATCCACGACAAATCTGCACAACACTCGAAACTGGACTACATCACCCTAGCTAGCCTCTACGTGAGCACACTGGCTCAGCGCAACCTTTTCTCAGTGACTACATAGCGCAAGATGCTCTTGCGTCCCTATGGAAGGCACTGTGTTGTCTCTGCGTCACCCAGCTGGGAATGTGCTGCCCTCTGTGTGGCTCTTGTTGCCTCTATGTCCTTCTGGTGCTGCGCTGCCCTCTCCGGATTCTCTGCCGCTTTAGCTGCTCTCTACAGCACAAATTTCTTCAGCCGATTTACTAGAGATCCAGCTTGATCTGCAATCGCTCTGATACCATGTGAAAATTTCTTAATATAAGAAACCCTACTGTTAATTCTTGATTTACTTCTCCTACTTGATTACATACACAAGTTATTAATCTGAATATTCAGAATTAACAGTGAAGTAAATACATATAACAACCTACACATACAAATTAAGTACTGAATAACATGCTCATAGACAAAGTGACACACAGATTTTCTAGACAAATGTCCCCGAAAAAATCCAATGCGGGAAAACCGGTGCAGCTAGCTCTAGAGGGTTTTCATTATTATGCAGAATCTAAGTACAACAATCCTGGGCACCAAAACTAGTTCACCCGACAAAGAAGAATACGACAAGCAATACCTTTATCCTCAGAGATAGAAAATATGATTGATTCACACCCTCAAGCGGGATTTACAAAACTCGAGTCCTTTTTGGCCCACCAAAACCCCAGCGCTACTCTTAAGCGCTATACGTCAGCCTAACTGGCATGTGTTAGCCTCTGCGCTGCTCGGGAAGGGCCTGCGTCACCCCTGAAGGGCTTACGCTGCCCTTGCGCTGCCCTGACTGAGCCTGTGTCAACCCTGCGTGGCTCTTGCTGCCTCTATGCTGCCCCTGCTGGGCTCTGGATGGATTGCATAACACCTGTCTGCCTCTGCCTTGGTTTGGAATGCTGCTTCTCTGCCCTCATTGTACTCTTGGCCTGGGATCAAACCACCCCCCTTGCCAATACTGCCCCTCGCTGCAGCTGAAACACTTATGAAATTCTTAGCAAACCACGCCCTAGAATCTTAGCTTAGCTTCAGTGCTCCGCCAATGTGTGTGTTCTCCAACTGACCCCAAGCCCTTATCTTATACTTTTCTCGTTGAAACATCAACGACCATGATCTAATCTCTAATCAACAGCTAAGATTAGAAGCTACTTGATCTGCGTCACTTAAGTCATTCTCATCACATGTTTAATTTAATTAACTTTAATCTTTTAATTTTCTTAAGTTAGACTTAGGGTCCTTAATTAAAAATATTAATTAATTAAATATCTCTTAAACCGAATGGAATTCTTCAAAAATATTTCTGGGTCTTGGAGATCTCATGTACTCCAGCTCCTCCACAAAGTTTGGGAGCTAGAGCACATTTGATGCTACCCCAAAATATCAACAACGCCAATTCTCAATGATCTTCATTTAGATGAACTAAATTTTTCTTAATCTAGAAACGCTCCACGAAATACCTTTTAAGAAACCATTGTTTCAATTTGATTAATTCAATATATTGGCCTGTAATAAGTGACCCTAATCCTGATTACATTCTCTATGGTGGTTTAATATCGCTTATAACCCATGGAATTAATTTTAGCATTATTTACTTTATAATATGGTAATAAATTTAACATCATTTATCCAAGGCAGTATAATTCAAAATTATAAATTTGATTGGGAAGTTTGTTTAGCTTCATCTTAATGCCAAAAACCGATGATCTTCATCGGAACAAACTGAATCCTTCTCAATCTTGTAACTACTAAGATAAATTTAGCGATGTCCAAAGTAAGTCAATGGAACGAGAATAAAGGAAAGACACAGTTATCGAGGCATGCACAAAGTTTATTGAAAATTTTGGCAAGAATTGTAACTTCGAAAAATCGATTGTCATTATTACACTAGATATAATTATTTCATAAATGTTATACTAGCAATTGCACCACATGTTGCAAAAGAAACGCCTTAAGGCAATAGAATAGGAAAGAGTAGCCTAAAATAAAGAAGATGTTGCAGATAAGGAGCCATTGTGAAGGAATGATGATATGAAAATGGAACTATTTGTAATGCTATGCAAAGTATCCATTTCCATTTTATTTAGTGTGCAAAGTATTCTCCATGTCTTGTAGGCTAAACAAAGTATTTTGGGTAATGATTTCTAAGTTTTTGTGTGAGGAAATGTTAATTAAGTTTACTATTTAACATATTATATTAGAAATACACAACAAGAGAAATTCACCATAGCATAACACAGCAAACTGATGAGGCAGTTCACCCCTCCTGGGCTACATATGTCGGGTCCAAGGCTCCCAATGGGCTTGTCCTTCCTCTATTAAGTTGCTCAAAATGGTTATACAGTGAAAAATATGCCCAAACAGGCAAAAAAAACTATGAAATTGACTTCAGAAGACATAAATAAGCTAAAAATGGCTTTTGTTTCACCTCAAACAGTGAAGTACAACCCAATACAGCTCCATCTTCCTGATGGCCCTAATGGCTCTTTCCTCTTCTCTGAAGCAAAAATGGATGAAAAATACCTTTGTTCGCTTTGCAACCTATCCCAAACACTCCATAATGCTTAGAATACCCAAAATCGACTAAAATTTCGTCCAATTTGGCTCAATATTGAGGAAGTTACAACTTTCCAAAGAAAACTGCAGAATCTCCCTAGAAAACCCCACCAAATGTGGGAAAACTCCAGTTTAACTTGACAAATTTGGCAGAAGGCCGTAAAAGGCGGAACCCGCTCCAGACTCGGCGGAATCACTGGCTGTTAAATTAAATGTTAATTAACTGGTCAGCGGTGGCATGTGACCAACCGCAATATCCGCCGCATAAAATATGAATAAAACTGCCACATTTAAGTTGTTATGTGGTCACATATGGTCGTAACAGCAAACGGTTAGCCCTGTTTACCCGCGGCTTTGATAGCCCCCCGGTTCCCAGCACCGGGTCCCGTGGTATCTCCGGGCTAACCCTAAGGGGCTAGCCCCTTCTTCCTCCGCCCATATCTTTTTCAAAGAATAAAACAAAGTCGTTTTACATATGGGTAAAGATGTAACGTATAGTCCGGTTGGTTGGGCGCTTGTGATTGTGGGGGCTAGACCTGTGTTCGAATCCCGCGGAGTACAATAAAAATTTTAACACGCCTTTCCACTGCGGCCTGGGGCCACGTGGCGGCCTCCGGGCCTGCCACGTGGCAGCCCGTTATTGGCCCAAATTTGCACAACCAACCCAACATCAAATAAGGAGAAGCCACTTGTCGAAGTCTAATTTGCCCGCAGGGAATATTCCAAGGGAATATTATTTGGAATATTCCAAAGAATATTCTTCTTTTAATTTTTCCAAAGTCAAAAAGTCAACTTTGGTCAACTGATTTTTGAAGGATACTGGAGACTTCAAACTTTCATAACTTTCACATACGACGTCGGATTTGAGTCCCATTCATGGCACCAGAATCGCAACGACGAGGCCTTTCTGGTCATTCATATTGCAACCAATTCTGAGCAGTTCCATTTTTGAGCATTTTTTCAACTTGGACATGATCACCTGATCACACCTCCAAAATGGGAAGCTTTTGGACCCCAAAAGGTCTCTGAATTAAATAAATTGAAGATTGGGAGATTGATTCTCCACTCTTCTAAACTTGAACCACTGAAATCTTCCTTATTTCATCAAATTGAGCTTCTCATAAAAAGATAAATTATTCCTTGAATCTGCTGACCGACTATTGCTAACCTTGACTGAGTCATGATGAAAATTTTTGAAATTTGCAAAAGAGCAACTATAATTTGCAGAAAACATACTGTTCCTACAATGGTCTACCTTCAAAGGAAACTAAAATTGAGATTCACCTTGCCAACTGTCATTATGGCGAATTTTTTCCGAATGAGCCATGTACTTGTGTCGATTCCCGACCAATTTTTCTTGCCATACCAATCTGCCATTCTGAAACCAGCAATGACCCATGCTGAACTTTTTGTCCTCTTTGCTTGCATACTTTACCCTCTCTTGGATTTTTGCACCACCTTGCACCGACACTTTGTTCACTGCACCGATCGACACCAAAGACACTTTCTGCAACATCTTGTCATCTTCTTCCAAAGATGACCTGCTTTCAGACTGAAACATATCATCATTTAAATCAGCAATAACATGAAAAGGATTATGTAAAAAATATTTTTTCTTAATCATCAAAAAAGTCAAATTTTGACTTGCATTGACAAGCTTTTTCAATTGCCCTGCGTTGACTAAAGAATATTATAGCTTCTTCTGATGTGCTCTCACAATAAACTCCTTGCCATCCTTGAATGGGTGATACTTATTCTCATGGAAATGGAAGATCACTTTTCCGTCATATAAATACAGACTACCCAACACCACACCTGTAATGTCAAGCGGTACCACATCTAGTTCAACCAAATCAACATAATGAGCTGTTATGGCGAAGCGCAACATGCACTTTCTTGAGACTTGTAAATTAGCATCCTTGCAAATCCAACCAAGTGGATATGGCTTTGGATGTGGAATGGTCTCAAGTTTCAGCTTCTTGACTAAGTCTTCTGAGATGAGATTCGCTTGTGACCCACTATAAAATAGTGTGTCTATCTTTGTGTGTTTGGCTATTATCCTCACATGAAACAGCTCTATCCTCCTCTCTTCATTTGGAGCTTCTATGTGATAGTTTAAAGTGCTAGAAATGGGATTTGTTTCCTTTACAACCTCTTTCCCCTTTATGTTCTTTAGTACCATGGCTATGCTTTTAGTTTCATCACTTGATTCAAACCCTAAGTCTTGTTCAGCAGTTGCAACCGTTTTGCCTTTTTCTTTAGCCTTATCTTTGGTTTTAAATTTTTCTGGCTTCAATTTTGGATGAAGTTTCCAGCAATGGTCTTCATTGTGGCTTGTTTTGGAACAATTTTTACAAAAGAATTTTCCTTTTTCTTTCCTAGAGTTTTCATTTCTTTTTCTACCTTTGCCTTTAAATTCACTACCCTCATACCCATCAAAAGATTGTTTCCCTCTAGCCTCTAAATGCGTGGCTTAGACACAAACCTCTTCTAGACTAGTAGAATTGAACATAAGGATGTATAAGATAGTTGTGTAAACCACCTATATATTTCAGCAAAGTCTCTGTTATTGTTGGCGGATTAATTCGTCTTGTGGACAAGACCGATCTCCCTAGTAATAAAAGTATCTAGCAACAAACATCCAAATAAACTAATATTTCTCTAAGCATATATGATCCATGAAAAGCTCTATTGAGGTGTTAAGGACTTACCGTTTGTCCAGTGCTTGTTTGAAGTCGTTGTTGTCCTACGCGCTTGAAGGAGTTTTCCTCGTAAACTGCGATCTGAAACAAGCAAAATATTTTACATAGCACACATATACAAGAAATCATCATAAACCATGCTTATCATAGTGATCAAAGGAATCTATGAAATAAACCATTGATTGAAAGCTTATTGAGAAAAATGGTATATTTGTATTAATTTCCAAAAAGAAAGAAAATCCTTACAACTTTGGTGGCCTTGATGTTGCACGGGACTTTTCGGAATTAAAGACGGGAATCTCCTTTTAACAAGGTAGCTCTGCCTCCTCAACAGAGCAATGAGTGTGTAGTCTTTCCCTCTTAAGATCTTAATTAACTAGTCCTGAATCTAATGGCACTTAACAAACAACCTAAAGCACCAAGTCCTTTAAGGCTATGATACCCTCTTTTTATAGTAGAATAGAGGAGGTTTTATGTTCCAACTATGAACGGATAGAATCCTCCTTCAAAGGGATAAACTCCTCACATCAAGGGGTTAGCTCCATAAGGTAAGGGATACATGCACCTCATAAGAGCGGTTCTATCACCGCAAGATATTTTCTGGAAGCTTCTAGAATTCACTTTTATTGAGCTTTTTGGAAATTACTTGCGCCTTTTTGATCTTACAGGGGTCCGCACCTATAACAAAGAGAAATTGCGTTCAGGTATGCAGGACAGCTGAACATTGGGTGCGGGACCGCAGGCAAGATAGCGAGAAAGTGCGATACCAAAGTTTAGGAGACTTTTAGGAACTTTTCTCTGATTTTCAAGGCTTGACATGAGGAACTGATATGTTAGACTTGTAAAGGGAGTAGTATGAGTAATAATGAGCTCATACACATAGTAGAATGTCAGGATGAAAATTTTCAGTGTAACAGATTGCCCCCTAAAGTGCAAAGTCTGGAATAGATGATGCTGAAGTCTGTCATATATGAAGAGTGCAGTACTTTATCATTTCAAGGATCATCCTGTGGTCACCCCAGTCGGAACCTGTAAAAACATTCAATGCAAAATATATATATATATCATCGCTGAGGTAGGCATTCCCATACTCAGATCAAAACTAACTAATTCAAACTGTTCTGATACAGGAATGATTTTGAGTACATCACAGTATAGACATGTGTAGACACAGTATGGACGCAGCCATCTGTTTGTAAATAGTCTACTGTAAGATAACAAAATTCCTCGCAGCCTGGATGGTAGAAACTAGATCCAGGGTCTTGATTTCTGCATCTCGAACTAGTACGATTCTATCCATGTGAATGAATGTGTCGAAGTCGAACATGGTAGAAACCACTTGATTACCAGTCAATAATGTAAACTGTTAACAAGTGTGAGAGTAACCACCAGTAATTTCAATGGCTCTCAAAGTACTCAGTACAATCCATGAAATGTGAATGAATGAGCTGAAGTCGAACATGTCATGGAATCATTCGATCGAAGGTCAATGATGCAACTTGTCGTCGAAGCCGAGAAACCTGCCATTGAGGCATGCAGATTTCAAGGTACTGACGATTTCTGGATCAACTTCCTAGATAATGAGCTGTCGTCGATAGAAAGTGATCTGTCATAGGCAAGCCCACAACACGAAATCATAGATCAAGTTTTGAAAAAATATATTGGCAAGGACTGACTCAGAGATGGTCAACAATGGATGACAGATATTTTGCAGATGAATGGTTTATTTGAATTGTCCTCTTGAACACATAACGACACTGCAGATGGCTTGGTAGCAGTTGACCCAAAGCTAATACCCAGAAACCGGATGAAGACTTTCAAATGAGGTTCGATTAACTGTTAGGCAAAGGATTTCCCAACCCAGGTGATTGAAAGTGTCGTGTTCAAGAGTGGTTAACTAGATTTTCGAAAAATCAAAATACCACAAACAAGTCATTTTCTCTCTTTTCCCCCACCATTTCTGGCAAGTACCTCTTTATTTTTGACAAGCTTGAGGAGGATAACATTTGCTTGTTTATAAGCTCATCCTTCGGATGAGTCCAACTTAGTTTAAGATTCAAACCCTAAGAAGGAGTGGTCTGTTCCTGTTGAAAATTAAACAGGTCCTTTACTGTTAAATTTTAACGAGTCCATTATAGGAGAAACTCGGTGTTTTTCAATTTTAGGGAGTCAGAAGAAAAAACTTAAGAAAAATCCATGGGTGTAATTTTTCGTAAATTTAGTCTCTCGAGCCCGAAAAAGGATAAAATAATGCGGGAGAGAACTCTATTGACCGTAATTAGTCAACGTATACATTTTTCGTAAATAGTCCATTTCAGTCCATAAAAGGGGTAAACTTATACTGAAGGGACGATTATTCATTTACTTTAACGAGTTCGAACAATCAAGTACTCGGCAATCTTTTCATATTTAGAGAGTCTGAAAAGGGCTTAAAAGAGAACTCCAATGTTTCGCTTTTTCGTAAAATTTTGAAAGAGTCTGAAAAAGTGATAAAAGTATGCTCTTTGTTGAAAAATGGTCAATTCTCCTAATAAATCCAATTTCTGCACAAAAACTTGAAACATTACACATACCTGTTTAAAATAAGTAAAAATGCTTTCAAAATACCCTTTTTAAAGTGAAAAATAAATAAATTAAAAATTCATCTATTCAAAAAAACTTATAAAAAGGACTTTTTCAACTTCATTTTTACCGTTCAAGTTCAGAGTGAAAAGTAGAAGCTTTTGGGTAAAAAAGTTCCTGTGAAGATTCCGGAAGATCCGTTCGACGAAATCGAGAACCGTCAGTCCCAGGTATCCCACGACCTCTTAATATTTCTTTTCATCCGTTTACAATTCTTTTTAGGCTTTAGTTTTCATTTTTTAAGGGAAAAATATGTTTAAGAAACCACCCGCGGGGGTCCACAGGCATAACACACAGGACCTGTGGACCCAGACCTTTTTCTATATAGAAAAAGGTCGTGGGTCCGCACTTTACCTACGGAACACGTGCGTTCCTATGCACTGTGTATGAAGAAAAAGTGCGGTCCCCGCGCAATTGAATTTCAAAATCAAAATTTTCATTTACCGCCTAAAAATTTTCGAATTAGATTGTTCTAACTTATCTTTTTATGCATTGTAGGATTAGCAAGATGTTGATTTGGAGAGAACGTGAGCATGAGGATGTGGATGACGCCGCGATGCTCCATTTACCCACAATGCAGGCTTTAAGAGCATGCGATTTGTATAAATTTTGGGCCATTCAGGGCATGAGGGCACAGGTAGACCTCCTGACATGGCTGGTAAACAGGTGGAATGTGCAGGACCAGTGTTTCATTATTGGCGGCCACCGGCTTGAAATTGAGCTGGAGGATTTTTATTTTCTAACTGGTTTGTCCAATAGGGGCGAACAACTTTCCTTGTTTGGGACTAGGCCAGGTGGCCAAACTGTCACTAGTCTTCGACAAGAGTTCTGTAATGATGAAGCAGACCCCAGGGACAAACGGATTGATATAAAAACTATCATCCGTCCCGAGCTGAAAGTGATTGCATTTACTGTTACCAGACTGTGTGGGAGTGTCGCACTGCATGTGGCTACCGGTTCCCAGATGCGTATTGTTGTGGACTATTTTCGAGGCACCATTTTCAACTGGTGCGAAGCTGTGTTGGCCAATGTAAAAGGCCAACTGACTAGAGCGAAAAATCGAAAACTAAATAACTTTGGATTTGGATCCATCGTGGTCACTTTTTCTCTAGAGAGGGTACCCATGCTAGCTCCGCAAAGTATTCCTGTTGATGCTGGTCGACCCCGAGAACCTAGGATGGTTCGTTGGGTTGCATTGATGGCCCGTCACGGTATTGAGGGCGCTGAGATTGTTCGATTTCCTCCTTCATATTTTCGTTGGCTGGACCGCCAAATTTTTGTCATCGAGGACTTTCCATATGTCGGGATAGACTTCCGCGATGACCGGGAGATGACTCTCCCAGCAGGGGAACAGTGGGATGAATCAGGTAAAAAAATTTTCAACGAATTCTAAATTCTAATTTTTATTTATGATCATATTGTCAATTTAATAACCAAAAAGTTTTTATGAATGCAGATGTGGGTCCACGACGACCAACCCATCTCCAGCCTTATGACAGAAGACAACCAGTTGTAGCCACACTAGCCCCAGTAGGCCAATCATCGAAAATTTTGTCTGATTTAGAGCATCATCTAGAGCGTCTGACTCTAGATATTCCAGAGACGGACATAGATGAGATCCCACTTAGATTGCAGAGATACGTGATTGGTGTTCCAGGACCTTTTAGAAGGTTCCTGTGTAGGGTGGCTCGGGCAGTGGTTTCTTATCGTGATCACCATCAGTGATGGGATGATCGTGTTGTAGACTCATATTTTTGACTTTTTGTGTTATCATTTTGCCGATCATAAGGTGTTTCCAACCTATGATCGAAGACGATGTATATTTTTTGAAAACACTTCTATACTATGATATATCACTATTTACCGACTATCTGTGTACATATTATGGATGTTGTTTGTTTTACTGTTTTGATCATTGCAAATGTCGATTTATCATACTAGAAGCAACTGCATCTGCTAATGTATTTAAATGTCTTGGAATATGTTGATATTCAATGTAATCAAATTCACGTTCCAAGAGACGAACTCTTAAAAATAACCATAATAACACTGGATTTATAATGGTATAAACTCTTTTTAATTGTAATACAACAAGTTCAGAATCCAACCTAACAATCAAACTCCAAATTCCAAATGATATGGATTCAGATAATAACTCAATCACTGCACTATACTCGGCAATGTTATTCGTTGTTTGACCAAGGCTTACCCCATGCATGGATACTAACTCGTCAGAGGGTGAATAGATAACCCAAGCTGCGGAAGAAATGTTCCGTGTACTACGACAAGCACCATCAGCAAAACCAATGTAGGTTTGAAGAGATGTCGACATCTGCAATATCAAGAGTAAAACTCAGATAAGCAGGAATAGTGATAAAAACACACTTCTAAACTAAGCACGCTTTCCTAATCTAAAACACACCAGTAGTAAAGAAATCTAATCTAATAAAAAATCTCCATACCAAGTTAAGCATAGTATCGCTTCAGATAAAGTCCATTTCTGGGTTTATCTAAAGGGAGACCGTCAAAATCTATCAACTCATAGGCCCCTTTAGCTAGCTTTCGCTTGAAAATGAAAGGGCCATGCCACATGGGCACAAATTTCCCAACTCCTAGCTTATCGTTGGCTTGATCATAAACTAAGACTAGGTCTCCTTCTGAAAAATTTCGAGGGGTAACACTCCTATCATACTGAGCTTTTATTCGTTTAACATGAGCCTCGTTTGCTATTACCGCATTTTGTTGATTCTCATCCAGCTGAGCTAAGTACAGGAAACGTTTCTCCTCCTCATAGGTAGCTGGGAGTAATTCTATGGCTAATTTCAGTGACAGAATTTCGCATTCAATCGGCAACACAACTTCCAAACCATAAACGAGTTGAAAGGGAGTGAAACCAGTTGATGTTTTTACTGAGGTTCGATATGCCCAAAGTGCTGAAAATAACATGGAATGCCAATTCGTTTTGTGAATACCAATAATTCGTCTAATCATGGTGACTAAAACTTTATTTATGGCTTCAACCAGACCATTGGCTTGTGGATAATACGGAGTGGAACTGTCGTGACGCAAGCCAAGTTGATCTGTCAGTTCAGTCATCATGACATTTCGAAAATGACTTCCATGATCTGTAATAATGGCTTGAGGAACACCGAACCTAGCAATTATGTGATTAAATATGAAAGTTGCAGCAGTCTTTCCGTCAGCCGAAAATGTAGGCATCGCCTCGGCCCACTTAGTAAAATAATCTACTGCTAAGATAATATATGCATGCCCCCCGGCCGAGTGAGGGTTACATGTAATAAAATCGATACCCCATTTCGCGAAAGGACCAACAGCAATTATGGGATGAAGAGGAGCGGGTGGCGCACGCATTTTACGATAAAAAAGTTGACAATTGTGGCATTTCCGGATTGCATAAATACAATCTTTGAATAACGACGGCCAGAAATAGCTAGCGCGCAATATTTTTTGGGCTGTGACATACCCAGATATATGACCACCACATGCTCCAGAATGGCAGTCATTTAATACCTTTTCAGCTTCTTCATGAACAAGACAATGTCTGAAAACAGAATCCGCTCCACGACGATAGAGTGTATCACCAATGATATTATACTGTTGGGATTGGAAGTGTATTTTCTATCATTGAGATTGTGAAATTTCGGGCCGAAAAGATTGGGTTTGGAGATAAACAATAATATATCCATACCATGGATCGAAAGTACTGATAAGAAACAGAGATTCGTCCGTAATGGGCTCTTCTGCCATAGTTTCTGTATCAGTAGAGGGAAAATCACACATCAGTTCCGCAAATACCAAAGATTTCTTTGCCTTGGATTTCTCAAACTCCAAGTCAAATTCCTGTAGGATGACTATCCATTTGGAATACTTGCCCCCTAGCAATTGTTTGGTTAAAATATACATCATAGGGTTGCAATCAGAAATTACAGTGGTTTTACGTAACAAGATGTAGTGCCTAAATCTTTGGACGGCTTGGACAGCTGCCAATGCCAATTTCTCCACATGTGTATATTTGATCTCGGTCGGATGTAGATTCTGAATAAGATAGTAAATCACATGTTCAGTATGAGGTTCATCTTCCTGAACTAACACCATCCCAATGGTGGAATGAGAAGCAGCGAGGTACAAAATGTAATCCTGGTTGTAGTTGGGAGGATGCAATAACGGTGCATGGGTTAACGCGTGTTTAAGTGCATCAAAAGATCGATCAACGATCTCATCCCAAAAGAATGGAATATTCTGTTTCAACAACCGGGTGAAACCCTTTGTAAGCTCGACATACTTAGGAATGAACCGACGTAAAAAGTTTTCTTTCCCCTGCAAACTTTGGAGTTGGCGTAAAGTCGAAGGAGGAGGTAATTTAACAATAGCTTCGACCTTCGACGGATCGACGCGAATGCCTGATTTCGAAACAACAAATCCCAGTAAACGACCCGATTCTACACAAAAAACACATTTATGTGGATTCAACCTAATTTTATAATTCCAACACCTCATAAAGATAGCTCGTAAGTGTGTGAGATGGTCGGCCCTGCGTGATGAATGAACAGGTAAATCATCGAGATACGGATGCACAATGTGCTTAATGTCATGAAACGCGTAAGACATTGCCCTTTGAAAAGTTGCTCCAGCGTTCTTCAAACCAAAGGGTAGTTTGCGATAAGCAAACGTCCCCCACGAAAAAATAAAAGCTGTTTTTGGGTGATCATTAGGGAGTATGTTTATTTGATTATACCCAGAAAATCCATCCATAAAGGAAAACATTTCGCTACCAGCACAATCATCGATTATCTGATCGATATAGGGAGTTGGATAATTGTCTTTGGGACAAGCTCGATTAATATCCCTATAATCGATACATACTCGTATCGTTCCTTGTTTTTTAGTCACAGGAACAATATTTGATACCCAATCCGTCAAGGGAATTGGATAAATAAAACCTGCACGAAGTAATTTTTCAACTTCTGCTTTGATAGCAGCAGCTTTTCTAGGATGTATTTGACGTAAACGTTGACGAACAGGTTTGGCATCCGGGTAAGTCTTGATTTCATGTATGACGATTGACGGATCAATTCCTGGAATTTCTTCATAAGACCAGGCAAACACATCACGAAATTCTTGAAATAGGGCTTTATAAGCTTTAATTTCATCTTCAGTACAGCAAGCACCTATATGAATGTTTTCAATTATTCCTGGTTTTACTGAAATGTCAATTGGAACCGTTCGAGAAATATTTTCCAAATTTAATTCAGAATCAGGATTTTGCAATGGATTATGGGGTTCTTTGACATATTCAGCAGTAAAAATTGAAGCGAAATCATCTTCAAAATGATCTGGTTCAGGTAAAAACGAAGATCGGTGATGCAGATCTTCCCATGGTAAATCATCAACAGACAAAAGTTCATGAATCTGCTCATTAGTATGAACAATATCCGGAAATGTCGTTGTGGCTGAACCGGATATAGAAAGTGATTCCTCAGGGATCCCATTCATTGGATCGATTCCGATTGAAGAGGTGTCAGAAAGTGACTGTACGGCCCGGTATGCAATTTCAAATGGACTCAAAGGCATCATGCCATCAATTGAATCTAACTTGGAGTCAGAAGGTACGATCCAAGGATCATCAAACATAATAGTATCTGACGAAATCATGTGAATAGTTGCAACAGCAGGCGATACATTAGGAGGAGGAAAGGAAAAAGTTCCTAGTAAACCAGAATCTTTAACCAATCCTACTCCAACATCCTTATAAGGGATAGCCACTTTACCAACATGCTGGATTGTTTCTGTAGAGGCTGGGTTGGAAGAGAAATAAGTTAACTGATCTATTGTGATGATATTTCCTTGATATGGAAATTTTATGAGTCGAAAGACCGAAGAAACAACATCAGTCATAGCATAAGACCAACTGCAACCTAGAAGAAGGTTGTAATCTAGAGGGGCATCGACCACTTCCACATCTAGATTTACGGTTTTACCTTCGACCCCTATGGGTAAATCCTGCAAAATACCAAAAGGGTGGAAACCTCGACCATCAAAAGCCTTAAGAATCGTCGGAGATTGGTTAAGTGTAGGAGAACCAAGCGATTTCCAACACTGAATCGACATAATACACGTTGAAGCCCCCTCATCAATCACAGTCCGATAGATCGGTCTGTTTTTGACTAACACTGGTATCTGGAAAGCCATTTGATGAGGTAGACGAGGTGTACTATTTTCTAAATCGAAGATTATAAGATTAGAATCCTGAACATCTACAACTCCTATAGCAGACAAAAGCAATTTACGCTGTGCTGGGCATGATTGCAGCACTTCCAAAGCCGACATTGCTGAAGGGGAAATAGCTAAGTCTTCAACAATGTTGTAATTTTGAGCAGCTCTCGCATGTGGATTGAAAGCTGATTTACGAAGAACACCTTTAGCAGGCGGTTTGATTATTAAGTCTGGATTTTGTTTCTCGATCTGTAGCGGACCAGAAACAGGAGGAGGTGTAGTTGATGCATTTGCATTAGAATATTCTTCTTCTTTACCATCAACAGGATTATTGGTACCATAATCTTGCGATTGTGTCACAATCCTCACATGAGACATCATCAAAATAGGTTCTTCTGAAGCAGTCGAAGTGGAACCAACCATCTTTCTATCTTGAGTCGGAAAAGGATCCTTCAAGACAGCAGGTTGTTGTGAACCTTTAATGAATTTTGCAACCTCTGCTCGATGTGGGCATTCCTTAGTAAAGTGATCCTCGTCACAAATGTAACAAGGATAACGAGGTTTGTGCTTTTCGTCATTGGATTCATTTTTATCATTTTTCTCTTTTGAATTCTTTTTGTTTTTATTCTTCCCTTTCTTTTTACCACCGGATTTAGATTTAGCCGTAGATGTCTCTACGACATGAATGTCGGCAGAAATTTCGGGGGAAGATTCTCCTTTCGGGGAATCTGGTAAAGTTATAATAGGAGAAGAATTCTTTGAAGATTTCTTCTTACTTTTAGTATTGACTGTACCAATCATGCCATCAGCAGCATGAGACCCTGAAGGAGCAGCAACTATCTGACCTTGTTTTGGAAGGTCGAGGATTTTTTCGTGTAAAGTACCTGACTGCGTGTAAACGAGGTCAAGGTACTGAGCTTGAGCAATCACTTGATCTTCAGTAACAACACCAGCTTTAGCTACATCTTCAGTAATCTTGGGTAACAATGATTTAACAAACCATTCTACCAAAATTTGATCTGGAATATAAACTTTCACCAAACGCCTTCTACGTCGCCATTCATGAATATGATCAGAAATATACGTAGACGTAGATTGCTTTAGTGAAGTTAATAATTCCGTGCCATTGTCGTATCTGACAGGCAACTGAAAATGAGTCAAGAAGGCAGTCGCTAACTGACTGAAATTATTAAACGAGCCTCGTGGTAACTCAATGTACCATTTGGCTGCAAGACCAATAAGAGTTCTTTGGAAAAGACGTAAGCGAATCGAATCATCAATAATTGAATTAGACGCACACCAGAGGTGATAAGTCATGACATGATTTGATGGTTCCTCTCCTAACTTACCTTCAAACTTCGGTATATCACTGGGCAACTTATGTGGCATTGGCGACCAATACAGATAATAGAAAATCGGATCATTCATAACGCGCGTCAAATCAGGTAAATCCAAAGTTGCAATAAATGGTAACTGACGGTTAGGGTCACGAAAACCTTGAGTAGCCAAAGCAGTTCCAGGAGGTGGATACCCAGGATAACTGGGAATTGGATTTGCGTTAGGAATCGTGTAACCTCCTGGAAAACCAGGATTAACGAGACCAAACTGGGGTTGTTGAGGCTGCTGATAAGTGTAGCCAGGGTACGGTTGATACTGATAATTTGGATTTTGTGAACTGGGACCGAATTGAGGATATCCCTAGTACGGTTGATACGTGAATTGCGGTTGACTTGTGACAACTATACTTGTATCGGCTTGTCCTCCAGGCATCTGAACCGAAGTCTGAACGGAAGGCCCTGACTGAGGTACAAATACTTGAGGGATTTGCACGGATGTAGAGATAGCTGAACTCGGAGTTACAGATACTCCAGAAATAGGTGTTACAGGTTGGACAGACGCAGAAGCAGTTGCAGCAGCTTGAGGCAGAGTTTGAGGTGTACTAGGCGCAGACTGCTGAACAGAACTAGGTGTAGGAGTTTGAATAGTAGGCTGGACAGGTTGCTGGGTCGGACCAGAAAGCAAAGGTTGTCCAGGTTGAAAAGGTAACTGCACATTAGGCTGCATAGGCTGTTGATATTGGGACGGATCCCACACCATATTCATTCCAAGGTATTGTCCCGCAGAAGGTTGAACATAAGGACCATAACCTGGTTGAATGTAGGGTTGATAAGTAAGTGGTAAATTTCCGGCTCCTTGAAAAGATGACTGACCAGAAGGCTGTTGGTAACCTTGAATTGGGTACTGACCTTGAGGTTGATAACCCTGAGGCGTGTACTGAAGCTGGGGTTGATAAGGACCCTGAGGAGCATATTGAGCTTGGGGTTGACCCTGGGGTGTGTACTGTCCTAAAGGTTGATATCCTTGAGGTATGTACTATCCTTGGGGTTGTCCCCCAAAATAATATGATTCCACAGTTTGTCCTGGGAAAAAGCTACCTTGAGGTTGACCCCCAGGTGGTAACTGACTTCCTGAAGGTTTCCCCCCCGACGGTAACTGACTACCTTGAGTTTTCCCCCCAGGCGGTAACTGATTTCCCTGAGATTTCCCTCCAGGCGGTACCTGACTGCCTTGAGGCTGCGGATTCGGAATATTACCAGACATCATAAAAATTTTCCCTTCGTTCGACGTTTCAGTTTTAATTCCACTTAAACCAGATGATAACACACTTTCAATCGGTTGAGGAGCTGCCCTTGAGAAAGTACCAGACAGAGCCTGATATCCCGAAGGAACAGAAGGACCACCATGTAAAAATGATTCTGGTGTCTGGGAAAACATGGATGACTCTCCTACCATAATGGATGACGGATAATAACCTCTGGGTTTTGGATGAAATGGAACTCAAGGTGGAGAAAAAGCAAGACCCGGGTTCTCTAAAAAATTCTTTAAGGATAAATACCAAGCAGTAGTTCGAATAGGGCTGTAGAAAATTGCTTCACGTTCCCTAAGATTTAACGATTGAGGGGAATTGGGAAGAGACAACTCTTCGTCTGGATTAGTAAGTTCTTCAATAGAAATTATTCCAGATGGAAGATCGTCAGTGACAATATTTCTTACCCTAGGTGAACCAAGATCGCTGGAAGTTGGTGAAATAAATCCCGAAGATGTTTCCAAAACAAAAGGTTCAGTTTCAGGTTCAGAGATTTCAGGTTCGTCAGCCCATTCACTGGCAGGAGAAATACTACCAGTAACTTCAGAAACTGAAATCGGCTCTTGAATGTGTTATGTTATGGGTGTTTGATAATCAGGATGAACCACTATGGATGAAGTTCCAACTTCTGTTGATTTAATCCTACCGCTACTAGACGATACCAGAGCACGAAGCCCTTCAAGCTGACTTGGTGAATATTCAAGGGGTTTCCCTTGTAGTCTCTGAGATTGTCTCGGAAATTCCGCCACGATTAATTATTTAACTAATCACACGCAAACAAAGAAAATTTCAAAGAAAACACCTAAAGTCTTTAAAGGAACAAGCAACTGAATCACACGCTTAAAAATCTAGGAGTTCAAACCACACACAAACAGTAACTCCTCGTACTAAAAACACTAGTTGGTGATGAAATCCAGCTTAGTATAAATTTAATACAGAAAGGGCGGTTGGAATAGTTACCCCGACAACATGCTTAATGAAACAGACTGGCACAAGTTTCCTCATAAAACCATCTCGTGTGAAGAGAACCCCCCAGAGAGTCCAAGTGAGTCTAGTCGACGTCTGCTCCAGGTACAGTGAGATCTTTCCTTCACCGTCACCTTAGGAAATAATCTTAAGATAATGGACACTAAGGTTACCAATAGTAACAAATATAACTGGGGGAACAGTCTACGATCCGATCTCACGCGCAAGGGCAGAGTAGCAAGCTCAATCCCCTTGAAGGTTCCTCGACATGGTTAATCCGAGGTTTACCGACAAGTGACCCCAGGCTCCTCGACAATGGTTAATCCGAGGTTTACCGTTTGTAATACGCGCAAAATATTCTATCTTCCCCAATGAAACAAAATTGATTGTCTCAAAGGTTCAGACATGATCTCGTGATTGACTTCTTTAAGAGAAGCTTCCCAGATTATACAAATTACAATTGGGTTTATTTCCTACCGCAAGATTTGTCTACTTGTTTGTTTTACTACCTTGGAGAGTTAATTACTCCCTACTCCAAGATACTAGCCTAAGCTATGTTGGTGATAAGAGCCCTAGAAAATAAAAAGATTGCTAGATGAATTTTAATTAAGCGTTACTTTTAAGAGTTGTTTCTTAAGTCAATGGGTGCAGAAATGAAACTCTGATGGTGTGAAGACTCGACTTACAAAAACACTAAAAATGCATCTAAAAATGATAATCAGATCGTTTCCTTTCAATGAAATTCTAATTAAGGAAAAGTTGGAGAATGCAATTCTTTTAATGAACAATTCCTTCTTTAAACATTAAGAGCAATTGAAAGAAAATATTTTTGTCTTTTCAGCAATAACTCCAAATGAAACAAACTATCAAAGCTCATAAGAAAATCCTTTCACTTTCAAAACTTGAAGCTACAAAACAAGTTTCCTTCAAAAGAGATCTACAAAATTTTATGAAAAACACTCAAAACTATCAAACTAATTATGAGATCTACAAATTTTAACAATCTAATCGAATAAAAGCTTTAAGAATTTTTTTTTTGAAGAATGTTTTACTTAGCTATTCAGCAAACTAAGGATCTATTTGTTCAGAATAACAAACAGATAAAAAACACTCAATTATGTTTTTATAAAAAATGAAATTAAAAAACTGATAACAAAGTTTCTTGTCAAAGATTTGCAAAGAAACAGGTAACTCTATTTCTTAATAAAGGATGATTTCACAATCAGGCCAGATTCAGAAAAATACAAAAGACAAATGTAATCTTAGGTACTTCCAACAGTCAATGCTTTGAATCGCTACAAAGACCAAGCAAAAAACAATCCAACACGCAAAACTTCTAGAAAATCATCAAAACACCAATACTGCTAAGATTCATTCACAGAAATTTTTTGACAGAAACAATCATCAATCTGGGCAGAAACCAAAAACTCTAAATCAAAATAAAGATAAACTAAAGGAATAAATCCAAAGGTTTTTCAAAATTTTAATAGGGTCCGCAGTCTTGCAGAAGTAACAGGTGCGGTACTGCACTGTTTACTAAAGCAAAGATGCGAAACTGCCCGCACTGTGAAAAGAAGGCAAAGTGCGGTCCCAGGAAAAATTAGAGAAAAACATAAAAGATCTCAAAATTTTCAAAAATAGAGAAAACCTAAGCTACCCAGGCAGATGTCTATCAATCAAAAACTAGGAAAACATTTCCTCAAATCAAAATAAAAGAGAACCAAAAACAACAAGTTCTTTCCCCAGTGGAGTCGCCAATTTGTTGGAGGATTAATCCTTCTTGCAGACAAGACCGATCTCCCTAGTACTAAAAGTATCTAGCAACAAACAACCAAATAGACTAATCTTTCTCTAAGCATATACGATCTATGAAAAGCTCTATAGAGGTGTTAAGGACTTACCGTTTGTCCAGTGCTTGTTTGAAGTCGTTATTGTCCCTCGCGCGCTTGAAGGAGTTTTCCTCGTAAACCTGCAGTCACAAACAAGAAAAATATTACATAGCACCTATATAGAAATCATCATAAACCATGCTTATCATAGTGATCAAGGAATCTATGAAATAAACCATTGATTGAAAGCTTATTGAGAAAAATGAGTATATTTGTATTAATTTCAAAAGAAGAAAATCCTTACAACTTGAGCCTTGATGTTGCACAGGACTTTCCGGGGTCCGAAGCAGGAATCTCCTTTACTTTGATAAGCTCTGCACTCCTCCAACCAAGACGAATAGAGGTATGTAATATTTCCTCACAAAATTCTTAATTAACTGAGTCTGAATCTCAACAGCACTTAACTTCAAATATTCTAAAGCTTCAACTCCCCTTGAGGCTACCCAATGCCTCTTTTTATAGTAGAATAGAGGAGGTTTTCTGTTCCAACTATGAAGGGATAAAATCCTCCTTCAAAGGGATAAGCTCCTCACATCAAGGGGTTATCTCCATAAGGTAAGGGATACATGCACCTCATAAGAGCGGTTCTATCACCGCAAGATATTTTATGGAAGCTTCTAGAATTCACTTTTATTGAGCTTTTTGGAAATTACTTGTGCCTTTTTGATCTTCTGATCAGCACTTTTAACACACATAAAGTGCGTTCGGTATGCGAGGAAGTGAAAATTAGATGCTGGGACATGAGACGGATAGCGAGAAAGTGCGATACCAAAGTTTACGAGACTTTTAGGAACTTTTCTCTGATTTTCAAGGCTTGACATGAGGAACTGATATGTTAGACTTGTAAAGGGAGTAGTATGAGTAATAATGAGCTCATACACATAGTAGAATGTCAGGATGAAAATTTTCAGTGTAACGGAGTCCATCAGCTTCTGAAAATCAATTCCAAGTAATAAAGCCCTTCGTCTAAACTCTTGAGTGTAATCTTGAACACTTTGTCCCTTAAGTTGTCTAAAACTTTGCCAATTCATGATAGCCTTTTGTAAATGAGATAATGGATAAAATTGCTGCTTAATTGTGGAAATAAATTCAGCCCATGATAAAGTGATCTTACCATGTTTTTTAATTTCATCCTTGGTCTTGGCTTCCCACCATACCAATGTTGCTCCTTCCATTCTTAAAGAGGCTAACTGAATCTTGGTGTCGTCTTCATGAAGGTTTTGTATCCTCAAGTAAACTTCCAACTGTCTTATCCAATTGTCAAGTTTCTCTGCATTGACTTCACCATTAAACATAGGCAACTCAAATTTAACATCAAGCTTTAAAAATGGACTTTTACTAGTGGTTTTAGACTTGTGAGATTGATTCACCGAAGTTGAGGATGACGATGTAGAGGAAGAGGATGAAGATGGGGATGGTGGATCACCATTTCCTCTGTGTCCTTTCTTTGACTTGTCATCACTTTTCTTTCCTCCTTAAGAACCCTCTCCTTCTTTTTGGTTTCTAGACCCTTCTCCTACAAGCCTATCATTCCTTTCTTGGTAGAGAACCCTCACCATCTCTGTCATGTCTAGGAAAGCCTTTCGAAACACCCGTTCTTATTCTTTGGGATCAATGTCTTTAGGAGCTTCTCCTTCTCTCAAAGAAATTTTTGAGGCTTCTTCAATGGCTCTTGGAGGTGGCTCTCTGACCCTTCTTGGTTGTGGATTACTTTGTGCACTAACCAAGTGTCCTTCACCTCTCTTGAGCTTAAGCCTAGTAAGCATCAAAACTTGCAAACAATCAACTATATCTTTGCACAAGCACAAATGCTGAGTAAAACTCTAGCTCCTAAGTCTCAAATCCTGAGCTCTGATACCATCTGATCTAAAAATGGAACTATTTGTAATGCTATGCAAAGTATCCATTTCCATTTTATTTAGTGTGCAAAGTATTCTCCATTTCTTGCAGGTTAAACAAAGTATTTTGGGTAATGATTTCTGAGTGTTTGTGTGAGGAAATGTTAAATAAGTTTAATGTTTAACATATTATATCATAAATATATAGCAAGAGAAATTCACCATAGATAACACAACAAACTGATGAGGCAGTTCACCCCTACTAGGCTACATCTGTCGGGTCCAAGGCTCCCAATGGGCATGTCCTTGCCCTATTAAGTTTCTCAAAATGGTTATACAGTGAAAAATATGCCTAAACAGGCAAAACCAGCTGTGAAATTGACTTCAGAAGACATAAATAAGCTAAAAATGGCTTTTGTTTCACCTCAAACAGTGAAGTACAACCCAATACAACTCCATCTTCCTGATGGCCCTAGTGGCTCTTTCCTCTTCTCTGAAGCAAAAATTGCTGAAGAAAACCTATGTTCGCTCTGCAACCTGTCCCAAACACTCCAGAATGCTTAGAATACCCAAAATTGACTAAAATTTCGTCCAATTTGGCTCAATATTGAGGAAGTTATGACTTTCCAAACAAAACTGCACAATCTCCCTAGAAAACCCCACCAAATGTGGGAAAACTCCAGTTTAACTCGACAAATTTGGCAGAAGGCAGTAAAAGGCGGAACCCGCTCCAGACTTGGCGGAATCACTGGTTGTTAAATTAAATGTTAATTAACTGGTCAGCGGTGGCATGTGACCAACCGCAATATCCATCGCATAAAATGTGAATAAAACTGCCGCATTAAAGTTGTTATGTGGTCACATATGGTCGTAACGGCAAATGGTTAGCCCTGTTTACCCGCAGCTTTGATAGCCCCCCAGTTCCCAGCATCGGGTCCTGTGGTATCTCCGGGCTAGCAGTAAGGGGCTATTCCCTTATTCCTCCGCCCATATCTTTTTCAAAGAATAAAACAAAGTCGTTTTACATATGGGTTAAGATGTAACGTATAGTCCGGTTGGTCGGGCACTTGTGCTTGCGGGGGCTAGATCCGCGTTTGAATCCCGCGGAGTACAATAAAAATTTTAACACGCCTTTCCACTGCGGCCTGGGGCCACGTGGTGGCCTCCGAGCCTAACATCAAATAAGGAGAAGCCACTTGTCGAAGTCTAATTCGCCTGCAGGGAATATTCCAGAGAATATTCTTTTTAAAAAATTTCCAAAGTAAAAAATTCAACTTTGGTCAACTGATTTTTGAAGGATACTAGAGACTTCAAACCTTCATAACTTTCACATATGACGTCGGATTTGAGTCCCGTTCATGGCGCCAAAATCATAGCAACGAGGCCTTTCTGGTCATTTAGATTGCAACCAATTCTGAGAAGTTCCATTTTTGAGCATTTTTTCAACTTGGACATGATCACCTGATCAAATGATTGGCAAATTTTTCTTCCATGGAAGCACATCGTGGAGGTTTCAAAGATATTGATGATAAGAGTTATCAACCAGAAAGATACAGTTCTTAAACTTTGAAGCCTCTTCTTGATTGAAAAAATACTAAACTGATAAGACAGAAAAAATCTTGGCACAATATGTGATCTTGCAACACGTCCAAATAAAACAACTGAAGTAAATAATATAAGATGGTTTTCAATGCATTTATGTAATTAAAATAGAGCTAGTAACTTTTGATGACTACTTCATTGAAAATTAGAAACATATTCATGCCTGTTGGCATCAACATAAAATTGAAATGATTAGCATATATTATCGCAGACATGGTTACAGTTTTTCATGGATTAGGTGGTATGTATCAGCAAGAAAGGATATTAAATTATGTTATAAGTAATGCATCTGTTACACGAACTATTCATAGTCCTTAATGATATACTCAAATTTCTTTCATAATACTAATCAAGTGCCTAAAGAAGCCATCATCGCTTCCAAAATCACATATTTAAACATACAAGTTGGAAAAAATAAATTTGTTTCTATTAAAACATACAAGTTGTAAAAATTGAAAACATACTAAACTCATAAGATATAGATGAAGAGAATATATGTGTGTGTGTGTTTGTGTGTGTATTTTAATTTAATTTAAAAATAAAAAATTAATTTATCTGAATACATTAAATAAATAATTTTTAATCTAACAAATAATTATATCAAGGAAAGGCAAGGTCCATGTTATAGTGACTGCAATATTGCTTCCTTGAAACTTACAAATCATGAGGCCTATGTTGAAATTAAGTTAAAGACTTTGTCTGATCATGCCAACATGAATGCCTCATGAATGAAGAAATAGATAGTGATTTTATACCTTCAAAACCAAAGGTATTTTTGGTGTAGTTCCTCCATATTTAATCTTTACCACTTCCTATTGAGTCACCTATGTATTAGTTTTTCATTATCTTTGAAAATATTCAAAATATCAGTGATCTCCCCGGTGTCTACCATGTTCTTGTTTTTTGAGTGTCGCTAATATGAATTTGGTTTCTTTTTTACTTTGTGAAGATAGTAAAAAAGGTATGTAGAGGTGGCTTTCATCACTTCAAGAGAAGTAAAAATAAGACTATTGAGAAAATAACTCCAACACCGAGAGAGATTCGGTAGCATTTATGGAATTGGCGAACATGTCTTGTTCTCTAGTGTTGGCTACTCAACATAGATTTCTTGTTCTTGTGTAGAAGAAATGAATTTGTATTTAGCTTATATTACATTAACAATGAAATTTCCACAATTCATGGCAGGCTTTCCATCACATTTGTAGGGAAAATTACAACATAGTGTCACACTTTTCTTATGAGAGATAAATGCTCCTATATGCATGATGGATTTCATCACTTAAGAGCAGTAAAAACAAGTTTATTGCGAAAAAAATTCCAACACATTTGTAGAGAAAATTATAACACAGTATCACACTTTTCTTATCAAAGCTAAAAGCTCCTATATGAAACAACTATGTATTTCATCACTTAAGAGCAGTAAAAACAAGTTTATTGAGAAAAAAAATCCAACACATTTGTAGAGAAAATTATAACACATTATCACACTTTTCTTATCAAAGCTAAATGCTCCTATATGCAACAACGATGGCTTTCATCAAGAGCAGAACAAACAATTTTATTGAGAAAACAACTCTAACATTATTGGGCATGGGCAACTATTGAATTGGTGAACATGTCTTGCTCTATGATATTGAATCATTACGTAGATTTCTTGATCAACATTTAGGGACCACTTGCCATCACATTTCTTTATACACAAGAGTGGGTAAATTATCATTTTTTTCTTATCATATCTAAATGTTCCTATGTACAACAACTTTTTGTAAAGTGAATGAAGATAAAGAAAAGAATTTTTGTTTGGGACTTAGATAGATTCATTTCCAACTAGTTAAGAAGACAAGCAGTCTTGTTTGGGACTTGAGATAGATTCATTCTTTGCACATCTAGAATAAAGTTTAATAAAACAAAACTCACCATACTTTGAATTTTTGAAATAAATATCTTAAAAATTAGAATATCAATTTAATACATTTTACTCAATTGCATATTTAACAATATTCATTTAAAAAAAAATGAATACAAATTACTATTTTAAACAAAACTATTCTAAATAAAAATAGGACAAAGAATAACATTAATTACCATGGTCCTCGTGTACATTCCTCTTATTACTTGTGTTCGTAACTTATTCTTAATCACATAGTGTCAATTCATTAAAACTATAATCTGCAAGTCTCACTTTTTGTCTGCTTTGGTGGAAGGATAAAATCCTAAAATTCCCTTACCGCTGCAGAAAGCATCTCAATTTTAATAAATTATTTATCTTTACTTTTCTTATCAAAGTTAAATGCTCGTATATGAAACAACTATGTATTTCATCACTTAAGAGCAGTAAAAACAAGTTTATTGAGAAAAAAAAAATCCAACACATTTGTAGAGAAAATTATAACACAGTATCACACTTTTCTTATCAGAGCTAAATGCTCCTATATGCAACACTGATGGCTTTCATCAAGAGCAGAACAAAAAATTTTATTGAGAAAACAACTCTAGCACTAAGAGAGATTTGGAAGCAACTGTTGAATTGGTGAACATGTCTTGCTCTATGGTGTTGGATATTACGCATAGATTTCTTCATATTGTATACAAGAATGTAAATTTTCATGTAGCTTATACTACATTAACCATGAAATTGTCAACATTTAGGGAACACTTGCCATCACATTTGTAGAGAAAATTATAATAGAGTATTACATTTTTCTTATCATATCTAAATGTTCCTATATGCAACAACTACTGCAAGCTAGAATAAGAAGATAAAGAAGAATCTTGTTTGGGACTTGAGATAGATTCATTCTCTGCACATCTAGAGTAAAGCTTAATAAAACAAAACTCACCATACTTTGAATTTTTGAAATAAATATCTTAAAAATTAGAATATCAATTTAATACATTTTACTCAATTACACATTTAACAATATTCATTTAAAAAAATACAAATACAAATTACTATTTTAAATAAAACTATTCTAAATAAAAAAATTACAAAGAATAACATTAATTACCATGGCCCTAGTGTACATTCCTCTTATTACTTATGTTTGTAACTTATTCTTGATCACATAGTGTTAGTTTATTAAAATTATAATCTACAAGTCTCACTTTTTATAGCTTTGGTGGAAGGATAGAGTATCTAAATTCCCTTACCCTTTAAGAAGCATCCTCAATTACAAGTACCACCCACCTCGACATCCAATCTAGAAATCTTAAGTTATTCTAAATTGACCAAGAGTATAGAATTTTTAGGGTGATGTTTTATGTGCACTAAAATTCCCATGAGGTCCATCATTATGTATGTGATTCATTGCAACCTTGGATATATTCTATGAGTTGTGATTTTTTGCTTGTGGCTACAACTTAAGTTTGGTTGTCACCTAGCACAAATATATACTTCATAGCTAGGAGTATTGTTGATTTTTAAAGCTAGGCATATTGTTGATAGTTTTTTTAGAGAAAAAATTGTGCACCTTTAGATAACATTACATATCACATATGCCTTCATTTACACTCTTCTTCTCTATGTTATTGAGTATGCTATCGACTTATGGGGTTTCCTTTGCAACATTTGGTGCAAATACTAGTTTATATATTAAAAAATACTACTTATGAATAATAAAACAGTTGTAACATAGATAATATATAACAAAAAAAAACCATGTATTTTTGGAATAATAAAACAATTGTTAGAACAATGAAAACTACCTATATTTGGATGATGAAAATTTAGATGCATTCTATTAAGTAAAATTTTAAAAGAATAATGGTTATAAACATTTAAAAATAATTTTATTAAATAATTAGTTTAGATCTATACTATTTATGAGATGAATCAATTCTCTTTTCACTCTAAAAGAGCTTTGCATATCAAGACATTTGATCTCTCTTGGCTCTTGATATTGATTTGGGCCATCTTAATTCCCCCCTTTAAATAAACTACATTCCCCATGAATACCATGGGCCATTGACCCATAGGCTGTTTTTATAGTTTATTATTATTATTATTATTATTTATTGTATTTTGACCTAGTTAAAGTGTTCATTACATTATGCCAATCTTTTTATTTAATTTACTTTTATTTTTATTTTTGTGTAATTTGACATAGTCAAAATGTTAAACATGGCATAACAACATTTCTATCATACTTTGCTGCAGAGCACTGTGACACAAAAATGTAATATTTAAATACATAAATAGTTATTTTCCTATTCAATTTAAATTAATTGGTTTGTGTGGAGTTTAATTTTATGATATAAATTTTATTTAAATCTAACAAATTTTTAATAACATCGTTTTAACTTAAAATTCACCAAAACCTAAATACTTATCTTAATTCCCCCCTTTAAATAAACTACATTTCACATGAATACCATGGGTCAATACCATGGGCTGTTTTTATAGTTTATTATTATTTTTATTTTTTATTGTATTTTGACCAATAGCTATTTTCCTTTTTTATAGTGTTTTTTATCCATTCATTTTAAATTAATTGGTTTGTGTGGAGTTTAATTTTATGTTATAAATTTTATTTAAATCTAACAAATTTTTAATAACGTCATTTAAACTTAAAACTTGTGGATCTAATGGCCTAAAATGTTTCAATCGTTTGACATTTAATCCAATGACTCAAACATAGACACATTGGCCGCTAAGAAAGTTGTTTTCAAATAAAAACGCCTTAAAATGCAAATATAAAAAATTACAACTTCAAAAAAATTAATTATCATTATTACACTAAATATAATTATTTAGTAAATATTATAAATAAATCCATGTGTGAAAACACTTGAACCCCCATAATAACCCACACAATAAGAAAAATAAATTCTTCACCGAAACTATCGAACTAGATTCCTTTGACTCGTCACTTAAAAATATATCATAAATCAAACAATTCTAAATAAATTCTTCACCAGAAGTATCGAACTAAATTACTTTGACTCGTCACTTAAAAATATATCATAAATCAAACCGTTCTAAATTTAATGTAGAAAACAATATCTCTATTCAATTTTCAAACATTAAAATGTTTGAAATAAATTAAACCCCGAACATTTTTAATTAACTAGAAGCATGAATATGTTCAAAGTCAATAAAAACCCATCAATCATAAAGTCTTCCAATTTTAAAACATTAAAGGTTCAAAATAAATTAAACTCCACTAGAAGCATGAATATGTTCAAAGTAAATTAAAACCCATCGATCACAAAGTCTTTTGTTGATTGGTGCAAATAAGGAAAAAATAGCATTAAGATATTTTTACGATTTAGGTCGGTGATTTAAAAAACATAACATTTTCCCTTATTGTAAAGTAGGTCGCGAAAAATTCTTATCAATAAATTCAAATTTTATGAATACGATTTAGGTCGGTGATCGTAAAAACATAACATTTTCCCTTATCGTAAAGTAGGTGTCCAAAAATTCTTATCAAAAAATTCAAATTTTATGAATACGAATGTGTAATGTGTTAAATCTTATTTAATTAAATAAATAATAATTATAAAAATAATAAGAAATTTAAAAGATAAATAAAAATATTAAATAGTTAGTCTATGTTATGTAAAGGTATGTTAGTGATGAAGGTTTTTTTTTCAATTCCTCGAGTTATTAGACATATGTGTTGTTTTAGGAGGTGAGGCGGGTACACTTAGAGGTTATAGTGGTAATAGTTGAATTGACTATGTGATACATGAGTACGAGCTCGAACTGTAACCACCCTCCCTTCCACCCTTTTGGGTTTTGTTTGGTTGTGGGAGATGTTACATGTTTATTTTTAACCCAACCTCCAAGGTTAGTTATGAAGATTGGATTACAAAAAAAAAAAAGCACTATTTTCAAACCTTGTGGAAATTAATTCTGACATCGCCATTACGACCAGCTCATGGGGATCTTTCCAATGATATAAGTTGTCTCAATCCGAGTTCTAGATCAAAAGTTATGCTTGTTTGAAGCATTTGCATATTAGAAGAATCCATGTCATTGCATTACCCATTCGGGCTCCACCGAGCTCACATGACTCTGTTGTATGAAACCGCTTCAACAAACCACTAGCAATGCGGACCCCTCCCAGTATTGATCTGGGGGGGTCCACAATTAATCTCCACCCTTGGTCAGGGAAGGTCGGTTTGCCACCAATCCCAACCATGACCTTCACCCTCCAGTTAAACATTGACCATAAGGGAGGGGGGGGCAAGGGGGGGGTGGGGGGGGGACGCGCGGGGGGCGACCACGATTGTTCTCGATCGTCAGTCTTGCGCCTCGTGGATCTTGGTCTTTCGTAACTCACCCATTTATAAGTTGATAAGGGTGCAGGGTCTTGGTGATGAGTGGTGCCCTGACCTCATAGTTCCCTAAGGCGAAACCACGACCAAATCAACCTATTTTCTATCAATCACTTGCTACAAGGTTATAATACACAAATCCTAGCAGTGGTGGTGGCTCTATCACATAGTTCCACAAGTCAAAACCTCCATTGGATCAACTTCTTCCTACCAGTGTCATCCATTAGCAAATGTTAAATCAATGTGAATTCTATGGCAGTGGGCAATGGCTCAACTGTGTGGATCCACAGCTAGAACCTTGGCCAGATTGGCCAACCTTCGATTGACATACATTTTTGCAAGTTGACAAGGCACCAAGGTTTCAATAGTGGACGGTCTTCCTACAACAAGGTTTGAAGGGGTTGGGACCATTGCCGAATCGACCAATTCTTCGATGCCTCACCCATTTACAAGGTGTTAATGCATAAAGGTGTTGGTGGTGGGTAGTGGCTAGTTTCCACCATCAGGATACTCTGTAGTAATATCGGACCCCTGACCTAGTGATGGATGAATCCATCGCCAAGCTAAAACGTAGTTGCAGAGAGAAAAAGGAAAAAAAGGGTAGCGATCACTCTCGATCCAATCTATGTCAAACTAGTTTGAGCGTCCATCTAACTTTGTAGCTTTAATATAGGTTGGCTAAGCATAACCAAAAATTTAATCGACCCATAAGCTAATGGGTAACCCACCAAGACACCCAACTGCTCAAAGAGAATTACAGTTACAGATTCAACATTCCAAATGCATCATTATCATATAATATAGGGGAAACAGTATGCACAATTTACATACTCATCATAATCATAACTTGAATCACGTTGTTCACTCATTTGTCCAATTCTTCTCATGTAGAACAACATAAAGAGTATGAGCATAATTAAAGGCCTATACAAGTCAAGCAAATAGGAAAATTCGTGCATATTCATGAGCTCATACCAAACATGTGCATTCATGTAACATCACAATTTATAGCTCAACACATAGGTGCAATAAAATTACCTGGTTATGTTAAGATGATTGGAAACTGAAGGAGGGACTTCAACTATCCACCCAACTATAGCTCAGCTGCACCACAACTTTCTTACAACTAACCACCCTTAAGACAGATCCAAAGTTTGAGGGGATGCTTACTTAAGTAAATTCACACCAAACACTTGGTCACATACCCAAGAGATGAAGTTCATTATCTTGGTGATTTAACAATTGCTCTCTAATAGTAAGCACCACAGTGACTTACTTACTTCTATGAATTGAATCACATGGATTTTCTCAATGTCCAGATGGGATAATGCTTAGTTCCAAGAGATTAAATCCATTATGTAGGTGGCTTCACAATTATATTTTTGTAGCAAGCACCACAGAGTTTTG